>JABXJD010000007.1:957500-2157500 GCA_013375575.1 Percina caprodes | reverse complement strand
AGCAGCTCGATTGGTTAGGGTTAGGCATTGACCTCGAGTGGTCAAGGTTCCGATTGGCCAGGGGATAGGACGTGTACACATGTAAGCATGGACGCCTGGCCAACAGTAGTGAATGAATGATATTGAAGGGGATAGTAGTAAAAAATATCGCGAGCCGGCACCGGTCGTGGATGTATTCCTATTATAGAACACAGACTGTATACAGTTTATGGGATAGAAACATAGATTTAAATTTTAGATAGAAAGAGCGTTCTACTTTGTTCTGATTGGCTTACCCGCTAACCAATCTCACTCCTCATGCCTAAACCTAACCAATCCAAACAACGAAGGCAACGACTGGGCTACTAACCAATCAGAGGCAGTAGCACGGGTCATGCCTTCGCCATCCTTGGAATACAAAATTTCTTAACTGGTTATTCTTTCTCATAATACATATATGACCGGGTACCGAGGCAGATCTAACCGAGCTTCCGAAGTCATTTACGGTGAACCAGGAGGACCAGGGCTCCCCGCACATTTTAGCTTCATAGAATGGGAAATCTGCTGCTCGCCATCGGGTAACCGAATATGTTGCTGTGATACATATTGTGTGACCTGTCTTGCGGAAGTAGCATTTAAATACAACAAATAACTGGCGTATGTTGTGCTACATACGCATGAGAACCATGCAGAGAACCTGTGTTGCGTGTTTAAAGCCATTTAAAATGAGCGAGACACTTAACTAATGTTCCAGTAGCACCGCCATCGGAGGTTACATGGATGACGATGAAGCGTTATAAATCGCTGGACCGCAGCCCGTCTTGGTTTCCTACGTTAATCCAAAACCCCTTCACTTCTATACAAGATGGGAACCCACTGATGTATCATGGATGTAACGTTCGCTTAATCTTTGTCATTCCAAGTGTTAATTATTAAAAAATTAGTTCAAACTGTATTTAGAGCAGGTGTCACACAGATCATGGATGACACAAGGCTTGTGATGCTAAAGTAATACATGTGTACTTTTTTATGAAATATTTACTATTGTTAAAATCAAATATTTAATGTTATTTCATTATAGATTTTATTTCAATTACAATATCTGAGATTTTTTGAAAGTACTGGTAATAATGGTAAATATCTAATATAAAGATGTGGATATAATGCTACTAATGGTAATAATACTAGGACTAATTCCATGTGAACACATTGACATCTATGAGTATAATAACATATTACAAGCACTATACGGTACATGGTTTGTAATTTAATGTTTTTATATTACCATCATCTGTCTGGACAATTTATAAAAAGTTCACAAAAGGACATAACATAAAAGTACATTTTTAAGTCAGTGTTTCTTTTCATCCAAAAAACTTATATAGTTTTGGGTCTCAGGAGGATGTATAGTAAAATCCTCAAAAATAACATATAGGCCTAGCCTAAACCGTTTCAGTCTTTGCTGCCAGAGTGTGGGAATGACTAATTTTGTTTATTTGTTGCAGTCTCTTGAGGAATGATGCCACCATGTCTGAACAAGTGAATGGAGGAAGGTTCATTACCAAAAGGATCAGCAATGGCATAACTTATTATTACACTCCTTTCTCAGAGGCAGGGGAGCAGACAGTATGTGCTGCCAAAGCAAACTCTCAAACCTCCTCTGCTCTTTGCCCCATATCACCCTCAGCTCTGCCCCTCAGCGACTCCTCTGCAGATCCTGCCTCCTGTCTGTTGCTCTCAGATTCACCTTCACACACACCCGTCTCCTCCCAAAACCAATCAGATTCTGCAGCCACTTCCCACCCTCTTCTACTTTTCTTTTCCTGGCTTGGTGCCCAGCCAGGGGCGGTGGGCAAGTACCGGGACCTTTACTTGGACCGTGGCATGGATGTCCTCCTGGTTCAGAGCAATGTAATGCACTTCCTGTGGCCTCGATGGGGGCTGGACCACGGGTTGAAGGTTTTGAAGGTTCTGGAGGAGCCTCAGTTCTCAGGGAGGGTGGTGCTGGTCCACGCCTCCTCCATCGGTGGCTATACTTTCACCCAGACACTCACCCACATTGCTCAGGGACAGAAAAAACATGCATTGCTGGCCCAGAGGGTGATAGGGCACATCTATGACAGCTTGGTGGTTGGCACTCTGCATCACATGGCAATAGGTGAGTGAGTGTGATTCCCCTCAGGTTACTTTTGTGTTTGGATATGTGTGTCAGATCTTTAAATAATTAATTAGACAGCTAACCTGCTGCTCCAGTTTGTCAGGAGTCCAGGAATTATTTGTGACAGCTTGTTTCTAACCTGCCCTAGGACAGTGCCTGCAAATGGTTTACATTGTTCTCGGTTTCTTTTTTTTTCATGAAAATATCCTCAATGATTTATCAATTATCAAAATATTCGCAAATTAATTTCACGTTGATTGACTAGTTGCAGCTCTTCTTAGAAAGTGGGGTTTTAAACATCCTGAGTTAACATGGTAAAGGTTTTTAAAAAGGTTATCGTAATATCTTAGAGTTACTTTACTTAATTTTGAATGTTTGGGGCTATATTTAACACAGAGTCATTATTACATATTTTTAGATTCAGTGGGACTTACAACTTCCCAGGATTCCATTATGTCTGATGTCCATTATGCATGAATATAAATCTGCTCCGAAATCATAGAAGAGAGACACCCCTTATAACTCCGGAACTTGCCTAAGAATCGTCAAGTTTTCTCCAGTTTTAAAGAAACCCAGTGATAGTTGTCTGCTTTTCCATGGGTACATTGCAAACAAGAACTGTTAATAGCTAATTCGTCATACTTTTAATGATGCTAATTTACCCAAAATGTAAACAAATATAGGCAATAAACAAGTTTGTGCCCACAACATAAGTCACTGAATCCATGGCAACATTATACTCTATAAAGCAATATGGGAACATTGAGCATGAGTATCCCCAATAGAAGTAAGAAAAAGAATACTAGAAGCAGTGGCAGAATCCATTAATATAAACTTTGTGGGTGGTAGAGAGTGAACTACATTTTCACCGGCACTCATAAAGTTTTGAAGCTATAGTACTAATACAATTCTTAATTATGAAATAATTACCCTTTTGATATTTCACTGTCTCTTGTTGGTATTCAGGCCTTGGCAGGACTCTGATGCCACGTTTTCCGAACTTGATCAAAAACGTTGCCATGCTTTACTTTTGGCTCTTCAAAACCCACACCGCAGACTTCTACAATAACAGCATCCAGGTTTTCCGCAACAGCCCAATCACTGCACCGGCCCTCTTCTTCTTCAGTGAAAACGATGCCCTGTGCGACCTGGCTGATGTGGAAACTTTAATTGACCTCTGGAGGAAGAGGGGCATGACTGTGGAGAGCAGGAAGTGGAAGGAGTCGAAACATGCAGCCCACATGCGATGCCACCCAGAGGACTACCTCTTTACGCTGGAGAAATTCTTGAACTCGCTGCCCATTTCCTCCGCCAAAGCACAAATGTAAACTGTTGGGGGGGGTAAAGGCTTACTTTGACTGAATTTAAACTGCAAGACACTTTATGAGTTCAAAAACAAGACACTTTGATTATTTTACTGGTGTAATATAACAAAGACATTTGGTCTCTTCTTTTTAAAGCTAACGTTTTGAAATTAATGAACGTTCGTTACACTCAAGCCGTTGCCAAATGAGCTGCTACATAGCTAATCAAGATTATCAGCGCCACACAACTCTGTATTTCTCAGCATGGCTATGTTCAGAAGATTGTGTAGTCCGGTAACTTTCCCACACAGAAGCTCAAGTGAAGATGATGACCTCTTCTGAAGAGTCCATCATGTTTTTTTTAACCTCTGTGTCCTCCGTGGCTACTAGCAATTGCGTCGGGGGCGCATGGGGCCTGTCCGCAATCATGTAAGGCTTGTATGTTATGGATGCGCTGACAGTGCTGTTGTCATTTACTTAGAATTCCACATGGGTGAGACAGAAACTATGCACTATAGCTTTAAGCATGTTTGACTTTGTTGTTTTGATTTGAACCAATGTTACATTTGAAATGTATAAGTGCTTATTTAAGCAATTACTGTGGAGCCTTCATTGTTTGATGCTTGTTTATTAGCACAAGAACTGTTGATGCACCTTGACACCAGAGGTTTTTGCACAATTGGTGAAATAAAGCTTTTCAAGCTCATGGTGAATTGCATTGTTCCTGACCTCTGTTTTTAACATTTGCTCTATTTAGGCATAATGTCTATAAACTGTATTAATCAGATTTGCATGGTTGGATTTTGTTTGTTTGTGAGATCAGGCAGATAGCAGTTTTGAACAGGCATAATGCAGGACTCCTAAAGGCTAAAATGGCAGCAGAAAGGTCTGTCATCTTTAACTGAACTGGGTATAAAGAGGTGGATTTCAAACAGGTGGTTACACACATGACTGACATGCAGCCAGTTCCAGAGGGTTAGAAGAAAGGTGAGTGACTGGGGTGAAGTTAAGTAAGTACAAACGAGGCTTTCGGTCATCGTGTTGTTTGTGTTGTCGTCCACGGTTTCTTTTGATGCAATACGTAATGGCGACATCTGCTGGCCAAATGTTGGCATTGCACTTGAAAGGCTGCATTCAATCTTGGCCCAAAATGAAACCGTCAAGCAGTATCAAGTTCTCTGCTTTGAACGTAACATCACTAAAGTAACTGGTGGTGTTATGGACAGAAGTGTATGCTGTGCTGCTTGCTAGGATGAGGTAGCTGACAGTGCTTGTTTGCTGGATTGAGCAGCGGAAGCTTCTGTTAGCATTTTTTGGCTAATGATGTTAGAGAAAGACAGGTGGTGAACGAAGTATTACCCGATTAAAAATAGAAATACTGCAGTGCAACAAAATATTTTATGACTCAAAGTACTTAATTACAACTACATACAAAGTATGTGTTGAGTTTAAAAAAGTTAAAATGTCTGAAAGAACCAGGTTTAGGAAATATGCATTATCTCTGTCCCTCACCTCCCCCCTCATTACCACTGACTGTAAAGAATTGATGAGGTCAATTCTGGCATTTAACATATGAAAAAGAGCTTTCCTGCTACACACCTGGAGGAGGCCGCTTGTCTCCTACCCCCTGGGGTCTTAGTCTAGGCTAAGACAATACAATGTTGATTCAACTGTATTGATGATAGAATTTCACATTTACACGACAGAACCTTTTGTTCTGTCACCACAAACGACCCCCAAAGTGAAAGAGTCTACCAGCATTTTAACTCTCATTGGACATCAAAGGTGCGCTCGGCATGATGTCATGACAACAACGGACCAATGAGAAGGGATTTGAATGCACCAGGTGAAAAGGAGCAGCCCCCGGGTGCACGGCATAAATGAGTGCGATTCATGGATATTCGGGACTGCATTCACGTGACTCCGTCAGGGGGAGCGTGGATCAGTCCGCTGTCAGCTGCAGTGTTATTATGTTTCATGTTGTCTTTGTTATTGTGTATGTCTTTGTCTTATCATCCTCATCATTCTGTTGCATTAAACCTTTTTCTTAAATTCTCAATTCGACCCTCGAGCCTCCTTCCTCAGAGATCCAACAGAACACGACGTTAGTCTCAAAAAATTCTAACAGATGGTGACCCCAGACGTGATCTCTGAGGAAAAGGACGGACAAATTCAAAAGACTGGATCATGGTGAGTTGCTGAATCTACACATGGGCCCGAAAAATTGAGAGGTGAGCAGAAACCCTGTTTTATCAAAACGCTGCGTAGCTTAGGTAGATGTGAAAACATTTAGACGTGTAGATTCAGTAGACATCACCGCCGTAAGTCTGTAAAAGTAATGAGCAACTGAAGCAGTGTTGAGAATGAGCTTAAGCAAGTGTGTTTGTGTAGTTGATTGTTTGTATGTGATATGTAAAATCCTGCGAGGAAGGTCAATTGAAAAACCCTGCAAGGAAGGTCCGAATTTTAGTGCACTTTAGAAGTCCGATAGACGGCCAGGTTTAGAATCCCGTTAAATTTTAGATAAAAAGACCGATAAGGGACGGCGACAGAGTGATAGTCTCTGTGAGGGCAAATGCGAGACCAAGTCTTTTCTTTTAAAGCCAGTTTAACAGACTGTGAGATTGTGGGAGCTGGATTAACCGGCATCGCGGTGACGACGGGTGCTGGTCCCAGTCTAATGCTTGTCAGTTCTCGTTTTGCTGCCTAATGTTAGAAAAACCTGCACGGAAGGTCAGAAGTGTTTTCGAGGACTTTTCCCTGGGAGTGGTAGATTAAGGTCAAAGTTTTTGTCTCTCGATCTGGGAATTGTTTCTTGGGAATTCTTTTGAGGGCACAAGAGCAGAGCACTGTTTTGTCGTTTTTCAACTGAGTTTAGTAAGACCTGCACGGAGGGCATAAGCTTGCAGGACAATTGACACTGATTTGTTCTTGTGTACCTTAGTCTTTAAAAAAACCTGCACGGAAGGTGAGAAGTTTTTCCGGGGAATCTTGCACTGAGAGTGGATTGTTCCTCTGGAATTCTTCTGAGGGCACAGTAGCGCAGCGCTGACAATTAGTGTTTGTTATTGTGTTCCTTAGTTTAAAAGTCCTGCACGGAAGGCAAAAAACCTGCAACAGAGGGTTCGGTTCTGAGCCAGTAACAAGGCGAATCGAGATCACAAGAGTGGATCTAGTTGATAAAAATAGGAACAATTAAAACTAGGAGTGTGAATACTGTAAATAATTAATCGTGTAAAAACATTTAAGTGGTGTAATTTGAGTGTTTTGTGATAAAACGTAGCCTGGTGCAAAGGTTGGCTGTGTTGCTGGGAGCTGGTAGAAGGCGGCTCCAGCTGTGCTGATGATGACTGTAAATAACTTATTGTATGGATATTTGATTTGTTGAATTGGGAACGTGCATGCTCAAGCAGTAGAAACTTGGCTCATAAAGAGGAGAATTAAATTGGAAACAAAGAAATTTGAGTTTTACTAAGTGTTAATTTGCTCTTTCAAAACCTCCCTTGTTGTCTCCTGTGTTAATGAAGGACTCCCAAGGAGGGACTGGGGGTTTTCACACCTCGATGCAGACAGATTAAATCATCCATATCTATACTCAGACAGTCTTAATAGTGAATGCTCATCAAAGAATCATGGTGACATTCAGCATTGTGTAATGTTCTCAAATGTTTGTAATTGATAAGTGCGTTTGAATTTTGGATTAATCTGTTTTTCTTTTTCCGTTCTCTTTTATTCTTTTGGGTTGGTGTTTTGAGTATGTCTTTGTTTGGGTTTATTCTTTCTTTCACTCAACCTTTTGATTTTCTGTAGGGGTGGGGATGCACGTTTTTAGTCAAGACGGTAGCTTTTCTGTTGTTTCTCTTTGGTTTGATTTTTATTTTTTCTCCCTAGTTTGTAAAAATGTTTTTAAAAAAAAAAGTGAGAATGAAAATTTGCTAAACTTCTGTGCTGGCCACACAGAACGTTGAAACAAACTTCTTCTGAGAGTGTTGTGGCACAGAACGTGATACAAGACTGATATTGACATTAATTTGCTCCAAAAAATAGCAATCTGTTGGAAAATTTGTCAAAATTTTGAATTTTAAATTGAAAGGATCAATCAGCAGCCCAGCCTCCTTGAGAGATATTGGGAATTTTATATAGTGAAGAATTGCGGTGGTTTTATTCTTTGAATATGTGTATTTGGGATTGGTGATATGTACGTATATTTTCAATGGACTGATGATTTTGGATGGGTAATTTCATATTTTTTGTGTTTTGGACTGAAGTTTTGCCCATTGTGTTAAGGACTTTGGAAAACACAGAGATCAAGGAAAGCATTTCTCCCTCCAAGAGAAATGAATGGACAGATCAAAGACAAACTCATATCACAGTTCTTTCCTCCCAGATTGAAACACTAATATGACTTCTGAAAAGCAGAAAGTCTGTCAAAACCATTTATTCACAGGTGAAAGCAGAGACTGATGGCTTCAGCTGTTCAAGAAATCCAGATCCAGGTGGAGCAAGTTTTATTCTGGGTGCTGTTGACTAGGCTACCAGCCCTGCAGTAAAGGACACCCCACACAGCATGGGACCAACAGCCCAAAAGGGGGCCAACAAACATCTGACCAGATGCCGACAGAGAGCTTGGAGCGTCGCTGTTGCTGACTTCCTGTGGTGGCTCCTGACACTGTCAGCAAAGAGGAGGAGACTGGAGTCCCCTTCCTGATGCGGATTTCTGCTGACCAGATCAACTCCAGGTGCTGGAGTGGAGGCACACCCAGCTGGTCCATCCTAATGTTTCCCAGTTAGACCGCGATGACATCCACACCAGGTGTCGGACGTGAGGAGTGTCCTGATACCATGATGCGTTCCACTCAGGGCACATTAAGCATAGCGTCATCATCTTTCCTCTTGATGTTTCTGAAACAAACGATGTTTCAGAAAAGGAGGGAAAAGGAAGGTGTTGATAAAAGGAGGGTGCATTCAGTCACCTTCCATCCAACCGGTAAAGAACCTGAATATCCAGCAGCGGCAGCGGCGGGCACACAAATGTGACATCATGGAAAGCGCCGTGGTCAGCTGCGGTGACATCATGCAGCCTAATGAACCAGAACCGATCTGAGATTTTTATTTTTTCCCAAAGACTTTGTTTCCAGATTAGACGAAAGTGAACAAGGAACTTTCAAAAAGCTGGACTTCAAACAGAGTTGAGATTAAGTATAAGGTTAATTGTGCAGATTTGGATTAGAAAGTTACATTTAGTTAGGAGTTTATCTGTTTTCTTATGATTATAAATGTATATGTTGATATGCTATTCTTTTGATTTAGAGATTTAAGATTTTTTTTCCTTCCTAGATTTTTTTGTTCTCCTTCCTGTTAAATGATTTAAATTCCCATTGTTTTTTTGTTTTTTTTTTTTTTTTTTCTCACCTGGTCAAAGACTTCTAGTATCTTCTGATTTGTTTTTTGTTTCAAAAGTTAGTCACTAATCACTGAGTAATATCAGCTATAGGAGCAACAGTTGTGTTAAAGAACATTGCATTGTTTACAAGAAAAGGAGTCAGATGAGGTCAAAAGAAAATGAATCGTTTGTAAAATCATGTTTGTTTCTTACAACTTTTGCAGCTGATGTTTACATTTTTGGTTATATTTTTATGTTCATATAAGACAAGACATTGTTTTCAGTTACGTTTATAGTATTTTCACACCAAAGGTGTGAAAAAGGAGGGATTGTTGAGTTTAAAAAAGTTAAAATGTCTGAAAGAACCAGGTTTAGGAAATATGCATTATCTCTGTCCCTCACCTCCCCCCTCATTACCACTGACTGTAAAGAATTGATGAGGTCAATTCTGGCATTTAACATATGAAAAGAGCTTTCCTGCTACACACCTGGAGGAGGCCGCTTGTCTCCTACCCCTGGGGTCTTAGTCTAGGCTAAGACAATACAATGTTGATTCAACTGTATTGATGATAGAATTTCACATTTACACGACAGAACCTTTTGTTCTGTCACCACAAACGACCCCCAAAGTGAAAGAGTCTACCAGCATTTTAACTCTCATTGGACATCAAAGGTGCGCTCGGCATGATGTCATGACAACAACGGACCAATGAGAAGGGATTTGAATGCACCAGGTGAAAAGGAGCAGCCCCCGGGTGCACGGCATAAATGAGTGCGATTCATGGATATTCGGGACTGCATTCACGTGACTCCGTCAGGGGGAGCGTGGATCAGTCCGCTGTCAGCTGCAGTGTTATTATGTTTCATGTTGTCTTTGTTATTGTGTATGTCTTTGTCTTATCATCCTCATCATTCTGTTGCATTAAACCTTTTTCTTAATTCTCAATTCGACCCCCGAGCCTCCTTCCTCAGAGATCCAACAGAACACGACGTTAGTCTCAAAAAATTCTAACATATGTAAAATATACTAAAGTAGTCTACCAAACGTGAAGTATAGGTTACTCATGCAGAATGGGTCATTTAATAAACGCATATAACTGGATTCAGCTGGTAAAGGTGGGGCTAATTTTAATTAGTAGGGTAGTGTAACCTATGATACCATAACTTAGTTGTATGTATGTATGTATGTATGTATGTATGATCTAAGGCCAGGGTACCCCCTCTTCACATTTGTATTTATATTTTTCCACTACAAGTACTTAGTTTTTCAATATTATTTATATCATGGTTACACTTCAATATCATTTATATTATGGTTACTTACTTTTGCTATATTATTTCATTACATATTATTCTATATAATTTCACGCCACTTACTTACTTAGCAATATTTTTTGTACTATGGCCACCTCACTTTACTTTACAATATCTTTTTTTATTTAAAAAACAGATTCAGCTCATCTACCCAGACCTTTTCTCCACTGGCTTGATTTCTCGCCACACCTTTGCTGTGGCCTGAGATGTTCTGCAGCCCTTAATATCCAGCCCCCTTAATATGCAGCCTCCTCTGCAGCCCCCTTAATATCTTGCACTTAATACAATACCCATACCAACACATTTGTTTTACTGTAACACATGAACAGAACATCTGCTACTATTGTTTTTTTTTAACTCTTGTTCTTTTTTTTCAATAATTTCAATAAACACAAGTCTACATATCATACCAAGTAAAACTACAAATATTCAAATATTTTCAAACTTTTATAAAGCTTTGTCATACAAAAATATGCTCTTCAAAATGTACTTGCATTTAGCAACCAGAGGAAGAGAATTATTGCAGAAATATGTATAAAAAGAAATGTGCAAAGACAAATTACTTTGTTTACACTAAGCTATTTGTGCAAGTACGCCTGTACGTTTGCGTCATGGCAAGGCTTAGCATAGCTGTGATTTCTCAGCAGACTTTGAGTTTGTCCTTGTGGAGAAGAAACTTCTCTAGGTAGCGCTGAACCTTGTCAGTCAGGTGAAGGTGACTGTCGGAACACATTGTCTCTGGTCTCCCCTCTGGGTCTGGCCTGGATGGGAGAGTCCATTGCCTGGGCAAGGGAGTACACCCTTTCCTCCAAGCTGGATACATCAGCCTGGATCTGGCTGAGGCGCTCTGTGAGAGGGCTCTGCAGTTTGTTATCCAAAAGTCCTAGGTCATAGCTGATACTAGTTAGTCCCTCAATGGAGGAAGTGCTGGGTTCTAAATGCCATATGATAGATCACAGCTGTCTGAGTCAGATTCTTGGAAATTAGCACAAATCCTGAAATGAATTGCCTTTGCTGGAACGAGGGTCCTATGAAGTTTTTTTTTATCACTTATGTTAGAGACAAAAGCAGCATCAAGAAGTTAAAGATAGGAACGGCACACACACAGTTGGTAAACTATGGTGTTTTTTTGAGTTCTGTCGTGCAGGAATGTTCCTCTTTGTCATTCTTTCAAAAAAGTGGCTGCTTCATGCTTTTGTCCTGTGACATGCAAAGTCTCCATGCAGTGTTGGAATGTAACTAAGTACATGCACTCAAGTGCTGTACTTAATTACAAATTTAAGTATTTGAGTTTGAATTCCGCTAGAGTATTTCCAATTTTATGTCCATTAATACTTCTACGCCAACACAATTCCGAGGGAAATATTGAGTCATTTTTCATGTAAGACAAATTCATGTTTCCAGCTTCTGAAATGAGGATTTTGTCAACATTGAGTATTTTTACTTTAAATACTTTATGTACATTTTCCTGACAATAGTTACATGTTTTACTTGAGAAACATTTTAATACAGGACCTTTACTTGTAACAAGAGTGTTTTTAACATTGTTGTATTAGTACTTTTACTTAAGTAAAGGATCTAACTATATCTTACACCACAACCTCCATGTGCTCATAATGCACTCTTTCTTCTCTGGCTGACCTTTTGTGTCTTGATGCCAAAAAACGTCCTAGTAAGGAAGCCAAGAGTGTCAACATCCAAGCTTCTCAACGCTTCTGGAATAGATGATACACAAATGGGAACCAGGCAGGAGCAATAAATTGAAAAGCCGGCTTTGGTGAGTTCCAGTAAGCTGACATGGCACAGGGCCAAACTCGGTTCAACCCCATTTTGTAAAGTTTTACTTATCAATTGACCCCCCTTATGATAATAAAACTATTTTCTCAGTGCACCGCTGTGATAGGGAACAGTCTCGGAGTCTAGGTGATGACTTGTCTCTTTTTTATTGTGGTTTATGATGCAAGACTTGAGGAATGATTGATTATACAGTAAACTCCCAAAGGATCAGACATCACAGGGTTGCCTAAGGTCCAGTTAGTTAGTTCACTTTGGTCCAGACTGAAAATCTCAAACAACTGGATTGACCGCCCATTTGGTGATTCCCTAATGTTTCCTCTTGCCCCACCACCAGGTTGACATTTGTATCTTGTTGTGAAAGGAAAAAAGAAAAATCTTGACACCTCTTGGATGGATTGCCCTGACATTCTGAGACATTGTCCCCTTCTGGATGAATTTTAAATAACTTCAGTGATTTCTGAGCTTGTTGTTATTGAGTGCCATCCTTATTAAAAGATACCTAACAATATTGGGCAGCCTCAGCTGTACTTTGCACGTGGTGCTAATTAGGTTAGCATGCTGACATTAGCATTTTGCTCAAAGCACTACTATTGCTAAGGTCGGCCTCACAGAGACTGCTGGCTGTACTGTGAAACTGTCTTTTGCTTAAATGTAAAATGCTAACTCTTGAATTAGCATTAGCTGGGCCCCTAATAAGTGTTTCTGCTTTTTATTATTTAAAACGAGGGTTCTTAAAAGTAAAGACATGTGTAGCTCTACTTCATGTCGCAGCTGCAGTGTAATAATAATAATCCATGTCAGCTTTCTCTTGTGACTATATTCTGTAATCTGCAGGTATTTTACGGCTGTAATTTCACATTCACATAACTCCTTATGATGCTGTTTTAACCATCATTTTGATATAAACAACTGGTTGCTCTTGGAAATATGCATCTAACAACTAGATTTTGCTTTTTCTTGCGTCATCTCCAGTGGCCTGACTGAAAACACAATATTGTTGCCAATCCTACCAGCAGCACAAATGACTGGAACAAGATTCATTTTCTGCTGAGTCCACTTGAGTCACTTCAAAGCTGTTTTTTATGAGTATGCTTTTGGCAATTGAATTTAATCAATTATCCTTGAGTTTTAACCAAAATTCCTGGCAAAAACACCAAGAGACATACCAGATCTTTGAACAGCCACAAGCCAAGACTAGCAAACATGTCCTAAGACAACATATCTTGTTACACCTAATGAGGCATTGAATGATTCACATTAAACCCTTTTTTTAACGTAAGTTTGTTGGGAATGATCATGGGGAGGAGACTACCAGTATGAATAACATCATTTAACTGAAACAAAAAATCTTGTACCCAATCTGTGTTCATCTGGGTCTTGTGAAAACATTACTGTAACTCGCTTTTTATTTTTTTTTTTTTAATAAACCATTTTTTGTTTGCCTCTGTGATGCAGCTGCACAGTGTGCTCTTGGTTGCAGTTCTCCAAACATCCTCTGGAGAGCTATAGTCACCCAGAGATTCAACTGAGGAGAAGTTCGCCAGTATGTCAACACTGTATGGCATTCTTTATTATTCATTTCCTTGAATTACAATGGATCTCAGCAAGTACATTGTTTTTTTTCTCTTTTGGCATGTTCTCAACTGCCATGGATACAGTTTTTGATATGATTATAATTAGAAATATTCTTAAACTCATCTGGCCTGTTGGATGATATGATTCTTAATGGAAAAAGGGAATTTAAATCCATAATCCAAATTTACTCCTTATCAAACACTTTATTTTGTATAAAGTGACATTCATAATCTATATTGTGCATATCTTTTCCACTGTCTTTTGCCTGTGGCCACCAATTTATTTTACTCCATTACAAGTGGAGAGGAGCAAAAGTGCATCCACCAACCCACCTCCCTATCTGATGACTATCTGAGGCCCTGCCCTATTTCCCAGGGCGATGTGTGACACATTATTTCTGGACCCCTGCTGTGCTTTAACTCTGAATCTGTGGCTCCAATCTGAAGGTTAGTCAGAGATTTGTTAGGTCAATTACTGATTGTGGATGCCCGGCTTACCGGAAAACATGTCATTTCACCCAAAGGCAGGAAGAGTCAATGATTTTGTCCAGGATTTCAGTTTTAGACTTTTTAGCTGTAGTCTATTTGTACATAATATTTAATATCTAATTTTACACTCTGTAAAATTGATTTAACCACACTGGTAAATAATTGTGAAGCAATTCTTAAAAATTAGAATT
This sequence comes from Percina caprodes, assembly GCA_013375575.1. Taxonomy (NCBI): domain Eukaryota; kingdom Metazoa; phylum Chordata; class Actinopteri; order Perciformes; family Percidae; genus Percina; species Percina caprodes. The sequence goes on along the minus strand of JABXJD010000007.1, from coordinate 2,143,311 downwards.
AAAAATCACAATAATTTGTTCATTTTTGTTTACTGACAATTTCTATCCTTGTATTTGTGTAATTTAGTATTTTGGCAAAATTAAGTATGCATGTCAAAACAATAGCAATCAATCTAAAAGGAAGGTTTATATTGGTTATAAAATATTGGGCGGACAATAAGAAAGTACAATAGTTTCGGTTAATTCTTATGTCATTTTTATTTAACAAGTCATACATGTCCAGTTCACAATAATGAACATGTAGATGGCAGCAGCTGCTTTGAAGGGAAAAGGAGGAATTGGAATAAAACCAAACTGAACATGGATGAAGTGCAGGAGAACAGGTAATCATTTAGAATCCGAAAGAGAGACAAGTGTGAAAAGGATGCTGAGATGCTCACTACCATTATAATGACACATTTGCAGCTCACTTGCTCCTAATTGTAACAGCATGTACAGGACACACACATGAATACAAACAGTAGCAGAGAAATGAAGTCAAATGGTTAGTGTAAGTGAAGTGTTCTCATCAGCACTCAAGAAGCGCCTCGGGTTTTGATGTAAATAAAACTCATTGTGAAGGCTCACGGGTTTGGATAAATAATCACGTTTACGTAACACATGAGTCAGAAGGTTTGAAGCTTTCATTTTCCCTCAGCTTATTTGTTGAAAGTGTAACACATCTTATTTATGTTCTTCTATAAGTATGTGTCCTGTGTATACATTCCATTGATAATTATCATATTCTATAACATCACATAATGTACTTTTGAACAAGTATATCATCTGTAAGTACCACACTATATAAAGCAGGCATTTTGATCTCAGATATTTTGAGTGCATAGATATTGATGAATTTAATGCAATGAATCCTTTGACTTTTCGTGGTGTGAAAAGCATCAGGCAGTGACTAATTCTTTACATTCAGTTATTTTCACAACATGACAGACAATTCACAGATCAGGGATGATGCAAAATTATTAAACATGTACAACACAAATACATGAAGACGGGCTATTAGTGGCAGATTTTTCTTATTAACAAGTTTCAAAATAAGAGGTCATAAAAGATGTACATTCATTGACAATACAAAACATAGGGATTTGGCAAAAGATATTAAATTATATAACTCAATGACAAAAAACAAAATGTGCCATATGCATGATACATGTAGGTATAAAATATAAGAATCTCATTAACATTTTAAGTAATTCTACTTTTTTATAAATTCCACATCTGCATTGTCTCAGACTTTCACCAACACATGTGTGTAACAGAGAGAGAGAGAGAGAGAGAGATACACACTGCTAGATCAGGGAGAATGAAAAGGCGACGCACATCGTATATCAGATGCCAGAATCCACTGCAGATACTTTTTGGGGTAAGGGCTTCCTGGCTACTGCCTTAGGAACAGCAAGCCCAGACCGCAAAAAGACCCACAAAGGACAAAAACGTTGGCTTTATGATCTTGTGATGATCTCCTCAGCATCTATAGAAAGAAAAGGAGACATTAGCACGCCTGATGCATGCAATCAATGTCTAGAATTGTGTTCATTGTTTTTCTGTTTTTTTTTGTCTTGTCAAAAATGCCTTGTGATTTCTGCTGCAACCTAATTTTCCCACGGGGATAATAAACAAACTAACTAAAATGTATTGTTAATTATGATTCAAATTCATGTACTGTCTTCATCGGATGTTAAACTGAGTCTTTAGGCTGGATGATCTCGTAATGTTGATTTTCACTGTTGGTCTTGACAGGAGACTTCCTGCCTGCAGTGTTGAAACACATCCAGCTGATTTCCAGCACACCAAATCTGTGATTTGTGTGATTGTATCATGCTGTAATGAAATGAATGGTCCTGAAAGGTCTTACAGCTGATCAGAGGTTTGATAAGCAAGAGATTTTGGTCACAACTTAAACTAAAGACTATATTGTTTTGTCATAAAACCCTTGTTAATCTAACCTCCATTCACTACCTCAGCAACACGGTGTACAACCAAACTGCTGTTATAAAGCTGTGACTTTCTCCTGGCTGGCAGGAAACTACATTAAGGAGGTTAATATTGATGTCACTGAATAACTGAACATTTAAAGTGTGATCTTCCTCACATTTTAAATAGGTAAATGTCTTTGGAGGCCTTGTCCTATTGCAGAATACAAGGATTTGATATTCTATAGTGCACATTTTTTTTTACATAGTAAAGTTGATGTGAGTTTCTATGTATAACCTGCTCAGTTTTTCCATGCCAAAGAGATTTAGATTGAGGAAAGAAAAGGACTTGCAAACATTTTCACTTCAAGATCAAATTTAGTCAAGCACACGTCTTGTGAGTGAGAACCACCATCTCCACAAGTCAAGTTGCATTTAATGAAATTTACAAACTTTGTCATACATGTATTTAATCTTGTCTCCATTTGCAACCAGAAAACAAAAGTGGCTAAAGGACTTAAACATGCTTGCTTGTTGAGTTCTGAAGCAGGACAAGGCCTTAAGGATGACCTCAACTGCGCGCACACACACACACACACACACACACACACTCTTTCTACCCTGTTTAATCACCAAAAGACCAAAAACAGCAAGCTGCCATTTCCCTTCTGAACTAGATGAAGGATGCAGCAGGCTCAGTGTATTGAGGGCTTGTTCCTGCCAAAATGTAAGTCTATGGCAAGCAGTTTTACTTTTAATCAAACCACATTACCATCTGTAATAACATTTTAGATATCCATAATAGCATTTCTACTGGATAAAATTGTGTTTTCACTAGTTGGAATGGTAATTAAAGAACTCCACAATAACGTGTAGTAGAAAATTGTATTTCAAAATACAACTTTGATTGTAATGGTCAGAACTAAATAAAAGATATCTAAAAATCCTTTAAAAATGTCAGTTTAAACATTTATTAACTAGACTGGATATGTATTGCAGATATTCGTAATTCAACTTATCCTGGTCAGAAAGAACAATTCAGATATCCGCAATGATATTCTTCATAGTACAAATTATGTCCTGTTTCCCATTCATGTGTATGGGGATTTCAATTTCAGATGTCCACAACGTCATTCTTCCTATCAAGAATGAGCAGTCCAGATATCTGCAATAGAATTAATACTATAGTAAGAACTCCCATTTCAGATATCTGCAATACAATTGTTACTTGTAAAACCAAAATGAAACCCATTCCAGATATCTATAAAAGAAATGCTTCCCATCCAGAATGTCATTTTATATATCTGAAATAATAACTGACGCAGTGTTTGACGTGTGTCTGTCCGTCACCTGTAATAAACATGTCTCCGAACAGATTAAGCAAAAAGATAATAATGAATGCCAAAATGGCTCACTTTAGTTTTGACTAGTAACAATTGTATTGTAGATATCTGAAATGGGAGTTTTTCCTAGTAATAATTCTGGATAGGAAGAATGTCATTGTGGATATCTGAATTGTTCTTTTTAACTAAGAAGAGTTGAATTACATATATCTGCAATACATATCCAGTCTAGCTATACAATGGCTTGTCATAGCAAGACTAGAATTCTTAAAGTTGCATCTTTCAGTCTCTCTTCCACAACTTGCAGATGCAACCTTTTCAAAATGTGTCACATTAGAAGATCCAGGATCCAGACATTTTGTGGAAAATATGAGTCACTTTGTATTTTGAGGAATTAAAAGAGTGAGTGCTCTTCCTTGGGTGGTAAAGCCCACAATGTGATACGTATTTCCCTCCACCATCCCCACATTCAAGCTCTTCAGCTTTCCTTAACTCTGCCCTGGCCATGGCAGCAGATGCTCTCAGAATAGTACTATGATATGACCTGTCTCAAACTTTATTTAGTTTCACAGCTAAATGATTTCCTTTGCGTTAAGTTTCTCAGAAGGAAACTATATTGCAGCCTAAATAGTGTCTTTTGCTAAAAAATACATTTTAGTTGTGTTAAACCATTTTCTAAATGTATATCTGACTGTTGTACTGGAGTGCCTCTTGATCACACATTACTAATTTTATTTCATCCAGCTCTATTTTTATTAAATCCTACCCAAAATATTGTCACAATATGAAATGCTGTGCTTTATCCAGAAACAGGTAACATGCTATAATAACTGGAAGAGTTCCACTTCCACGTAAGAAACCACATCAGCAGCCATAAATCTGACATTCAGAGCAGTTTTTCGAAACTTCATCAGAGTCCACCATGTCAGAGCTCTAAGACAATACCAATAAATGCTAAATAAAAGCACTACAAGGTTGTATACAAGCATTCAAACCACAAATATACAATCAAAAAATGTACACTCTGTCCAGCCGATACAATTAGAATGAAAACATGACAGATTAAATGAACTAATTTCTCATCTAGATCTGAATTGATGATTCAGATCTAGATGATAATTAACAATAAAAAGTATGATTCTTTGTTTTAACTAAAATGTCCTACAGGAAAACCAGCCAGCAAGTATGAAAGATTCTATTACCACAACCCCCGTCCACCATCACAAGCCAGCCACCAAGTGTGCCAGTGCACCCTACTGCATGATGAAGACAGTTAATTCAGTGATACAGATAGTTTCTGTCAACGCCATTCCATGCCACACCCTTTACATAACAAAACGACCTGCAAAGCCACCACCTCAAAGTGTACACTGCTAAAGGTCTAGGCCCTAAATCACACTTTATAGAGGGCTACAAATAGGATGGTGTATGTGGGAATTTCACATAAACTTCAACATTTTTTCTTCAACACTGCAATAAAATTCTCTTTTCTGACAGTAATGAGTCGTTAACAATTTTTAATTCCATGTTTACATTTTTGACCATTTGCCGCTTTATTGAGGGTGTGTTTAGTCTCTTTGGTGTGCTTCTCATAAGGTTTACATTGTAACATTACATTGTTTTTTTTTTTAATTGTCTCTTGATTTAAGGGGTGTTTATTGTAAATGAATAATCCTTTCTGTAACAATCAAGAACAAAACGATTGAATCATGTCAGCCGATGCATATTTTGTCGCTTCACCGTTTTCAGAAAGCTAAATCAGTGCAAGGTGTTGTTTTTGGTAATTCACTGAGTGTAAGCAATTCATTTGGTACTTAAAAAATAATCATTGCTGAAATGCATTGCAGTGACGCCTCTATAGAAGAGGGAGTGTGAGAATTGGGGAATATTCCAGAGGATAACATTACACATGCAATCTTTTTGAGACAACCTGCAGCAATCATCATTACAACACATATCTTGAGAGTTGTGTTTGCAGCTATGCTTTGGTCTTTGCCATAAACAATAAAAAAAAAAAAAAATCTGCAAATTAGCATTTGATTTGAAGATCCGTCTGAACTCAAATCTAGAAAAAAGGGGGAAAAATCCTGCATCAAAAATGAAACTGCGTGTGTAAATCCATTCCATGTGTAGGCCTGCATCATGAAATGTCATGCTCCAGTAAAGAACAAGTTTTTAAAAAGAGGGTTTTAAAAAAAAAAAAAAAAGGGCTTTTGTGGTGTGTATTGAAGAGGCATGCATAGCACAGGACCACATCTGGATGATGGGGCCTATGGTGTAACGTCAAGCCCAGGGCGGATAGGGACCAGCAGACTGGACCATCTGCACACGTAGGGATCTGCCACACTTACCTCACCACATGCGTCATATGTGTGTGTGTGTGTGTGTGTGTGTCACACCCCCTACTGCTCTTTCTCTAAATGGGTCCTACATTGTCCCATACTTAGCTCACTTGTTTATACACTGATGTGTGTTTTGATAATATATTTACTTAATGCATATATGCGAGGGATTCAAACGGGCTCCAATTATCTCATTTTCGCAGTGGCAGTACTACAGGCCCCTAACCCATGTGAGCTCCCCGTCTTATAGAAGTTTCTGAGGTAGGTCCACCTTTACAGCAAAAGACAATCAGTCCAGTGTCTAAAGACGATGGCATGGCACCTGCTCATTGGCCTTAAACACGACGGCTGTAGGGAGAGAGCTGTCCGTGGTGCTGAAACCAGCTCTCGCTGCGTGGTAAACGCCCTGCACTTGAGCTCAGTTTGTGAAAAGAGGGAAAAGTGGAGTTGATAAAAAACAAAAAAGGTTGAATGAAAGGTAACATAAAAAACAAACAAAAAGAATACAATAAACACAATAAAAACCGCTGACACAACCATTTTAAATCTCGTTTGGGGACGTCACGGGTGTGCAGTCTAAAGATCAATTGATCGTGCATGAATTGGCACTTGTTGCCATAACGCATTGGAAGCCTAACGAGTGGGCAATATGTGTTTGTGCGTGCGTGTGCGCGCGTGCACTCGTAGAACGATCTAATCGTTGCTATTCCACGCTAAAAGAAGTAACGTTACTTCTTATAGGTTCCACGCGCACGACTGCCCCCTCCCCATCATCACACACACAAACACACACCGCCCGGCAGTGAAAAGTAGCCTCTTGGCAAATGATGATCAACAAAATCACCTCCATTTCTATAGATTTTAATGAAACTCACCGGATTCGTTTACATGTTACTATCCAAAATGATGTAAGAAGTGAAGTGATTGGCATTGCAATTAGACGATAATGCTTTGCCTTGATCCTCTCATGGTGTTTCTAACATTTCAAAGATCAGTCTTCAAAATTGTAATTATCGTTCTGCAATGTATGTCCACTCAGCGCACACACTCTCTCTCAGCGGTGAATATATGTCGATGGATGCAGAATTGGTATTGCATCGGTATAACCGGGCTGCAGACGGAGCACGTCCACCGCTGCGGCTAATGATGAATAATTGCAATCAACTCAGTGGAAGTCAACACGAAGACACTTTTAGTTGAATATGTTTTTCTCCTAACATCACACATTAAAAAATCTCTCCGGAGAAAACACTGGACACTCACGATTCGCCGTCAAAACTCGGGGATGAATTTCTCAATGGCTCTTTATATAGCAACACTGTGTATAAGCCCGAAAACAGAATGGCAGGTTGTTTTTACTCACTTCAACAATAAGCAAAGAGGAAATAATAAAAATAGAATTGGCTCACCCTGTCATCACCGATCCGAGGAAGCGTGCATCATTTTTCTCTTCCCCCCCCTTTTTCCCTCCAATAATCCCTGGGAATTTGAACGGCACCCATTGATATGCAGCAGTAGGGCCCCCCTCCCACCCCCCACCACCCCTCCACCTCCACCCTCTCACCCTCCCTCCATCCTTTCTCTTCCCAGACGTCAGTCGCATTGCCTCCCATTCATTTCGGTCTATATTTATTTTATTTCTTTGCATTTCTTATTCTTAATCCATTTTGTCCTCCTCCCTCCTCTCTGGAAAATGCTGCAAAACCTCTAATGGAAGCCACTCAATTCCTCCAGTCTGCTTCTTGCTGGTGACCTGCATTGACGTCATTGCGTCATTAGGTTTCCCCTGGAAACACGGGAGAGCCAAAAATAGAAACACATTAATTCAAACCCCAGGCTGGGGGGAGGGGTTGGGGTAAGGTGTAGTTGGGGGCTGTTTTTGGCGACTATTTCTTTCTATCAATCTATAATCTTCTGACCCCCCTCACCCCCCTGTGAGACACACACACACACACACACACACACACACACACACACACACCTTTCTCTTTGGTGTTCGTTTATTGCTTACTGAGCTTCATCTCAACACTGCGCTTCATATTTGCATAGTGGTATTTAAAATGAACCTGATATAATTTATTTGTTTTTTGTTGGTAAACCTTATAATCCATTGGCTTCTTAAGCATCAGCATACTGAATATGATATATATTTTCTTAGTGTAGGGTATTTTACTCAATCTCGTAATATAATATCCTTCATATATATTCACATAAGGAGTAGTGGGTCTGGAAAGCTACAGTATGGAGTCCAAAAAGCATAAGGAGTCTATACATTAACATATTGTACTACAGGACTGCTGTGAAGTGTGACATTTTGCACTATAATATATTTCTGTACTACATTACACATCACTTTGTTGGCACATTTTTATGATCTTAAAATGACAGTGTCGTAGTGTATGCTGTTAGTATAGCTGCTGACATTTATCAACCTTTAGAGTATGCATCTTAACAAAGAGGCTTCTATAGTATCACAAAATATTTTTTAGGCTTGCACAACAGCTGACACCTTTTGGTGAATTCATGGCCGGATTGACCTGCACTTGGGCCCATGGGCAAATATAAAATGGCGGGCCCTATTAACCTCTCTTCCTTCCCACTACCTGTGCTATCTTACATTGCAAGACTTATCTCCACAGCGCTGTGGAGTAAGGTCTGGCTACACCACACATACATTCCAGGATAGAAGAAAAAAATGCTCTGCGTTGTTGGCATTTCTTTTAACCAATCACAATCGTCTTTGGCAGTGCAAAGCTCAGGACGCAAAATAGTCTCTGGAAGGAACTTATTTTGGTGAAACCTATGTATCCCACAAAAGAAAACATCACGTACAATATTAAATTAAGTTAACTGTTCACACAATACAGTAACGTGATGTATTGTAATTACCTGGACGCATGATTAAATGTAAATTGCTCTTACCACTCTATTGCCGTGTGTATTTTGTCCATTGCAAATTCTGACCTATCGGCCCCAAAATGTTCCAGTTAGATATTAAATGCCATAAACATATTTCTTGTAAATGTTAACAATCATTCCCTGAAAGAACCAAGCAGGCCTGCTTTGTTGCACGATCCAAATTTTCTCCAAAACTTGGCATTTTTAGCACGTAGCTTGCAAGCTCGGAACGGAGTTTGAGAACGGCAACACAGAGTGAAAGGTGAGAAATATATGGCGGAACATCCAGATGTGAGGCAGTTATCCTGTAAATGTACTGTTGTTTATTCAGATTATGTTTAAAACTACCTGTAGGTCTGTCAGGTGATTTGTAGTCTATATCCTTCACGTTCCATTTCCGGGATTGCTCCCGTGCTGCAGGAAATTCTGCCGGATGCATGTATTTTCCGATTCCTTCCGCTTTCTTTATGTTGGGATTTTAGCTTTATGAGACTATGGTTGACTGCTCCTCAGTTTTCTGCAGGGTAAATTGAGACAGCTAGCTAGACTACAGTGGTGTGAAAAAGTGTTTGCCCCCTTCCTCATTTCCTGTTCCTTTGCATGTTTGTCACACTTAAGTGTTTCGGAACATCAAACCAATTTAAACAATAGTCAAGGACAACACAAGTAAACACAAAATGCAATTTGTAAATGAAGGTGTTTATTATTAAAGGTGAAAAAAAATCCAAACCATCATGGCCCTGTGTGAAAAAGTGATTGCCCCCTAAACCTAATAACTGGTTGGGCCACCCTTAGCAGCAACAACTGCAACCAAGCGTTTGCGATAATGTGCAATGAGGCTTTTACAGCGTCCTGGAGGAATTTTGGCCCACTCATCTTTGCAGAATTGTCCTAATTCAGTTACATTAGAGGGTTTTCGTGCATGAACGGCCTTTTTAAGGTCATACCACAACATCTCAATAGGATTCAGGTCAGGACTTTGGCTAGGCCACTCCAAAGTCTTCATTTTGTTTTTCTTCAGCCATTCGGTGGTGGACTTGCTGGTGTGTTTAGGATCATTGTCCTGCTGCAGAACACAAGTTCGTTTCAGCTTGAGTACACGAACAGATGGTTGGACATTCTCCTTCAGGATCTCTTCGTAGACAGCAGAATTCATAGTTCCTTTTATCACGGCAAGTCTTCCAGGTCCTGAAGCAGCAAAACAACCCCAGACCATCACACTACCACCACCATATTTTACTGTTGGTATAATGTTCTTTTTATGAAATGCAGTGTTCCTTCTACGCCAGATATACTTGGACACACACCGTCCAAAGAGTTCCACTTTTGTCTCATCGGTCCACAGAATGTTGTCCCAAAAGTCTTGGGGATCATCAAGATGTGTTGTGGAGAAATTGAGACGAGCTTTGATGTTCTTTTTGCTCAGCAGTGGTTTTCTCCTTGGAACTCTGCCATGCAGGCCATTTTTGCCCAGTCTTTTCCTGATGGTGGAGGCATGAACGCTGACCTTAACTGAGGCAAGTGAGGCCTGCAGTTCTTTGGACGTTGTTGTGGGGTCTTTTGTGACCTCTTGGATGAGTCGTCGCTGCGCTCTTGGGGTAATTTTGGGCGGCCGGCCACTCCTGGGAAGGTTCACCACTGTTCCATGTCTTCGCCATTTGTGGATAATGGCTCTCACTGTGGTTCGCTGGATTCCCAAAGCTTTGGAAATGGCTTTATAACCCTTTCCAGACTGATAGATCTCAATTACTTTCTTTCTCAATTGTTCCTGAACTTCTTTGGGTCTCGGCATGATGTGTAGCTTTTAAGGATCTTCTGGTGGACCTTACTGTGTCAAGCAGCTCCTATTTAAGTGATGCCTTGATTGTGAACAGGTGTGGCAATAATCAGGCCTGGGTGTGGCTAGAGAAATTGAACTCAGGTGTGGACAACCACAGTTATAGTATGTTTTAACAAGGGGGGCAATCACTTTTTCACACAGGGCCATGATGGTTTGGATTTTTTTTCACCTTTAATAATAAACACCTTCATTTACAAATTGCATTTTGTGTTTACTTGTGTTGTCCTTGACTATTGTTTAAATTGGTTTGATGTTCCGAAACACTTAAGTGTGACAAACATGCAAAGGAACAGGAAATGAGGAAGGGGGCAAACACTTTTTCACACCACTGTATCTGCCTAATCTGAGTTTTCTCTCGCATGACTATTTTGCAGCAGCTCTGTGCAGAGTTTAGACCCTATATTTATTTTTAACATGGAACAAAAATGTAAGAACTAAAGAATAGAATTAAGTAATTATTTTTATATATATTTATATTATTATACTTTTTTTTTTTACCCAAATGTGGAAAAAATATGAATGTGTAATTAAAAGATGCTAAATGACAAAATATGTGTAATAAAAATATGTCATCTAAGTTAAAACTGGAAACATTTTAAATTGTTGACAGATTTGTAGTATAGTGGCTCTTATAGAATCTTAAATTTGAGAAATAAACTGACTCACTAACTGCCTTCAAAGTAAGTAATTCTGAACTCCTGTCCCGCACCCCCCTATTGCACTTCTGCAATCCTTTACTTCAGTCATACCCCATTGTATATTTGCACAGATGCACATCTTCTCCTGTATTGCTATTATATTCTGTTTACGCCATCTATGCACTATACATCCGCCCCGGAATGTCCCACTGTCATTCCTCCACCTGTACTATCACTGAATTTTTGCATTTTCAGCATTTATATATTCTGTCTATTAGTGTATATTGTGATATTACTGACCTACATCATCATCTAGACCACACTTTGCACCAACTTTATGTTGACTCTTTAATACATCTCAGCATTTTATAGACTGTCTATTAATGCATATCATATTATTTCTGATCTACATCACTACCTAGTCCACCATTTGCACTAACTGTATATTGACATTGCACTACATTCAACATATACATTGACTGTCTATTCCAATTAACTGAGTTATAACTGAACTGTTTGGGTCCTCACTACATCTCAGCAATGTTATAGACTGCCTACTCATGTATACTTTGTTATTACCATATCACATTCGCATACCCTTCATCCTGCTTACACATTACCTTACACCTACCTGGTTAAATAATATAAATATATATATATACACAATATATACAGTATACTCTATGTATATATATATATATATAGTGTGTATACATATCATAGCATATCATGTATATGATACATGAGCAAAAAAGTAAATAATGAAACTGTGGTCTAAAGACAATTATCAAGACAAAGCAAATATCCCCAAAATAAGTCAACATTGAGAAAAAACTGATTTGTCTTTGTTTCTTGTCCTTGAAATAACGTAGGCCTACACTACTCTTACTATGATGTAAAAATGTGCAATAAACATGTCACAGGTCAGTTTTAAAGTTGGTAAAATATAGGCCTAACATCTGACCTCAAGCTGATGATTATGGTAAAGCAAACCATTTGAAACTACTTTCTGCAATGCATTTAATAACTTTATGTTAAGGAGAATCTATGGAATGTAAAAAGAGGGCAGATTAAAAGGAAATAGTTCTATAGTATTCATTCATCGTTCTTTCATTCATGTAGTCATTCATGTAGTTATCTTCTTAATCCATTCACAGAAGCAGGGCAACCACCTTTGCAGTAACGCAAAGCCCTTCTTCCATTTAATCGCGTTAGCTTCATCTATCTCCTGTGATGTTCGAGATCAAGTGACATTACAGCGCGGCGTGCACCCCCTCCCCCTTTCAGGGCGCCCCACCGTGCACCACCGCTCACATTCAGGCACGTGTTAACGTGCACACGCGCCAGCTTTGTGACACCCGGCTGGAGGCATGCACACTGGCACATGAGTAGTGATGCTGCATTCATGCTATTGCCGTAAAGAAAGGAAGAAGAAGAGAAAAAAGAAAGGGGGGAAAACTCTGGCAGCATCATCATTGTAAGATGATAGTGGACCAGAATGAAAAAAACAAGTAATTCTACCACCCACTAACAGCATTGTGACTATTCACATTTAATATTTAACAACTATTTGCTTTGTTTATTGCTCAGAGCTTCAGTTGTGGCCCTGACCCACAGTGCTACAGCAGTTATTGCCAAACTAAGCTTAACCTGCAACTCAAAAAAGTAAAGGCTGCAAGAATACACCTAAGGAGAGCTGATTGTACTCTATCTTTGTTACACGTTTCAACAATTCATTTTCAGATTTTGCAATTTCTGATAAAGCCACATTAAATAATAAAACATAATAAGTCCAAACAGTCCAAAACAATTTCTGTATTTTGGTTTTGAAGATACCTTGTGTGTGTTTTCATATTTTATTTCTTTTTACTGAGAAACAAAGCGCTAACCCTCTCAAACATTCCTTTAGCTGCAAAAAGAAGTGAGCAATGACGCAATACTGTGGTCTGTTTGGCTACAAGCATTGCAGATAAGTGATGGAGGGACTTCAACAAAGTCAACTTTTGTCACCACTTCCTGATTACCTGGTCCTTTGAAAAAGAGAGTATCCAATCCCAAAGTTGTCGCCAAGATTGCATCAGCATCATATCTTCTTGCTTGCCCCTTCACAGAGTAGGAGAAGTGGCAACAATATTACACAAGTCCTGTTTCCTCTGGTGTTATAGCAACCCTTCTGTCCTCCCTCTCCATGGACCATAGTGCCCTGTCCAGAAATGGAAAGCCCTCTTTTCCCCAATTATCTGCACCTGAACATGTTTGGTTTCACATGAACTGGAACTCTCCCTCACATTAATCAGCAGCCATTGTACACTACTCCTCACTATTACTCAAAAGGCGAGCCAATAGCTAGATTCTGATGTCCTGAGGCATGTTTTTTCCGGCTATATGTTGCTGTTAAAGCCAATAAAAAAACTACAATGTTTGTAGGCTAAAATAGCCTACAGTTAAAGGTGCTTCTTGTTAATGTCCCAAGTATTTTCAAACAAAACGAGCCCCTCCCTCCTTTATTAATCCCACAAGGGGAAACTATACTTTACACTCTGTTGTTATTACACACATTATACTGAATTACATACACATGCTACTAATGGAGAGATGTCAGAGTGAGGGGGCTGCCCATTGCCGAGCAGTTGGGAGTTTGGTGCCTTGCTCAAGAGCACTTTGGCAGTGCCCAGGAGGTGAACTGGCACCTCTCCAGCTACCAGTCCTCCACCATGCTTTGGTCCTTACGGGGACTTGAACCAGCGACCCTCCGGTTCCCAGTCTAACTCCCTACGGACCCCCCAACACAGTGTGTTCAGGGCACAGGCAACTCACGGATAGTGCGGAGATGTTTGCTGTATGTGCCAAAAAAACAATTTGTAGCCTAAAAACACGCGACATTGCTTAGAGCACCTTTAAAAGCCAAAAATACCACCCAGGTTAAAAGGAGCCTATGACTCCATAAAAAGGCTACACAGGTTCTGTACATCAGCAGTGGGCAGAGTTTGTTCAATTCAATTGTTACTTTAAGGGCAGTTGAAAAAAAAAGGCAGTGATCCAAAACCACTAAACAAATTTAAAAAAGCACAGCAACAAACTTAAAACATGCACATGCATCAGTCCAACAAAATTGTCACAGCATGCATGGCTCAACATGCTTTCGCCCTGGTTCACCTACACTTTCTCAGACATGGCATGACCAAAAAAAGAGACTTTCTATTCTTTTGTGCTTCAAACTAAAACTTTATAACAAACAATATTATCAACCAGTTAAGTGGTGTGTCTAGATAATATAACGGTTATATGGTGTGCAGACATACACTCTATCTTGGCCAGTTTTCCAGTGGAGGAATTTTGGTTTTGATATGATTCCAAGACATATCAGGGTGAATATATCAATAATAATATCAATACCGATACTAATATCTACCTTATAGGCTACATCTTCATCAACACAAACTTTATATTATTTGGAGTAATCTAACAAACATATAATCACACTGTAAGTAACTGTATGCTGTATATTGATATGAGTAAATGCAAAATAAGATTCACAGTGAGTGTAAATGATGACCAATCATCTTTATAAAGAGCTTGATAGGTAAATTGCTCAATTCAGTACACCTGTATTTAAAGCAAATACATTTGTAAGGATTCTCAAGTCATTTCTTTATTTTTAATCTGTCACCGGTCTGTGTATACCACCTGGGGAAAGTGCGATGCATTTTATTAAGGTGGATTGACCCTTTAAACCAAGTAAACCACGGTTCGTGAGTGCCACGTTTTCTTGCAACATTCACTAGCCTACCCGCATGGCGGGCGTCATTTTGCTTAGCTTTATAACTTCTAAACTAACATTACATGCTATGTATGTGATAGGCTTTTAGCAGTGTCAACTTTTAAGGTTTACTTTTTACGTTACTACTAAATTTGGCTACAATGGGTATCCTAGCTAGCGTTAGCTTAATGCTGCTCAAAGCAAAAGCTTGTTGTTGGCTAAAAGTAGCAAGTAGCCGGCAGCTAATGTTGTGGTGATTTAACAAAGTTAGGTGGAAATAAGCTAGTGCATTTGCAGTACACGACTTTAAAAGTGTAATATTTTAGCAATGCAGGATCAGCCTGCATGGTATGCAACTAAAATGCCATTGTTTTATCTACTTAACGTCACTTACTTGTTCATTTTAGGTGATGACTTCTAACTGCAGCCCTAAAATAGACATGGAACCTGGATTACCCATTGAAGGCACTCTGCAAAACGTTGATGGAGGACCTGCTCTGGTAACAAGTGGAAATGCTAGGTATGTAGATGACCTAGACATTTTTTCAATGTTTATTTTTTATTTATTATAGTGGAAGCAATTTACATATTAGGGGACAGGGCCATTACTCCAACCATGATAAATCAAACCATTTGTAAAGTAGAGATTTGGATGAGACTGTCAAAGAGGAGATTTTTTAGACTGAAGTTTGAGGTTGATAGACTTATTTATATTACGTTATTGTTCATATTAATTGGTTGGCCAATGGCATGTTTAATGCATGATGTAAAATATAGGCTATGCTGTTGTCATTTTTGCTGTAGCTTTGAAGTGCACCTTTCAGGTGTAGGCCTAATGTCTGTTTGGCGACCAACTTCAATGGTGCAAAACCATGGTAATTTGGTCACTATCATGATGGTACAGAATGAGTCTACATTTTACCAGTATTATGGTATTAATACATTTTATATGGTACTACCATTTTACTTGGATATTCTTCAACCCATACCAGCCATGCAGGCATTGTTTATGTAATCCTACTGCCCCACCTTTTAAATCACCTTTCAATCAACATAGTACATTCAAAACACTGAGTCCACTGAGTATTATGCATTTATCGCATTAAGAAACTATTAAATTTGATGGGATGGGTCCACTTCCTGTCAGTATCCCAGAATGGTATGTCTCATTAGAATTATCTTGTCTGTTTATGGTAATATTTGGCAAAATTATTGTATCTCAAGTGCTCATATCTGGCTGATTGGAGAGTTTGAATATCGTGGTTGTCACTGTTCTGATGATTATGATGATAATTGCCTTCAACTAGATGACCAGATGATATTCTGTGTGTGTACCTGTGACTTCTCTCTGTTTGGCAGTCAAATATAAGGCGCAACAAAGAAGCAGAGTGGCTATAACGACAAAATAGAATTTGATCTTTTTTTACATCAATTTCCTGTTAGGATAGTGAGTTCTTGACTTTATTGTGTTTAATGTAGCTTCCTACTGTCCTCGGTCCAGCTGGCTTTTGTTGCTCCTGAGCGAAGGAGGGAATGTCGGCATTATAAAAAATGTAACTGTAATGGGTTATTGTCTTCTCTATATTTGTCTTGACTAAAATAGTGTCATCACGGCAACATGCACACAATTGTGCTTGAAAAAAAAAAAGGTTAACATTTAATTCATGGTGGCAGTATTAAACCTTTATACATCCATCTAAGTAATACGTTTACCCTAAGTAATACTACCTTATTTTATATGGCAGTGATTGTGCAGTCACATTATTTAACTGCCTATTACACTCTTAATTCTCATGATGATACATTTTACAGTTCAGACCAAAATATGTTTCATCCAAAGACTGGCCACATTAGTCTGGCTAGATATAAACATCAGTTTGCTAAATGCAATTTTTTAACACCTCACCCCATTACCTCAGTCAATATCTAATTTTCGTCTTCCTCCTTGTGATGTTTCTATTGATTCCTCAGACACGTTTTACCCTGCTCCTTAGCATGTATATTAATGATCTCTCACTTGCTTTTTCTTTCTTTCTTTAATTTTTTCTTTCTTTCTTTCTTTTTTCCTTTCACCCTTGCACACACGCACGCATGCACACACACACACACACACACACACACACACACACACACACACTGGTGTGCTGCTAGGTCAACAACACTTTGACAGGGATGCATGTGCGAGTGTAAGTGTGTGGGAGGGTTAGCAGTTGAGGGGAATAAAATATCAAGCAGAGACTGGTGGAGACTGAATGAAATGAATCCAGTTGTGCAATCGTGCATTCATTTGCACAGTTTTCCTGAAATTTGGAACTTAGGTTGTCTGGTCAGGATAAGAAAACTTGTCATTGGTCAAAAAGCAGATTGCCAAATAGCAGTTGCCTCACTAAAGACACTGACCTAAACGAGAGGCAACATTGGGGTGGTAGCACTGCACCATAGAACACTGTACTAACTGCTGATGCCATCTGCTGGCCAAAACCATAAACTGCGGTCAAAGTGTTAACTCAGATCCCCCTGATCAAATACCTATCCTGCCGGGTTTACACAAAGCTGTTTTACAAGCCTTTCTAATACTGTGATAATCCTTTCCTGCCTTCTCTATATTACTTTAGTTTTACACTCGCGCATCAGCTTCCCTACACTCAATTCCTGTAAAGTGTGCAGTGGTTTAGATAAAATGAAACACACAGATGTGTCCAATAAGACAAGAAATCTAACATGCTTCATGTTAGACTTGTATATCTGCCTCAAAATTTGTGCTAAATTTGAACTGCCAATGGCAATAAAACTTCTATATGAAGGCAGTATTCAAATTCTGACACCAAGCATTTGAAATATCTGCCCAATAAAATACAATTAGCTTGAAGAGTATTGTGAAATAATGTTGACTCTCACTGTAATCAAAGATCTAAATCCCAGTTGCTGCATTTATGAATGAATGTGCTTTACCACCCCTTGGTAATTTTTTGCATCTTTTGAATTTAAATGCAGTCACAGATCAAAGCGACCCTTCAGGAGGAAGAGGTGGTGCAATAAGCAGAAACCCCCATACTATTCACACAGCAGTCCCCACTGTAACCCAGTATCTCGCAGCCTTCCTCGCGCAGTCTGAGGTGCTACTGCGAACTGCCACCAGGGGGCAGAAGTGCTCAGGAGTGTTTTTCCCCCATTCTCCCTCCTGCCTGCTCTTCAACTGTTTGTCTAATCTGTTCAAAGTAAATGTACATACATGCATGCATACACACACACACACACACACACACACATGCATGCACACACACACAAATGCACACTTACATTGGACTATGTATGAACATGAATATTGATTTCCTCAGGGTTAATGTAGATGTTTACAAACAGTCATACATATTAAAAGGAAAAATGCCTGTACAGACACCACATCACAGTTACGTTGAGACTGGGATGACATTGCATTTTCTCTCTGATCAAAAGACCACATAATGCTTGTATGTGGCCCCGGAGTGACTTTTACAAGGTCACGACTTGCCTGTTCCCCCACAACTTGCAGCTCCTTTGCTGCACTGCATGATCAAGGTTCAGCTGCATCACGCAGCACTTCACAGCAACACATCTACTGGCCTCCTATTTATACCAGATTGTTAATGGCTACTCTTATTAATTTCACAGGGAGGCAACCACACAAAGCCTTACTCTGGGGGGGCAGCAGCAGCATATGTCTGGTGTAACCTTCAAAGTATATTCAGATAGACCCTTAGCAGGCAGGCCACAACCTTTGTGTTGGGAGGATGAAATCAACGGGGAAGAGAGATATAAAGAGAGAGGGGGAGAAAAAGAAGATGAGGGCAAGTAAGTTTTATACAAAGACAGAACAACAGGAAAAGAGAAAAACAATGGAAGAGAGAGTAAAACCAACTGACGGAGGGCGGGCTGATATCAAAGAGGCCTTTGTTCAAGCCTCCCCAAGTAGCTGTATGAGGATCAGAGCCAGAGAGCAGTGGACCTTGAGGACCTTGAGAGGGGGAATTGAATGCTTACGGTGCAGAACTCTATCTTCAAGGCTCTCTGCCCTCAACTTTTTCATTTTTTATCATTAATTATTTCTCCCTAATTGCCAGGATTAGAAAAAGAGGGGGGAGAGAAAGGGCGCTCTTGGTCTCTGGAGTCTTAGACGTGTGTGTGTGTGTGTGTGTGTGTGTGTGTGGTATGCCTACATATATACTTCAGTTGCATATATATAGAAAAGAACAAGGAGAAAAAGCACAAATTGAACATTCTTGGTCAGCAAGGTTGTTAGCACTCTGTATTTGACTGTGCTTGTTGAACCATAGAACTATTTCCATTAAAGTTAAGAAGATGGTCATAGCCCAGCAATGTCCTTATAAAGTGGTTAACAGTGGAGGTGATTGGGTTTGATTCCCCCGCCTCCCTTGCCTGTTCT
Organism: Percina caprodes; assembly: GCA_013375575.1. NCBI lineage: Eukaryota > Metazoa > Chordata > Actinopteri > Perciformes > Percidae > Percina > Percina caprodes. The sequence continues at coordinate 2,124,157 of JABXJD010000007.1, read as the reverse complement.
GTTGGATTATTCTTACTCGCTGAAGTGTTTGATCAAAGTGTTCATTAAGACACTGCTTTCAGTTGCGAGGTTACAGCCTGAAAAGTGTAATTTTAATCCTTGTTTTTTTTTTAATCATATTCTGACATAAGAAGTTACTGTTCCTGATATTCGAACTGTCTGACAACTCTTTGAGCTCATCAAATCATGTGTTACCTACAGGCTGTACACTTCAAAGTATATGTTGTTATGTATTTTACCATTTAAACCTGCCATATTTTCCATTCATTTCAGTATTGTAAAAAGACTTGGCTATCCATTACACTGATGTCTTGTTTTATTTTTGTCAAAGTTACCTTATTGATGGTGCATTTAAAAGTGCAGACTTATTTGAAAAGTTTGCTGCTGACTCTTGTCTTTACGTGATGATACAATATTCCAAAATCAAAGATTTATGAGTTTGTTGATGAACAGAATTTTAGGCATTTGCAAGATATGGTTGTCACAAAATCAAACACAGGCGACGCACAATAAGCAAACATGAACATGTCTGTTTAGCAGTTCCATGGAGTAAAGCTTGTTCAGCATATACTGGAGTTATACTGTTGGGGGTGCAACTTCTCCTTTATTTCTCTGTTTAGAGAGAAGGATAGAATTATTATAGCTGAATCATCATCGGCCTAATAATTTCTTCATGTTTTTGGGAAAGACTGACGTATTTTTTTCTTAGGAGCAGAAAACTGTTGTCCAAAATTGCACACAAATCAAGCAAACACTGCTTGCTTTGATCTCTGCCAGGATCAAAGCAAGCAGCAGTGCTTTTTTTCTAGAAAGCAATTCTTCCCAGCTCCCCATAAAAAACATGGCAGGATAGGGTTTCTGGGTGGCCAGATAGCTCAGTTGGTAGAGCGGCAGTCCAAATATAGAGGTTTACTCCTTGACGCAGCCGGCCGGGGTTCGACTCCGACCTGCGGCCCTTTGCTGCATGTCGTGCCCCATTATAGGGCATTCTGAATGCCAAAACACCACATGATAAGAGGAGATTGCTGACAAATACTCCCTATCAGAGTATCAATACTCTGTGTGTAATACTCTAGTGTAATCTTCAATCACACACAGTCCACAGTGTGATGGATCAACAGCTCCCTTTCCAGCGTGAAATCCTAGATTGCACACGTTCGTCTGATAATCTGCAGCACATTCTCTGACGATCCCAGACCACTCAGATCACTTTGAGAGGCTGGACCAGACCGAGCATTGTGACTATTAGCTCCACTTGCCAGCGACAGTGCCCGCTAATATTGAGGAGGTTTCCTGGGATGTGCTGCAAATTATGAATCATTTCTCTGTACCACAATGCTGTCATGGGATATCAGTCTTGCCAGCTGTGAAGAGTAAGATGGAGGACAGGAAGAATTTACGTTATGGTTTAGCCACACAGTGTGCCATTGTGTCACAATTGCATTTTCTCTCCAAACAGGGATCCACAGCTTGCCTTTTTAGTGTTCCGATCAGACTGTGGCAAAAAGTGATCTTTACACTTTAATATTTGTACATTTACTGTATACAAATTTGTGAATTTTAGAAGTGCTGTTTTGATACAGTTGGGCAGAACTAAATAACTTGTCACCTTGTTGTGATGGATGAACCTGCCTTGCTGCTTCTTGATGTGTTTCACAGTTCACCTGAGGCCTTCCTTGCACGCTCAAGTTCAGTGTGGTTGTTGAAAGTGTAGCTTGAGCAGCAGAAATGCAAATGGATTATAATTGGCACCCACTGACTGACACTAATGTCACAGTTTCCAGCACTAATGTCACCTAGTTTATTGATTAGATAAGCTTTGGAAACTGACATACAACAACTTAAAACATTTTTCATACTTTGTGCCCCCTGTAGCACAAAGTACTCTGGGCACTTAATCTGTTCATGAAGGTACACTGAGGTGTATCTGGGTTTATTTATATTCCCTTATTGACTTGTGTAGCAAAATGCTGCATGTACAAGCCACAAAGTGGGATATGTTGAGAAAAAGATAAAAAAATTCACTCTGTATTAATATCTGACATTTTTAGGTCAGAAGCTATGTGTGCAGTTTGTTTACTATTGCTGTTGGCAGGGCACTGAAGCACAGCTGTAACAATAACCCCAACCTATGCTCAGAGGAGTTGTGACTTTTGGTTAGCACATAACCCGTCCTCTTTCTTTGTCTCCAGTTTTTGTTTTTACTTAACTTACTTAACAGTGTGCTGACATTTTAGCTTTAGTGGTTCTGTCAAAAATATGTGTCAAGACTCAGCTCATACTGTCCCCCCTTAGCGCTGCGGGATAGCAGACTGGCTGATTGGTATGTGTATTTTGTGTATTCTACACACCAAGTGATGTTGCTTTTCAGTCAGTGTTGCAGTATGCTGTGTATCATTGGGAAGGAAAGCCCCCTGTAGCCTTTCAGTCCCTCTAAATCCACCCAAGATGATTCTATCACTTTGCAGCCATTCGTACTCTGTCAATATTCATGTGTCAGACCATGGGCCGAACACATGGAGCCAAACGCTTGAGTGCACTGATGGACTACCCGAGGGCATAAAGGCCGGAACACATTTGTGTAAGCTCACAGTGCAGCTGAAGTTGTGTGTGTGTGTGTGTATTTATGTATGTGTGCTTTTTTTTGGATTATCAGAGGGTATTGTGTTTATGTCAGGTATTATAACATTGGTGTGTATTTATTTGAGTGTTAGATAGGGAAGAGTGTAATGTGTTTGGGCGCTTGGCCTTGGCTGCCTGTTGTGCTTAGTGTCAGGATACAGTGTGAGTGCATAGAGAAATCTGGCATGGCTGGGCATGCCCCTTGCACCCCCACAGGGCTTTTGGAAAGTGCACAACGCACCAAAATGTCACTTTAACTACAGTGAGCCACCCTAAACACAACCAAGTGCTCTTTCTCCCTCCCCTCTCTCTGTTGTTCTCTTTCACTCATTGCCTCATTTCCAACGAGGAATGAGGTGAATGTAAATGTCAAGCAAAGGCAGTACAGTACAATAATTAGTAATTAACTGCTTGCCATTGTGTACTGTACATGCAGACTGTAGTACCACATGTATGCAAATGTATTAGTCACAACTGTTACACAAAATACTGTATAGCTCAGTAATCTCCTTGTCTGTTAATGATGAGATGAGGAATATATTGCCTCAATTCAACATTTCAAATGCTATATGGGTAGTTTTGCAATTGTGATAATAAGCATTTTACAAGCTGCAAAAAAGGCCCCGCGGGCGAAATGGGGAGATGAGAGAAAAGTTACTTAGGGCCTGAAAATAATTTGACGGTAGTTATTATTACAGGCTTATTGCTGTGGATGACATCTATTTCTCTGCTTTCTGACAGCACATCATCCTGACTTTCCTATAATAGCTTTGGCTGGCAGACCACGACTCGTGAGAATAAATTAGAAATGATTCGTAGAGCACAGTATTAGGAGTTTTTTTAAAATAGTGGCACTTCTATGAAAAAAGGGGCATGTAATCACTCAGGCTAGACTTTGATTAAGCGGTAAAGTGAGCTGGTGAAAGTGTGGATTTCGTGGTGACAGAGCTTATGTGGTTTTGACAGTTCATCCTCCATGTCTTTCCCTAATTCCAACCTTCCCTCATCATTCCTGTTACATCAAACCCCTTTCATGTTAGATCCTATTCTACATCTCTGTGCTTGTGTCATTTCTTCCTTTCCTCATGCTGTTAACACATGTACTGATTTGTACTATCCGTTTTGCTGTCTTTTTTACTTTAACATTACAATTGCTGTTACAGAAGGTTCCTTCCTGCGATGCCTTAATTTCTTTGCAAAGTAGTGGCTGTGATTACCATTATACGTTAGCTACAGTACTCCATGAATGTTAATGTACCATGACCATGGCAACCAGACATGCAGTGTTTTTTTAATGTTCAGTACTTTATGTACTCTATATAGGATGAGTTTTATAAAAACATATAGAGGCTGAATTTGGGGTCACACAAGATGACAGTGCTTTGATGTGATTAAGATGCAGACGATATTGACTTCAAAGTTCTTGATTTCTTTGTTAAAGAGCTGAGGCGTGGTAAGGCGGCGCTGCTGTAGCTTGCTGTAACTGTTCCCAGTTGATGCACTGAACTGTGTGAAGTGTGTTCAAGGGCATGTTGGCTGCTGTCAGAGTGCTTAACATTTTCTACCAGCCTCGGTTCAAAGTGTGTGTGAAATGATAATATTTGCTCAAATTGATTGACCTCTTTTAAAAGAATTAAAAGTGTTGTCTTTAAGTGTTACTATCTCCTCTTTCCATGTGTGTATCTGTGTGTCTGTTTGTGCAAAAGTAGAAAATGCTTCACTTGATTTTATTTTGCTTTATCCTGTATATGTGTATGTGTCATTTATCAATGAGTCAGCTTGACTTTTGGGAGACTTTACATGAGCATGAGAGCACTTGGTCTAACTATAAGGTTGTCTGCTTATCGTAGTGGATATCTGTGTGTGTGGGTGCATGTGACCTCTTGGCGTAAATCCCCGTAACTGAATGTGTTTGATCTTTTATCTCAAAATCACAATGATTGAATAGTACTGTACGTGCAGACTGAAGAGATTAGCTCCCAGCTCAGAACATATTGATCAAGATTATATTTGGAGTGCAGGCCTGCTAGAACTGGTAAAGCACATTCATCAGTTTATGGAGGACACTTTTAAATTGTAATTATTCAACAATAAGAGTCGGGCTAGCTCCGCTCCACACCTGCTTCTACACAATGTTATCCATATTCATGAGTACAGATAGAGTTGTGCTTACAATTCTTTTGGATTTCCTTTTTGTAGAGAAAAAATGCACAGGTGTTTTAGAGCGATGAAGGAGACTCATGTGCAAAATTGAGAGCAGGAGTCTGAGTACACAATTAAAATAATATTTCAGTTTCAACAGAGCCTTCGCCGCTGTCGGCACTCAGGTCTTAATAAAGGTAAGAACACATACAGTACCCCCACATACACACAAACACACAGATGGCGTGCATTAGCATTTTAAAGCATGCAGCATGCAGTCTAAATGGTTCATACATATTATGGGACATCTATTAAAACACACTTACAATTACTACAACTGTGGCTGCACGCATTTTCCGCCCTGTGGATTAAATCCAATTTATGCCTATTTAACTGCTGTAGGATTAGAATTATCATTTTGACCAATTACTCTTTTCCCAGTTCCATTTGCATTCTTGCTCTCTCCCGCCCTTTTTTTTTTAAATCCTTTTTTATATTTCTCAGTTTTTGCTCCCTCCCTCTTTTCATCTTCCCTTCATTCGCAAGGTTGTAGAGTGGTAATTAAATGATTAGGAGGGTAGAGAGTAATCACATCTTTCTCGGAGCTGTATGATCAAGACTTCCTTCTTATGACACCACAGCCAAAATCAAAGGACATTTTTTTTCTACTTCTGTCTCCGCCGTTTGCGCCCCTCCCCTCCCATTAATGATCAATATGTCCTAATGTTTCAGACTTGCCTAAGTCTCACTTAGTTATCTCTTTTCTATTAGTATGCAAACTAAATTGCACACAGCCGTAGTAAGAGAGGAGACAGTTAATTTTCCTCTAGCCCCAGGCAAGCATCTGGAAAAAGCAGCGAAACATGTAGTGAGAAAGAGAAGAAAAGAAACACAGACAATGAGAGGTTTGAACGGGTAGAGATGGTAAGAGAAAACAGCTGGTGAGGTCTAGCAGTGCTGTGTTTGCAGAAAACGTTGGCAGCTGGTGACCCAGAAACATCCTCTCCTCTCACTAACACCCAGGCACTGCTGCAATCACTGCAGTGAGAGGAAGAGTCACTACGCATCCAGCCTCCGCTCATAATACAGTGGTTAATTACCATAATGAAACACAGATAACAAACAGAAAAGGGGGCCATAGAATACAAAGTTCAACTTACACTGTGCTTATGCAACTTCTTACTTCTGTTCCAGCATCCCCCAAGTGAGACAAAGAAACTACAGTCGATTGTTCAGTTTAGGGACGTGTGCAGTGTTGCCCCTTGAGTTGTTTATTGTAGTACTTTATTTATGCATGTTTTTTATATAAAGAAGATGCACGTTTTTTCTTTTTAATATGCTGCTTAATTGCAAAATCAGTGGTAAACAGAAGGATAAATTGTACTTCTGAGCCTGAGAGGGATTTATGCTGTAGCATCTCCGCATTAGAAGATTATACGCCAGGATTGTTTACTTTGCTACTTCTGCTTTATCTCATTTAAATTCGACCTAAGGTAAACAAAGCTGATTGGAATTGTAAAAAAGTCATACTTTTGATATGGTATAATGCAGGCATTAAGAATTGGCTTCGCTTTACTTTTTAGTCTGTGTTTGGTGTATTTCTACACAAGCGTGTGCTATGATTATGTTAGTAGTTGACATTTTGATGGCCAGTTTACAGTGAACAATACTTGCCTTGTTGACTGTCCAAAAACAACATTAGATGAAGCTTTTGATTTCATGAATAATCAACACAAATTAAGAGGATACTTGGTTAATTTTAAGTTTTATTGCATGATTTAATAATGTTTTCATGGATTTGCTTATAGTCTCGCTCTAAGATGAATAATGCTTTGCGATTCTGCCTTGTTTAGTTACAGCAATTCAGTTTGATGCAAATAATATCTTCAGGGTGGTATTCCATTTCTTATTAATAAGTCCTGCTCCAAGATTCTGTTAAGCTGTATGTCTTAAGAGAAACTTCCACATGATTCATTTTCTATGAAAGCACACATTCCATTTAGCAATTAGATTGCCTTAATGGGATGCTTGCTGGGATGCCTGCACACCTAATAAGCTCCTTGAATGTGGTTGAGAGAGGTGGGGATCATGATGACATACCCTGGCATTCAAATCATAGGTGCAATAAGTGAGAGAATTCAATTGTTATTTATTTTTAATGAATTGCAGAAATTCACATTCACGTCCATTTATATTCACACAGACAGACTTAGCCACAAGTGAATCTATTACCATGGCAACACACACTGTTACTCTCCTAGCTCTCCAGAAGCAAATGTCGTCTCTCTTCTCTTCATCCATTTCTCTGACACTCTCTTCTTTTTCTTTCTCCTCTCAGTCTCTCAATCCACTTCCTTAGCCAGCAGTGCAGCAGTAGTTATATGGTGATATGCTGGTTAATAATAAAAAGGCTTATAGGGGGGATTAAATTATTATGCGCGTAGAGGAAGAAGTTATATATACTTTATATACCTGCCTGTGCCTAACTGTAACTGCACTACTGCCTCCATTTCTGGCAAATATTTCTATTCCTCTGTGCCCTTTTCCCTCCCTTTCTCTCCGCTCTGTCACTTCTTCTTAGAAGCTTTCATCTTGATGTCTTCCTCTGCATTGACCCTGCTTTTTTGCTTCCCTCTCCAAAACTTTTTCCGCTGTGTTAAAAAAAAAAAAAATATATATATATATATATATATATATATATATATATATATATATATACAATCCCGCACCACCACCCCCCCCCCCTTGCATTTTTTGCTCTCCCAGCATCTTTGGACTATGGGCAGTATCACTTCCATACATAGAGAAGTATCTTTCTTTGTTATTCTTTTTTGTATGCTCTTTTTTTTCACTCCCTCTGTGTAAAAGGAGCATACTTTTTTTCAGTCCTTATCAAGCGCGACTTGCAATTCAACTATTTCTACAGCTGAGCTCGCTCTAGAGTCTTGCTCTTTTCTCTGTCTTCTTACATATTTTATCTCTTTCCTCCAATTTTCCTGCCCTGGCTTTTTATTCTACCTAATCTTACCTCTCGTATTATCTCCCCATACCGCAAAGTCTCTCTTCTTCTCTCTCTCTCTCTCTCCCTCACTCTCTTTCTATCTCTCTCTCTCTCCCTTCCTACTCTCCCCTGAAGTTCTGTAAACACAAACATTTTGGGTGTCTGCCATCGGCGATATCCAGGGCAAGTCTGTCACCAGAATCATTTCAATGCTAATTTCCCCAGCATCTGTGATAAATAAATTCACTCTGACAAACACACAGTCATCAGCTTCAAAGGATTGGACCCGTTCGTTTATTTTTTCCTCGCTTCCCTGTTCCCCTCTCTCTTTTCCCAGAGCTGGGTTAACCAGAGCTAACCCTGAAGCCAGCTGCATTCAATAAACACACATGCAAATAGAGTATGCGTACGCAATACAACATATACTGTAGCATGCACACATAATTGCAGAGTTATGCACACAAACTGACATTGCTCCAAATACACGTGCATACTGCGTACACACACATTTGTGTATATGTCGGCATTTAGTACTAGTTGTTTTGTCATATCTGTGCAGACGCCACTTCTGTTTATTCAATTGTAATACCTGTCTAACATCTTTTAGTTAAAAACACACTTTAATGAGTACAAGGGCATGCAGACTGATGTAGACTGAAAGATTTATTCAGACACACACAACCCTCTCTGTGCACACCTGAATGTCTGTGTCTCTGCTCACAGGACATACGCAAAGGGAAGGAGAGGGAGTGTATTCTTTGTGAAGACCAGAGATAGAGGATGTTGGCCAGAGAACAGTTACATCTTAAATGTCTCTGTGCGCTATATGAAGTCGAGGGATTCCAGGGGAATCCTCCGCAATGCAGTGTTGTAGTGGGGAGTGAGCCCCCATAGCCATCAGATGCTAGCTCGTATAGATATTCAAATATAACACAGTTATGTCTTCCTACTGCATCCACGATACACTTCTTCTATCATATGACTATACTGACTATACTAGAAATGACTATGACTATTTATATTTTCATTAGAGACACAGTGAGAGCCTGTGAGACACTCAGTCAGCAGCATATACACTATATAGTTGTACCCACTGTTGTTTTGCATATTAATAGATGTTCTTCAATATATATCAGTATGTAATTCAACATTTGTGGCCATCATTTACCAATAATGGCAGTGATAAAACATTTGCTTGCATGCACACGTAGAATCAAACTAAAAAACTCTTTATCAACAAACTCTACAACATGAGCTTGATCATGGTTGTCTATGCATTGGCTAACTCCTTTCAGTGCTCAGCCACATGTGAAATCTGAGGATAAAATGCAATGGCAAATCACACAAAAACACCAAAGCTTTGTGATGAGCAAAGTAGCTCTCTGATGACTTTTTTTTTACATATAATTCAATGCCTGTAAATTACTGTACATAATGATGTACTGTTGTATAATATGTGGGAAACACACACACACACACACACACACACACACACACACACACACACACACACACACACACACACACACACACACTATTTTTCAGCTTCAGCACACACATACTCAACAGTTTCTCTCACGCTCATACAGTAGTGTTTATCTACCTTTCCTTCTCCTCTGTCTGTCTCTCCTTCCTCCCCTCCTCTGCCCCTTACACTATGCCTCTAAGACTTTCATCCTCCCTGTCTCATTCTTTTACCATCATAATGCTGCCTCTTTATTCTTTTTGCCATCACTTTTTTTGAGTGCTCTTGTCCATCTCCTCGCTTCCATTTTCTTTTTCCTCCCTAGAGGGTTTGTCTCCACCACTGGGATCAGGGGCCAGGCACTCAATATCTCCCACCTTGTCATGCCGCAAGGAGGCCACCACCCTGGCTGTGTTGTGTTGACACATTGATCCTCTCTGCCATGCCACATAGAATTGGGAGTGTGTGAATAGCAGACAGCTTTGTGTTTGCCAGCATGTGCACATACGTACACAAATCAATGATGTTTGTTATTTGATGAGCATGTGTCCGTGTTGTTTGATGCGTAGTACAGTATGTGTGAATTTTTTGTTGCCCTTCTTGTGAGAACCAGTTTGAACTTAAGTCCTAAGGACTGTGGATGTTTTTCCAGGACACTTTATGATAAAGGACTTATACCTGAAATCTGGAATGTTTTTAGCCATGTAAGACAATGTGATTCGGTAAGTTACAGTACTACTACGTGCATAGGATGGATTGCTATGAGAGTGACATTGATTATACCCACAGGATGAACTTTCCTAAGTTTGGCGGTCCAATGATCAATACTTTGTTTTATGATCAAATACTAGAAAAACAGACATTCCCATCAGCCTCAGCTGTTTGTCGGTCAATGATATTGTCACTGCATATTAACAACAGTGAAGTGACATAACTGTAGTTTGAACATCTGGAATGTAACACTTTAAGTTTGGTTTAAGACTAGAATTAGGATCATGTTTCGTCTGAGATAAGGTTTAAGGATTGTGTGGCGAGGCTTTAAATTCGGATTAAGGCTTAGGTATTGTGTGAAGTCAGTGAAAGTGTATGAATAAAGTAAGACTGCTTCTTGCACAGCAGTGCTGTCTCTGCTGACGACAGCAAGACTGGTAGCGACAGTAATTCATTGCACACTGGGATGCTCATGTCAGTATTTTTTATAAGTCCATATAGTATTCAATCACAAGTGCAACTGTGCAAACAACACGTTTCATCAGGTTTGCTTGTCAGTGGAAGTGTACTCAGTATAGTTTGACTGCAGCTTGTGTTTGTGAGTCTTTCTCTATGGGTTTGAACAGTTTGTCTGTTTTGCTGCCACTGTCTGCAGCCCCAGACTGTTAATTTAAGATGCTGGCTGTGCAGACGTGAGGGGAGCTCTGTTGGGGAATGTAAGCTGCTCGCAAAAGAGCAGAGTGTGTCTGGACTCATATAACAGTGCAACTACTCCCCCACCCCATCAGACCCCAACATTCAACCTCCAAACCACCTTGCGCCCTTCAGAGAAATCCAGGAGCCTCTTGTCTGGTCAGTTCCTGTGTCTGCACTCCCAGCAAGGATCCAACCTCAGGCGTCAGCCGCATTCACAGGAGTGAGTAGATAAGCAGTACAAGAGGAACTGTTGCCTCTCTCCCTCGCCAAATGTTTCTTTTCACAGAGTTTGAATGAGAATATAAACAGACAAAACATTTAACAGAGTGACAGCAAAACAGATTGGCAAGAACATGACTATAATAGAGAAAAAGAAAAATGGGCAGGAAATAATCAATGTCTTTGAATGCATCTGTGGGTGAGATGACTCAGAAATATGTCTGCACAATGGACATGAAGGCCACACAGTCAATACACATAGCCTGTGGTAAAGTCAGTTGTGTGGACACTTATGGAACAGTATGTTGTACCTGCCTGCTGAGAGCACACAACGGAGTACAGTGTAGGTTAAACTCTGAACTTATTGCTCCTCTAAGGTTTGCAGATTGCTGTGCTGCACTCAAGAAAAGTACTTTTGGCCCCTCTTTTCAAACAGGCCATTAAATAGAAAAAGAGGTAGAGTACACTGATTCAGCTGAAGTAAAATTTAGTACTGAATGTGATCGTATGGAGGAAGCAATATGTGAAGAAGATGATTTCTTTACAAATCCAAAGTTGATGGACTTTATAAAAACATCGGGTCTCCACTTCCTCCCAGTGGACAAAAGTGAAGCCAAAATATACCGGATATGGGCACTGCCATCTTGCAATTTGAGAACCAGAGTCTTTGCAGAAGTGATCACGTGGTGGAGTCGCAGTATCTAAGTCCCGCCCATACACACGCTTGACCAATAGCAAGTTAATCCCAGCTGTCAATCATGACGTTTCACCCTGTTTTTTTTTTAATCAAATATCCTAATATATATATATATATATATATATATATATATATATATATATATATATATATATATATATTAGGGCCCATGTCGCATCCACTAACATGAAGGGGGTGGGATTTATGACCTTTACTGCAGCCAGCCACCAGGGGTAGTCACTTATACAGTCATAATAAGAATATTAAGTGAGAAATACTGGATATCATTTTGTTTTAAATTGCAAATAAAGAACATGACTTACAGTGGGGTAAATAAGTATTTGACCCCTTGCTGATTTTGCAGGTTTGCCCACTTACAAAGAATGCAACGATCTATGATTTTAATCATATGTACATTCTAACAGTGAAAGACAGAATCCCAAAGAAAATTCCAGAAAATCACATCATATGAATTTATAAAAATTGATAACCATCTGATGAGGAAAAACAAGTATATGACCCCCTACCAAACAGCAAGTATTCTGGCTCCTACAAGCCAGTTAGTCTTTCTTTAAGACACAGCCCCAATCCCAACCAATTATCTACATCAAATACACCTGCCTCACCTCGTTACCTGTATAAAAGACACCTGTCAACACCCAAACAACCAGCATCCAACATCACCACCATGGGCAAGACCAAAGAGCTTTCTACGGACATCAGGGACAAGATTGTAGATCTGCACAAGGCTGGGATGGGCTACAAGAGAATCGGAAAGCAACTTGGAGAGAAAAGATCAACTGTCGGTGCAGTTATCAGGAAATGGAAGAAGCACCACACCACCGCCAACCTCCTCGGTCTGGGCCTCCACACAAGATCTCGCCTCGTGGGGTGTCCCTGATCATGCAACGGTGAGGAATCATCCCAAAACCACAAGGGGGAACTGATGAATCAACTGAAGGCAGCTGGGACCACAGTTACAAAAGAAACGGTTGGTACACACTACGCCGTCATGGATTGAAATCCTGCAGCGCACGCAAGGTCCCCCTGCTCAAGAAGAAACATGTACAGGGCATGAAGTTCGCCATTCACCAGACTCAGAAGAGGCCTGGAAGAAGGTGATGTGGTCAGATGAGATCAAAATAGAACTTTTGGCCTCAACTCAACTCGTCGTGTTTGGAGGGCAAAGAACACAGAGTACAACCCAAAGAACACCATCCCCACCGTCAAGCATGGTGGTGGCAACATCATGCTTTGGGGGTGCTTTTCAGCCAAGGGGACGGGACAACTCCATCGTATTGAGGGAGGATGGACGGGGCCATGTATCGTGGAATTCTGGACCAACATCTCCTTCCCTCAGTGAGAGTGCTGAAGATGGGTCGAGGATGGGTGTTTCAGCACGACAACGACCCTAAGCACACCGCCAAAGCAACAAAGAGTGGCTGAAGAAGAAGCACATCAAGGTTCTGGAGTGGCCTAGCCAGTCTCCAGACCTGAATCCAATTGAAAATCTTTGGAGGGAGCTTAAAATTCGAGTTGCCAGGCGACAACCTCGGAACCTGAATGATTTGGAGGCTGTCTGCAGGGAGGAGTGGGCCAACATCCCTGCCGAAATGTGCACAAACCTTGTCACCAACTATAAAAACTGTTTGACATCTGTGCTGGCCAATAATGGCTTTTCTACAAAATATTAACATGCTGTTTGTCCAGGGGGTCAAATACTTGTTTTTCCTCATCAGATGGTTATCAATTTTAATAAATTCATATGATGTGATTTTCTGGAATTTTCTTTGGGATTCTGTCTTTCACTGTTAGAATGTACATATGATTAAAATTATAGATCGTTGCATTCTTTGTAAGTGGGCAAACCTGCAAAATCAGCAAGGGGTCAAATACTTATTTCCCCCACTGTATCTGATGCAGCGTGACTTGCTGAAAGAATCAGGAATATACACACAGACGACCATCCACCACCGAACACCTAACAGGTCATTTCAAATCAGCTCTCCCCTCCCCTCCTGCCTCTCTCTTTTTCTGGCCTTAATTTCTAAGTCAACCAGAATTAATTACATATCACGATGGATTACTTCTCCGAGCAAGAAAAGCATTGAAGATGCATTTTTTTGTCCTTATCACTTTTACTGCCATGATTGGCTTTAGAAATGGAACTTTAGTGACACAACCTCAGGGTTGAAGTTGATTCCTGTGCTTGGTAAGGATTTTGCTACCTGATTTACTTGATTCTCTCACTCTCACTGTGATTGTAGTGTTACTGTAAGTGTGCCCTTGGTGTGCCCTTCGATTTTAGCTTCACTCTTCTCTCCCCAGCTGAGTATGCATCTGTCCTCTACACTTTTAGCCCAACTTCCTGTGACTGTGTGTGTGTGTGTGTGTGTGTGTGTGTGTGTGTGTGTGTCCTCTAACAGTAGAGTGATGCAGGATGCTGTTCTAGCAGAGATCTGGCTGCAGGCTTTCAGTGCCATACATTGTCATTGTCAAGATGCCTGAGTGGGTGTGTACGCAAACAACCTAATGTGACTCACAAATACAGTACACAAAAGTGGGATGTGTAGTCCAGGAGGCTGACTTTGGCCCCTACTCCTGCAGCACAGAACTTTGGCCACTTCACCTCTCTCGCTCTCTCACTTGCACCTTCATGCATTAATAACAAATCTGACAAGACACAGATTAACCAGAACCTTTATTTCATTAGAATGTTCCATCAAAGAATTTTTACTCTGGTCCTACATAGAGATGGTCCGATACCATTTCTTGCTTCCCTATCCCAATTCTGATACCTGAACTGAACGGCCGATACCGAGTACTGATCAGATACCAGTGTGTCATATATTTTAAGTTGCAAGTAACAGCTGTATACTACTATCCCTCTATGGATGTGATATGATTTTTATCTCAGTTGTATGTCTGGCTCAGGTCAAAGTCTTTGTGAAACATGAACAAGCACAAACAGTTGACAGTCAGTTACAATGGAAAAAGAACATAAACAAACTACTTTAACGTAGATTTTCTTTAGGGCTTTATTTCATGGTTTCTGATTGGTGCATTAACTCCTGTACTTCCCGATACCAATATTAGCGCTTTAGTCAGTATCGGACTAAAACGCAGTATACTGATACTGGTATCGGTATCAGAATATCTCTAGTCCTAAAACCGAATAACACAGACTTCAAGACATTTTTTAATTCTACAAATCTGAGCAGCTCCTTGTCCCGAAGCCTCAGAAAACATATTTGTCCAGTAATGGACACTGGCTTGTGCCTTTTAGGCTCCTGGATTGTTCTGGCCAGGAAGCAGCCCACCCATCGAATAAAACACAAGTTGAGTTTGAGTTTTCCTTTGCTGCAATTGTCCCAGCAATTGTCTAAGTCAGCCACCACCATCCAACCAGTGTTGGATCACTTAAGCAGCTTTCACTACAATGTGGTTGCCGAACCCCCCCCCCTCTCCAAAAAAAAAAAGGCTTCTATCAACCTCCCCTCACCTGGAGAACCTTAATTGCCTGTCTTGCCTGTCTGGACCCTAA
Organism: Percina caprodes; assembly: GCA_013375575.1. Lineage (NCBI taxonomy): Eukaryota > Metazoa > Chordata > Actinopteri > Perciformes > Percidae > Percina > Percina caprodes. The sequence continues at coordinate 2,109,060 of JABXJD010000007.1, read as the reverse complement.
AGATTCAGTGGTGTGTGGTCTGCTGAGCTCTCCAACAGACTGTCAAGCTCTCAGCTGATATGCCCTAATTGACCCTTTAGTGCTTTGGCACGGGGCCAGCAAACCACACTGTCGACCCAACCCTCAGCCTTCAATGCACACTGCCTTGGTCTAGTCATCATACGGGATCATGCTAATAGAATGTTCCAAGGTCTTCTTTACAATAAATATGATAACTCTCACATCTTTCGATGGTAGAATCCCTGAACCGTCATAGTTTTTACTACATGACATGATTTTCCTGCTCATATACTGAAGTTGGTTGATCACTCATTTATTCACCCAACTTTTATATCAGCCATTAGTTTTAAGAGTGTCTGGAGATCTAAAAACCAATTCAGTTATTATAATTGAGAATTCCATCAGTATCATATCCTTTAACTATAGATACAGTTATTGGTTATTGTTGCCAAAATCCAATTTAGTAAATAAATCTCCATCTTAGAAGTAGAAGAGTGCCAACTCATTGATAGAAACAAATTTTGGGTTCCCAGATAGCTCGGTTGGTAGAGCGAGGGACCATATCTAGAGGTTTTCTCCTTTGCTGCATTTCATTTCCCTTCTCCTTTCCCATTTTGTGTCTTCATCTGTCCTGTCAAAAATAAATGCCAAAAAAATAATCTTTCCATGGAAATATAACTCCACCCTATGTTCGCTACAGTGCAATGACAGATTTGACATGATTTATAGTTTAATTTATATTCCATCAGTCTCTTTTAGAGGTCACCTTATCTCAATTTACTGTGCTGAAACACAGTCACATCATTTTTTTTTTCTTCCTTTCCAACTTTTCTCATCTTTTCTTCTGTTAACTTTCTTCATCAAACTCTCACTGTCTTCTAGCAGGAGAAGCTTGAGAGGTGAAATAATAGCATTAAAAGTTGACTTCCACCCTGCTCAGACACAGAGGGGGAAGGGTTTCTTTGTTTCAACTTCAGTGCTCAAAAGATCATCCCTCGAGGACAGGAGATAAGAAGAGTAATGTGTCAGCATCACTTACCATCTGATTAGAACCTATGTTGTTACCAATGAACGTCATTGCTTTTTCAATTATTTATGATACTACAGTACTTCACTTTCTATGAAATCAACCAGCAGGGCCGAATCATGCCTTTTAGTTAGTTAAAGGTATTTTGAATTTTGATAACGTTCAAGGTGATGTATGTCTCGTAATTTCTTCTTCCCTCATAGCCAGCTAAATCTTGTGGGTTATATTTTGTTTTCTTTGTACAATCAACAAATTTTGAAATGTGGGAGTCAGTGTGAATGAACCAGCAGTTATCACCTAATCCTTATGCACCAAGCGGACTTTAATAAATGAGAGCTGACAGAGACCCAGTTTACAATGGGTTTTAAAATGCAACTTTAGCTATCATATCACAAGTGGACAGCGCTAATTACAAGTGTAAGTGACCAAGACTTATTGGTGTCCAATCACTTAAACCGCTTGCCGAATAGCCAACTTTTTTATTTATTTTTATTTATGTTAATCTGATTAAGCTGCTTCTTAAATATGCTTGGAATACAAAATACATTTTAGTATGTATTACAAAAAATGGCAGCCCATGATGACGATCACTGATTGACCAGCAGCCTATTTGAGCCCAACAACAAGACCTCAAACAAGCAGTCACACAGTCCAACTGCCAACTGTTACCTGTTAGCAAGTTACAACTGTAAACATAACTTTGGTCATCCAAGTTTGGATTGAGTCATCACTCACTCTTTTTACTGCAACATGACAATCTGGTACTGTATGTAAGATATCTATTTAATATGTTCCACTGTGAATAGTTCCCCCTATATTACTGCATTCATCCAAAAGGTTATTTCATCTGTTTATGTTGTCTGTAACTGAGTTTCATTTCTGGCCATTATGCACTTTGCTGAACCAAAGAATATTGCTCTTTTTGAGAGTAATACATTGTAAATTTCTGCTGAGAGCCGCTTTCATGAATCCCTTTTTTTCTTAAACATATGTTTTTGTCCTTCTCTTTCTACCGTTTGGGTTTCATTCATTGTAAGGCATTGTTTCATTTGTATTATTTTTATTATAAATATCGATTTTCTCTTGAGTAAAGAACAAAAGAAAACCTCTCTTACTTATTATAATCTTTGTTTAATAATTTAGAAGACTGAAATGTTTTCCTAAACACTGGGAGATTGTTGTATAGTTACTTACAGAAAACATTTTCTGCCATGAGTATTTATCATCAATCAGCATTTTTTTTTTCTTCACATTTGCAAGTTGTAGAAACATGTTGATTGTTTGTTGACGGAGAGCCGATATGACTTTGAGGAAATTGCTCATCACTGTCTACACATTTCCATATAACATTGTGCAGGTGTAAACACTTCCAGAATTGAATCAACACAACAGATTTTCTGTCATTGACTTTCTCTTTCACACACAAGCACTTCACTTCCTCTCCACTCCTTTCATGTCGTTTTTCTTGAGTATGCTGCTTCAACACTAACCTAATTTAGTTTACACACTTGTGTGTCAGCCTCAATCCTTCCTGACCTTGGTATGTCCCTTTCTACTGTGTAAAAGCCTAATGTGTCTTAAGGCCCCTTAAGGATGACAAACAGTCAAAACCTTGCCCATCATTACATTATACAGCTAATGCAATAACAGTTGGGTGGAGGATGTGTGCCAGCAAAGCCCACTGCATGCGAAAAGGGTCCCATCTCCGTGTGTATGTACTTGTGCTAATGTATGCATTTGTATTGTATGTGTGGTTGTGCACCTGCACATTTATAGTGGCGACAGGAAAGGGAGTGCTTGTATGTGTGTGTCTATATATGTGTGTGAGGGTTTAATGAAGCACTCTTAACTCAGCACATTTCCCCAGGCATGGGCGACTCAGGGCAAGGCTGTCAGAGTTTGCATGAGTACACTGCCAAAAGATTGCCTTAGTTCCACACTATAATGTTAAAGCAAAGAGAGCACACATAATTTTACTCGCCAATTTTTGCCCCATAATCCCAGTTTTATTGGATAGACGGATACTTTGTGTGGTCGTGGCAGCAGGTTGAGGTCTTTTCATATACCTGCACATGTACGCACACGCACAATCACGCATGCACATCATGACTTGCCAAAATTCGATCGCGGGCTCGGCCAAGTGTGGCTGGATGCGATATTTCACGAGGCCAGATCAATGCTCTTCCCGTCTAACTTCAGAATTGTCTTTTTTATTTTTAGAGACCAAAGGGAAAGAAGCCACAGCTGAGCATATATTGATGAAGAGCACTCTTCACTGTCTCTGCCATCTTTACCTTCAGTTACATCAATATATACAGTATACTGTATGCATACAGGATACCTGCAACTTTACAACACATGACAGCCCCTTGAGAGCAGACCCGCCCCTGTTGCTCTGCAAGGTATATAAGAACATTTTTTGTTTGGTGAGACTGTATTCAAAGTGGGTTTTAAGAAGTTCCAGGTAGCCTTTAGGTCACTGTTAGCTGCGCATTACTAATTTAGCATTTTGCTGCTTTTCATGTACATAATGCTAGTGGGGAAATGCTTAATTAATTTATAGATTATTTTATTAATAGAAAATTAACAAATTTGATACTGAATGATAACGTTTTTCAGCAGAAATGAACAGAAGTCACTGGTTTCAGCTTATCAAATATGAATATTCACTGGATTTCTTAGTCCTTCTATGGTAGTAAACCTGTTGTGTTTGAATGTGTTCATTTGGGCTTTAGGAAAATGCGATGGGCATTTTTCACTATTTTGTGACATATTATAGGCCAAATTATTGATTGATTTCATTAATTAAGAAAATAATAAACATATATAGAAAAATTCCTCTCAGTGCACAGACGGCATGTGCAAAAGACATTCCCTTTCCCATTCCCCAAGCCCTTGATATAAATGCATTTGGGAGACTGAGAGCCAGTTACAAACCCATAAGGCTGTAAAAACAAGAACCACTTGAAACCTTCATCAATAGTGTTCTCACTATGTGAACTTATCTCAGCACACCTGACAAACACCAGATGTACGTGGTTTTGAGTGTTTGTCACTAGCTCTACCTTTTATTGATTTTTGCTGGCGGCTCCCAGTCTGCTTTTATATGATCAAGTTGTCAAACAGTCCCTCTTCCACCTTGACATAGAGGACAGCTTCACCAAGGCTGTCATGCAAATCACACTAAAATATGGACAAAATGTCTTTGATGTAAATAGAGTGATCTGAGGCAGAGTGAGAAAGAGATGGCAAACTGGGAGAGAACTGGACAAAGATCAAAGCAAGACTGCACTGTCTGTGTGTTGAATTCCAATTGGTATAATGATGCCAAATACAGTATGTGTGTTGGCTTTTGATTACAGCATATTATACTGTGGACCCAAACCTGATGCTCTAGGAATCAACCTATCGTGTGTGTGTGTGTGTGTGTGTGTGTGGGTGTGGGTGTGGGTGTTTCTGTCTGTCTGTGTCTCTGTGTGTCCGCCTGAGCTCTGACCACCTGCACCCAGTTGTAAGCCAGCCAGCGTCAATTGTGTTTGGCAGCATCTTTTAAAAAGAAATAATTTCATCACAAGTGCAATTTTGGTTTGTGCTTAATCTATAATTTAACAGCCACTTTTACCCAAAGTGATTTACAAAACAGAGAGTGCACTGAAAAAGCACAGCTTGGCAACTGAATCCAATTTTTTTACCAGCACAGCCACATATAGTCAATGCAATCAAACTATTCTTATTAATCTGTTTATTTTTTTCTTAGGGGGTAAGTTGGCAAACAGAAAATTCTTATCATTTTGTACTTTTGTACCATTGGTGTCAAAATGTCCTCAAGTATTTAGCTTACAGACTGTCTCCAAGGAGAAACATTGAAGTCAGTGTAAAAGGCCCTTGTCTCTGTTCTGCTTGCTTAACAGTGACATTTATGTCACCCTTTTGGCTCACTGTGATGTGTTTACTTTTGCCACTGGCAGCTAGGACCCCACTTCAGCTTTTTTATACTCTCAACTTCGCCAAGTAAATGACAGCCATGTTGTAACCAGCAGCAGAGTCCTGGCAATGGATAGTTAGCTTTAGTAAACATCAATGCCATGGAAGCTATCCTGTCAGATATAATTGGACTCTTCAGGGGGGACAGAATGATTCATCAAAGTCACGGAGAAGATAAGGATTCATTCTGGGATGAGTGAAAAAACAAGAAACTGTGTCTCCCTTGTGTTGTAAGAAATAATGTTCAGACAGGGTGTTTGGTATGTGGAGGAAAGGGGAGGAAGAGAACAGAGACCAGGGAAAATGGCAAAAAAATGAGAAAACTGTGAATGATAAATGGATAGAGGGCAAGTTCTGGAGAGCAAGGGATATGGGATAGGTGTTGTGTAACATTTATTTGTGTGTGTGTGTGTGTGTGTGTGTGTGTGTGTGTGTGTGTGTGTGTGTGTGTGTGTGTGTGTGTATGGGAATGTGGGTGCATGCGGGTAGTGTACCACCACAAGTGTGTGGGGGCCCTGTGTGTGTTTGTGTGTGTCCTAATCGATTCTCTCTGTGCCCAACTTCAAGTCCTCCCTCCACCCCAGCCTTAGGGATATTTGTGTTTGCCTGCAGTGTGCTACTTAAAAGGAAGCTCTGAAAAAACACAAAAAATAGCAAGAAACATGCGCACGCAGGCACCGCACCTCGCACAGAAAAGAAAATCTGTAGCATTTCTCACATCTATCACTCTCCCTCTCTGTCTCCCTCTTCAAGGGATGTTCTTTCAGCAGCCAAAGTACAGCGAGTACCAACCGACTTAGAAGAAGCCTCAGTGCCAGTTTGGCAGTATTGTGGCCCCGAGGCAACGCTGTATCACTGCATTGTCCACTTTTCAACTCGCTTTGGAAGATCCAGTTAAAATCATAGGCCTCCCTTTTTGACAATGGAGAACGGGTCAAATGTTTGACTGGCTGTAAAAGTGCAAACTTCACCTGTAGTATTAAATAAGTAATACAATAATTCTTAGGGCTCACCAGATAATAAAAATATTAACAAAGAAAATAAAAATTGCATAAAAATATGTTTTACCTCTTCCGGTGTATTTAATTCCTTATGAGCACAACTTTATTTTCATGAGAAAGAAAATAATTTCATTTAAAAGTTAGACAGGCTTTATTATAATCAGTTTTGCAACAACTCCTCAGATTTGGTTTTCAGGACAAAAGTGTGTACTAAGTTAGGGAGGCACAGCAGAATGAAACTGAGTTCACGCCACTCAATGTGCCAAAACAGATATTTTGCAGTTGAACGATGAACCTGACTATCAAATATGACAATAACAGCACGTAAGCTAACATTGCATTTTGAACAGTAAACTTCACCGGATATTCATTTTCAAAAATGCAGTAACTAAAATATGTTTTAAACTTTATGGAAAACGATGGTCAACTAGAGCTGCAAAGATAAATCAATTGAATTGATTAGTAACTACAAATTTTGATAATCGAGTAATCGGTTTGAGTCAAGCTTCTTGGATTCCAGCTTCTTAAAGGTGAATACTATCTAGTATCTAACTCCTCTGTGACAGTAAACTAAATATCTTTGAGTTATGGACAAAACAAGACATTTGAGGATGTGAACTTGGGCTTTGAAAAAAAAAAAAAAATCTGATTTTTCATTTTCTCAACTTATTGATAATAAAAATAACTGTTAGCTGCCGCCCTATGGTCAACAATACAGTAGACAAGACTATAGAACTATATCTATGTATCTGGAAGGAGCCAATATCCGCTGATATTACCAGCCTGATAAAATATTAGTCACACTGTAGTATGGAGGGACTCCATGAATAAGCAAATGAGTTTGTACCCTCCTGGCATGTTTCATTTCCCCGTTTATTTGTTGTTGTCTCCTTAGGCGTGGCACCTCTGTGTGTACGTGGAGATGTCAGACTCACCATCAGCCCAGAGCCATTTGCTCTCTGTGTTAAGCGCTGCTGCAGGGTGGCTCTGCTTATGAGGTGAAACCGTGTCACTGCACTGCCCCAAGACATTTGTGGGTTTCATCAAAGTTTTAGCCTGTTTGTGACGTCACTGTTGCGGCACACAAACACACACACACACACACACACACACACACACACACACACACACACACACACACACACACACACAAAACAGACGTTATATAACCATAAACCATGACATGGCACTTGTCCCACAGAAATCCCCCTCCGGAGAGAGAAAGTCTCATCAGAGATGGGAGTGGTAGCAAAAAGAAGAAACAAAGGGAAATGTTGTTGGAGTAAGGGAAACGCAGAATTAGAATATAACATCAGTGTTTGTGTGTGTATAACTGAGGCAAAATGGTGGGAGAAGGAGTAAAAAAAAAAAAAAGAAGAAGCTGTCAGAGATGGAGGCTTTGACTGACTGACAAAGGCTTTAAAGTATTATACACTGCACTGAACAACACAAATGCATATGTCGGCCTCGTGGTCTCCTTCTTTCTCTCTCCCGCATACAAATATTTGCATACTGTATATCCCCTCTTTTTATCATTCCTCCAGAAGTCATGCATCCCTCCCTATTGCTGACACCACTTCTAAAAGCTTAATAAAAGTCCTTAACTATTCCCACTTCCATAATCATGCTTTACCCAAAAACGTCCACCAGACTCTACTCTATCTCAGTGTCAACACTTGGACGAGGGGCCTCAGATGGCAGCAGTGTCTCCCCTCAGCATCAAAGTTTTAAGAAAAGGGGATTTTTTGCTGCTTCTGCTGCTGCTGGTGGATGTTTGTCCAGACCCTGAGCTCACAGCTCTCCATGGACTGGGCCTTCCACCAACCATACTCAGCTTGAAGCCAAGCAGCTTGTGCTAAACCACGCACGAGAGAGAGACTGAAAAGAGTGTCGGTGTGCGTGTCTGTGTTGTGGGAGTTTGGGGTTATGTACATTGGATTAAAAAAGAAAAAAGTGGAAAATATAGTTCTGCACCTGTGTTTTAGTATTACCCCATCAACTGTTTATCAGTCTTCTCCATCACCAGTTGTCCTCATTATGATGCATGTGTTACTCCTATCGCTGTCCAGCCCTGTGGCCAAGAAATGATAGCTGCTGTAGCCTAATTTAAATAGCTCATAACTGCCTCAGAGATATGTTGGCTGCTGATTCAACTGCGGTGTTTCATTTTATGTACACCGCAGCTTTACAGTCAAATCAAAAAGGGTTTGTTAACTGCACTAACCACTCCCTGCACAGGTTGTTTTCACTGCAGAATGGGAGTAAGGAATACAAAAAAAAGTTGGCTCATGTGGTATATTGTCTTTATACTCTGTTTGATTTTCAGAGGGTGCTGGAGTTCAGACATCTTGATTGACAGCTTCCTCTGTTGCACAGTTTCCGTCTCCGTTTGATGTTTCTTAGACACATTACGTCTGTGTTATATGACGCGTCTTCCCCGACATTGTTCGGGGTCTGTGATGCAAGATTGCTATTTTTCTAATCTGTGTTCAGTACACAGGGAGATTGGTATTTGCATGTGAATTGCTTTTCTGTTGCCTCTGATGTGGGGCATGATAGCATGCAGTATGAACGCCCTAAGGGAGAGGAGCAATTCTTTTTTTCTTCTTTCATGTCTGTTTCCTTTTGAGGATAAAAAAAACAATAGGCAGAACAGCGGCACTCCTGCTGCATTGCTGCAATGAAAATTGAGTAAATGTGGAAAAAAGGTGTGTAAATAGTGTTTGAGCTAGATGCTCAGTTGAGAAAGTTTGGGATAGACCTTCTGGAGGTCCCATAGTTCCAGGCAACCCTGCATCCTCTCCTTTCTCCCCACTCCCCGCCTCCTATCTTCAGCCATCCCTCCATCTCATCCCTGCTGATGCCTTTGCACACTTTCTTTCCTCTTTTCCTTCCTCTATTTCATCTTTCACTCTCCCTCGCTCCTCCCCCTATTTCGGAGCCAGCTGTGTAACTCTGCTAATGATGCTGAGAAAGCATGCTGTCAGCACATCCTCCAAGCCGCCAGGGCATGGTTACATAAGCTGGTTAACAGAGCAGGCCCACTGCCATGTCATCCCCTCATCATTCTTAGGAGAAGATGGTGGGTGAAACGGAAGGGGAGAGGGACAGAAGTGAACATATGCTCAATCACTTTTACTCATTTTCTGTCTCTCTATCTCATGCATGCACTTCATCAACAATCATGATCTCAACCTCATCATCTGCAATACCAACACATTTTTCATCCCCCGTTATTATTGGCAAAAGTTCCCACATTCCATCAAATTCTTTTTTATCTTCTTTCTTCTGCTTGGTCATATACGAACAAACACATAGACCTACACTACTGAGAGGGCATCAGCCAGCCAGGGGTCTTTTTATGATTCTCTCAGGTAGATGAGGAGGGTCGCTCCTCTCATACTATCAATGGCCCTAATTAGAGCCATCAGGTATTTAAGCACAATTTAGAGGATTAACAACTATGTTGTAATAAAAAGGAAAGACCTCCCGCCACTTCTATCTGAAGGCATACAAAGAGAAAAGCATGCACACACACGCACTTGCTTACACACCAGCCCCTCTCTCACTCCCTTTTTTCTCATCTCCCAGTACTGCTGTGTCTCCGCTTTAATGTCTCTTTTAAGACCTTTCTTTTTTTCGTAGGAATCCGTGCTTAAAACCGTAGATTCTCTTTAACAATCTAAATTGCCCCAGTTGTATTCTCCCCCATCTAACCTCTAATCTCTAACTCAGCCGCAGAAAGCAAGGTCATATGGGACAGCCGAAAAGAAAGGCAAGCATAGCTACACAGGGAAGAATATGAGAATAGAGAGTTACAGCCCTCAAACAGCTCTCTGGTCTCACAAAAACAAGCTCTCTGCTTTATATCATTATTACCCTGCTAACAAAGAGAAATGAGCTGCTTACGTCTAACAAATTGGAGCACCACCTAAAACAAATGAAGCGTCACAAAAACACAAACCCTACCAATCAAGGGCAAGCAAACATGATAATCCATCTTTTATACATGTATAATAATGATGCATTCACTAGGTTTTTTCTGCTGTAACTGTGCTTCTACGGGCCAAAGGTAGTGTTTGGGTTAATGGGGGTTACTGTATGTTTGGCAGATCTTCTGTGAATGCATTAGTATGTGTAGAGTTATGAATGCATCCATTTATATTTCCCTACAACAAATATATGTTTTCATTTCTTTTGTGTTGGCCCTGTAGCTCAGTTTGAGTAATGGCAACTTTGGAAGTATGATGTTAGGGCCCCTTTTGTTTGTTTGTTTGTTTTTGTATGTGTGTGTGTGTGTGTGTGTATTATTTTGCCATCAATTATGAATGCGCAAGCTTTACCCACACCCTTGAGCTTGGTACGTAAACTTTGCTTTGATGTTAATCGCATACTGCTTTGATTTGAATGAGTATGTGAGAAACAATCGTTACGGGTGTGGATGTGTGCATTTTTGTGTATCTGTGCATGAATAATAGCTTATTTGCTCTGGGTATGTGTGGTATGTGTGTTTGTGTTGATGATGGAGTAAGGGGATTAAAGAAATTGAGAAGTAGAAGGGGAGAGGGAGTCATAAAGAGCATGGATGCATATGCACCAGCCTCTCTCTGTACTTTTTGTCCGCAATATTATGTAATAAAAAGAACTGGCACAGAGGGGGTATAAGCAAAAAATCTAAAAGGAAAGAAAATCCGAAGAGAGAAAAAAAAGCTGAGGGTGCCAGATCTACTGTTAATATTCAGAGATGTATTGCATTAATGGAATATGCTTCACTACAATATACTGTGCAGCCATTTAGGGATCTGCCTTTGTCATTAGGCAAATGAAATCTTCTTAATGTTCCCTCTGTTTAGTAATGGAAGCTCCTCTGTCATCCCTGTTCTTCCCTCCTCTCCTTCTCTTCCTCACCCTCTCCTTCTGTCTTGCTCCCTCTCGTGTCTCCCTTTGGCAACCCTATGGTGCTCAGTACGCCGCAGTCAGCTTTTGCTGTCTAGCATACGCCACTAAAGCTCTAAGTACATCTTCCCAAGACTCTGTACTTAGCTCTGGTGCTGTCACTGCATTGCTGTAAAGCTTCTACTACCCAAGCACACCATAGACGTTTTCAGTACCCTTTGCCTTTATCACAAATAGTTTGGGACTAAATATTGAATTGATTGTCATCGGATTGCAGTGAATATATTCTGAGAATTGCAGCAATCAAAATCAGTACATGTAATTGCATATGTGTCACACTTAAGCTCCATGGCTTTGTGGAACTGAGCATCTTAGTTTGGTAATTGTGTGGGTTTTCTTTCAGCACCATAGACAGCTCCAGACCCAGCCTGTCAGCAGACAGTGAGTTTCAGGACCAAGGACAGCAACTCTGCATCTAGTCTCATTACAACTACTGTATGCAGCACATTTTAATTTGTATTTTAAAGGTTTATATTAACGTCATCACATGATGTCTAATGGATGCTGTGCTCATAAGGAAAACTACAGCACTGTTAGTAAGGCCAGCACATACTTAGGCCAAACCATGTTTACATTTTCCAAATCTCATTTGTTTTTCCTGTTTTTGACTGTAGTGAAGGAAGAAGTAGTGTAGTAATTGTTCTACTGCCATATAAAGTATTAGAGGTCACACAAATTCTCTGACTTCTGCCCCAGCGACCATGCTCCCCCATCATGAAATGTTAATACTTGTAACCTTAACCATTAACCCAATCTGACACTTATTTAAGTAATTATTTTCTAAATGTAACTTTACCGTAAAGGCCCTACACCCACTCATGTGTTGAAGCTAGGAATTCAGGCCACCAAAGTTTACAAACTAATAATAATGTTAAAAGTTTAACTCATCCCACCGAAAGAGGTGTGACAATAACAAAAGGAGGGTCCTAGATAATATAATGTAAAGACCAATGACTTTTTCCACACAGTCCTGAGAAGGAGTTTAAATAATAATAATAAAGCAAACTAAGGGAACATATCTACATAGATGGACCACTGGGTAGGACCTTTTGAGTTTAACAGTAGAAACGCTCATAAATTGTTTTTAGTACATGAATTTGTGTTATTTTGGAAGGCACTGATGAAGAACCTTTTCTCTAGTTTCAGTACCGAATGGTTTAGAACTTGTTAGTCTTATGGTAGGCTCGCATTGCCAGACCTATCTTCACAGCACTGCGGGGTAAGGTCTGGTTACATCACAGATATATTCTAGTATAGGATATATATGCTCTGGGTTGTTTGCATTTCTTTAAACCAATCACAATCATTGTGGGCGGCGCTATGCTCAGGACGCAGCGAAGGTGGCTCTGCAAAATGATCTCGGAAAGGAACTTGTTTTGATGGAACATTCGCACCCCACAAAATAAGAACGCCTCATACAATATTAACTGAAGTTATCTGTCCACATACAGTAATACAGTAACATGAGCCTTTTAAATGAGCTGTACACAGCTAAACACATTCTTTGTAAATCTCAACAAACATTCCCCGGTAAAAACATGCCTATTTGCCAATGGCTGTCTGCACTTAATTTATTGTGTCATTACCAGTGGTCCTTGTATTGGTCGCCAGTGGACTTAGCTAAGTAATGTGACTCCAGTTCAATTATATAGAGTAGTGTGAAATATTTCATAAAAGAGTACACTTTATTTTACTGTTAAGAGATAACAATACAACTCATGTTCTGTAGATGTAGACCACTGCCTTGTATTTTTTCATCTCTCTTTCATCCAATTTCGTGTCACATACTAATGTATCTATGCTGACAGTTATATGGGCTCACAGTGCAGCAGGTACACATAACCCATGGGCATCCATTACACAGTACTGCAGCACAAAGAAAAGGGAGGGGAAGGGAGCATCAGACAGGGAGACAGAGAGAGTGACAAAGCTACGAAAGAGACAACATGAAAATGGGAAAGCAAAAGAGATAAATTGCTAAATGATGTAGGAAAGAATCAAAAAAGGATTGTTGGGAGGAGGGGGGAGGAGAGGGAGGGAGATTTGAGAGTTAAGAGATGTCTGTGAAACACCTTTCAAACGCCCAGCAGAGGCTTTGCAGTAAGATTGTATTACCTGAGAGGGGCAGCAGAGATGCAGCTTTCCTATGACTACTTTCTATGCCCCTATTTACATAGACCAACAAAGACGAACTATGGCGTTCTCTCTCTCAAACACACTCACGGACACACAACATCACAACATGAGTGTTTCTCCCTTTCTCTTTCCATTCCCCTTCCTTTCTTACCTTTTTAAAATTTGTCAAACGAAAAGAAAAAAGGGAATGTGGAGACTGTGCTTTAGAATTGGTGCAGATGCCTCTCTTCTCGAGCCAAACACGCAAGAAGCAGACAAGTACCTCTCCTGAGAGCCAGCCTCCTCGACCACCTCCATGTTCAGTTATCTCAGTCTTTAATAGGCTGTGTTGAACTAGCAGGTGATCTGCACTGACAGTGTGAAGGCACAGCTTGTAGCAAAGGCTAATTGGTGCGGACTGACTTCAGAGAGAGTGTAGTCACTCAGTGGTTGAGTGGTTGGGGGAGGTGGCAAGGCCATAGAGCATGGTAGGACATAGAGTGGAAGTATCATACAGTGTGGAAAAGGGGGTTTCTGTTGCTTCCTCCCAGGCCTTTTTAATCATTATCAAGGGCATCCTGATAGTTCAGCGCACAAACTGAGACATGTACTTGTTACATTTGAACATTGAATATGGCTCAAGGCCTTTCTTGTATGTGATCTTTATTCACAGATGGGATGTTACACAACAACAAAAGTGATTGTCTCTATTATCCAAGTGTAGCCTTTTTTATTAGGATAAAGAACTCTGCATGCAGTAAAAGGACAGCATCGAACAAAAATAAGTTATTCCCCAGCACACCAGCTAGATAAAATTACAGATGACCTGCTGTGTAGCATTAAGTATGCATACTTAAACTGCAGTACGTACAGCCATTCACACGGAAATATAAATACAGATGTGTACTAGTGGTAGTATGCTTGACATTTGGCTGAAATGTCTCTGATGCTGACACAGCCAATGCCAGGGAGGAGTGATGCCCCAGGCAGGACTCAGTGTTCACTCTGACTCATCAGTATGTGTACACACACACACACACACACACACACACACACACACACACACAGCCATGGACGTCAGATGCACCTCTATGTTGGCATGAGGGGGGTCTTTCCCATCTCTCATCCCTGTAGAGCTTAGTACAGCTCATCCAGCGGAGTGTGTATCCACTGCTGCAGGGCACACTGTTGGAGGATCTGTATTTGTGAGTCACAGGCTGAAGGGCAGTGCTTTTTGAAGCCAAACTGTACAAAGATGCATGGCTTTCTATTAATGTGGCGCTATACACATGAGTGTATGCGCATATTATGTCTCCTAATCTTCCGTCTTCCCTGTTTGTCCTTATGCCTCCCATCTACCCTAAACTGTGTGCTGCACAATGCAGTCAGACTGAAATGCTATTTTTATGCTTCAGCATATCTGCAGAATGTTTATTCTCATCATCAAGAAACTAGAGTTGGCATGTGAGAGAGTAAGAGTACAGAGACAGAAAGAGAAAGTGATTAATGTGCAGGCATGTTGTGAATCACACACATGACCTATATTTGGGAACTCAATTAGGTGAGTGCACACACCTACACAGGTTCATAAGGGACCATTTAGCATGAAAGATAATAACAAAAGCAGCTCACATTATTGCCAAAGTAACTAGCATTTTGATGTTGGCAATAGCGCTGTAAAAGGCTTGTTGATTGTCGGTCTTTCATCAACAAGGTGTGTGTGATTGAGTTAATTTAAATTAACTAGTCACTTCACTTTTAAAAACAAAACCTTCACCTTGATTTAAAACAAAATAGGGCTCTTAAAAGTCTAGTAGTAGTGTTTTGGCAAAGTAAAGGCTTGGCTTCATCCCATTCTTCAATTCTCCTCTGGGTCTCAATTTTCCTTTACCTTAAGGACAATTAATCTACTCTGCAGTAAGCTACTGCCAAAACGAATGAGCAAATAGTGAGCTTACTTGCTTTCTTGCTTACTTAATTAGGCTGATCCTACCAAATAGCTTCCAGGAGTGCCTCGGTCACCTCCTGTACCAGGTCACACTGGGTGTCCTCCATTTCAACCTCCTAGCCTCTGCGGGCCCACTCAGAGTGAGCGGTCCCTGCGAGCAACGAAAGCTTCTGTCTGCCTGAGCTGTGGTGTTAAAAATTGGCCCCAGCCATCCATTGCCAAGCTTGTCATCACCACAAGCTTACTGTGTAAATGCCCAAGATTCAGCTAGATATTGGCAGTATACTGTTGTGCCCTTATTGGTTAGCTTTACGCTAATCTGATATGCAGGATGATGGACGCCAACAGTTTAAGCTTGTCAATATTTGGTCAGTGTTGGACAGTGTGTAATGTTGGACTTACATTGAAAACCGCAGATAGTGACAGTAGATGTCTGTATTTGTGTCTGGGTAGCAGCCAGTCTTGGATTCAGTATCTGTTGAATCAACAGATAACAAAGTAAGCACAGACCAGAGAGAATGCGTAGCTCTATGAGCAACATAACCTTCACACACACACACCAATTTTAAGTACCTATTGGTCATTATATGTCCTCCCTGTTGTTCAGTGAGATCCCAGTGGATTCTCCCAGTATCATGTGGAAAGAGCAATGTAAGACTGTAAGTTGCTATGTTTTCATCCACACGTTTTTATCTGAATTAAATGATACAGAATGAAAAATGTCTTATGGAAACAGTCAAATTTGATGGAATTTCATGAATATCGACTCAAAGGAAATACGTTCAGTCTCATCGGATTTTATCTTGATCGATATACAGCTTATGCGACAAACACTGATGAAAACGTTATTTGCCAAATAAATAATGATTTGTGATTAAGTTTTAATTTAATTTATGGTCGCAACCCGCCACAAAACGAAGAAGAAGAGGTTTTAGTACATTTCCGCCCAGTATTTCCGCTCTGTTTGCACACATGTCGGGTGTCAACAAACACAGCTTTCAGTGGACAGACGAGGAGATGAGAGATTTTTTGAATTTAATTTATCAAGAACTTACGGGAAAAAAAGGCCAACAAAGCCGTGGGACGTCCTCATGTCTCAAAAAAGAGTTGTCTCACAGCGCTGCCAGAGGGAAAATAAAAGGCAAGATGCATCTGCATCATGATAAAAATGTGATAGCATTGTTGTTTTCTTGTTATAGCTTGATATGTTACAATCGGCTGGCACATAAGCACTATTACAATTTGTGCAATATTGATCCTTTGTTGGTAGACGCAATCCATTTTGTCTAGAAAAAATGTTGTGCGATTCAGTGCAAAAATGAATGGAAACACCTTAAAATGTCTCAAATCAATTCGATATGCCAATTTCATCGCAAAACAGCATGTGACGTCATAAGGCACAGGTTTGTATTTGCTTTAAAGCCGTTAGGATGGAAACACACTTTCACCAGCTTTATTTGCATGAGTTTTTTTTACTGAACTTCAGATAATTCGATTGACAAGTGGATGGAAACTTAGCTTGTGAATCCTAAAATGTGGTTCTACAACGCCTTGTCAGTTTTTGTAAAAGGCAACGTCTTCAGCCCGATTTTTTTCTTAGCTTTTCCATGTAGACGGTTGTGTATGTGGATTTGCAGTTTATGGGGGTTTATTGCTCACATTTATCAAAGTAGTTATAATTACATACTTTTTAGTATGCTAAGTGGCTAAGCACTTTTGGTCATCGGCACAGGTGTATAACTTCATCTTTGTAGAACACAGGTGGAAGATTTTCCAACATGGACATGCACAAGCAATTGCTTATTTGTTAGTATAATGATAACAGATTTGTCAAGCAATTACTAGTATACTAGAATGTAATTTTTTTCCAAATTTGCCTTCACAACAAAGCAGAAATGATGACACACCATATAATTGACGTGCACATCTTATTCTCAGTATTGTTTATCAACTGGGTTGTTAGAGAACATTAAATGTTGGAGTTAGAGTGGACTTTGCCAAAGCTATCATTTCATTCCTTGGTTCATAAGAGAAACAGATTTTGGCTGCTAAGCTTTAAGTAGCACATTCCTCCCATTTTAATGCATTCCTCTCTCAGCAAAGCCTGTAGCCTGTAGCTGCTCCACAAGACGCTGGTGTGTGTAATACGGCTGCTTTGGAGGAGCTCTCCCCCAGCTGCCATGCTAATTGAGGTGCAGAGACGAACCTCAGCCAGATGGAAGGAAGATGCCGCAAATTGATTCCTCACATTCGTCTTCATTAAGTTCTCGGCTCTGGGGCTCTGTGGATAGAAAGTGTGAGAGAGAAAGAGAAGGAGGCGAAGAGAGAGAAGAAGCGGGGCGTCCCTCTCAGGCCCCAAGGACTCTGCTCTGATGAGTGAAATTCTGACTCTCAAAAACAGTGTGCGTGTGCTGCCATTTGTGTATATGTGTTTATGTGTAGCAGTTGGGAAAAAGGAAGGGAAAGCTTGAGCTCTAGTCATTCTCAATCAAAAACACCCCAGCAGGTACTGTAACTTCACAGAGGTGGACATTCTCCCTGACCCCTTGCCTCCTCTTTTTCTTATTCTTTTGTGACCCACAACTCCTGATGAAACCCCACCTCCTGTCAGCCTCCAGCGGTGCTCAGACAGTTCTCTGCCACTTTCAATTATCTGGTCGCAGCTTCCACTAACTAGGGCCCAGAAGGTGCAATACACCATAGTAGCTTACTAGAAGGAGCAAAAGTTTCATACCACTATTGTGTATGAGTGGGTAAATGCTCACAGTCACACAGCACCCTCTACCCCGGATGACCACATTCACTTTTAAATATTCCTTCTGTATTGGTCTCACTCAGCCCCAATGATGCAGCGTCTGCAATTACCAGACAACATACAAAGAATGATCTGTCGCTTTCACAAATTACATTCTCCATACTTAATGGGTCCCATGTTTATGTAACGATCCTCTCAAATTCTCACCGTGGGAGCACTAACACTCTGTCTTCCTGCCACAAGCTGGGACTCCACACATCTTTAACCGCATGTTAGCTACCCACCACCCAGCACCCAAAGGAATTGAATGTACAACAACCTCAAACAAATAAATAATGAACATATCAGTGTTTTTTTTTTTCTTCATCTCTGCATCACAAGTTTGTATTGCAATAAAAACTTCTGTTCCATTTTACCCAGCAAATTGGAAAAAAGGGGATTTGTCAACTGTGATAAGCGTTTGAAGCATGCTGCTTGGAGGTAACATGAAAGTGGATTTTGGATGGGATGGGCTGGCTGGCAGGGGTAGCAAACACTAGAGTTGGTTAGTTGAAGGTGGGAGGGTGACGGGAGAGGGGGTCGTTGTTTGATGTTTCATCTATTATTCGTGCCACGTTACCTGGATTATATGCCGACTGACTGGGGGGGTTACTTAGGCCTGTCACCAAGCTGTCTGGAAGGGCTTTTTCATTTTACTGTCTGTCTACTTCGCACCCCACTCTCTCTCAACACACACCCGTCCTTTTCTTTCCTTGTCATCCTCACCCTTCTCACCCATACTGTGACATCCCATCACAGGCCCAAATCCCTGTTTCTCTTTCTTTTCGTCCATCGATCCATTCATACTCCTGCCTTCCTCTATCCCACTCTCTTTCCTCAGCTCTGCTTTCCTCTGTTCTGCGGAGACATTAAGCGGCTTACCGCATGTCTTGCTTTAGGCTTACAGTGTGCTGGACGACGAGTTTTACTGTCACTCTGTATATATAGGTACTTTGTGAGTCAGAGTCTCTGTAAGACTTCCACTATGCGGGCTTCTGTTATTAAGGTATCTGACTCAAACCTGGTAACATCATACAGGGAGTTTCACAAACGTCTCTCCCACCTCAGAGCAGATGAATTCCTTTTTGTTCTGTGTGTATACTATATGTAGTCACCACATTGCTTCTTATACTTTGTACTAGTTCACTGAATGTACGACTTTGCTACCTTCTCACTAGCAAAATGGTTAGTAGTTAGCAGTGCCTCTTTAGACACTAACAATATTTATACCAATTGGAAAATGCATTGATGGAAGAAATATGGGTACAATATAATATTGACGCAAAAGTCAAACTTCCGGTTTCTGTTGTTTTTCATACTACTCTCTGGGAGGCAGATTTCCTCAAAATGTCTCACGGATGTTTCATGCAGTTGGCAGGTGTCAGAAACTGACTGACTATCTTTGGAGCAGTTCACACATACAGACTTAAAGTGGTAGGCTCTTTCTGTGGGCGTGTTTAGCATTGAGTGATGTTTTCATGCATTAAGCAAGCTGTTGACCACCACAATCAGCTTTTTCTCCCTTTTAGTTGACTTGAACTGAGTTGAGTTGAACTGTGTTTTCATTGTCTCCAGGTTGTTGCTCCTGTGCTTCGGAGGGATTTTGGATACAATTTCTCCAGTTAGGAGCCTCTGGGCATCTTTGGAGTATTTTTTATACATTGTAAACAGTAAAGACTCATTGATACAGTTTTTTAAATGTATTTAAAGAATTTACTTTGGCTTACTGATGTGATCAATATATTACACAATTAAATATTATCACAATACAGTTATTCATTATTTTTGCTTCCTCAAATCTGATTTAAAAATGTAAAAAAACAGAAGACACAGAATTTGCTATAGATTTTTATTTTGCCCAATCTGTTAATTAATTTATGTTTTCTGATCTCCTGAATTATCACACAGATGAATAAGCAAATAGCAAACTAATTTAGATTAAAACTGAAAAATAATTCTCCCAGTCTCTTTTTGAATAGGGTTGATTATGCATCCTTGCCAATGATGCTTGAGGTTATGAGGTGATGCATCTTTTTATAGAGTCCCTTATCATCAGCGTCCCAGTCTCCATAAGACCGATGCCAGAAGTAATTGAAAGGATCGTAAATGCATGCATTTTCATTAAATGCCTCAACAATGTAATTTACATGTTTTCACATTTAAAACTAGTTCTACAACTATTTGCTCTCCCTATATTACAGTACCAATCCCCTTTGGTACCTCCCCTCCACTCTTCCCACCTTCCCATTGTCTCCTTTCCTCTTGTTTCATTTTTCATTCCTGTTTTCCTTGTGTTCCCTCTTTTTCTGTGTTTAATGTATGATTTAGCTGAGCCATAGAAGTATAGTTCCTGCTTGTGCATCTTTACTTTCATGTGATCTTGGGGCCCTGGGATTTGGCAGCCCTTCCAATGCAAACGCCCCATGCCTGTGCCTTTTTGAGCTGACCTCGGAACAGCTTTGCATCCCTTGAGTGCCTCTGGGCTGCTACATGAACGCCTACCTTCATTTCCACAAGTGCAGCCGGGTCACTTTACCATAAAGCTTACTCTAAGCAATTAATAACCACCTTCTTTTCTGATTATGTCAAGTTTGGCATTTCCTTCTGTGGCTCGTTGTACCTCCCACTGCTTCTCTCTCTTCCTTCTCTTAGTTTCATTTATATCCCAGTTCTCCATCACTTGCCTCTTTTCATCCAATATTTGTATTAATTTCAAGTTACGGCATTTTAACTTCTTCACTTTGTTTGTAGCTACTAGTCTTCATATCTGGCAGAGCCCTGTTTGTTGTTGAGGTCAGCATCTTTCTCCATTATCCTCGCTCTACCGTCTTTTAATTTTTTCTCCAGCCAAAGAAGGTCTGAATCTGTGTACCACTGTGTGTTTCATTTCATCTACTCCTTCATTTTCTCAGCTTGTCTGTCCTGACCTCTTGACCACTCTGTGTTTCCTGTTCTCTTTTATATCACTTCCTACCGCTATGTTGTACATATTGTCCACCTTCGCCTCTTACACATGAAAGACACAAGTATCTCAAAACCACCTTTTTATGCTCCCCTGTTTCCTTTTCTTGCACTAAGTCTATGCTAAAGGAGGAGTGAAAGGTGAAGGCACTGAATGCAGTCTGCAGTCCTGTATGACTTGCCAAGATCCTTGACTCAGCCTCTTTAGTGGATCCCAGTCCCAAATCAGACGCACAGACACTTGCACAAACTGTAGAGAAAAGGCGGAATATGACACAGATCTTAGTGGCTTCTGAAGATTACACAATTGGTGCAAAGCATTGCGCTCTGAAGTAGGAACATGTGCTAGAGCTTGTAAGAGGAAATTGAACCTCTTATTAAAGAAAGAGCTGCAGGGAATAGAGGATTACTTATCAGGGGTCACATAAAGCTTCCCAAAGTCATAATTTCTCTTACCTAGGTTGCATGGACAGCAAATACAGTACAGCCACTTCTAATCCTCTTATTCTAGAGGGTGGGTACATTCTCAAAGGCACATTTTCTATGGGTTGTTTAGTTGTGGATCAAGGAGGAATGATAACAGATGCACACACACCACTTCCCTTTTTCACTCAAAGCTCTCAAAAACAAATATGGACATTGAAAAGTGACATCATTAGTAGGGTAATCTATTTGCAATTAACTGTGCCGCCTCTGTTGGAGATACAGGTGTTTCATTAGTGTTGATCAAGAAAACTACAAACAGACGCTAAGGGTCAGTAGTCTGGAGAGAACTACTTTATGATGATATAACGCACTGTACAATGCACATGCTGTGTTTGTGTAAGAGGGTATTTTTGTACATACAGTATGACTCTCTGGGTATTCCTTTTGACCTGTGGAAATTAGCACTTATGTATTATCGTGTGATGTGTGGAATGCAGTTGCGGAGTCAAAATTAGTTTTGGTGCTCTCATTAATTGAAAAACAAAGTGTTAATCATTATTCTTCACTGATTTCATTACTCGCTGACGATAGTAATTTATTACAGCATCTGCTTCTGACCTTTCAAACTTAAATTAACTTAATTTCCTCTCCTGAGAGGGAGTTGTCAGTCAGGGCAACACATTTACATGATTTACATAAAACGTGTCCTAACATTCATCATTTCTTTTAAAAACAATTATACCAAACATAAAATGGTAATTGCGTTTAAGGCATGTTTTTATACAGTGTGCCTTACACGCAGTTATCTATAAATCCATTCAGGACCTGACACAATCCATTAATATAAGACCTGCCTTGACCCATAATCCATAGGCTTAGCTGTGGCTGTTGGCAGTAAAGGTGGAGGTGCAAGGGCACCTGGCCAGGTGAAAAAATGATGATTGGTTGAGGTTGAACTGTTATATAATACATTTATTTATTTTATTTAACAGCGCCTTTCTAGTCACTCAAGGTCGCTTTACAGACAATAAAAGACAAATAAGTATAAACAGTTTATGAAAAGAAAAATATATATATATATATATATATATATATATATATATATATATATATATATATATATATATATATATATATAATACAGGCCAAAAGTTTGGAACCACCTTCTCATTCAATGCATTTTCTTTATTTGCATGACTATTTACATTGTATATTATCACTGAAAGCATCAGAACTATGAATGAACACATATGGAATTATGTACTTAACAAAAAAGTGTGAAATAACTGAAAACATGTTAAAAAAGGTTTGTGGAGAGCTGGACTGCAGAAGGAAAAAGGGTCAACAAGTGCTAAGCATCTCTGGGAACTCATTCAAGACTGTTGGGAAACCATTTCAGGTGACAACCTCTTAAAGTTCATCAAGAGAATGCCAAGAGTGGGCAAAGCAGTAATCAGTGCAAATGGTGGCTACTTTAAAGAAACTAGAATATAAGACATGTTTTCAGTTATTTCACACTTTTTTGTTAAGTACATAATTCCATATGTGTTCATTCATAGTTTTGATGCCTTCAGTGAGAATCTCCAATGTAAGTAGTCATGAAAATAAAAAGTCATTGAATGAGGTGTTTCCAAACTTTGCAGATGAAGTTCTAGGTTTTAATTAAGGGCTTGAAGATCCCCTCATATGTTACACACTGTTTTTAAATAACATTTGATGATATTCAAAGAGGGCAGTTGCACAACGAACTTACTTTTTACTGAAAACTCAGATATGATTTCTAAAATTAGGAAATTAATTACAGTATACTATAATTACTGGGGAAAGCAGTAATACTATGTTACCAGCTAAGTGCAATGTACAGATGCATGAATTCATTTGTACACACATTTGTGTGAAATTACAGTGGCATACACACGCACACTTGACAAACCCTCAACATTTTACCCTTGCAATCAAGTGTTCCCACTCTGTAAACCTGCACCAACCCACACACCTCATTCAGTATGGCATGCAGCAGCGAGCAAGGCAACTTTGCAAATATTCCCACTAAGGAGGAGGTGTACTTCTTTGCAGTGAGTCACTGACATTCTTAAACATTTTTTTAAGGACTGAGATGAAACGACTTCTCTTTATAATTCCCAAAAATGCCGTAAAATGTTTACTGTTCACTGTGCTGCTTGCTAAGCCCTTCAGAGGTCTGAGCATTATGGGAGTGAGAAGGTGTAAAAGGAAAAAAGAATAGATAGGGAGAGGAGTGGATGATAAAATTCCCCAGAGAAAAGACAGAGATGAGAGGATATGGAGGGGAGGAAAGTTGATAAGAGAGGCCAATTGGAGAGAGAGAAGCCAGCAGACAAAAAGTGTGAATTAAATGAGTGAGATAAAGAAACAGCAAAAATAGAGAGAGCTTGGCATCACACAAAGAATCTTAATTCATCATTAGGGTATGCCTTCATTCATTTTCAGCTTTTTAATTTACTTACCCACATTTTGTCAGCTTTATTGCCTTTATGGGGCTAAATATATGTGTGCTCAAGTAATGTTGCACGTTGATATTACTTTTTTTTTTAGATTTGATTTTCCTTTATGAGACTATGAGCAAATGTAGCGTAAAGAAACACGATTTAGGAATGACGTTTGATACAAAGACATAAAGAGAGCAGGTTAGGAGAGAATGAAAAATGGATCAAAGGAGAAGAAGCAACACTAAAAGACAAAAATATAAATGATGAGCCATAAAATTCACAATGTTTGATTTATTCACCCTGGCAGCTGGAAAATAAGTTTCTTTAAACATCAAATTGTGTGTTTAGTTGCATTAGATTTAACTATATCCCCTTTGATCCTTTTTAATTTGTAGCTGAGTGAAGATGATGATCTGCTCTCCATCTGTCTTCTTTGTCCTGTTCTATATTGAGTATCTGGAGCTCTAACGTTGTGGATTGGAAAGTAGTTACCCAGTTTACCCTGGCATATGTGAAAACCACGCCCGGCCGAGCACATCATTCAACCTGCCCCTGGATTGAGATCCCAGAGGATCCGTGGTTGTTACGCCATACATTGCCAAGCTGCTAGATCTGGCTGAAAGCCACTGTCTGGAGCCTGTTGATTAACTCTGATCGACCTTTCCTCTGTGCCATCATTTGGGGCATCTCCCACATCACACGTTTTAAGGACCTTTGGTAAAATTACAACAGTTCAAAAACTTTATCTTCAAAAACACCATGTTAGGAATGTCTTCCAACTCCTGCATTTGTAGTATTGTAGAGTATGAGGCCTTTTTTGTTAGTTATACTGTGTATGTACATATCCACAGGTGGGAAGTTAACAATGAACTACTACTTTCTTGAAGGTATTAACACATTATTCTGAGATTATTTGCTAAATCAAACACCCAGCTGGCAGGTGAATTTTAAATTGTTCCACGGTGGTAAGCAGATGAAAGTTTACTTTCTGTCTTAATGTGAATGCAGAAATAATCCTCTTGTGATTGCTACATATCTGCTTAGGTCATATGATTTCAAAGAAATGAACTCACAAGCTCAACCACACTTTGGCAATCAAAACAGTTGTTCTTTCAAACTTGTCTTGACTCTGTGTTTTCTCTCCCTTGCCGGATGCGCCCCTCATTCCTTTTTCACATAATTAAGACTGAAGGCTGGGTGAAAAGACATGTGGGAAGATGCACACATGCTCATGAATGTTACCGTCTTCACCGTCTCACCTCAAATGAGGTGGCTCACCGTATTAGCTTTACTTTTGGAAATAGGTGACTAACAATGCAGGCTCACATGGCAGCTAAGTCATTGTTATTTAGTGGCCGCAGGCACACATTGTGACGTAGGAAGCCCCACTGGAAGCAAACAAATTGCACATTGCCTCCCCCACTTCTCGCTAATTGCGGTGGACGTTTCAACTCTCACAAGCTGACAAATAGCTTGATCATCAGAAAACGTGTAAATTAGCAACCTGCACTTTCTCTCAAAATTACCTAAGGTTGTGCCAAGCAGCAATGCTTTTTTGTTTGTATTTTTAAACCTGGAGGCCAGCGACATAGAAAAGAGGCCTTCCGTTGGTCTTTACTGTCATGAAGGTAGAAATAGGGTGGGATCATAGACTGTATATAGAGATGAATGCGCCACTGTACAAAAGTGAAGCCAAAATATCATACGGGCGATACCATCTTGTAATTTTGGAGCTGAAGTCTGTGCAGTGGTGGAGCTGCGGTATCATTCCATCCATACACCCACTCGAATTGTGAGTCAATCACAGCTGTGAACACACACTTTAACAAACATCACAGAAACCTTTGGGAACCTTTATTTGACTGATACTTTTTAGTTTGGATTATGCCCCATCCGCTAACATGGAGGGGGCGGGGTTTGGGCTATTACTCTTTTAAAAGCAGCTTAAATGTGGTATGGGCTGGCATCACTGATTACCGATCAAACCACCTGCCACTGCAAACATTAACATTAACTTTGTGAAAAGAGTCTCAGTTGATGGCTCCATAAATTAAATTGTTGCTGTCAGATGCACAAGGTCTTCCGGTACAGTCGCAGCATAATATTGCCTTAATTACATTTTCTTAGAAACCAATAACACATGATTACATGTCATGGCATACGGTTTTATGTTGGATGTCAAGTGTCACACTTTCTTTACTTGGTAGAGGCATTAAAAAGAGAAAATCCACCACATTCCATGTCTTAACAGTTAGGCAGTGAAAGCACAAATAGCCTTCATTCTTTAAACCAAAATTGCAGCATACCTTCCAAATGTCAAAGTAATCTGGAAATGTCTCCACATGTACATTGCATTGTGACAAAAATACAGCCACATGTCTCTCTTTCTGCCATTTACTTGTGCCTTTCTTTTACTCCCACACACTGGGGGCTTTGATGATTTGGTGATAGAGTTTTAGTTTTCATCCCACTTCTATTAAGCTGCTCTTTATACCATGGACTTCTTTCTTAACAATTTCTCACCACCCTTTATACTCTCGTGTCCTCTGTTCCACTCAGATGTTCAATCCAATTTCCTCATCTTTCTATCTCGCTTTTACTTTCTCACAAAAAGAAAAGGAGGGCTTTCAAATTAATTTCACCTCTCTGTCCAGTCCTCATTCACTTTTCACCTCATCTCAGACTGTGGGTGGCATCAAAGACAATGACATTTTAAGGAAATACCACAATGTTTTTGTCTCTGATCTGTCTGAGCTCTTTGACCTCTTCCAGCCTCTTTGAACCTCTTCAAGCACTTAGTAGCAGGGAATACTTCTGATGTAGTCTGACAAAAATGTTAAGGTTGCTTATGGGAAAACATTCATTTTCATGTGTTTGTGTTGTACAGAACATATATATGTGCTCAAATCGAAATTCCAGGGTCATAGGACATATGAAATTGCTCTAGTAATAATGATAAAAATTATGATCTTTTTAGAGATTCTAGCCAGTGATCAAACCCTGCTGATGAATGGCCAGCGTAAACATTAGGTGAGAAGCTCAGGCCAAAGTGCAAGTGGAGGCTTTGCACCCTAATGGCTGTCATTTGTCCCTGCCATATTGGGTGGCAACTGAATAACTTCACTGGGCCGATGAGAAAAGGCCATTTGTGGTCCATTTAAAGCAATACCCTTTATACCTCTGCCAGTCATAAATCATCAGGGGAAATGGTAGAAAATGAGAGTGGCTAAATAATATACAAATAATAGCAAAGAAATTTGAAATGGGCCAGTGACCACTTTCGATTAAGCTTGAATCCCTTTCAAAACATCTCTGAAACTATGTGCTTGTGTGTTTTCGAATGTGCCTACAGTGTGTGTAGCTCTATATGTTAGTAGGTTTTCAGCCTTGGCGTAGCTCTAGAGATGGTAATGGCACATGGTTGGTCAGTGAGTTGGTAGTCTATATCCTTGACGTTCGACTTGTGGGATTGCTACGGTGCCTTAGGAAATTCCGCCGGATGCATGTATTTTTGCTAATGTCTGTTTCCTTTGTGTTGGAATTTTAAACTCTGTTGTATTTATAAGGACTATGGTTAACTGCTCCTCAGATCTCAGCAGGGTAAATCCAAACAGCTAGCTAGACTATTTATCCAATCAGAGTTTTCTCTAGCGTGACTTTGCAGAGTTGAATGCCGTCCATGATGATTGTGATTGGTTTAAAGAAATGCCAATAAACCATAGGAACGCCCACTGGTATGATTTGCTTGTGGTTTACAAGAACGCCCATTTCTTTGTTGTTTCTTCTTTGCATCCTTTTTGGCCATCTAGTGTCCATTTTCTGACTTTTCTGCGGATGTATTTCTGTTCAAAAGATAAATAAATAACACTATTTTTTAAAACTCAACAATTATTGTAATCTTAGAAATTACTGACTTCACACCAATTTGGGTCACATTACAATATATAGAAATATTGGTTGCTTTCTCATAAAAATTAAATGGAAAAAACCCAACATTGTATTTACACTGTACAACTATGCTTAATTTTACACTAGAGTTAATTAAGTTAATTTAATATAATCTGTTTAATTAGAAAACTTGACCGGTAAGCTAAGCACTAAGCAATTAATAGTTTGCCCCACGTGTTTCGTCAAATTCACAAATTGATGGTAAAATTATTAAGGAATTTAAGAAAAAGTGAGTTAAATTGTACTTACACCCACGTGCAAAAGTTGAATAATGCACTTTTAGAGACTATATATCATGGGAAATTTTTTTAAGAAGAATGCACATCACATGTACACAGTGTTGGGAGTAACGCATTACAAAAGTAACACAATTACAGTAATGTATTCCTTTTTGCTGTAACGCAGTAATATAACGCATTACTAATTCAATTTCATTAATATTATACTCGTTACAATGCATTTTAATGCAACATTTAGTGGTGTTTTGTTTTTTTAAGATTTCACCTAACACCGTGAAACATTCTTCACCGGAAAAAAAAGCCGTGAGTATTATTTCCTGTTGCTTTATTCGATGGTTGAGATGACTGCAGAGATAGATACATTTGCGAGATGGATATTATTTACAGGAGTTATCACGCTGCGTTGAAGCGAGGTGCTGTCCTGTCTCTGTTACCGTGGTTAGAGCCAGAGACGGACTGGACAACCTCTGTGTCCCAACAGGTGACGCTCAGACAACCTTAGTTTTAAACTAAACGACATGAATTTCTTATTCAAGTGATTTCCAAACATTTTACAACAATGCCGTACTTCAATACAACTGTAAGGTAGTTTTAATTGAGTATTTTCATTTTCTCCTACTTGCCTATTGTACATTTTAATTATCTATTTGTATAGGTTTACTTTGCATATTCATATACATTTTACAAAAACATTATGAATAATCTATGATGTATTAAAGTGGATAAAGAGGAGACTTCATTGATCCGGTAGTGAAATTGACATGCTAGCTGCCAAGTCAAAATTCTGGTGTTATTTTGATGAAAGTAACTCAAAAGTAATGCAAAAGTAGTGTAACGCATTACAATTTAGAGACAGTAATATTGTAATAAAACTAATTCTCAAAAATGACAGTAACTACTAATCTATAATATATTAAATTTTGGAAGTAACTTGCCCAACGCTGCATGTGTAAGCAGTACATAACATGCATTTTCTCCATTTTCTGCTTTCTGTTTGTTTAGCTGGAAACGGATATGACATAGTCAACGGTACTGTTTAAGCAGAAAATATTTAGGTGAATCATTGGTAATAAAATAAAAATTCTTGATTCTAGGGGAAATAATCAATTTGATAAATTGTCACAATAAATCACAATACATATGATTTTCTATTTTTCTTCCCACCCCTAAAAAATTGGCTTTCAATAGCTACTAGACGTTCCTGTTCTACGTAAACCAATGATATATGTGCACATTCTTATGAAGTCTTACATTTTAATGTCAATGGCATGCCAAGTGGAGCTGTCTGCTGTAAACACTGTCAATCAATATTCCTGGCAGCTTCTGTTATGGCTGCTGTTGAATAACAGTCAGCTGACCACACCTATCTGCTTGACCTTCACCAGTTTTGACACGCACACACACACACACACACACACACACACACACACACACACACACACACACACACACACACACACACACACACACACACACTCACTCACTCACTCACTCACTGCTAAACACATTTGACCACACAGAGGTGTTGCACACAAATGTGCACTGTATGTGAATGTGTGCAGAACCACTGTTGAGAATGATGGGTTGTCTGGTTCGGGGAGTTATAAATTTATGCACTCCTTCAGCATCACTGAAGGAGCTGCAAACGCTCTGCCATAGCAGTAGGGATGCACTCCAACACCACAGCTACCACCACTTATCCTTGCTCTGAGGGTGCCATGTATGTATGCAAATATATAGTGTCCCTTTAAGAAACATACTGTAGCGCCTACCAGAGCCTGTTCTGTTGTCAGAATACTAAGCTGTAAAAGAGAAAAATGAGCCTAGAAAATTATTTGTGAGATAAATAAATGTAGGGCAAGGAAGAGATGTTGAAGTCATCACGACTCAGTTTTTAATATTTGTCCACTTTTTATTGACAGTACTTCTGACTCTTTGACTATTACCACATATCTTCAAAAATAGATAGTAATAACTCACTCCAGTATCTTTTACTTGTTTTACTAGCAAATATGCAGTCAGTTCTTGAAGCAGCACACCAGTCAAATAATTTTGAGAGTGCACAAATGTATTTATTGATTCAAAGCACAGAAATCTTTAGTGGGGTGATAGTACTTTAACGCAGACTGATATATACTTCCAGCAGTTGGGGCTATGAAGCAATATTTCACTTTTACAGCTGGGTGAAGGAATGCATGGGGAGACTGCCCTTCAACCATCATCATACAAGCTCTTAAATGGTGGCAATGATTTCACAAGCCTTCTGAGTATATATTTTACTTGTAGCAGTCTGATGCCCAATTTTGATTTCCACACTCACAGACTCACAGACTTTAGTGTGACTTTAAGTCTGTAAGGGCTTAGGGCTGTGCCGCTGTCAAATTGTCAAGTGCATGAGGGCTCTTTCACGGACATTTTGAGCCCTTTATGAACAATTTCCGTAAGTCTGCATTTCTGCAGACTTTGCCTGAGGGAGGTACCCACAATTTATAGCACTGTGACGTTAAAACACGGAGTTACCGGGGGAAGCCCAAAAGTGTTAAAAAAACAGGGTAAACAAGGAGGAGTGGCACATGGGTGTTCAGCCTGAGGTATGACATTTACAGAGATACATCACAGGCTTTAAGATGGTTCATAAAACATGAAATCAGTGGAATGCAAGCACAGTTGGTTTATACATCAATCATTTATTTTAATTTTGCTTATACTGCGGTTTTGACAAAAATACATACATTGATACTTGACTCCTCCACTCTG
This sequence comes from Percina caprodes, assembly GCA_013375575.1. Taxonomy (NCBI): domain Eukaryota; kingdom Metazoa; phylum Chordata; class Actinopteri; order Perciformes; family Percidae; genus Percina; species Percina caprodes. The sequence goes on along the minus strand of JABXJD010000007.1, from coordinate 2,078,436 downwards.
TAAAATCCTGGAAGATGTTCAGATCTTCCTTGGCCATAAAGAAGAAATAAAAAAAGTTAAATAGATGGTCCCAAACCCACAATTGTATGTGATGTGTCACTAAAAGTGCTGTCCAATTCCAATTTATACCATGGTGAATTTCAGTGGGCAATTATCATTAAAAAGCTTTAAAAATAGACATGTCAGGAGCATCACACTTTGGGGGGTAGGTAATGTAACACAAAAACACCAGGGAGGTATAGTGACATAAAAAAAAAAACTACCCTCATTTCAAAGGTGTTGTATGCATCAGAGCCTCTTTTGTACTGTTAAATTTTTGATATAAAGTTGGGACCTAGGCAAACTCAATAAACCTTCACTGAGTAACAATTGTTGCTTTAATTATGTAAATAATTAACGTTTGCTAAGTGGCTGCCTGTTATGTCTTTATTAGATGATTCGTGTTTCATTATACCGTCATGTTTTGTTTTAAGATAATTTTTTGGGCTTTTCCACCTTTATTTGATAGGACAGCTTGTGAGAAAGGGGAGACATGCAGGAAATTGTCACAGGTCGGATTTGAACTCTTGACCTCTGCATCAAGGAATAAACCTTTCAGTATATGTGTGCCTGCTCTACCCACTGAGCCATCCCTGGCCACACCGCCATGTTTTTAAAGCAAGCAAGTTCAAATAAAAAATAAAAAAGTGAGATTATAAAGTGAGACTAGCTGAAGTTCAAATGTATGTAGCAGTTACAGTCACGATCATGGCAATAGAATACTGTAGTGGTTTGAATTAACTTATTTCTTTTTTATTTCACACCAAAGTTGACTGGTCTTTTTCCAAGGAGTGTTGTTATTTATGTGTAGTGTTACATTAGTTCATCCTTGAGTCTTTTTTCAGTTAAGTGAATAGTTATCTCTGGATGACATGCTTTAGTCTTGTTCACAAAAGAGTATATCCTTGGGTCAGATCGCAATCATCTAATAAACTGTGTTGTTGACTCATTGTGACTCACAAATGAAAGAAATTATTTCAGTAAATGTCAGAATTTTCCACCACAGTGTTGGGACATGACACATCAACATAAATGCAGCATTGTGACTCGGCACCTCTGCAGGAGCCAAGGTAGCGTGCTAAACCTAAGGCGGCTACCCTGAGTGGGGAATTACATGCTTGGTCACACTGCACATACCGCACACACACGAGCACACCAAGCAGTCTGCTAGTGTATTTGAATATAATTACAGAACGCGGGACACCTACATCCCGTCCTGCTGCACCATGCAGCTTAGAACAAAAGGTAATTCAATCACAGGCCCATGGATTTGAAACGCCTTACACAGAAAAAAGCAGGTCTACACAACTGTAATCCAATTGCATTAGTTACAAATGACTATTTATGCAGGACATCTGCATACACACATAGACACTGAATTTGTGAAAATGAAACGCACAATCTCCTGCACACTAAGCCACATTTCCTGGCCCAAACCATCTATTTTCCTAGCCTGTGGTGGAAGAGAAAAAGAGATAATTTTACAGAAAAGCAAATGGAAGGTGGGACAAAGAGAAAGAAGGGGGTGGCAGCAGACGGTGGGAAAAAAATGTTGTTCTGTTGGTAGTGTTAGGATGCAGTGCCTATGGTTGGTATCGTTTTAAAATACGTAAAGACTGAATTAGACTGATTCAAATGTATATGTGTGTACAAATTTGTCCAGCACACCTGTAACAATGCAAATACACAAGATTTAACCAATTCACATATCGAAAAACCAACAGCACATGGTGACAAAACACAAAAACAAGAGACACATCAACATTCAAACTGTCCCAGTGGGGATGCTCAGGGGCTGATGGTCAACATGGATGGGGGCTGTAATTACACTGGAGCTGTGTGTGAGAAGTGTGTCTCAGATGGGATCAAGTCCCTGGCCTTATCTAGCTCAGCTGCTCCCTCAACCAAAGAACACCATTGTTCCAGGAAGAAAAGACACTGTGTGTGTGCACATACGAGCAAACAAAAGTATGATCGATTTGATACCGAAATAGCACAAAAGAGGACAGAGAAAAGGCTTGAGATGAGATAAATGAAATTGTAGGATAGCAAGTGCGTGCAAAGGACTGTTGGTCGTCATGAAAGTATAGACTTCTCATTTACAAATGGGATGCACAAGTCATTTTGCCTTTTTTTTTTTTTTTTACCGGATCGCTCACTGGGAGCTGTACACACTCAAGCACAATGTCTCACATTTGTGTATAAAGATTTAATTTCACAGAGTTTGTTTGCTCAAGCAAATCCAGCTAAGAGCACGCCTGCTTGGTTTCCGGTGTGAGTATAGAGTGATCTACAACGTGCCGGTTTGTACCTGCTGTCATGAACATGAACATTCAAGTTTTTTAAAGGCCTATCTGCCCTGAAAAAGTTATGAAGTGGACAATTAATCACTACTGCTATCTGTGTGTGAGGCGAGAGTGAGAGGTTTGTAATGGCCCCTGTGGAGTGTCTACTGGTAAGGCGTGACACGCACATAATATTCCTCCCAGTTTCTCCACATGACAGCACAGGCACAGAAGAGAGAAGAATTTTGACTGAAGTTTGCAAATCTTGCATATTTGAATATCCTGCACTCAGTGTCTCATCAATAATAAAGCCCAACACTGTGAGAAGTTTAAGTAAAGAGCTGGGACAGCCCACTGAATCATTAAATGGGCAGTCTTAAGCGGTGACACTGCTAAGTGAAGGACACTGAGTATATGGGGTAGCTGGGCCGTAGTGGATGTACGGTAGCTGTAACTGTAACATGAACCAGAGTTCTGCTGTGCTTTAACGCTGAACTTTTGAAATGGAATTGTTGTATGATAGTGGGAATGCACTGTAGACTCTTCATTGTTTGATACCGTTAATAAATTAAACATTCCTTCAGCATTATTCATGTGGCAATAGAGGTGTGGAACATTCTTGCTCAAGCTCTGTTATCTACTGCACATATTTTACACTTTCTACCGCCCTGATAGTATGACACTACATTTTGTCATTTGTGAAAATTTTCTGCTCTGTAGTTTCTCAAGTTTTAGAGTTTATCTTATCCACAGGTTTCCACTAGAGATAGCTTCACCGAACTTATTCCGCCGCATGCCTCTCCCTGGATCAAGCTTTTGATGAGTTGGCCCTGGTGAGGTGCTGTGCAATCAAATGCATCACTGCGTAAGCCAGCGTCGAGTGTCCTAGGAGAGAGGGAGGGAAGCAGGGAGAGGCAGGGAAAAAGAAAGGGTGTGTGGATCGATCAAAACACAGTTCTGGGAGAGGCCAGAGTGACCAGCCATGAAATGGCTGCTGTCCCCGGAGCAGGGGCCACCATTACCCACAGTTCTCTTGCCTTGGCTCAGTTGGGATGACCCCAGATACGGACATGTACATACAAAACAAAATGGCAATCAGTGTGTCATGATGAGGGATATGCATGAGTGTGCGCAGTGTGGGGTTCATTTCATTATCCTAGAAAATCCTAACTTGAGTGTCCTAGTGATACTTGTGCTGCCTTAGGACTCAGAGCCCTGCTGGATTTAATTCCAGCAGGATGAAATCTAATGTAATCAGGATTTGTTTTGGTTCCAGGTGAATCCAACTAAGTGAGATAAACTGTGTCATTTCACAGTTGTCACATGGATGATGCTGCATAGTTGTTTGCTCAGTTGAGGCGGCAAATGTTATCACCTTTAGAAGGACAAAAAAGCTACATGTTCAATTGGTGAGTGCTCTACCTTCCATTTGACATTTACACCTGAGCTACACTAATGCCTGTGTCTTCATGCCTAAGTCTGTGTAAAGTTTTGGTGTTCTTTCAGAGGTTTTTGTTGAGATCTTACTATGTCTTGATCTGGCACTAAGTAAGCATCGTGGTGTAGCTTTGTGTCTGTAATGTGGAGCTGGGCCGATAGTCTGGTCCACCGGAGTAAAATAGGGGAGGGTCATGTCTTTGTTGAGGGGAGGGTCAACGTTTTTTAGTCTAGGGGCGAGGGTCACCCAACTTTTGTATTCATGAAAACAGCAACATTTCAAAGTGGCTTGTTTGGTGCATAATTCCATTAGTATTAGGAGTATTAGGATGTGCCACGCTAGCATCTAGGCGAGCATTATAACGTGTTACAAAGTGATGCACGTTTGTCACAGAAGTAAAAGCTGGACTACAACAGCACTTTGTGAACAGTGTTTTCTCTGGAAGATGTTAAGTCCCTTTGTGTTGGACTATTTTATTTTCAATTTTTTCAGGTTTTATGTAAACAAAGCAACAACTGAATATATTCAATATAAACTGAACAACTTTATATTGAATCAGTTTATATCTAGCATTGATAGAGCATGTATGAATTCTAGTCAAAGCTTCATTCCAGGTATCATCAGACACCTCAAGCTCCAGTTCGTTAGACCAAGCTTCTCTGAGATGGTGAGTGTATGCGGAGATGGCGAACAAAGCCACAAAGCGAGATATAGGGTGCCTGGAGTCAGGAGGAAGCAGCATGAGATTGTACAATGGGCAACTTGATGGCATGGTTTGGAAGTTTGGAAATACACCTTTAGCAAAGTGCCTGATTTGAAGATATCGAAAATGATGAGAATTTGATAAATTAAATTGTGTTGCCAGCTGACCTAACAAGGCAAAATGTTTGTCTACATATAGGTCTCCGAGGGCAACTAGTCCCTTCTCTCTCCAGTCTGCAAACACCCTATCCGCTTGGGATGGTAGGAATGAATGGTTATGGCATATGGGGGTGTGTACGGAAGTGATCGGCAGCTTGCAGACACTTTTATCTGATTCAGGATCCTAAGGAAGTTTCTCAAAATGAAGTTGTTACCAATAAATGTACGAGGAAACTCTGTTTTGGAAAAAGTAAGGTGCAAAGGGAAGAGCTGTGCACCACTGTGGCTTTGATGTTTAACCACAGCGGAGAGCTGTTAGGAGCCTCACCGGGTTGACCCCGCTGCCGGTACATCAAGACCATTGTCTACCCAATAGTAATTCCTGAATATTGGGAGACCAAACCCCCCCCTCCTCTGTAGAATTATGCAGGTGTACTTTAGATATGCGATGTGCCTTGTACCCCCAGATGAAACGAAAAGACAATTAAATCTAGATTCTTAAAAAATGCTGAAGTGAGAAAGATTGGCAGATTCTGAAATAAGTACAAAAACCTAGGGAGAGCCACCATCTTGATTGCATTAATACACCCCACCATGGACAGTGGCAGAGTTCTCCATTTCTCTATGTTACCTTTTAGCTTCATGATCATTTCAGCATAGTTAAGTATAGTTAAGTTTAAATAAATGCTTGGGGTCACGGGGTATTTTGAGCCCTATATAGGTGAAATGGTCTTTCACTAGTGTAAATGGTAGCGTGTCAAGGAAATGTGGGTCTAAACTGTCTGATAGGGGCATGAATTCACTCTTTCCCCAGTTGATTGTATAGCCAGAGAATTCGCCGAATGAATTAATGAAGTCGAACAGAGGGGGGACAGAGACCTCTGGATTTGGGAGATATACTGTAGTAATGTATCATCTGCATAAAGACCCACCCGGCTTTCCACCTCGCCCATCTTAATGCCCCTGATGCCAGGATGGCTTCTGATCCCTATCGCAAGGGGTTCCAGGGCCACATCAAAGAGCAGGGGCGACAGCGGGTCGCCCTGCCTGACTCCGCGGTGCAGCCCAAGGGGTCCAGATTTATCACTATTGGTGAGGATGGAGGATTTTGGGAACAGGTATAACATCTTAACCCAAGCAATGAAGGTGTCCCCAATTCCAAATCTCCTAAGAGCTTCGAACATGAAAGCCCACTCTATTTGATCAAATGCCTTGCATGCGTCAAAGACAGCTGCTCTGGAGTCGCCTGATTGGCTGGCATATATGTTATTTAGCCACCGTACATTGCAAAATGAGAACCTACCTGGGATAAACCCTATTTGATCTGGGTGTATAATTGAGGAGATGTGCCTTCCCAACCTGTTAGCTAGCACCTTCGTGACGGATTTCTGGTCAAAGTTGAGGAACGCAATGGGCCTGTAGTTTCCAGGCTCGGTGTCTTCCTTGCCTTTTTTTAACAAAAGGCATATATTCGCTTCATACAGCGACCCCAGAAATGCTTTGTTCTCGAAGGAGTCTTTGATCATCCTGACTTTGGGCTTTTTCACTTTGTAAGCCTATCGCGTGAACAAAATGATATATAACACCATAAAGGAAAGGGAAAAAGCCAAAAAGTATAATATGAGCGCTGAAACTGATTATAAACCTAAATGTCAGTTTGTTAGTCTCAGGGAGTACTACTAAGTTTATACAGTTCATTTTTGATTTGATACTATAAATGCAATTGCATGTAATTGAATGTAATTGAATTTATCAGGGGTGATCTTGGTTTTCAGTCTACAAAATGGAAAATGAGCTTCAGTATAAAGTGCTATACCACACGTCAACATTTCTTTAGAATGCCCTTGGTAGAGATTGTGTCCCATAGGTTGATAATCTGCCCCTGATACATACAGTATGCCATGAATAAGTCATCTCTCACCAGGACACAACCCTCAACTGCAAATGGTTGAGATTTCACTTGCATGCTGTAGCACAGCAACAGCTACCTAGTAGCAATTCTGCTGCATATTATAGCAGGGAGGTTTAATGGAATGAAGGAGAGGCAGTGCAGCAGAAGCAGGGGTAGTAGGAGTATTTTAATGTTATCCCCACCACCCACAATCATATCCTCTATCAATAATCTTCCCCCGGCGGAGGCGTATTAGAAGGTATTCACCCTGATGGGAACATTTGTGTTTCCTTCTGTTCGCTCCTCTTTTCAGTGCAGTCATTTTGCCTTGCTCTCTCATGCTTTTCTCTCACTGTCTAAGGTCATTGTAATGAACATTTCATTTTTCAATGCTTTTCTATGATTTATTGTTTGAGGCTCTCAGGGGCAAAGTGGGGCCACATAAAGTGGAATTCTGCCCTTTCACTGTGTTTTGTTAATGTATTTATTCTGGGAATTGTCAGTGTCTTTAGAACCATCAGCTCATAGTTATTCACACCATCGTGTTGTGGAAATTACAAACCCACCGAATGCCAGAGCTTTTCACTACCACACTTTTCATTAAAATAAGCCCACAGAAAAGAATGAGGACCACAAAAGAAAAGGGGAGATATGAAGGGGAGGGGGGGGGGCACAGACAGTAAAATATTCTTTCCATCAGCAGGAGTTCTCATAAATATTGTAATTGTGTGGTTATAGAAAAGGAACAGTTGTGAGCTACTGTGAGGTGATTGACTTTGAGTGAATTCTTTCTCACCTTTGGAATGAATTGAACATGAACACTGGCAACAGAAAGAAACAAAATACTCGCTTTTGTGAAAACGACAAGGAAGTCATCTGATTCCTGCAGGCTGCATGGGAAGAAAAAAAAATACATCTTTTTATTTCTTTTCTAGTAAACTCCCAGCTGTATTACTAGCTAATCTCTGCTGACTCACATTACATTTTTTCTTCAGACTAAGCAACAAGAACTGTGAGAACCCCATGAGATAGCTGTTCATGTAATGGAAAGTAGTAATGCAGCATACCAAAGACAAATTAATCACATTAAGCCAGCTGGGTTGCCAAGGAGAAGCCAGAGAGGCCAGTTGTTCTTCTCTGGCCATCTCCACTCCTAATGTGGCTTAAATTTACATAGGGAGACCCTCTGGTGTCAGGGAGCCTCAGACTTGAGCAATTGCCTGAATGTTGTACCAATCACCATGTTTCTCCTCTCTCTCTTGCAGGGCTCTGATTGCACACTACTCTGGCATGGTAATGTCCCATTCAAGACCTAGGCCCTGGTGAATTACAGACATAGAACAAGAGACAGGAAAAAAAAAATGTTGACATGTAATTTTTTTCGAAACAGACGTTGATGCTCCATGTCACACTGTCAAAGAGTTGGTCTGTACATTTCTTTACCAGTGTCCCGAGAGTGTAAGAGGTTAATGGTTGTCTGGAGGGCAGGAAAAACACATTTAAGAAATGTACAACACTGCAGCTTACTGTGGAGGTTGTACCACAGCAATGTGGTATACGTGATTCATATTACAGAAAAACATGTTTCTACACGTTTTACTCAGAATGTCCTCATGTTTCTACCGCGGTATCAATGGCAGTGTGTCCTAAAGCAGCGCTGATTAATGAAAGACATTAATAAACCAATTAAGAACAAAATGGTCATGTATCCTATTTAGGGTAAACATGTAAACCATCTTAACTGCTGCATAAAGCACCTATTTAAGAATAAATAACTCATGTTCAACGTGCACTTAGAAAGAAGAGAAGGAAAAAAACAGAAATTCTACTAAACTCAACTCTGAAGACAATGTCATCTCTTGTTGGGTGGGAGCTTGGCAGGCTTTCTTATAATTCAAATAATAAGATGGCAGTGGTAACACATGGTAATAATAGAGGTAATAACAGTAATTATTGATTTTATATGCAGGGAATTGAGTCTAAATCTTGCGTGAAGTGTTCAACGGTCCCAGAAATTCACGGACGCATCGCCTGGGACCCGCTGGCACCACTGACGTGCGCAGAGTGCAAGGACCCGCCAGCTTTAATTTTTGATTGTTCCAGAAGGACATACAGCCAAAAAGGGGGTGTGCAAAGGGCCAGTGGCTGGAGTAACCATAGCCGCACATTCCTGGAGAGTGTAGAATTTCTTTGATTACATGAGCCCTTATTATTGTTGCAAGACAGCAATTGTACATTTGATAAATACATTATAGTTTTAATTTTAAGTGTATTAGACATTCAAAGGCTTGACCACACAAAATGTTTCAAGTTTGGCATGGGGTTAGAGACAATAGCAGCAAGTGTAAAATGAATTAAAAGATTCAAAGGATCATACCTTGACAAGACGAACCTTATTTCTCTAAATAATTGGATTGCAGGAGTTCAAGGGAGTGCAGACAAAATAAAGGTGTGGCACATGAATGCTCCTGATTGTGGTGGGTCTTCAAAGTCTTACCTAACACAGGCTGCAAATTGCTTAAGAAACTTCTCATACAAAATTAATTATTACATTTATTTTTGACTAATGCTGAATCAAAATCCTTATGCTCTTTGATATATTTTCATCCATATTTAAATATCTCCCTTCTTAAATTATTCTCTGATATGACAGAAGCTGACTATGAACTCAAAGCGTACAAAATCTCAATATTTCAACCGAGTTACTTTATCTAATAACCCAACAGATAACAAATCTTTTTTTTTTTAAAGAACACAACACAAGCCATCAATATTTAGTAGTTAATCCAATTCAGCATCAAACTAATTTAATTCTGAGCCCCTGAATATTACATGCATACTGTATGTTAGGACCATCCGCACTTTCTTGGAACCACATGAAATCCTGTCCAGATGCGGCACACTTTTATTAATTTAAATATGTGGATCTGAGTCTCAGAGGTTTTAAGTTAATGTGATTTACAACGTTCTTTAGCTTTGTCCTCTTATGTACTTTGAAATCAGAAACATGCAGGCAAAGACACATGTAGGTACAAAGAAACACATGAAGACATAGTTTGACACTCAAAAGTACATAGTTGTATATGCCAGATAAACTAAATGTACTTATATACGTTGAAATTAGTACATCTACAGTATGTGAACAGAAAGTGTTTTGATGTTTACATTCTCTCCCTTGGCTCTGTGGGTATGTTATTCTTAATTATTTTTAATATTCATTGCTCTGGGCTTGGAGAAAGCTTCATGTCTGTGCTTAGTGTCTGCACCCTGCACACTGCATGACAATTAGTGCCTTACATAACCACTTGCCAGCCACACACCCACATCTGTGCACCACACACAGGCAAAAGGACACACATTCACATGCAGAAATGCAAATGGCCACACATAAACAAAGATAAAAACATAAAACATACAAACTACAAACCAACTTTATGCCTTCTTCTGTCCAGTGGGGACATTTCAGTGAAATTACTTCATACTCTTGCTCCTTGAAACCCTGTGTTCCTTTCCTTTAATCGCTTTTTGTGTGAATATGTGTGCTCTATCTTTCCGTACTTGGTGGTTGCTTCCGTAATGGGCTAGGTGATAAGGTGTTCGAGTTTGTGAACACAAAAAACGTAGGCCATCATAAACGCCAGAAAAAACTGACTGCTGTAAATGCACTTGACCCGTCTTATCCTTGCCCCAGGCCGGCTATCAGTATATTAGTGCCTGTGCGTAGATATGTGCCTATGTATATGTATGGGTGCATGTAGAAATGTGTTTTCCCAGCCCCTCTGTGCTTGCTGGCATCCTGTCTGTGATTGCTGTACAGGCTCCGTAACCCCTTTTGAAAGCATCCCTATCAGTTTGCTTAGATGAGGAAAAAGAATATGAGCTTGATGATGTGAAATGGGGGGAAAGGGAAGGGCGGTATTGATGGGTAGAAAGGCAGGTAGAGGTAATGAAAAGTTGTGAAATGGAGGTGAGGATGAGAGGAATTGGTGCGACAGACCTGTGGAGTAAGAGGATGTGAGTGCAAAAAAAAAAAAGAAATGGCATGAAGTTCTGCTCTGTTCCCTTGGTGATGTGAGTCATCTTTATTGGCTGGATATGCTGCTATGTTAGTAATGATTAGTCTCGCTATGAGACTAGGAAGTGTGTGTTTTTGATATAGCAAGAAACCAATATTAGATATTTAAAAACCTCCCAAACTACCTCAGGAACTGCTCCCGACATCCTCATTTTTCCCCTTCCGTCTGACAGCTTGTGCGTGCCCGTGTGCATGCATGTTCACAGTGTGCTTCCATGGTGATAATACCCTAGCAAGCGACCACCTTACCTTTTAACCAGGTGATCTGCAGTCAAAACCTCCTATTTTCTACTTTGGTTCACTAATAAGTTCCCTGAAAATTGGATCCAGGGCTAAAGAATTGAATGTGATGAGCACCACAGCTGAAGCAATCCACAGGCCTCGAATGAACGTATTTATGGAAAAGTGACAGATCAAATCCAATTGCCTCTTCACTGGCTTTAGACAGTCCCTTACTCACGTCAAAGAGGTAGGAATTTAATGAGGTTTTCACTGCTGGATGAGAGGGACTGCGGTATGCAACTCAAGAGGGCAAATCCGATGATTCTGTGTGTATACTGTACAGCATGAGCATGCTGGCACAGAAAGGAAAGGAATTTGGCTTGTTTTTTGTTTAGTGTAAGGTGTATAGAATCTCTCCTGTCTTTAAAAAGGAGATTTTTTTTACAAGGCCTGTTTACATTTTAGCTTTGGTTGTCACCAGAGCCCTTGAAGAGAGAGTTCCGTCATCTCTGTTCACATCGGGCAAGTTGTTTTTTACAGCAATGGCGGATCATGGAGACCCCAATAGTTCCAAACAAGAAGCATTGTTTCATCAGCTCCTTACTGAGGTAAAAAACCTTTTATTGAAGTCACATAGCCGATGTCATAGAGCAGTTTAGCATGATTCAACCTTACCAAGTTTATAAAATTAACTAATTTAATGCAAGGTTTGAGGAAAACTAGCTAACAGTTAACATTAGCGTTTTTAAAATGACTACTGTCGAAGTCAATTAGAATTATATTAGAAGAACTAATATATTACTGTATTTAGGCTAAATTATAGATACATTTCAGACAGTGTACTATATGACCTTATAATATAAATTGTGTAGATTTGATGTACTAATAACGCTATTAATATTGAGTTTGGTTTTAGGTTTTTATCTGGTTGTTTGTATTGTTACTGTTAATTGCATGCATTGTAGATTAGAAACAAAAAAATGGTAGACTTGTTTATAGGTAGGAAATGTTAGGTAACCACTGAACTTTGTGGTTTGAGTAATTTTAATACATCACAGGCCGCCATTGTAAACAAGAACCTGTTCTTTATGACTTGGCTCAGTTTATACCTATCGCCATTTCAAGCCACTAGGGGAATATAGACAGAAGTTTCCAATGCGCTTTATTAAAGTAGCACGTTGTGTTTTTGTGCTGTAATTGTCAGATTACTAACGTGTCCTATTATCCGTAAGTCCAGGCAATCCAGTTGCCAATGGGGCAGGCCCACGCCCAGCACCTGATGCCCTGGGTCATACCCTCCCTTGGAGCCAGACAAGCCAGATTAGCCTGCCAAACCTCCAGGCAACCACAGTGAACTCACTTGCACGTCCTGTACATCTTACGTCTTAAAGCATGCTTAATTGCATTTTTAATCTATTCAGACTTGTACGATTATTTATTCAAGTCCTGTTAATGGTTTCACTTAAATTGGGTTAGTTGTCAAACTGTGCCTGGGTTTCAAATGGCATTTAGTTGAAAATATGATTTTAACACTCAAGTAAGTGCATTTCACTATGACCTCATTCACTATGTGCATTGATGCAACTAAAATTATTCTACTTGCTTTTGTTATTGTCATTTTATTGTATATTTGTTAATGTATTATAGTATAAGCTTTTGTGTGCGCAATAATACAAGAAATGTGTACATAATTAAGAACAGCCATTTACTGTACATAAATTGGTAACATTTGTCTCTGCTTTTAAACCATAATAAACGATTTTCAAAAATAACTAAGTTACTGAAATGTATACTAATCAAATACTTATAGATTTAAAAGACAAAAAAAGGAAAGATTATGGATTGAATAATTACATTGCATTCTTAATCTACCTAACTGTTTAGGTGCATACTTTTACCAGACTAGTCACTGGCATTTTTGTCTGGAGCCAAAAAATTGTTTTACTGTTGTTCTCGTTAACAGAATTATTTTCACTTTACTCGACAGGGATAACACATGTAGGCATTGTTACATCTAACAAAAATACAACTGATGCAATGTGTATATAGAATCTGGATGGATCAATATTCTATTCACACCTTTGTTGACGTTTTCTGAAAGTTCAAAAAGTAAAGAAGATTAACCACGGCCCTGTTTTGTGGTATGACACAATGAATTGCTAGCTAAGGCAAGCAGCACACATGACTACTAGGTACCAACCCGCCCTTAACCTTCTAATTTCAGGTAATTTTTACCATAATATTATGCATTATATTGTAAATATAACAGACATCTAACATCGAATGTCAATTTACAGCCCTTAAAACAGCTTTCATATTATAGATCATACCGCAAATCGCTAATGTTACCGCAGCTCTCATAGAATTCAATGCATTCAAATTCCCCTCTTGGAACTTACTTTTTGCCTACTGCAGCGCTCTTTGACCAAGATCAGAGTAAAATAAGAAAACTTTATCTCATATACAGTAGATCTACATCATAGCTTCGTCTTTTAAAGGGCTCTTAAAAGTTTAATTTACATGAGTGGCTGAGCAGAAATGTTGTGATCTTTGTCATCTAATAGGGCTTGCCATTTAAATGTGTTTACATATATTGTGTAGCTGACTGTTGTGTTTCTGGCTTGGCAAAACATTTGAAATGCAAATCAATGTTTCAAATGAAGCCCTTTTATATATAGGTCACACATTATCTAATCGCTATTTGATTTCACATGCAGGGGCATATCTAAGTGAAATCAAATAATCTTTTTAAACTCCACCGCTACCCCAAACATTAGCCATTGGATTCAACGGCAGGGGGCTGAGTAGACTACTAATGTGCTGGCAATTGAGATCTTAAGTGTCTTTTCACACTCTAATCAAATTGATAAGGTGGTTCTACTGCAAGGGCAATCTCGCTGTCCTCTGCTTTGAAAAATCCTTAGCCTTTAGTTTCTCTATCTATCTCTGCTTCTGTAAATCTCTCTCTGTTATCCTGTTTCCACCAGGGCATTTTAAGAGCCGGTTCGGAGCCGGTGCCTAATCCCGAACCAGTTCTTTGAGTTTAAACAGCCAAAGAACTGGCTCTCTGCCAGAAAAACTGGTTCCAGAGTGGCACCAACTCTTTGCTGGTCTTGAACAAAGTCTTTCTTACGTCAGAGGCTGGGGGCGGGGTTATCGTGACCAACAGCACCAAGGAAAATGTTGTTACCCGGTGGGGACGAAATACATCCCCCCTCACAGTTATCAATGCTTCTTCACCAATAGACTATATATTATATACCTAAAATAGAAGTATTTTAAACTAAGTAAAGCGCTGTAACGTGAATATAGAACGATAAAATCAGAGCGGCAGTTGCTGGTTATATTAATCACTACAGCACTCCGGAGCGGCTACCAGCATGACTTGTGATTGCGAGCTGGGTTAAGACACTGCCAGATGACGGTCTTTTCAAGGAAGTGGAGTTAAGCCAGAAGTGAGCAGCATGCGGCGCTGACAGTTAAATTATGGCACCCAAACAAGTGGTTAAGTTTAGGATAAAGATTATAGTATGTGTCTGTAATATGTTAATATTTTGATCAGGTGATAAAGCAGAAGCAATTCAGAAGGCCTCTGTTTACAGTGGCAGTAATATTATAGATTAACATAGAGGCCTTTGAAGGGTTAGAAGAGGGTTACTTGTAATAATTAACCCACAGAGAAGTATAACCTTACTCTACAGGTCTGCTTTTTTCCATGAAAAGACATAGCATACTAAGCATACTAAGACCTTAAGGTTGTGACCCTATATTTGATGCATTATAACAATTGTCTCTTTGATAAGGCTACACTAACAAGGTTCTTTGCAATTTCAACATTTATATTATGTTGCAGTATTATTCGCTATGAATAAATTTTTTGAGAACTCCTCAGATAAATGTACAGCATATTAGAGCTCTAATTTTCTTCTAATGCTGTAGCCCTTGGTAAAAAGGCTCAGTATGGTGTTATGGGACAGGTGTATATCATACTCTGTTTCTTCCCTCTTTCAAGAGCTGACTTTTTTTTTTCCCTCACTCTCCTTCTCTTTTCCTCTACCTTTCTATTCTCTTCCGGATTTCTCTGAGGTGTACTAAGTCTCTGAACGTCTGTCTCTCTGTTGTTATAAGATAAAGCAACCTTTCACTGTTTGAGATCATAGAGTGAGCTTGCATAATGGAAAGAGAACAGTGAGGGTGGTGAAATGAAGCAGATTAGGAGGGTACTGTGGATTCAGTTGAATAATATGAAATGGAATCATAACACTTTCCCTGAACCCTCTCTTTTAAGACTCTTTTTATACACCATTGCAACCAAGACCAGGTAAATCTTACAGGCACTTATGATTTTATATTCATTCATTGCTTTCAGTATGTACCAATTAAAAAAAAATACTACTGAATTTGATTCTGTACCTCTCCATTTTATGGCCACTGTCATTTTTGTTTATGGAGACCATCAGTTTGCATTATCAACAGGCAGCATACACATGTTGGCGTTCACACCAGTTTTGTGTGTTTGTGTGATTGCAACACAAGTGCAAGGCCGAGTTCACAGCTGTGTCTAGAATGCGTCTCCAGCTACCCACCTGTGTTCAGATTTTGTCTATGCCCACGTGACTTCCGCTTTTGGTATCTCACCAGCCACATTAACTGTTGTGTCGGTACAACTGGAGATGGTGCTTTCAGCAGAATCCAACACCTCTCCTTCCATAGGGCAAAACTGAAGACGGTCACGCAACACTTTGTACAACCTGTCGTAAAATGGGCAATTTATAGAGCGTTGGCACACTGTCACCAAAGCAACCACAAAGTCCTGCATTGATGACATTGTTGTGTATTCATTAGGACACTTTAGCGTTTACACTACAAAAGATATGTGGTCCAGACCACCTGGGCAAGTGATTTTGAGTGATAGGATCACAATGTGTCTTGGTGGTCACTTGTATTTAGCGCTGTCCACTTGTGATCTGATTGCCCAAGACATATTTAAAAACAAAGTGTAAACAGGGTCTTAGTCAAGTAAGTACTGTCTTGAGAACTTTAAACTCCAGCCTGCATGCTATTATGAGCTAATGATGTTGATCTGTTTTTGTGATTATTTTCTGTTCTGTGAGATGTGACAGATTGAAATTCCAGCATCATTTGGATCAATGGACACTGCAGCTTCAGATATAATTTTCCATAGAGGATCTTTTGGGGAGAAAAATGGCTCTCACAGCGATATCTTAATAGAGTTTGTTATTTTGGAGATAAATTGTTGTTCTACAAGAAATGGAAATTAGATTTGAGTCACGTTGGGAATCCAATAATGAATTAGGAAATAAACATGGGTTAATAGGTTTTATCCTGCCTCAGTGCCGTCTATCCGTGTTTTTTGGCAGGCATTCACAACACACTGATGATATTAGATTTAGTGTGGCTGCAACGGTGCTTTGTACTCTGAGGACTTGCAAGCAGCACATATAGTAGCCTCAGTGCATAACAAGTTGACCTGCAAAAACTAGAAACAAAAACGCATTGATATAGTATTTCTTTCTAAACGTGTATAAACAAAATGTCACATGCAACACGTCCGATTCTTACATTACACTAGATGGCTTATTTATTATTAATAATAATAATAATAATAATACATTTTATTTAAGGGCACCTTTCTCGGCACTCAAGGACACCGTACAGGGATAAATAAGACATTTTAAAAACACGAAAACAATAGTATACAACAATAACAACAACAGAAAAAGGCATAGCAATAGACATAGTGTTTGTTCACTGTTTTGTTTTGTTGTTATCATTAGTTGACACATTTATTATCACTCTTTATTTTGCTATCTGAAGTTTGTTGAGAATAGACAGGAATGGATTTCCTTGCAGAATTCACTGTACTGTCAATATGAATTGACTAAGACAAGTGAGGTGAGTGAGGGAAGTTTACTTATCAGCAAAAGATGATCTTGTTCAAGGTTGCTGCTGTAATCTCTGCAACCCTTCTTACTTGTTCTGTATCCTGATAGAAGAAGAATTCAGAGCAACTTTGTTGTCAGATCTGTCTTTCAAATCTGCCTGAAGGTTTAGTATACTTCAAACGAAGTAGTTAATACGACACGTTGCCCTATGTGTTCAAACTTTTTTTCTGAATGGCCACATGACGCAAAGAAATCTGTGTCTTTGTAGTCTTGATATGATGGATTTTACAAATTGGCATTTTGTACCAGTCTCTCCTCTAGGGCATTCATGGGAATGCTTTTAATACATAATCTGCAAACTCTTTGGGAATTATGTAGGGTTAGACCAGACAATGATGTAACTGTAAAACTGAATATCAGACTTGACACTTTGACCAGTGTGTCTACAGTGTGTGCACACCTTGGTGATGTTACATTGCAATCGTTTTTTACTCTGCAGGAAAAGCTATTAAAGTAATTGACACTTTGGTATTTTCTGGCACGCTTAATCATTAATTATAAAAGTGCTTAAGGCAGTCAGGTATCACCAATAAACATATTGGACAAGAAAGGATGCGGCTCAGACTGCCACAAGCTATATTTCAAGGTACATTTCAATCTCAACTAAGCTTTATGGGATGCGGGTTGTTAAAAATGTACTTATTTAATTTACTTATACCTGCAAATATATTTGATCATAGGCCAATAAAAACTAATATAGCATCAAATACAAGAAAATATATAAGCCACAGATTGTGAGTGTGTAAATGTATCATGACTAATTTTGTTTGCAATAATGTCATACATACAATTGTTAAGTAATAAAACTGGTATACATGATTAACGATATAAAAATAGGGTTAAGATCTGATGCTAGTTCAACACCTACAGTATAATGTATGAAGGAAATTTGTCTTTCTCTGTCATTGGAAGTGCAGTGAACCAGAATTATTGATTGGTATTGGGCTATTGTCAGACATTTTAGGAAGAGGAGAGTCACAAAGTCTCTCAGGGCAATGAGCAGTGGGATGATTAAGAATGTAATGTGCAGAGAAACATTTTTGTCCTTGGTGAAGCACTGTAACTTTTATTATGCTGTCAAAAAAACAAACATTAAAGTTTAAAGTAATATGCAAATAAGACAAGTCTTTCATTAAAAAAAATAAAGACCACCCTTGGCTCTATCTAGCCATATAGATCCTATCTAGCCATAAACATCCTAATTGTTAAACTTCTGTTTAAATGATCAAATCTTTGTTTTGCTTTAATACAGTATATCTTTACCTTTTGGGTAAAAAAAGGCACTCAGGCTCTACTGTACAGTGGCCCTGAAGTGCAAATCACAACAGCAAATAGAAAAACGCAACAGCAAATCATAAAACATAAAGGCAAATAGGAAAACAAAACGGCAAATAGGAAAACACTTCAACAAATCATAAAGCACAACGGCAAATACAAAAACACGACAGCGCATGAGAAAACACGACAGCGAATAAGAAAACACGACAGCAAATAAGAAAACACAACAGCAAATAGGAAAACACGCCAACAAATCATAAAGCACAACGGCAAATACAAAAACAAGACAGCCTATAGGAAAACACAACAGCAAATAGGAAAACACAACAGCAAATAGGAAAACACTTCAACAAATCATTAAACCAACGGCATTAACTTCTACCGGAAAAGGTAGGTCCTATCTAGCAGAGGACGGACCCTTGTGATTGGACAGACGGACTGTCTGTCTTTAACAGGAAAGTAAATGACTCTCTCACTAGACCTTGCTTGCTAGACTGCATCCCTTCATTCGGTGCCAAAATTGGTAATTGGTTCAAAATAGACGCTTTTCTGTGTTTTTCACCTCTCCTTCCTGTTAAAGACAGACAGTCCATCTGTCCAATCAGGAGGGTCCGTCCTCTGCTAGATAGGCCCAGGATTTCCATTCATTGGCACTGAAGCAAGAGTGATGTGCAAAGTAAAAGATATGGCTGTTTTGCCCTCATCCGACACTGAAGTGACTCCACAGCTGATTTTCACCCACCCTGTATGACTCACAGACAGGCGCGGTAAAAAAGAGCTAGAGAAAAGACTGCTGCCACTGTGAATAAAGCTTAACAGAATAAAAAAAAAACACCAACAACCAGATGCCTCATCGAAATGAGCATGGACTGGGTAAAACTTCTTATAGTTGACAAGTTTATGTGAAAGAAAAGGATTGCAATAACAGTACTGTAACTCTATTTCCACATTTCAAAACATTCCCCAATTCCCTTCCTCCCCATTCTCATCCTTCCTCACTTATCTCCTTTTCTTCCTCAGTCTTCGCTCTCATCTATTTTTCTCTTTCTTTCCTCGCCCTCCCGTGCTCATCATTTCGCTTTTTATTGACTATTCCCTCAACCTCTGTAACCTAATGAGCTTCTCCCTCACTTTCTTCATTTATCAGTGTGTCTGTCGTAGTCCCCACCTTCCATTCCCATCTCTCCACCCTATCTACAGGCTTTTCCTTTTAAAGCAGTAATAACACAGTCTCCTACTAGATTAGCAACCTCCCCCAATAACATTAGTTTCATCTCTTGCTTTATTAGTGGGGATTCTGCACTAATGATCAGGCACATTTTGGTGGAGTTTGTGTATTCCAGTTTAGGGTGCTAGGTCTGTACTCAGAAATGTGTTAACATGTTTGACTGTGTCTGAACAAGTGTACCGGCATGCATGTGTGTGTAAGTTCTCACATGGCCGTTTCTTTGCTCTGGAGCGATTTACGACTCCGGTGGGAAAGGGTATTTGTGGGGGATGAGGCTGGTGGGGAA
Organism: Percina caprodes; assembly: GCA_013375575.1. Taxonomy (NCBI): domain Eukaryota; kingdom Metazoa; phylum Chordata; class Actinopteri; order Perciformes; family Percidae; genus Percina; species Percina caprodes. Next base: position 2,058,867 of record JABXJD010000007.1, on the reverse strand, counting down.
AAAGAAAAGAGGGGAGGGGTGAACCCTGGTAGTAGAGACAATCCCCAGTCCTGCTATCAGCTTGGCAGAGTTATGGGCTGTGTTTGTAGCTGACTGAGACACTTAGAGCTGGAGCTCTAGGGGCTGCACATTGCTGCAGCGGGTGTCTCTGAATGTCGTCATTCTCTACAGTGGTGCAAAAGTGCCATTGCTCTGTGTATCTTCACCTTTGTTTTGTTTTTTTACAAAGGTGATGATGGCTTTAACACACCTAACCAGTGATGATTTATAAATACATAAACATCTCTTCTATATTGCTGTAAATATACTACTAAAGTCAACATCTTAACATGAATGCATCATAATCAATGTTCTGCCTGTATTTTGCAAATAAGAGTCACTGCAATAAAACATATTTCACTTTCATCATCAGGCTTTAGCCAATAACCCAAGCCTTAAGAAAAAATGTCTGTCCCATCTTTCTAACTGCTCTGTCATGGCAACAGTTACTGTTCATCATCAACATCAGCTTTGACTACTGGTGAAGCAAGAAACGCTAACATTGACTGAAGTGTAATCACTCAATACAAGGAGCTTATCTAAATGGCCAAAATGTAAAAACGTCATTGGTCTCCAATCTCCAAGTGGTGATACATGTACAGTAGTTAGCTTTAATGTGAAGCCACCCATTTTAGTCACACCAGAGCAGCTCCATCAGTTGGCAAGAGGTAAAGTCAGTGCCAGATCTGATTAGAGCACCTTTTAACTTGTTCACCTTTCAGATTTGATAAGCTCACTTTCATGTTTATCCAGTACCCACACCTATAGATAAAAAGAGCCACTATTTACTTGACATCAATTTTAATGGGGGAGTCTATTTGGGTTTAACAACCTCCTTAAGGGGATCAGATGGATGTGGTGGAGTGTCATCGATGGTAATCAGGGCTCTCCAGCTGCTTCACGTGTCTTGAAAAGGAGGTGTGAGATTTGATGACAGGGTTTAATCACCTGCCTCTCTGACTCTAAGAGGCTTCAGGTTTTAGCTTTTCATCGCACCCTGCAGTTAAATTATCTTGAATGTTCTCATTCTCTCTTGTCCCTCCTTCACAATAATTATCCCTCAGTAGAAATTTGAGCTGATTGTGTTATGGTCTTTTAAACAAGTGTCTACGCTGCGAAGCGAGCCAAAGGCCACCGAGATCATGCGGCAGTCTGGGATGCGTATGGCTGTAGTTGCACAGATTGCAACTGTGATTGTATCTGCAGTAGGCAATGGCACAATCAGATGAAGATAGAGACAAACTGTGTGGGTTTTTTTTGGAGGGGGGACAGGGGGCTAAAAAAATGTCTGACAGGAAAATCAAAGACTCCAGTTCTTCTGAGTTCACACTGCTTGTCTGTCTCACTCAGGAGTCCTGTGGGAAAGTGAAAGAGTGTCAGAACCCAGTCGGAGAAAAAATGTCTCCATCTTTTAATGCATGAGGGGGCGTCAAGTACGAGTGTGTGTGCTTGTATATGTGATATGTGTGTGTGTGTGTGTGTGTGTGGCTTTTGTATTGGTGCTGTAGTGTGAGTTTTGACAGTAATGATGTGGGGCCTTCACAAATTGACAGACAGGGAAGGAGAGAATGAGAACAAGAATGGGAGATGAGGCATGAGGAAAACGAGAGTGCCAGAGCCTGAGAGAAAAATGTTGTCACACAGTGAAGCAAGAGTGGACAAAAGCAGACTGTCGCTCAGTAGACTACCTGTCTTTCTCTTTCCCTTTTGCCTTTTCTCTCTCAAGTTGTCCCTCTTTCAGCTTATAAGTCTATCTTCCTGTCCTCTATCTCCTTCCATCCCCATCTTTCAACCCAGGGTCACAGGCTAAAGTTGTTTAACACAGCAGGTCAACCAGGTTCACTCTCACTGAGGAAATGATCTTAGTCACCTTTAACCTGCACCTGCAGACAATCCACCATCCAATAAAAAAACATTCATACAATTGCGAATGAGATAAACGGCTAAACAACTAATCTGTTCTTTCCCGTACATTCTACAGGTTTAAAAATACACCAATTAATCCATGTAATCAGTTTGGAAAACATTCCATTTTCTTTCCTACCTGGGCAGTGCCTGGAAGGGGCCGCACTGACATTCCCATTGTTGTCAAGATGGTATGGTTTAATGGGGAACTTTGCACAATGGCGCCATTGACTTGACTGAGATTAATAGGGGTCCCAGGGAAGGCAATGGAGTGACTTTACCATAACAATGGCTGCTATCCATCAGTAACGCAGCCCAATTGCTTGTTTGTCTGAAATAATCCATTACAGGCAACAAAGGGAAAGATATGGGCCGCTCTCATCCCTGAGTGTATCCCTGCGATCTAAATACTTCCCCTCCTACGCCAAAAAAGAAACATGACGTGGAAAAGAACAATTGTATACCTCCGATGAGCTCCATCACCTCCTCTCACGCAGCAGATTACAGCACTACATCTAATGTAACGTTCATAGGTGTAATGGATTAGCTTGTCATAGCGCATTATCAGGCTTGTCTATGCACATGTGATTTGCACGTATGACCATGATGATCATACTTTAGCATTAGGATGAGAAAAAGCAGCCTGTCTCCATCTAAATTGCTCCTTTCCTGATATCCTTTTTTTAGCTTCTTCCACCATCAGCAGAGGCTAGGCTTGAGTACTGTATGTCACAACATGAATTGGGGATTTTAAGGTACACCAATATTCCCTGAAGGAATAAGGTGTAGGATTATCAGTGGACTGGTTTGTGCAGTAATGGTTTATAGTATGTAACATAAATAATGGCAATATAATCTGATATAGTAACAAACCTACAAAAGTCAATTCTGAGAAGGTGGTTAAATGATGGATTTCTTCCTAAAGGCAAACCTTATAATGTATGCTCATGAATAATTGAATACTGTATTACCATACATTTTCAGTCATGATCTGAATGATGAGGAAGAAATTACATTTTTTTAGGAAATTCCTTTTCAGGACATTTTTGGGCAGGCAGAACCATTTGATGTTTGTCGATTACATTTTATATAAATAACCTTGCCAGTGCTTTAAGTGGATGCCAGTTTGTTTACACTGGAGAAGAGGCTTACAGGCAGGAAGCCGTGTGTGTTTACTGGGTTTCGGGGGCTGTCTTTTGGAGAGGGTTTCTGTCTGTGAGGTGCCTGAGCTCTGGAGAGCTCTTAATGAGTGCTGATCGTGTTAGCCATGGCATCAGGAGAAAAGGGCGCTTTCGTTGCTATATTCTCACACACAGACCAACGCACGCAAACAGATGTACAAAAATACACATACAGATATGCTTATGCATTTAAGCAGGTTGCGAACACTGACGCTGCAAAGCAAAACTGTTCTCGATCCTTGCATCCTCCAAATAATTAGTTTTTGTCTCTTTCTGTGTGTGTGTGTGTGTGTGTGTGTGTGTGTGTGTGTGTGTGTGTGTGTGTGTGTGTGTGTGTTTCTATATGGAATACTGAAGCTTTTCTATCCCTACAAATCCCCCCCAATCTTTTTTCCCTTGGTCCTTTCTCCTCATATCTCTTACAAACCTCCTTCAAACAGCTTGTATCTTCCATACTGTCGATCTCTATCTGTGTTCACTTTGCCTCATATCTATTCTCATTCGTCTTTCTCGTGCTTCTTTTTTTCTCTCCACCCTCTTCTCCTTCTCCCGGTCTCTGTCTTCCTCTCTCATTATCAGTCTGCTTCTCTAATCTTTCTGTATTTCCAATTTTTACAGTAATTTCACAAAGATGATAGGGGAGGAAGGCTTAAAAAAATAAACTAGAATTACTGCCTCTCATTTGTATGCCTCTGCCAACAAATCATGTTGCAGTTTACATCCATGTTTTATGGTTATGGTCCAAAACGTATGTAATATTTGTAGTGAAGACTTTGAAGGAATTAAATGAAAAGGTACTAATTGTATTTTTGGCAAAACAAAAGTTATCATTACATTAATATGTATCATTCGGCTGAACATTTTCAAGTGAAAAACATACAGCAATAATCACAGCAAAACCAATGACTTTGTGGTAGACTAAAAGAGGAACAGGAGCCCCCCTGTCCTGGTTGTCATCCAGAGAATGGAAGTGAAGAAGGTGGACTCCTACAAGTCCAGTTTGTAAAACACTGGGTTTTCTGTGCCTAAGATCCTTACTAAAAGTGTACATACCAACTGTATAAGATAATATTTAGCTATACAACTATATATTATGTCCAAAACAAGCCTTAGTGATAAAGGTTAAAGATTTTAGGGAATTCAAATCAGCATATTAGCCAGTCATCGTCATGGTCCCTGAAGCCTTTTTCTCTCCCCATTGTTCCATTGGGGGTTAGTCCTTCTGCAGTGCCGTCATACAGCATTACGCACAATTAGAGTGATTGTAGACATCTTACCCCCCCTCTCCACCCCAAGATACAATTTTAAGACAAAAGTCTAATAAGCAAACACACTTTTCTTTAATGCAGGTTTTGTCACAAACAGTATTAAAGTCTGGACCGATAAGGACAGTAACGTTGAGCTTAACATCTGTATTTCCAGACTTTGACATTTGATGATATATGCACAGTATTAAAGACTGATATTTAGTTATTTAGGCTACACTGTGTTCTGCAGTTATCTAATGCTAGGGTATTTGATGCTATCCTGTATTTCATGGAGTCGGGCCATCTCCTCCTCCTGCGCTCCGTACCGGACAGTGTGACACAGCGCTGATTAAATATTAAGAACAAATTTTGATTTGATTTGAGTTGGAGGTGTTTATGGAACAATTATCACTCAGTAAAAGTGTAAATAACACTGCTGGATTTAAGTGAAAAAATGTGTGTGAGGCATCAATACTAAATATTAGGAGGAATCGTTATTCCCACATGTACTTTCTGCCGTCAGACATCAGTTCACCACCTCACCATCTGCGTCGCCAATTCCCATGTGCATACGCATGAAACAGAGTTTGTATCGAACACCACACGTTCTCCCATCATGTTTGTTATTTAGAAATCACAACCTTTGCGTGGGAAGTGCCGTATACACATTTTCAGCCCCGCTTTGTGCGTACGCCACGTTTATAAATGAGACCCCTGGACTGGACTAACAACACCGAAGCCCTCTTCAGGAAAGAAAAGGGCAGACTGTTCTTTATGAGGAGACTCAGATCCTCCAGTATGTGCATTAAGCTCCTGCAGATCTTCTATCAGTCTGTAGTAGCCAGTGCTCTGTCCTTTGCGGTAGTGGTGTCAAGGCACGCACGCACACACACACACACACACACAACCCGGCAGCACAGCACAGAACATCTTTTTTTGTGGTCAAATAAGATACACAGTGACAAACAATTACAAACAATACACTGAGACGCAGAATGCATCCCAGGGGCAGCACAGAACATCTTTACAATCACCAGTTCCAAGGTGGGCAGCCAAGATTAGGGTCACCAATTTAGTATCAGACCAAATGTGAAATAAAGTCACAATTTCCCCTTCTGATCCTGAGTTTTGCCAATGAAAAATGTCCAGAAAAGTGTTTTTGCAGAATATTATGATGTCACAGTGAAGTTGTCCTTTGATATTTTGAATATAAAATGTTATCATTCATAATGCTATTAGACATTATGTGAAAATGTGTCATAGTTAGGATATTAATTATTAACTTTTGGCCAAACTAACTGTTTTGTGACTTGTGACGAGCCTGGGATGTATGGACGGACATATATATGGATGGATGAATGTACCGATGGATGGAAGTACAGACCTACTGTATGTGTGGATGGACAACGTATTGCCTCAGGCAACGGCTAACGGCGGTACGGAGGGATGAAACCCTCAAGCACCAGAATCTCTGGGGGTTTCTCCCTGTTGTTGCTGGAGCTCTACAATGCATCTGTTTCACTAAATGCCGGCACCTAAAGTAATTAAAATGATGCTGGAACAAGTGAAGTCCTTGAACCTCCACCTCTCTCAATTTTTCTTTCTCCCTGTTGCCATGGTGCTCCAGGCAACCAGTATGTGTGGTATGCCACCGCCACAGAGTTCCATTATAGAATGAGAGCTGCCGCTTTTGCACTCTCTCTCAATTTCTTTCTTGCTCTCTCTCACTATTGCTCTTGAGAAAATGTGTCATGGTTTTCTCTTAGTAGCCCCCACCTCCTTGACAACCCTGGTAGCAGAACTTGTGCTTATTTAAGCCCTCATTACGAAGACCAACATTGTCTTAACCTTATCACCGCTAAAAGGTTACCTCTCTATGTATGCTTGGAATTGCAATCCAATTAACAAGTATAAAAATAGAGATATACACCAGACTGTGTTTTGTGCAGACAACCCAGAGGGCCCTTATGCAACCAGCCAGGTCGCTTAAGGCTTGTTTGGATTTATTTGGTTTTGCAATGGAACTGTCCAGAACCAATATTTTTCCAATAATTGAATCTGCATTTTACTTTATTTGTCTATATAGTGTATACCTAACAACAGAGCACAATGCATACAGTGCATATAGCAATGTGTTGGTAAACTTCATCCCAATATTATCATATCTCTCACTTTCATTCTGCCCCCTGTAAAACCAATGAGCACTGCTGCACCTACATGGACTGATGACTTTGCAAAGGTAGCGCCACTAATGAGCTGACATCAGCCATCCATCAGCATATAAGGGATATACTCCTAATACCCATAAATAAAATACACAGCCATTTACCCCGTGACCTACTTTGACCTAGGAACATCTCTCTTCAAACACCCACAAAGCACATGACTCATCCTCCCCTCCAAAGCAGTACCTGATTAACACCAATACTGCAGCCATGACATGTGCTTGGATGCTGGCAATGAGAAAAGCTTGTAACTCTCACTGCCTGGGGCAGGCTTTCCACTTCCTAGAGTTAGATTTGGGAGCTCTAGCCAAGCCTGCATCTCTGGTATTTTATGGCAGAGCTTGGCCTCTTGATCATGGTTTGGGTGCAGTTGAGCAGCCTGCCAAGGCCCTCATACGACGCTGAGAGCTTGGAATCTGCACACCAAGCTCCACTTGGCAGTATTTAATTGAAAGCAGTAAGCATATTCTCCTGTGAGTCCTCTCAGCTGTCCGTTGGGGGTCCATTACCTCAGGACCATCTCTGTTTCTCTCTGCTCACTGAATCTGAACTAAACTTGTAGATTGAAGTGAGAGTGCAAAACAAACAAACATACAGGCCAGTTTGATGTCAATTATTTTCTTCTAAATGCAGTGATTGTGATTCCTTAGGGGTGTCTTTGTCCACTGTTGGCCTGGGGAGAGTTTAGACAACCATGTGCCTCTCTCATGTGCACTGTATCACCAGTTGCCCGGTCAAGCTAAAGGAACCATTTCACGAGATTCTGTGTCTTTGTGGTGGTGGGCAAGTATTTTTCTGTATTCTACCTGGATATCCATTTGTTATTGTCATTTTAACCTGTGTCTTGAGAGGTATTACATAGCATTTTAACATCAATAAATCATTACTACATTTGGTACTGTGAACAAATGAGAACCTCCCTGAGAAAACTGGCTGCCCTTGTGGGCTGTTGTGCTGTATTTGCATTCCACAAGACATCAGCTGGATTGCTTAACAGCACGAGACAGAAACCATTAATACTTTGCAAATAAAAGCTGCTAAGGGTAGTTTTTGTCTTTTGTCTTATTATTCATTAAATCAATTGCAAAACTAGAGAGAGAGAGCGAGAGCGAAATAGAGAGAGCACAAGCTACACCCTCTTTGCAACAACACCGTTTAGAGCGTGTATCAATGTGATGTTCGTTTTGAAAAAAGTGCTACAGGATTCCATATAATCACAAGCCTCACTACACTTGCCAGGTGTGTGTGGAGTGTGGGATGTCAACCAATTTTACGACAAGGTCAAGGGTTGATGCAGTACAAAGACATAGCTGTGACAACCCTATTGGTATTCTCATGTTTTATTCACCATGCAGGTGGTTCACCTTGTCATTCCAGCCACCTTATCTGCAGTCAAATTTTGCTGTATGTTAGTTTTAATATATGTGTTCTGTTGAAACAGTAATTGAAACAGGAATATTCTGGTTAAACTGTAGTAACATGAGCAGATTTTGGAGTATCGCCACATAAAACATTCAGCATTCGTTATCAAAATCCCTGACAGAAAAAGCCTTTTTATGGCAGAAAAGAGTTTATGGCAGACCTGATATCCATACGTGCTGCCCCGATATGAGTCCCAACACACTGTCATTCTGCTGCTCCTTCCTCTGGCCCTCTACTGTCCAATCCACTATGGTTGTAAACCTTATCCTCCCAATTTACTTGATCTTTATGAGCCATTACCATGTAACATTATTCACAAGAAATTCTACCTTTATCTCTTGTGTGCTCTCCCAGTATCTGCTACAAATCAAATATCTGCCTTCCTGCATGCCTGCCCACTCAACCAGCTTCTCTCCGTCCCCATTCTACACCTCTCTTGGATATGTAAAGAGAGGTGGAGCGGCACTCTCCATGTACTCACTGAGCACACAGTGGTTCCGTGAGCAAAGCCAGTGTGCTGTACAATTTTATTTCCTGACGGTCACAGAGAGGACCCCAGACACAACGTGAGAAAAAATACACAATCTAAGGTTTCAGTTTGCCTGTGGAGCTTACACTGGGGAGTTTTTGCTTAAATGTGGCTGGTCTGCCTTTTTTGTAGCTTAGCTCCTGAAAGGATATTTTTTTCCTCTCTTTTTTTTCTTTTCTTTGGGCCCCCAGCTTGCTTTTCCGTCATGTTTTCTTTCTTATGTGAGATGTTTTCGGCTGTGCTCTGAGACTGTGAATGGGTGTGTTATACAATCTGAACTGCATTGAATAGAACCTTTCCATGTGGACCCCTTTTAGCAGGTGTAGCAGAGGTTATCTATAATGTACAGAACAACAAAAGGCACCTCTCACCTCTTTCTCCAGTCTGCGAGCCTCAACTCGTATCCAGTTTTGTCCACGCGCAGCCACTGCCTGGCCTAAACTTTACTTCCTTCACGTATTTCTCTTTTCTGTATTATCTTGCTTTTTTTTTTGTAGCCCATCTTTTTGTGGTGAGTATAGCTGCCTCTGCCATAGTTTGGGTCCATGCTTGCAATGGCACATACCTACGTACATCGATTTAATTATAATAAACAGGTAGGGGAGCTTGCTTGTGACTAATCTTAGTCAGCTTGATTAATGATGTTTGTGTAGCCAGAGTCTGAAATTAGCCAGAGATAAAGAAGAGCAGTTCTCTATCATGCTCTGTGCATGTGTGTGCATGCATACGTGTTTGGTTTGCTCTAGGTGTTGTGTTTCAAAAATGGTTGCACTCTAGTTGAATGCACAGGGGTAACTCCCCTCCCCAATCACTATACAATCTGTGTGCATCACTGATCTCGGAAAACAATCCATGAATCATCATTAGTTATTATGATAATTATGCACATTTCATACCAAAAAGCAGTAGTAGCTCTCCCAATGCTGCATAAACCACTCCGTTTAGCAGAAGACATTTTTATTTATAACTTTTTCACCACTGACACTGTAGTGGATGTTTTAGGAAATGTATGTATTTAAATGTACGCAAAATAATTGTATTACTGCTCTCTACTGAATGAAACTTGACTGCAGTGTAATTAAAATGATTGTTCATTGCATTCATTTTTCTGTAGCTTTCAATACCATCTCTAACCCTCACTGGTAGTATTCAATTTGGACTTCTAAATTACTTGAAATAGCATGGCACTGGAACAATTGAAGCCCAGGAAGTAAAGAAAAGTAACCTACTGTAAATTATTACCAAGAAAATGCGTCAAAGTAAGTTTTTCAGTAGGGAGCAAAATATGTATTTAAACATAATTTTATTTCTATTTTGACTGTGTGTTAGAGGACTATTATGTATTTTATTATGTTGATCATGAGTAATAGGGTAGCCTGCGTATTATCTTGCAGCTCCTGATATTGACAAGTCGAGTGCAATGCATTAAGAGTCAAATTGGAAACAAGGCACTCAATATGGCTGCTGGTTGGAATCAGAATTAATATTGTAATGGCAACACAACCTCTAACTAGTTGCCATGTATGCAGATGATGTGGTAGTATGACTGTTCTGGTTATGCATTATTTATGCACAATATCCACATATGTGTGCATGTGTTTATACAGTATGTACATGGATGTAGTCAACCACATGTTATTTACATATATGCAAATGGAAGAACATATGATCACATGTACAGTATATAGAGGACATCAATGGGTACTCAGCGGGTAAAATTTTGCGTTGTTGAATGGCTGCACATGTGCTTATGCTCAGCAGTCTGCATACATCTGTGCTGTTTCTGTGCACTTTTAGTAGCAGTCAAATTATCCTCCCAGGGCGGTTAATGGAGGAAGAAAGTCAAAGAGAGGACAACGCATCCTGTCTCTCTCCCTCTCTTGTCCTACACCCAGATAAGGAGATGCTGTACACCAGGCTAATGTAAGCCCTCCAGATATACTCACCATTTCCCCCTAATGTTCCACCTATTAGTTATTAATGGAGGAGCTACACACACTGAAAGTGAGCTAGTGAGCTCTGGGATTGGCCGCTCTGTACCAGCCCTGGCTGTGTTTTCATTTTGTACAGCTGGAAGAACAGATGATATCCCTGATCCTAATCCCTCACTTTAGTACAGACCTTAAAAAAACATTTTGAGGCCAAGTTCATTTCTGATGTTCTCTAAAATGCTACATGATGAATACTTTATTCTGTACGCTACATGTACTGTGTCTCGCTGAACCAGGGCCACCACCACCCTTCCTTTGTCTCTTTGTCTCTCTCTCTCTCTCTCTCTCTCTCTCTCTCTCTCTCTCTCTCTCTCCCTTTAATAAAAAAGCAGCCTTGCTGAGTAGGGAAGATTACAGCTATATGGTTTGGCTATGCGGAACAATCCCTTTTGTTTTCTCATCCCGGGAGCACTCCAGCTGTGTACAATATTGTGAATGAAGGTCAGTCTCGGTCCACGATAAACCTTCATATTTCTTTCCACCCTCTGCCCCGCCCCTCACCCATTGCCTTCTCTCCTGGCCTTTCTTTGCTTATCGGCAGCGCTCACACCTGTGGTGGGCTGGCCGCTCTCTCCAACTCACGCCAGAGGCACCAGACAGGATGGCTACAGATAACCTTTAAATTCAAGAAAAAAAGATGGTAGGGATAGAATAGGAGGGAGAGAGCTCTCTATCCATCCACTGCCTTGGATTGCGAGGCCTGCTGGCAGGTGGCCTGGCTGGGAATGTGCCCGGGCTTAGCTTCATCCCTGAGACTTGGGCCATGGGCCAGCCCGTAGCTTGACCCAGCTGTATAAGAAGGGCCAGAAAATAAAGTGTCTAGACTCTGTCTTCTGGCTTTTAGAGTGTAGTGTTAGGGATGGTAAGCTCATGCATCATGCGGTGAGTTGTAAAGATGGGACTGTGTGCTCATCTCAGCTGGCCTTTGTCTGGGGCAGGGCACCCCTTGGATCTGTGTGCAACATGAAACAATGTGTTTCAATTGACAGCAACCACTTAGTCCATACCTGGCAAAGGAGGAGGGAGAAAGACAGAGACAAAGAGCCAGAGGAAAGAAAAATGCATGCAAAGAGCAGTTTCTGAGGCCCCTTTGGTTTAGAATGACTATTCTTTTGCAGTAGGAGATACAGGCAGACCATAATAAATTTTAGGAGAAAGGTTTGCTGTAACGACAGCCCCAGGGTGAAATGTCCAATTGAAACAACAGCCCAGTGTGTTTACTTCCTTCGTGTCTTGATTTGGTGTCATTACTCATCCTTCTCAGCGTGTGCCTGCCAGCCTCGCCACCTCCAAAACTCACACAAAAAATGCAGATGCTCAGGAAATTTCAACCAGTGATTTATCAGTCCCTCCAGAAACATCTATATGCCGCTGTTGTTATTTAACTTGAATGAGACAAATTGATCAGGATGTGTGAAGGACATAATCATACGTTACTGCAGATATGGTAAATGTAAACACCACTATGCCGTGAAGGCACAATGTTTTGCTCTTACTGAAATGGCTTTATTAGCAGCTGAAATGACCTTAGACTGTGGACAATAGGGGTGCAGCCTACAGAGTGCCAAATGCTTCAACATACAGTAATGTGGGCAGTGGTTGCAGGGCAGAATAATGCTAGCAAATATTGATTGATTACAAATAAATCAAGTCGATGACAGTTTCTCATGTTTTTCATTTTTATGGTACTTTTAATTAGAACGCCATCCCAGATTAGCTCTTAAAAAATGATTAATTCTTGTGTGGACATGAAATAGCACACACACCAGAATCTATGCACTTTCTCATATGCATGCATATTATGTTATGAAGGCTTTTGTTGACACGTGCCTTCTGAAATGTAATGAATACATACATGGGCTTTCCTGTACATTGATTATAAATTATACAAAATCTTTTTTTAATTTAAACTGGCTAAATAAATGCAACCTATTTAAGGTGAATGTTTCATTATTCTTAATGATTCGTCCTTTACAAACTAATTAGTATTATCCAGAACACTTGAGGTGTTAAGGACAGCCCTCCAGGCACTGTGTTTTCCCTGTGTCCTTACGCCAAGGTTTACAGGTGCTTGAACTAAGATATGACAGCTAATGCTTGCTCATTAGTACTACTGTCAATATAGCAAGGGCAAAGTGTGTCCCAGAACAGCAGAAAGGAATCAGGGAGAAACCATGTAGCGTCAGTGTGCGCGGTGAAGTGAGGCTACCGGATGATCGTGAATGGCTAATGAGGTCTGCGGTGGAACCTTGTAGCAAACTTAACAAGTTGCTACCAGACTCTCCGGGGGCTCAGCGTGCTGCCTTTCACTGCCGGGGGAGGGATGAAAGAATCTGCTGGGAGAGCAGAGATGGCACCACAGTCTTTGTGTACAAGTCCTAATGAATAGGAAAATACTGTGAACAGAATAGGGAAGATAAGAACACCCAAGGCTGACAGCACACATGCTTATAAATATATTGTATGCAAAAGTACATGTCTTTACATTGTTCATCAATCCGACTTTCAAAAATCCATGCTCTAGATTGCCCGCCGTCTACTCCACTAGAGGCAAAGAGAAAAAAAAATCACTGATCCGCACCATCCTGGACCTTACATTTATTTGTTTTGCCCAACAAGGCTTTACGGGCCCGGATTAACAAACATTCTTAACCGAGCCCAATCTGTTTTAAGAATAGAAAGAACAACTCCAAGACCTTGGCACAAGGAAGTAAAAGAAAATGGGATGTTTATAGATGCACTGTACAAATAAGTGGTTTCGCATATCGCCACTTTGGTCCTGACACGAACAGACAGCCCAAGTAGCCCCAACAGGGCACCTAAATCACTCACCCACTGAACTAAAGTCAGTGGCAGCAACAATGCTATCTCGAAACAGAGCGGATAAAGGGAAATCCCCTCAATGGACTCAATCAGCTCATAGGAGAGAGTCCTGAGAACCACAGGAGTTCCCTGTTGAGAAACAGGCAGCTGGTGTGGATCATCATAGTGATTCAGGAAAATCTGCAGGAAAGTGATTGTCTGTTGTGAGGAGCATAGAATGCACTTTCGCGCGCCGGATTCATGTCTAGAGATAGCTCAGACACCACTCATTGTTGTGCCTCTGGAAAAAACACCATTACTTACCTAAGAGCCTGAACTCCCAGATTGACTCTACCAGATGTGTCCGCTACTTTAATGAATTCCAGGAAACTACAGAATTTGAAGCTTTAACCTATGAGGCACCCAGCTTGCCTGTCACTGGCCTGAAGGTGCTGACAATCATGGGGTTGGGCCTTTGTGGAGAACTGGGCAGCAGCATAGGGTTTGTGTTGGACTGGAACATGTGACATGTAGATTATTTAAACCCAAGGAAAAGACTGCACTTGTTGAATTGGGTTGATGTTGGACAAGGTTAGATTCATAGAAAAACCTACTTCATGGATGCATAGCTGGCCAGTCACCAAATCATTTAGCTCATATCCAGCCTTGTTTATCCTTTGTTGTCTTGTCTCAGATGCTCGTGTTTTTCACACAACTACTCAATTTCCTGGCAATACGGACACATTGAGGGGGAAAAAGTGTGTGCCAAAACAATATGAATCCTCACTGGATTAATTTGCAGCTGATTATGTCTCAAGCTTGGCAAATGTTCACATAATCTTCCAATGTCCAAATAAACAACAAACATAATTGACTTTGGTGACTTGGCAGAAGAAGAATATATTGGATCATGCTTTGCAAACCAGCTACGTCATCTGAAAGAGGACAGGGACAGTAGTAAAACAGTCAACAACAGCCACAAATAAAACTACAAACAGACGGCGGTTGTCAACCTGTAGTGACTGCTGTAAATTGACGCTCTTGTGCACCATTGACGCTGTTGGTTAATATTAATGAAAGGTGCATTCTATGCAAAAGGCCATATTTATTCTCATATTTGCTCAGTGAACCAGGCAACAGCAGCCGAGCCTCCATCAATATCACTTTGCCCCACCCGCAGGGCTCCGCTCTCTTCTTATTTGATGTTAACGATGTCTACACTCGCGCCTGTGGTGGCAGACCCCCGCTTTGGACCACGGCCATCGCTCATGATGGTGCTGGCCCACAGGCCCAGGACGCAACTGGCAGGCCAAACCAGCCGGCATCTGTTGGGGGTCGGCTGGGCCATGGCTCTGAAGAGCCCAGGCTGCCTGCAGCGATTTATTACTGGACCCAAGTCGCTTATTTCCCCCCACCCCAGAACTCTATTCTACAGGCTGAGTGCAGGCTTAATCAGAGCTGACAAGCGGAGTGTCCTTGGGTGGACCGACACAGCGTTGCAGGTGTGTGTGTGCAGGTTGCTGTGGCAGTCTGGAGGCAGTGAGAGATGCGTTCTGTATTATAAGCAGCAGAGTGAAATAATACAGCAACACACGTCTTATGCAATCCTCCCAAAGTTCCTAGCAAGTTGAGCAATGACAGGAAGATGATAACATGATGCAAATGAGCCTGCTTTTTGCGTCTATGTTTGTGTGAATAGACCATGTTTGCGCCCATATATTTAAACAAGTATGCAAATGTGTTACATCTGCAAGCCAAATTAACATGAATGTGTGCACTTCATTGATAGCTGACCTCTGCCTCCATCGGAGTATTTCTTGTGTGCTGTCTGTTATTGTTGTGCACTTTGTGCTTTGTGGGAGAGAATCACACACTGCAGAAAAGAGAATACTTCTGGGACATCTCCTAACATCTGCCTGCATTTCTCTGACCTTCCCCTCAGTGCTCTAGGACGTTCTCGCTTCCTCCATTTCTCTCTTTCCCTCCCTCTACTTCCAATTAGCATAAATCCCTTCAGAATCATTATTAAAATCTTTCTTTCGTCCGATTCTTCTTTTTTTCTTTCCAATTTAATCCTCAAATTGTGTTTTTTTTTGCCTGAAACAAGTGGAAAATTCTGACTCTTTTCAGGAAACTTTTATCCTCTTACCTCCACATGAGATATCATGGGAAACAAGTACATGACTACTGCATAAGAAAAAAACTACATGAGTTTTGTCTCCTACATGAGTGTTGTGTCCATGGGCCCTTACATGTTCTGCATGAATATAGGTGCAGGGATTGCTGGTGTTTTCTGTACACCCTGAGCAAGAGCTGCATCTGGTACGTATATCAAGCATGTGTGCCTCTTTGCTGCCTTTTATGTTTGCTGATGTTTATGCACAGGATATCGAAATGCTGCCAATCTGTGGAAAGTGTCCACTTGGATGACATTAAGGTGGTATCTCTGTTGTTCCCGCTTTGCCATATTGTCTCCTCCAAAATGCATATTAGTGGCTGTGAGTGTGATGAACTCAGGATGAGAGTTCGCCCCTGCAAGACTAAGATTACTTACTGTAGCTCAGAGGGCAGCAGCTTTTTTTCATAAATGTTCACCACTGTTGGGGACATGTTCTTTGCTTCAGCTCTTAAATTAATTATTGTCTTCCCAGGTCTTTGGGGATATTACTTCACATGATGCGCACAAAATTTCTAATAATTTCTTACAGCCAGTTCACTCTAGAAACAACTACGACCACCCTTGTCAGTACTTCAGACAAATCCAAATCAAAGTTTTTTTGTAGCTCTAAGGATTACTCAGGAAACCTTCGGACTCCAACTGGTACAATTCTGGCAGAGACTGATTTGAAAATAGAAAACTAAGAAAACTAATTCACTGCAGAGTTCATTGTATTTAAACTCTGAACACTCCCTCCTTTATACCTTTTCTGAATTCTCTTTAGGTCATCTCCTTTTTATCGCTATCGCTTCTAATCTTTCTGTCAACTCCAAAACTGTCAACTTTTATTTGACAGCTTTTTATTTATTTTATTTATTTATTTTTTTACAATTTCTTTCCCCCTTTTATTAAAGTCTGTCATTGTTGCCTCTCTACTTCCCCAACATATTTTCTCCCCATTGCCCCCTCTGCTCTCTCTACACTAGTATTTTGCTGATGTTGCATGTGTTTCCTGCCAATATGGGGCACAGCTATCAGCACAGCTTGATTGCACTCATCTGTTGTTTCCTTACCAAGATCTCCAAGACGTGGCAATGTGACAGAACAAATCCAGTTTTCGAGAATATAGATGGACACTTCTTCCTAGCTACTGCTCAAGTCTCTTATATGATTGTTACCAGATGACTGGAACTTAGTATTGTTTTCTAAGTGGCGGCTTCCTCCCTTCTTTCAATTATATAGATCAGCTTTCACTGGAAGGTCATTCCTTTGGGGCATTACTTACTAATTCTAGGCTGATAGGAGCGAGGAAAGGAGTATGACAGAGAGAGAAGAGGTTGTGACAAGGGAGAGTGGATGGGTGACTGAGATTTGGCCATATCAGCCTCCTGGTTGTTAGTTGCATGTTGCATGCATCTTACTGTAATGAGGCAGCTAAAACCTCCGTGGCCGTTAAAGACTGCAATTGACATGTATGAGCACGCTGGTCCTGACGAGACAGGCGTCAAACTGAGAGACGCTAATTGGTTCCCTGGCGTAATGGAACAGCATCCTGCAAGCAAATGGAAGGACACACACAGAGTGACACTAACAATAACACACACATTCACAACCCAGATCTATTTTTTTTTCTGCCCTGTGGGTGACCGTTAGAACTAAACTGTCTCCTATTAGACTGCATTGGAAAATTTTGAAAGAATGGTCATTATGTGTATATAGCTTTGTGTACACCCACAGTGTATTGGAATTTTGTGTCTTTGTGTACGTGCATTTGTGTGCACCAGTTCAAGGAGTCTCCCTCACTCACCTCTACCCATATTTATGGCACCAGGCAATCCTCCATTAATTAGAAAGAGTGTATCACCAAGATTAATGCTGCTGATAAAGAAGTTAAGCTGATGACTCTGGGCACAAGGGAGGCAACGTGGGATAACACAGGACTTGAGCTACACCCCTGAGATAAATGGGTATTACCAGGACTAAGATCTAAAGATGCCAGCAGTTACAAATCAAGGCACTTCTTATTTAGCTTATTTTGGGAGCGGGTGGAAAAAGTGGAAACGGCTTCAACTGTGATGAAAAGCTTTGGTGTGGCATGGAAATGAGTTGCTTCAGGTTAATGTGACATTCCTGTAAGCGTATGAAGAGAGACCTGTATACGGTGTCTACCGGGGATTTTTGCACTCAATTCTCTGTTATACAGTCACCTGGAGTTTTTTTTAGCTAAAAAACATTAATATGGTGTTTTCACTGGTTGGGAAAGTTTCTAGATTGAGTTTCAGAGCAAAACACTGGAAAGTCAGAGATTCTGGCGTAAACAGACCTTACCCTCGCTGACCTTTTCCTCCATATTGGTTTTCATTTGGATTTGAATGTGTATCCTTGTGTTTACATTGTCATTATCAGCCATTCCATAAGGTCATGTGTTCAAATTACTATTTTGTACTGGAGAATTTGATGGACAAGGCAATAATGTGGTACATCTGGGCACACAGATTGGGCTAACTATGTATATATCTAAATACAGTGTATGGTGTGCATGTGTATGTGTATGAGTGTGTCTATAAAAGAGACAGATGGCATGGTAAAGAGAGCTGCGGGAATGAAAAGTGGCCTATCAAATGTTTCAGTCATCCATTTCCAAAAATGTTGCATGCTTTAATGCCCCATCCCCAAAAAAGACAGACCGTTTTTTTTTTTTTTTACTTTTATGGAACCCATTACAAGTTGATACATTTTTGTGACTTGGCAAGGCAATGACTTGTCACCCATGATGTGCTGTTGTGTGATGCATTGTTTTATTTCCTATTGTGCTTCTCTGTAATGTTTGTGTTCTCAGTTGTCCAACAAGTCAGCACTTATCTGATCCTTACTCTCTTACATGCATCATCCCCCTCCCCCACCCCCTCCTGAAGCTGGTGCGACCTCTCCTTCTTCTATGTCTCTGTAGAGTTTTATAAAAGTAGCTAAGGAAAAGTTTAGCATGCCTTTAAGGGATAATTATCAAACAGCAAACTCCCACACAGCTCTCGCTGGGTAATTACATTTCCCCCATCTCTCCTCTTTTTTCTTGAAATGAAACCATCAGTTTTTAAAGCCTTGACAATCGACCATTCCCCGGCGTTGAAGCCCCTCAGACTTCTGAGTGAAAATTGTGAGGAGTAAGTGTTGCCCATTATGCTGCCGCTTAAAGGTTTTTCCTCCACTTGAACATTTTGTTTTTCTTCCTCTTTCTCTCTTTTTTCCACACTCTTGTCTTGCTTTGTCTCACATTCACACAAACAACAGCTCAAACCATTTGCATTCTGGGCTATTACGTTCAATTTGTAAACTGACGCTGAACTTTAGTAGAATTAGATTTTTCTAACAGGCCTAATGACATTTAATGGAGCATGATTTATTAATTTCTCTTTCATCAGGTCAAGATATGCCACAACCGGGAATTGAATAATAGCAGATGTTTTTGTTTGCAGTTTTCCCTGCTGTCAAATGCTAGGTCTGTTGTTTGTGCACCAGCACAGTTGTTACTGAGACTTTACCCAGGCTGCACCCTAATAACCTGCCATTATTTATTGATTTAACAACCCATGCAATAATGAATTCCCTTTACAATGAATTTCATTCTCACGTATCTAATTCAGTCATTGAAGCCTTGAGGCAAAGACTTAAAACATTCTGCTAGTCTAACCTGCAGATTGTTTCTTACTTCCATTCTGTAGCCAAGATCTACAACATACCTGCAGAGGCTATTGTTTGTTTTGCAACTTTTAGATCTTTTTGGAGTAGTTGTACTCACAGTAATGTATTGGCCTCTCTGTTATCCTTACAATTTGGCCCATTCAGCCAAATTGCCAAAGTGTTTTTTAATTACTGCGCGGCTGATTCTGAGTGTGTCATTATTCATATGCTTTCTGATCTGTCATTCTCTCAGAAGATGTTTTCTGTTTCAGACACTGTCCTATTGTCTTTGTCCTTATGGTGGTGTTCTATTACTCTCGCAAAGAAAACTGGTAGACTCAGCCGGCTACACATGCATTAATCTCAATCATACTATATCTTAGCACATTCTAACTCAGGGAGGAGACTGCTAACAGACAAACAAAAGCAAAGTGCTGTTTGAAAAAAGAAAATAAAAATCCAATATAACAAAACAACAACAGATTGAGTAAGGAGCAGACTGCAATGAAAACAATGTAGTGATCAGGACCTGGGACTCTGTGCTTGGCCAGCAACAAGTGCCAGCCTGCTCGTCTGCCAAGCCAGTCAACACCCTTATGCATTCAAATGATATTCTAGCATCTGTCTTTGAGATTTTTCCGGGACAAATCAAGTATATTAAAGACGGATAGTCCTCCTCACTTCCTCCTTCTGGCTTTGCGAGTCTTTCCCCACACACGCACACACACACTCTCCCGCTCTGGTGTTTTTGTGTACACATTTCAATTTGGTGAAGCAGCTTTCTCTCTGAAACAATAGACTCTTTCAGATATGTTTCTTTTCTCCGAGCAGCGTCTCTGCTCCCCCAGCACCCTCCTTTATTTATCAAGGTGTTCTTATTTAGGGAGAAGATAGCGCCTTGGGACATAGTCAGGCAGGCTGGGAGACAGACAGAACAGGTGTTTTTTTCCCTTCCCTCTCTACTTCTGGATCTTACTTTTTACTAAAATGAGTGAAGTTCTCCCCAAACATCATCACAGCGCCCTTCATCGTCCTCGTCTGGATGATGAAGAGGCATCAGGTTGTGTATGAGTTTGCTATCTCTATTGTGTTTCCTGGCTGTTTGTGGAGGTGTGCTTATCAGATCCGAGGAAAGTACCCGGCCGACATCTCAGCGGCAGTCCAAAACACAAATTGATAGCCATCATAACAGAAAGTGCCGCCTGGAACACTAGAAAAATTGTACACTTACTTTAAAGAGGCATATGTTCTCTATGTTATGTATTCTAGCTGTCATTTTTACTGATTTGAAATTTGCTTTTCTTTTTATTTATGGTAGCCTCACACAGCACCTTTGAGATTCATACTTTCTTTGTGTATCCATTCCTGCTTGTTGCACAATCACTAACTTCTTCATTCTGTTTTCCATGTTCCTTCTTTCTCTTTCACATACACACCCTTAATGCACATACATTAATTCACTTCAGACTTTATCCCTGTAGCCTCTCATGCAGCAGTGCAGAACATTCATCTACATTGATCAAGGCAGTCTATCTGCACCAGTGTTCGCCCTTCCCCTCTCATGCTGCTTAATGAACTAGCTGGGGCTTAATGCAGCTGAACAGACCCCTATGCTCATACCAATGAGCCACCACAGGCCGCTCCGCCATCATCTTTTGATTTAGTTACCCCAAGATATGCGCAGGTAGAGTCCTTCAAGCTGAGGATTCAGGGTCTTAAGGCGGCGTGATTGGCAGACGGACTTAAAGCCATTCATTAAGTCCACATCAACGTGATGGGGACTGTTGAGCTCTGCTCTATTCTGCGGGATTCAGCAGACCCCCGTGTAGAGAATGCTTGATCGTGACTCAACTATTTTTTCTCAACCTTTCTGTCTGATTGTCTCTGAAATAGAGATGTCATCGCAGAGAGCGATTGTGGGTTGCAGCTATGGATAACGCCTGTCTCCTTCATCTGTGTTCCCACCCAAGACAAACTAGTGTACATTGTGTACCGATGTACATGTTAAGGCAAAATGTGAGGACCAATAGGGTTAGGCGATATGACAATATACTGTATATGGTGTGACTAGAGCTGACACAACTAATTCATTGATGGACAGAAAATACATATTTGTCTGTTTGATATCATTGTAAATTTTATGGCTTTGGGATTTCAACTGTTGGTGGAAGAACATTTATAATTTTAAGATGTGACCTTGGGCTCTTTGTGTTGGTTATTTTACACTATTTTCTTGGCATTTTGTGAATCAATTAATAGAAAAAAATGTCTCATCAGATTAATCAAAGATTAATATAGTTGTTTGCTACAACCCTATGTGAGAAACTAAAAAAACCTCTGGTTTTATCAGGCAATAGAGAAAAAGATCGCAAATCAACCAGCAGGGTGCTTTACTCCAATATTTGGAGTAACACAATTTTACTTCGTAGGCACATTTTTCCTAATAGGCTGTCAAAGTTCCCTGAAAATAATTGTTATTTTAACTTAATTATAGGGGGAAATTATGAGACTGTTGTTTTAATGAAATTAGTTTCCTTGGGAAATTATAAGATATCTAGAACCTGTAAAATCAAATGTTACCCAATAATGGACCAATGACATAATGTACCTTGGTGTGTTTTTAGTTTTATTTAATCTAAATCACCTTAAACAGCAATTTCAGCAGGATTATTTGGTTTCTAAATTGACTTTGCAACCAATCTCACGTCACAATATACTGGATAGTTTCCTTTCAATTTAAATTAACAAATGCAGAAAGATTGTATCCATTATCACCCATCCCTAGAGCCCTCCACCTTACCTGAATCAAACGCCATTGACCTCCACCTTCAACACTATTGCCAGCAGGGGGCGATTTTGTGGTGCCTATTTGAGGAACGTGGTTAGGAAGGTGAAGGAGGCCCATAGCACCTCATCACTTAACTGGTGACATAATTACAATGCATCTTTATTGCTCCCAAACCAATGGCAGTGTCCATTCACTTTAGTTATGCAGTTGTCAGCCGTCTTTATGTGTGACGTTAGCTAAGCATCCATTATCTCTGACATTGCAATTAGCTCTGTCCACCTCAATGATATTGATGACACATGCAGATGGAGCAGGCTGTGCTTATTCGTTACTCATTCACCTGCACACACAAATAAACTAGACAGAACACACACAAACTGTGCTGTCATTCTGTGGGCCGTAACTGCACTGGATGATAGGTCTTTCTTTCTCCCATTCTCCCCAAGACCAATGCATCCATCCATCTCTGAACTCCCTCCTTATCGTCCTCTACTCTGTCACTTTCTTTCCCCAGCCAACATGAAATAAGTCCAGCACTCTAGTGTTGGTGATATGGATATGACCTATATAACTTTGGCAAATTAATGGTGGAGGTAGGTTAAAAGAGAGGGAGATTCACCGGGTTCCTTTTCCATTATCGCCTCATTACAAAAGTATGAGGTTCTCTGAGTGTACGGATGAACGGCAGCAAGTATTTCATTTGAAAATGGAACTAATGCCCTGACTCAGACTACAAATTACCCAGCAGATTCTCATCACTGCTGCCTGGCAGCCAGATTTAAACCAGTGAACTCTGGCCTGTTGGTCTAGTTCACATTCCTGTCTTGTTTCAAGATGCTCTAGTAATGTAATGCAGTACTTGCAGGAAAAAGTAGACAACCTCCTAATAATGTCCGAGTCCAGTAAAGATTCAACTCTATATGAATTATAGGTAGACCTTCGCAGCATCCGTCTGATGCAGTCAGTACCGTTACGATGATTTTTAGTGCAAGATATGTTCAGTGATGGTTCTGTCCAAATGTATCCAGATTTATGAGCCACTCACTCATTCACTTACTCACGTCACATTTTTGGTTTGCCCTGAATGTGGGCAAGCGGATATTTATATTATATTCCTGACATCAGGCAAAAAGGCATTGTTGTCAGTATTGTAATGTGTGTATTTATTTATGTTTATGTTTTTAAAAGCTGATATTAGGAACAGTATGTTCCATTGGTTGCAGTTGTCAGACAGATATTTTATGCCCTCTATTAGCTCCGTGCTTATTTATTTCCAAGCTGTATCCATTCTTTTCTGTGGTAAAAACCCTAATTTCACCCGCATGGATCATTAGTTTAATTTAATCTCATCAAATACCGCCATTAGAACCAAGGTATTTAGTCTTAAACCGTGTTGGGCTATTCACATGTTTTTTTTAAATTATAATACGAGGTTTGGAATGAACACAGTGAACAAATTGCAATCCAAACTATTTACTATGTGCTAAATAATCAGTGCTGTACATGTTCTACCTAAACTTAAGGAAGAATATTTCCTCATTCTCAGGTGCCTTTTGCTTACAACCAAAGTACAACTGATTTTACCACCCAGAGTGCCTACTTTGTTCCTTTACACGCTCATCTAGAAGCAGCAGGAGGACCAGAATGTAGGCGTTGGAGTGGGACAATGACGAGGAATAACACGAAGACAGCTAGTTAAAGTGCACGACTGCAAGAGAGAGCAATAGTTGATAAAGACAACTGGAAAGGGTGTTAGAGACAGACAAAAAGAGAATGAGATGGAAAAGCGTATAGCTAGCAGAGTGGAGCAGCGATAAGGATAGAGACAGGCAGTGAGGGGGTAAGGAAGAGGGAGTTAAGCAAGCAGATTTGGAGGGAGGCAGGTAATGAGGAAAATTGGGAAGGAGAAAGGGAGGGGCGAAGGGGAACAACAGTGAAATTCTGGTTGGGTTAGAGACATTTGACACAACAGGGCGGGTGGGGGTGGGGGGTGGCTGTGGAGAGTTAGCAGGTGATTTATAGGTAGGTGGCCGTGTGCTCACAGTCAAAAAACCTTATTCATTTATCCCCTAATCTAGCTCACCCTAGACAGACATACTTAAGGTAATGGGCACAGCTAGCTGTCTGCAAGGCCACCGGCACCGACTCACCCAGGCGAGACCACTGCATATCAAGGAGAGGGGAGGAGGAATGAGACTCCTATGAAAAAAAAAAAACACAGAAGACATAAGAATACAGGCTTAAAGATTGTTTTCAAAATCAAAAGTGGCCAAAAATGTATGATATTTTCCATCATATTATCATGTCATATTCGTGAGATTTCTATGTACGAGTTCAGTAAATCTCCTGCCGAAGATCTTTAGACGTATTCTGATGTGTATATAAAATGTGTTTTGTGCTGTAAGGAGGGAAGAGCGGGAGAGGAGACCAGGGAGGCGATCAAGGAGAATGGCTCAAAAGAGAGAGAACCAATTTAAAGAATGGGGGTTCAGATGGAGGAGGGAGCGAGAAATTGAAGGTGGATGGATACTGTAATCAGAGTTGGAGGAGGTGTCATCATAGGAGAAAAAGGTATTCAGAGATGAATGCAGTGAGCAGAATGTTAGGGGCCTACGCGACTGAGATCTGAAAAGTGATGATTCCCTGGCTTTTTTTTATTTGAGCCTTTCACTGTAGTTCAGCATTTGTCTGTTCACCTGATTGAAGATGTTGGCAAAACAAGTACCACTGTTTTTCCTCTGTTCTTTTTCCTCCTATGTTTCCTTCTTGCTCTCCATTTGTCCTCTTGTTTGTTTGATTTGCTTCCTGCCAGAAGGAGAGACAATATTCTGGATGAGCCCGGTGCTGATAAATTGATGCCAGCGGCCGCCCTGTAGCGCAGACTTTTGTTCGGAGTGGCAGATCATTTTGTGCCACAGAGAGAGTGTTTGGGAGAAAGAGAGAGATGTTGGCTGCCTGTCTGTCCTTGCTTGTGGCATCTGCGATTGCAACAGCAAGCCATTTGCATCGATCCATTTCAGGGAAAGTATAGCTTCTGTGTGGTTACGTCGTCTAATAACAGCTGTGGAGACAAACCACACGCACTATACATAGTGTACATACAGTACAATACACAGTTTTCTGTAGTCCCTTTTATGACAAAACATTCCTGAAACCAGTTCATTCTTTTGATATTCCTATGAACCCAGCATTCTTTTGTGTTTTAAACAAGCTGCAGGAGACAATAATGGAGCTGCAATTCAGGGCTCGCAGTCAGACATAAAGCGTGGTATTTCGATTACTTTAGCTTCAGAAGGCCAGAACAATACAACTGTCTAAATAATATTTATTGCACAGCAGTGTTCATTATACAGATTCCCAAGTGAAAAATAACTCCTTTAACAACAATGGATTCAACACTAAATGTACGCCTCTATTGTCTTCTTAATTAATGATTTAACACAATTAGCAACTAGAGATTGCATTATCACGGTGCCACTGTGTAGACTTTTTATTGAGCTTAATCATTTGTAGCTGTGTATGATTCATTCATATTTCACAAAGTCTGATTTACACATTTGATGAATCATGTGTGGAAACATATTTAAGTATTTGCATTTGGATGGCATTTTATAATTTGAGGATATATTGTAATGTGCCTTGCAGGCTTTACTGTGAGGTCAGTAAAACATTTAGTTACTTAGTCCACATTTACGTATACTTTTCAAATTGTGGGGACTGGTGAATACTATAATAATTTTTACAGTAATACAATCAGTGTTGACCCTAATCCAAAAAATATTTTACTTAAATTGTCAGCTATGTTTAAACTTTGCTCTCTCTAGACTGTGTCGTTAGGAAGGCTGTAAACGGGACGTCTTTATTGTCTCTGTTGCCAAAAACCTGGCAGGATTTTGAAAGGCTTCTTGCCTCTTTGTTATGCATTATTAAAAGCACATCTTATCATTCCTTAGGGTCCACTTATAAAGCTCCATGTCTTTAAGTATTACCAAAGAAGCCAATCAGAAAATTGTTTAAAAAAGGTTAGAATTAGTGTTAAGGTTTTATCTTACATACCAATTTTTACAACCCAACCCAAAAAGAGCTTTTTAGGAACTCACACGATGATGAACAACATGGTAAGGCACTTCCCAACTTTTACAATATCGTCTAGACCAAAGTGGGTCTACCAGGAGTGAGATAACATTTTTTTTTTTTTTTTTTTAAAGTCGCTACCTTGTAAAAACAAACAATAAAAACCAGGCTGAGGAATATATCAGCAAAAACAAAGTGCAACATTTTCCCACTGCAGGATAGAAAGGGGGAGCCATCAGACTGTCCAGTTAATGTACTCTCCTATTCCCCGCTCTACCTTCTTCGCATGGAGTTGGCTTGCTAGAATGACTAATAGGCTGCTGAGAGAAACAGAAATAAAAGCAGAAGAAGGCAATTATGAAAAGTTGAACATAGAACGAAAGACGTTATAGTTACAGATGTTACTAAACATTTTACGCTATGGTTAAGGTTTGGTTAGGTTTAGACGCAAAAGTGACTTTGTATCATAGTTGAGATGTACTTAAAGTGGCTATTAAAAGACAGACATCTCTCCATTTGTTCATGACTAGGTCCTGAGCATGTGGAATTCAGGCCTGTGTGTAGTGATTTCTAACAGAATGTAAATTGTAATTTCCCCACTGGGGATCAATAAAAAGTATGAAATAAAATACTATTAACTATTATCCCATTCATACCACAATAGTCTATTCTCAGCCACTGAGCAGTTTTATTGCAGCAGCTGGGTTTTAGTGTTTCCACCTGCGTTGATCAAGCACTATTCATTCACTTCCTAAACTCAGACTTTCTAGGTTGAAAATGATCATCAATCCCACAGCACACAAAGCACTTTCTATAATCTTTTCTTTCATCAGTACAGTAAACTGCACTATTTTTTCTTTTCCATATTCAGTGTCATGCCAGTGTGTTGACGGTCTGTGTATCAGCCTAATGGGAATGCAAAATGCTTACCTTATGTAAACATATAGTGACAAGCGTTAAGTATTACTGACATAATGGAGGGAACACTAAAAAGCTTTCAAGTATAGCTTATATTTAATGCAAATATGATATGAGTCTATGGCCATCAAATGTAAGCCTAGCTCATATCTCTCTACTGGAGAGTAATCACTGTTGACATTTTTCCTAAGGTATGAATAAATCCTTTCAAGCATCATCCATTGCCCATTGTAATAGTCATCCATACTATCTTTACTTAAATAACTGTTTGTAATTCATGGAATGAGGGGGGGTTTCTTTTTCCTCTAAGTTGACCACTCTTCGCTTTACACTGCCAAACAATTGATGTGCCATCGAAGACTACTCCTTTACCCATTAGCCTCACATGGCCATATCTCTCAGCGTGGTTTTTACCAATTGTTACTTAATTAGCTTTTTGGATCTCATCTTTGTTTTTCCTCTGATTTATAATTGAAGTAAAAGCTTGGTTACAATGGGGGAAAAGTGCAATGAAAGGCAATGAATCTGAGATGTGTTTTTGAAAATAATAACAATAATAATATACTTCAGAGTTGAGGATTTGATGATTAGCGAGCACCCCGTATGGTAAAAACCTGACAAACTATAGTGGTTTACAACCAGACAAGTTTTTCCTTCCTCATTTTTCTGCTTCATTATGATGAGACTAATTCTCTGTACCCCCGTGAAAGTAAGAGGCTTGATGCAGATGTGGCCTTGTTTGATAGTGAGCCGTGAGTCTCAAATAAGTAATTTCATAACTTTCCTTGGCGTCCTTATCACAGAAAGACAAGGGAAGCAAAGGGTGATAGCAGAACAGGAAGGAAACTGAATAAGATTAGCCATTCTATAATGGACTTAGAACGGATATCATGGACTTTAGGGTCATGACTTTTGTTCAACACATAGACAACAATGTCACCTATTCAAGAAAGTAAAACAATTAAAAAAAAAACAATTTCCTGCTGTAAACAGCATATGTGCTACATAATATACTTAACAAATCATTGTCGGTGCATAGCATGTTGTAAACAAAAAGGGCTGCAGAGAGAGATTGTTATTCTGCCTGTTTAGAAGTAAAATAACAACACTCAGGCACCTTTAAATTTGAATGTTAAAGATGTGTTTCTGCTTTAACTGACAGGTCAGTCGTCTCAGTTTAAACCAGCATACAATTCAACAATGCTAATATACATAATAATATACTTTACATCCTGGCTTGCATACATTTTCTTATTTTTAGCCAACGCATCTCTTCTCATCTACTTATCCATAATTACATGTGCAAGTAAAATGCATTTACTGTATAAGCGTTTCTTTCTGGGTCATAGATTTATTTATTTTTTTTAAGTGACGGTGGCCTATTAAACAAGACATGATTTTAAGATTACTGCTTCTTAGACATAAAACTGTTCAACATAACCCTAACATGATTCCACTGGAGAAATAGAGCAATATAGAGTGTTTCAGGTCTGGCTAAGTCGATGCTCCACATTTAGGAGAAGTGATACAATTTAATTAATTTGATTAATCTTGTTAATTTTTACCTTAAGGCTCTCTATCAGCTGGCTACAAAAGTGAATCTGACATCAGACTTATCAGGTGTTTCATTAAGGGAGATCATTTTTGGAGGAAAATGATTAATCATGAAAATTACAAGAAATGGGTACAGATGAAGATGTGCCGTGTGTGTGAGCGTGAGCGTGTGTGTGTGTGTGTGTGTGTGTGTGTGTGTTTACAGGGAGAGACAGATAATCTTAACTACGTATTGGCCAGTTTGCTGCTCGAATAATCGTAAACATGCCCAAGTTCTACAACTGCTGAGGGTTGAGTGGTACAGTGTTGCAGCATGTCCTATTTTCAGACACATAGTGAGTATTATTATTATCACAGCCATAGCATCCTCCACAATCCCAAGGGGCTTCCATTTTGTCATAGGTAGACACTACATTCCATTACCTCCCTCACACAAACACACTATCCATGTTTCCCCACAGAGCACGCTAGCGGTGCGTTAGCTTGCCTGAGTGTAACCTAGCCGGCCCGCTATCGCTTGTCTCATCCGTTACACTCTGCTCCCATTCAATCAGAGCCCCACGCCTCGGAGGAGCTGCAGATAAAATTCTCATTATCTTAGCTCACAGAATTAAAGGGACCAGAACTGAGGAGGCACACACATACATACAAACATACACACACACTCTCTCTCAACAAGGCAAATCTTACATATAGTACAGTAGACTGTTATCTAACTCCTGCACACACACACACACACACACACACACACCATAAACAGGGACTTCAAACTCATGCTGAGTCTCTTATCCTAATTTGTGCACCAAGGGAGGCTTTATAGCAGGAATAGTTTGTTTCCATCTCAATGCTCTCCTAAGGAAAGTGTGCTTCAAATAGATTGTTACAAAGATCTCTGCAGTGGTGTATTTTCAGGCTGTTTGTGTTCCTCACTCTGTGTGTATTTGTGTGTAAGACCATTATCCAAATTTGTGTTCACAGCAGTTTTCACTGTGACACTGTACTCTGCTGTGAGCAAGTAATTTTGTGCTCTCTATCACCACACATAAAACTACGTGGTTGCGAAAGTCTGCAAGACAGCATGTGTGTGTGTGAATGAAATCCAGCCAATTTCTTTTCTCCTTTTCACTTTTTATGTGTCATAGTATGTCTGTGAGGGAAAGTTAGTGATTTGTGATATTGTGCACAGATATTTCACATTGTGTCAGTGTGTATGAGACCAAATATCTGTATCAGTATCCATAGAAGCTTGTGTTTGACCCACAGAGCGTGTTCTGCACGTGTGCAAGTGCATTGGCTACAGAGTGTGTGAGTGAACGTCGCCGGGGGAAATTTCTTCAGCACATGGAAACCCCATTGTTTATTCATGCTTTCTAAATTGAAGTGTGCATCCCTGTATTCTCTAGGCTGTGCTCTCTTGTGTATAACAGACAGTGAAAGAGGGAGCGAGAGAGGAGGAGGATATACAGAGCCCTCTTGAATCAGATTTTTTTTCTTAAAGGCCCACTCCAGTAACTGGTATTCAGTAGAGACGAACATAATGAGAGTCATTTGTCCATATTAAGGGTGATTCAGAAAAGTTTTCTCTACTTCAAATAAGAATCCAATCCAGTTTCCAATTCAGAGCTGCTGCTCCTTAGTTTCTTATTAGCGCTCTATAGCTGCAGCTATTGGATTGGCCAATACCTCAATAGTAATCTGAGTTAGACATGAGCATCGGAGTGCTTTCTGTCACGGCCCCTCTCTCCAGAATGTCACTTATATTGATTGTTTCCATTTACAGTTGCATCAATGCCTTGCCTTTACGTTGTCTTTATCTTACGTCATCTCTGCATTATCAATATTCATGCTGTGCCAAGGCCTTGGATTTCAAGCCGGGCTTTTTTCCACTTGAACGTTCAATCAATTGATGATGGCTGCGCTCATCAGTGGTTCAGCGATAGAGCTTTCAGAAGGTGTTATGTGATGAAAATGTTCATCGGAATACCATAATATGATTAGGCTTATATACATCATTTGCTGTGACAGAGACTCAAACCTGTCTTTTCGCTGTGTAGAATGCAAATCGGGTGCTTATGATGAATGCCTTTGTTACCGTAGCTGACGTGTGAATTGATTAAATCAGCATCAGTGTAATTTAAAAGCATTGCTTTCACCTGTGGGATAGCAAGGGCTCTAAAATAGTTGTACCACACCATAAACTGGAGGCACAGCAAGGACAAATGGCTCCTTTTGGCAAGGCACCCTTTAACCATCCTCACATCCTCTATTCATTAAAACAGAAGTAGGTCACCTACAAAATGGCTGCCACTTGGCCACCCTCTCCGTTCCCCATCCTGTCAGCATATGCTTCTCTTAGGCCTCAGCCAACAAGAGGCTCCTGAATAATACACTCAAACAAAACACCCTAAAGACAGACATGCAGGAGATTTATTGCCCATATTTGAGGCATGTTCCATAGTGCATTAGTTGGCCAACTTTGCTTTGCACTGCCTTTAATTACCTGTCTTAATAGGATCCTCGTAAGAGTGGCAGGATGTCTTCACTAATGTCTACTTTAAAGCAGTAGGATAATTACACAGGCAGGAAATTTGCAGAGATGCCTTTCAAAGGCAAAAAGGCAATAAAGGGGAGGGGTGTAGGAAGGCGACTGCTTCCTTTTTTTTTAGTCCTCACAATTTGCATTGTCCAATATACCGAACGCACTTTTTAATTAGGT
Source organism: Percina caprodes (assembly GCA_013375575.1). Taxonomy (NCBI): domain Eukaryota; kingdom Metazoa; phylum Chordata; class Actinopteri; order Perciformes; family Percidae; genus Percina; species Percina caprodes. The sequence goes on along the minus strand of JABXJD010000007.1, from coordinate 2,027,640 downwards.
AAGTGCCGTTGTTTAGTTTTATGGTGCGAGCGGAGTAATGCATGTCTGTGTGAATAAGTCCATCATTGTGTGTTCGTGTACCTGTATTGATTTGTTTGTGTTTGTGAGTGACTCCATATGTGTGTGTGCTATTGAGGATATCCTGTGGCTCTTTCTTAATTCCCCTCAAGTAATATCCTAAATTCAGCCTTGCAGATGCATGGCACACATGCCCAAATGTTCATGTCTGTTTATTTATTCATTTTCTTTTTATAGTTTTAACTGCCCACACACACTCGTGAAGAAACCATGTAGTTATTTTGTGTGACCATATGGACTTTTTTCTTATTCCACACATGCAATGTATCATACTAATATGAGTCTATACTCTACAGATCTCTCATATTAACTGTGGTCTATGATTTCAGACACCCACAAAGGGAAGTGTGCAGCACAGTGGCAGGGCTCTGGCTCCACACAGGAAGACAGATACAAGGTCAAGATTTAGTTTACTGTCATTTTGCTTGTGTTTGCCCCAGCACACAGCAGTGCAACAAGAAATAATACAAATATAAAGAATATAGAGGCAGCCTGTTGCTCTTATGCTGACACATTTTGGTTCTGTCATGGCTGTGACAAGCCCCAAATCCCCTTGCAGAAGTGATCAGACCATTACAGCCCTGAACCCTAGTCAGCTGCTCTTCCAACTGGCTGACTGATTGGCTGACTGACTGACTGACCACCCACCCTCTGAAAATACATTTACCTTTGTTTTTTTACGCCAGTACACTCCCACAATCAGCAACACAGCCTGCAGAAATATGATACCCATTAATGCATACAAACATGTTTAGACTACTGTTTGCTTCTATTTTCTGCATTAAAATAAATGTAAATTAGGCACAGTGAGTATTTTTAATATATGAAGACAGCCTGCATGACCCACATGGGAATATTTACACATACAGTAATACAAAATCAGGTAAAATAATATTGAGTAGTTTCATTGCAAGCCATTTCTCTCCATGTCTCACCCTTGGAAAAAGACTCTCATCTTCCCATGAGTAATCACCCTGCCCTCCCTGCATAAGCTTTACATTAACGCAGAAATTTAATGTAACTAGCCGGCCTGCAGACAGGTGCCATGTTCTTCCTGCAGCATAAATATGTATAAGACACTGTTGCAGCATTCAGACAATTTGCATAAAAAATGATGGCCGCATAACGTAAGCATTATTTGCAATGCATAGGGATCATTTGAAGGTTGCATTCTTCTTTTCTCCTCAGCACACTCACATTCTCTCATTTTCTTATATTCTGCTTTCCTTCCTCCTCCCTTTCTTTTCCGCTGCTGCTCCCTTTTTCCATGTTTCTTTCTAACCTGTTATAGTGACAGAATTGATGGACAGGATATTTAGTCATGAAATGCTTTGTTTTGTTACATTTTTCGATGTGCTACACCTTGCAGTGTCATGACTCTCTCCTGGCTTGTTGATAGGTAGGGAGTGTAAGTAGGTAGTGTTTTTTTTCTCTGAGCAAATGTGGAAGAAAGTAGTTCACTGGTAATTTACAATAAATTGGAGGACTGAATGAAGCCAGCTGCCCTGAGAAAGAGTGAATGGAAAAGCTTGTGTACACCTAGTGGAGCTAACCAAAAGTTCTCGCAGGTCCTCGGGGAAAGTGCCTGATCCGAGCTCCGGTGTATCAGGAGTGGATGCACACTGAGGTGGAAGTGTGTATGAGTGTCTCAGTTTGCTGGGGTTTGATTTCTACTTTAGATGTATTGATTCTGTCAGTGCTCCAGAGGCACGCAGGGGGTTGCTAGGATCGCAACTCAGCTTTACAGAATAATCGCTTGTATCTTGAGCCTTTGCTTGGTGGCATCAACCACAGTCAACACTCCCTGTTGTATGTTGAATGTACGCACACAAGTGCAGATACGCTCTTGAAAAGACTCACACTTTGTCATAGTCTCAGAACTTTTATTTACCTACCCCAACCACACCACAAGTCAAAATCTTTAATCAACCATAAGATTTGCCATAAATCTTAAATTTCTGTTAGTAGTCTGTAAGTAGATAAAACAGTGGAACAAAGTGACTCTCTAAGAGAGCTCAGAGTTTACTCTATTGTCATCCATGCCTTGTTAGGTTGTGGTTAGGAAAAAATAACAGGGAAGGGAACCATCACATTCAGGACACGGCAACAACAACGGCGCGGTTGTGGTTAGGAAGAGAATAACGCAGAAAGGAACTGAAACACAGGACACAATCCCCGGTCTCTGGGGTAAAAGTCCTGTGTTGTTTGATTTTTGGCTTTTCAATACTACTTGCTACCATAATCATTCTGTGATCACGAAATAGCCTTCTCATTGAAATACATTACTTCAAATTTTGTAATCTACACACACAAATATCGACGTTAATGGGACCTGTAAACGACTCAATTGATTAAATAATTTGACCATTTCACCAACTACTATGAGACTGGGCTGGGTGAACACAACCATTAAATAAATAAATGTAGTTACAATGAATGTGTAATTCTTTATTTCTAATTTTTTATCCTGCTAGTCTTTATTATTATACTATATCCTCATAATAAATGCTACCTTCTACAATTACAACTACCTTCTACGTTCCTAGTGTAGAGATATAAACTGGTAAGATGTTTCAGAGTTATCTCCACAATTGCATAATATAGCTGCAATTAAACAACAATTAGTCATGAACACAATTGGTTGAAAGACATTTTTACACATGCTTACAATCACAGCAAGGCTTGCTTCAAATGTTCTGTTAAAGATAAATAATAAGTAAGACAACAGTAGGGGCCAATAGGTATTTCTATTTAGTTGCTGTAGTTCCTTACAGCTCTGACAATTGTCACGTCCTTCCTGTCCTGATAATTGTCAACTCTGAGGACCAAGCACATAATTGACAATCTGCCAGTTGAATGATGGATATGCAAAAGAAGAAAAGGCAAAGGAAGAATATGAGCCTTTTTAAAGCTACTTCTAAAGTTAGCCTGTTAATAGACAAGCAACAGCAAAAGAATTGGATTTGGTGAACCTGAACACATTCTGATAAATGTCAACCGTAATCCACAGGGCTGCAGGGACACAAATGGATGTTGCTGAGCATCACTGAGCTTTTTGTCTCAGCAGAAGATCTAAATAAATGTGTTAAAGTAAATCCAAACCTCTTGTCTTTGAATGAATGCACAATTCTGACTTCAACTTAACTACATTTTAGATGGTACTTTTTAAATCCACTATATTTATTTGTCAGCAGTGGCTTGTTACTTTTCAGATTTTTACTTCAGATAACATGTATTTTAAAGATTGAACCGGTGGTTCCCTACCTTTTTGGCTTGTGACCTTTCTACAACAAAAGCATTGTCTAGTGTGCACCCTTCAGAACTGTGATTCCTTAAGATCTAAAATTAACTAATACTTTACAAATAAATCAAAGATCAGAGAAATAGTAAAAAAGAATGTAATCTTGTGTTGCATCTTTTTCTTCTTTCGTACCACATCTGATGAGCAGGTGGCACCTTGTTTGGCAGCATCGGCCAACAGTATATAATTTGGATGAATGGTGCCTGTACTATATAAAAGTACTTAGAGTAGTTGTTAAAAAAGCGCTATATAAATGCAGTCCATTTACATTTACAACCACAACACTGCCCTCCTGGAAATATATTTGAACCTGTACTGTGGATCATGCAATGATCGGCTGTATTTAAGCACTTTGTCACTGTAAGATTGTTCATAGTATGTCTTGAGAAAGGTAAAAACAATCAATGCAGAGGTGATACATGTATTGCGGAATAGACTTTTTTCATATAAGATGATGGCATTGCTGCTCATGAAGCCATGACAGTAACAGATATCAAAGCATAGCCTGTCCTCTTTTTCTTATTAAGATTCAAAGATGCATCATCAGTGAGTACTAATGTTCTTAAACAGGAATCCGATTCAGTATGTTAGCAATGACATCAAATATTTTAGCAATTTTTGCCCTCCCATATTGAGATGGGGAATCATTTGCTTGAGACCCCTGTGGGAAACAAATTTAGTGCTCACACCGTACGTAGACGATCTCCCACTAAGCTGTCTTTATTATTTGGTGTATTTTCTCTCCTTCACTGACTTTCTTTTCTTTCACATGCTTCAGCATAGTCCAATTTGTCTCATTCATTCTTCTCTTTGCTTTTTGTCTTCTTTTGCAACTGTTCGCCTCATGGCATGATGCATTCATCTTGCTTAGAATAAGTATTTTCAAAGCTATACTTATCAACACTCTTTTCTCAACCCACAGTATTTATGTCGTACTTCACTCGTCTTGTCCCTTCTTGATGTCTCTCTTCATGTCTCTGCATATGTTCATCCTTCATAGCTCCGCCCACCATCTCGCTCCCCTTTCCTTTCACTTACTCAGTAAGCAGCTTGGGTTTTTAAACTCTAGGCTATGGCAATAGTACATTGCCCATCTGTCATGACAGAGAGTTGCCATGAAATGGCCAACTCCTCAGCATCGTCGTGTGATCTTCTTATATGCTGTGAGCATGGCACTCGCCCAGCTCCCTCTGGGAAGTGGGAAAAAAGTCCCCTCCTCACCCTGTAAGGCACAGAGAGACTGTCAGATTTTGACTGAGCAGTGAGGAGATGGGCTCTCTCATCCTTTCAGTCTCGTACTATAGGGCACATCTTAAGGGAAGCAGGCGACCCACGGTTATGGAATTATAAGAAAGACACCCAACACATCAGGTTAAGTCTTTGGCAGAGGATTATGGGTAAACCGGAAGTGTCTTTTTCTAAGCGCAACCACAATTTAATTTCCTGGCTGGCAGGCAAACTGAATAAACCCAAACCATAAAGAACTGCACTCATACATAACTAATCTCAAAATACATCCAGATACATGTCCACACATACAAAGACTCGTTTCAATCCAGGATGTGGCAAATTTCACTTGTCCCTGTGTAAATAAATATGGCTGTTAACATATCCACCCTCAACTGATGATTTATAGTTTATGACTTTCTGGTTTACTTCAACTCTCTGCTCACATCGCTAAGAAAACATGATTACCCACTCATGTGTGGCTCTACCACAATAAATTGAAGCAGTTTTATGTGCAAGTGGAGTAGAATGATTCAGAATCAGATTCAAGCTCTGCAATTTTCTCCGTTGGAGCAAATGTGATTCCCAGTTGGAATTCTGCACCATTTACATGAGATCATTTTTTCGGTTCTTACCGCTCAGTGGTGTTTATTGCCTCCAACGTCGCTTTCGAGGCAGCTAACCCTAACCTTAACCCTAAACATAACCATAACCATTGCCGTGCTGCCTGGAAGGAGATGTTGGGGGCAAAAAACACCAAACACTGTTCCTGCCTATCTGTACTTGCTTTTGTTCACTTAAGGTGGCCACCTGGGGAAAAAGGGGAAACACATTTATATGATTGGAGTAGAAAAAGGAAATAAAGGTGAGAGGGATTCACATACTGATCAGCGATGAGTCAGTCAGTAAATATGAGATAATTGCCTATTTAGGGCACGGAGGGTTCTCAGAGTTCACAGTTGGCATGTTTGCGAGCATCCACTTTCCATTTTCTATCTCTGCAACCAGTGACTTATTTAGGAGCCTAATTGAGTGTAAATTGTTTTTCCAGAGAAAATTAGTATAAACACATTCAGTTAGCTCTCAATCCTGGTCAAATGGTATTATATGCAGTAATTTAGGGAGCTGGGAAACATGGAATACTGGTAATCTGGCTTTGGCAAAATTACCACTTTGCTTTAGAATACTCGCAGCAGACAGACACATTTTTTAATAATTCCATTCAAGCTGATATTTACACAAGGTCAATACCAGCTCCATGCTTTGGATGCCATTGACCTTTACATCCGTTTAAACTGTACATTGAATTCTACCAATAGGTGCATTTCAAATTTACCCAGGAGATGCAGTGTTCATCTGTTACCTGCTCCATAATTTATAACACTTGTCTTCCCGTGAACTGTGGCTGCACTGATGTGTAATCTAGTGAGGATCGATGCCTGACAACTGAAGTTGGGACAGAATACCTGTGCTGTCTAACCTCAGATGTCCAGTGGGAAATAGAGAGGAGACACTTTGAAACTACAAATAAAATTTGTTGGCACCTTAATCAAAATGTCAGTTTCTTTCTTCCTCATCCTTCTATCCCTCCCTCTAATTCTCTGCAATAAAAGTCTGTGCTGGAAAATTGGGAATACTGTAAGTGTTGCTTAGCACATACACCTGAGAGTCGGACACAAGTTCTAGTCGAAGTATCTCTTGTACTGTATGTTACAAGCATGCAGCTTTTAAGGGCATAAGAGCTGCTTGTTTATCTTGCATGTTATGGGTGACATGCTCTTAGTCTAAAGTGTTTATTCACATTTAGAATTTCTTACTGTAGTCCTTCTTTGGCATTTTCCCCTGTGGCATAATATGTGCCTCCACCCTTTTGTTAGAGTTGGTCAAAAGCAAAGTTTATCAGGTGGACTGGCAAGTTTAGGGAATTGGAGCTCTGCTTTTGCAGCTTCCAAATTCATGAACAAAGCAGTACCTTGAAGCTAGAACCCATACGCTCAGCCTCACTGCTTTTGTTGACAGCTTCACATGTCAATCCATATTTGCCTTTTTTCTACCTGTGCGTGTGATGGTGCCCAGTTTGAATGATTTCCAAGAGAAAATTTTGGAAAATTACCAGAATGTTTTTACTGTTTTCTCCTCCAAGAAGTCAGACCTGTGTGTGCCATAAATGCTGTCCTTTGACACAATAACAGATTAAAACGCTTTTCGTTTGTTGTGAACCACATTTTCTATCTCAAAACCCCTTAATACTTCATGCCGTGTCTCTGTTTCAGCCCTTGTTGGCAAAGGGCTCGCACTTATTAGCTGCTGGCCTCACCGCAGTGCAGTCATTAGCTCCATAGTTGCCTGATCAGGCCCAATTTTAAACACACCACGTTCTAAGATGCCATTTACTTGATGCCAATTGTCTATCCCGAATGCAGAGCTTTTGAAGTGATGGCAATCAGAGGAGCAGTATGATGCTAAATATGTCTCCTGCATATTCCTGTGCCTGTAGTTATACAAGTTTATATTTCCTGCCCACATTTATTATGTTTATGGAATTTTTATTACTTTTATTGGTTTTAACTTTGGTCAAACAAAAAAACATCTGGTCATATTTTGGTGTTTAGTTATAATGTATGCACACAGTGTGTACACAGTAAATGTGGAATTTAGTTTGCGAGTGGCGATTTCAGTAACAACCAAGCTGTCCAGCTATACTGCTTCTAAACTTTCTTTTGCATTCCACCTCCCAGTGTGGCATGGTCAGTTACCCTTCCAGACCATGCTCTGTCTTACATGTGGGCCCCCCACTCTACTCTCCTTTCCCTTGTGTCTCTCATGGTTGCTCTGCTCTCCAGTCATCCTTCCTCTCCTTCCAAGCTAAATGTCCTCACCTCCCTACATTCTCCTTCTCTCTATCTCTCTCCTGTCTGCCATGCTTGGGTAGCTCCTTGCGTTTCCCATGGGGTGGTCCATCAGCCTGCGTTGCTGAGCCCTGACTGGGCATCAGTGCCAGGATTCCTCTGTAGTTGAGTTCAGGTATCATCTGTTAGCACAGAGTCGCCCCACCGTCCCTACAGGCCCAGTGAATCAGTAAGGAGACTGTGTCCTGAATCTGCTTTATACAGACTAGGGGCCCTATTTTAACAATCTAAGCACACATTGTGAAGCGCATGGCACAGGTGCATGTCCAAATCCACTTTTGCTAGTGTGTCGGCAGAAAAAAAGGGTCTGTGCGCATGTTTCAAAAGGGTTGTACTTAGTGGCTTCATTAATTCATAGGTTTGATTTGGGCATAACATGCAATGAACCAATAAGTGTCATCTTTGTTTTTTCTTGTCTTTTATTGAATGTTGTGTTTGTTTATTCTTAGTTGATGTAAAGCACTTTGGACTCCCATTCCCTTTAAAAGCCAGGCACATTCTTACCTTGGCACAGTGCTATTATGGTGGCAGATTAGTACCGTAATATTTTTATTTGTAATCTTTTGAATGTTTCTGTGCTGCTGTGCTTCCCTGTGTGTCTTAACAAGCATAGTGTGTGCGCTGTGCATAAGCCTAGGCGCATTTTGCTACTAAAATAACAATGAAATGCTACGCTATTGACTTTAGACCAGGTTTTTGTGGGTCAATGGTGCGATCACTTCCTGCTGCCTCAAGATAGCAATAAGTCAAGAATTGTCCTGAACACACCTCCCTGTGGGTGCAAAGATGGGTGCAGGTGCATTTGCTATTTGCGCTGGACAGTATTAAACTTGGTCGGGCATTGCGCCACGCTGGGAGCAAGATAGGGCCCTAAGAGATCATGCCAATACAAGGTATTGTACCTTGTACATGCAAGGTGCATTAAGCCTGAAATAATTGTTGTTTGGAGGTGCATTCACAGTTAAATTGAGCTTTTATGAAGTGATTATTGCACAGAGTAAACAATGAAGAAGGGAAATTATGTGACTTCTAAATGGCTTTCAGTTATCAAGAGACAGACCTTGACGGGTAGATCGGCTTAAATGGTGTATTGTGCTATGTTTTTTTTATTCCATAGATATTCAAAATATAAAGGGTGTAGGCTTTTCCTTATTGTGCTTTTATATATTTAGTGATAGGACCTTTACTCCTAATGAGAATGTTTAATAACATGAAGCCAGTACGCTGAAAGGGATGTAATTAGGACATTACTTTGATATTCTTCATAATTTTATATATGTGATGCCTACTCTTTCCTTTGATGACTTTACAGTGCAATGACCCAATTTTCCCAATAAATCATGCCACCCATGCACACGCATACAAGTTGTCATCAAGTTGAAATATGCACCCCACAAACATGCTGACAAAAACACCCACCTAAACCCAGATTTTCTGGATTTTTTATAGAAACTAACAGAGTGTGTTCCAATTCATCTGCCGCTGCACCCTACTTTTGACCTAGAGCCAACACCTAACAGGGTTGCCAATACATCTAACCTTGCTGTATTAAAGCAGCAGTGCAGGTGGACATTCCAAAAAAGCACTGTAGTAGAAAGGTCTTAATCAAAAGCTGCCCTTTCTCAGACCTTGTCTGGTACCTTGCACTCTTCCCACCATGCTCATACCATCCTGCTGTGCCCAGCTCCCCTTGACCCACTAAATCCACAGAGGCAGCACTAACACAGATCTGAAGGACTCTTGGATGTCTTTCACACTATTTTGGCTGGGCTGATTTGACCTGGATTGCATCAAATTTGCACTTTTAGTTTAGAAAAGAAATGCACATTTTTAAAATAGATAAACAGGATATAATATAAAGAAACAATGTCCGTCATATTTTATAATTCTTTATCTGAGATTATACCACACTAAAATTGGGATGATTCATGTTGTCCTCTGATTGATTCCTACGAGTCTGTGTGTTCTGGTAACATGGTCCATTGAATTGAATAGAATGAACATGATTTCAGCAAACCTCTCTTGTCATTTTTTATTAATCCACCACATGACATTACTCTCCGCCTATTAAAGGAATTTAGTAACAAAACAAATTACATTTACATTTACTTACATTTTTTTCCGTGATCCAAAGAAATGCATTCTTTGCTCTTTTCTCTCCTCCTGCCATCCTGAAAAATTATATTTCATGCATGATCAGCTCCAGCAAATGATATTATGTTTTTATATCATCTGTTTCTGGCGTATGCTCAGATCATAATGACGGATAGCTCCTTAGGAATGTCAAGGCTCTCTCTGCTTGCCGGTTCTCCAGGCTAAGGGATTTTTCTAACAGATTCATCTGCGGGTGTCAGTTTGTTGGCATTGATTGGGTCTAACGTGCTTTACGTGTAAATAGAAGTTTGTTTGGTAAAATTGCAAATCTGGGCTGGCAGTTTATGTTTACTGCATGCTAAGGAAGAGTGTGAAGTAGCTTCCTTGGGGAAATAAAAACAAGAAAAATCAGGGTGGATGTAATTTTCTCAAAGTTATTTACATCATTTTGACTTCACAAAACATGCATATGTCTCTAAATGTTTCAGATAGTCCAACCTAAAATGACACTCCACATCATTTGGGAACTGTGTAATAAAACATTTAGCTATGCACATTCCCAATCTTTAACCTTCTGAGTTGGAAATGCTTCTTCCTTCAAAATTATCAGGGCATATCATCTCACCTGACTTAATGTGCAGAGCTCAGCTAAATTAAGGGTGCATCCCATTTACCACATTAACCACGTAGTATTCCTCCGTGCTTATGAGAGGTCATTAAAACATTCACCTTCACAGGTCAATAAAGATTTTAAAGCCCCGTAGGAATGCTAAAGGCTGGTCTCCACAGGCTCACTACTTATTTGACCTGGATTTCACACACAAACACACACCCACACACACATGCATTCATGACCAAACAACACACAATTAAACTGGTCTTGCTGGGATCAATCTCAACCGTTCCAGCTCTCAATGTGAGGCTGTCCATTAGGCGAACATGTTGATATCAATAATACCACTTGGGTCAATGAAGTGCAGGATTGGTGGCTCTAATGACTTGACTTCTCATCTGCAGTGCAGTAAATGATGGCAGATCTGATTTAAAGGCACAGGCTGCAGAAAATTGAGATTAGCTCCCTTGCTCTGACTGTGAAAAATGTAACAGAGCTCCCTCGCCTTCAAATGTCTCTTCCATAATTCACTCAAACACTGTTGCAGCGTATTTTTTATATTTATTGCATTTTTTACTAATCACTAACGCTGATAAACGGTCTCCCATAAACATATTTAAGATTATGAGAAAATCATTGGATGTATTACAATATTTCTTTGATGACTTACAGTGATGGGATATCTTCTCGACAGTAATTGCCAAAAACTAAGCGTCTTTAGAAGGCTTCTGTCTAGGGTGATATTAAATATTCCAATATTGGCATGATGCAAGACTTCAGGTGTGTGTGCGTTAGGGTTGGGCGGTAATACAGTATACTTAAAAATAGCAACAGTATCAGTTTCAATAAGCCCATTAAAAAAAATGCAATATATATATTAAATATAATTAATTTAATGCCTAAAAATACTTATGTGTGGTTGTCATCACATGGCAGTGTGGAGGAGGGGGCGGGGGGTTCCAATCTAATGAGAGGGGAGAGGTGTTTCAATATTAGTGTTTGATATTCAGTTTCTGAACGGTGTAGGCACAAGCCAACAGTGTGGTGACGCGTGTTAGCCTTATGTCATAATTTTTAATTAGTCACGGTAATACCGTATACCATGGTAAAATAGGGAGGAGGTTTGACGGTATCAAAATTTGGATACTGCCCAACTCTACTGTGCCCGTGTGGGCAGATTGTGTTTATTCACATTCATATTTTCCGTGATTATTTTTCTGCATTGACATGATATTGACAACCAGTATTGTCTTTCTTTCTTCCTTCCTTCAGTGCACACGCTGCATATATGCCAAGGTTTGTGTGAGAGCCTAAATGTGTCCAATCCCACCAGGTTGTGACACCGGGGAATCCATCATGCTTGTATTGCTTGTTTTGCGTGTCTGGGCACCGTCTAATCAATCACCCCTACCTTTGATGTTTAACCTTGGTGCAATTGCCACACTTCCCATTGGGACCTTTAATTGATCTGAGGATATCAAAGAGATTGTGACAGCACACTAAAGCCATGAGATTTGATCCCCAGAAACATATGCAGATCATGTATAGCGTTGAGTTGGGGCCATAATTCTCCAGTTGATATTCATCTCATGTGTCCAATGCTGACACTTTTATAATTCTCTCACTATCTGCACATGGCAACTATGTTGTAGTTACGATTAGGGAAAGGTTGTTGTTATGGCAAATAAACTATGGTCAGGGTATATTAGGTAAATGAGGCAACTAAAAAACTTAAATTGCAGGTATGCACGCAAACTACCCCATTAAAAGTCAAACATGCTACACTACCATCCTCCACCCAGACATCCAAATCCTTTCTTTCTGCCTCGCTACATAAAGCACACACTACCTTCGGCAATGGCACCGAATGCTGGCATTGGACATAAATCATGAGGTGCAGATACAAATTTGATTTCTAGAGCTACTTAGCAAAAAGACCCCAAAGTGTTTTTTGTCTAATTTATTGAGCATTTTTTTTTTTGGATTAGCCAGAAACCATGGCACTTAACACATTTTCAAGATGCAAAACGAAACCTTGATGAGACATGTTTTGTTGGGGCTCCTCCTACTCTTCTTCAAGCTCCCTTCCACACTTTCGATTCCTGTCCAATGGACCTGACAAGCCCTGAAAAGAGATCCCGCTAATCTCTTCTCGAGCGTCAGCACCCTCCTCTGTTCTCCTTCAGAAAAGATGCTGTTTATCTGACCAAAGCCCTTTGCAGTGCCATTTGCGCTGTGGGATGCTTATCGACCATGAGATAATTCAAAAAAGCCCTCAGCCAGCTTCTTGTTCATTAAAAGTTTCCTCAGACTCCTCTTCAAAAGTGCATCCATCTGTCTGGTAAGAGAGACGATAGAGGGGAATGGGAAGAGGGATGTGTGTGTGGGGAAGGGGTGTGGACATTATCTCTCTATCTGAGTCCTTGTGTTGTTCCCTTTGATTTAATTTCCTTTGACGCTCCTCCTCTCGTTCTGTTCGGATCCCTGATGGATTGAGTCTAGAGCCTTGGTATAAGATTGTTTCCCTCCTGTTTGAGTTGGCTTGTTATTTGATCAGCTTTGTTAACTCTGATCAAATAACGATGGTGGATGTTAAAAGGGTGTCTGTGACCTACATAGGCAGTTCCGCCACTAATTTGCAGTGGTAGACCTGACTACTTTTGACTTTTTACAGTCAAAACTTTGACTTTAAGGACATTGTTTTGCAACAATGTCACTTAGATCCACTGGGTTACATTTGATTCCAGTGAACCAAGACATCAAAGTGAAGTGAACACTGGCTCTGAATTTAACAAGAAGTTCCAGTCCAGCGACTCAGAGAACTTTAAAAGGCTTGTTTTTTACGACCTTGAATTGCTGCTGAATTCTAATGACAAACCGATATTTGTTGATGCCAATAAAACAAACACGGACTGAGTAGCTTACAAGCTGACAGTACTTCAAACCACCACTTCAGATTAGCCCTGAGTGATGTTCAAGGATGGTTAAAAAAAAAAAAGCGAGGAGAGGAGTTGAGAGATTTATGCTTTTCGTGTGGCCATGTGTTTAATTTATCAATAAAGCTGTCAGGCCTCCACTAACCTGGGCGGGTGTGCCCTGGCATTAATCAACACCCCAGCATCAATCTGTGGGTCCAGAGCTGCCGTATAGCAAGGTTGTCCCAAAGCCAAAGTTAGGAGACAGATGCCAATCTTGCTGAATAAGGCACAATGAGGGAAACATTTTAGAGCTACCCACAAATATCTATACCAAGAGGAGAGTCTGAAAAACATGTTTGAGTGGAGGGACTTCCTCCCTCGGTCCACTGTGTTCTCTCTCCTGTTAACAAGCAGGTAATTATGGATAGTGGTTTGGGCCATCCGTCAGGGGCAGGCAACGGGTAGATTGATACCAGCAGAGCCCAATCCTGTTTTCATCCCCTTTGCTTTTAAGATCCTCAGGACGTGATATGGGAAATGGCAAGCTCCAGCCCACTGATCCATCAATTTCCTGCTTGTTTCCCCGGTGGAGAGAACCAACATAACCTTCTCTGGAAAGACTGTGAACCAAGAGGCTCTGTGTGGAGGAAATGGTTCAAATGTGAGAAGTGAGGAGTGTTATTTTTGATAGAATGTTCAGCACAGCCTCTTTGAAAGATGTAGGGCACAAAAGGGGACAATTACAGTACAGAGGCCAAAGAAAAGGATGCTGGTGGTGGTGGTGATAATGATACAAAAGGAGAGGAAAAGGTGAAAACTGACTTAGACTTCATTAGAAGTCAATAACCAGTTGCAATTAGCTTTAATTAATTACTAGCAGTACAGTAGCATGATAATGACTTCCTCTATCTTTCATTTGGATTTGGCCCAAGCGTTCCAGTTAGTTGTAATTGATCCAATGTCCAAGGCGCTGCTTTTAAACAGTAATGGGGCTGTCACACGGCTGTTAACAGTAAGATGTAAAGCAATGGTCAGTGTCAAGTTAATGTTTGTATGACAGGATAAGCTTCTTACCTGTCAAAGCGTTCATGTGAAAAATAATTAAGTCTCAGTAAGTCAGGAAACAAACACAGCTTTGCCACAGTTTTCAATTAACAGAAAGCGAACGAAACATCCATCTGCTTTTTTTTACTGCCTCAACACTACTGTTTTCCTGCTCTACTGTCTCCACGGCAACAAGTTGCTGTGGAGCCTCACCATAGAGGCTGGAAGGACACAAGGGAGTGAGGGTTGTTGAACAAACTGCAATTGAAAGCCATTTGTGGATTATCAGCCACAATGATTTGGATGTTTTGATTTATTTTCTGATTAAAAATGATTTTCATTTTTGATTAGATACTTGCTTACCGTCCCGCCGTCTAGAGTACTCATTTCCTCATCAGATACTATGATAACGTTGTTTAGTGGCACGGCTTGTTAGCTCAGTGTGAGTCTTGGCATTCTCTTACATTTCACACATTTGTTGAACGTCCTTTTTGTCCTTGTCAGTGTTGCTCGATTGATGACCAAGACAATTATAAGCCAGTCACTCTCCAGCTCGCACATGAAACCCATCTGAGAAGCTCCTGAGATCTATCTCATGAATATTGTATGTGCATTTCTGTCACCGTGTAAAAGCTCCTTTGCACAAATATTACCGCGGGTGAATTGTTTTGACACTGGCCTATCATTATTCTGACTGTTTTTTTTTCCCTTTTCTTTTTGACATCTCTTTCATTCTGGAATGGGTACTCAAGCAATAAAGTTGGGGTAGGACGATGAGCGAAGGAGAGACAGTAAGGAAGATGGACTCTGCTTTTCCACCCCATGAATCACCAGTGGGGAAAGGAGGCGAAAGACTGACGGCATGACGAAAATTTAATTAATCGCAATATCTGGAGCTCCGTAAACGAGTATTGGATTTTCAATTTAGGGCAGATGTCTGCGGTTGATAGACAGGAATGCATTGCAAGGTCCAGTTTCTCTGCAAGTACTGGCAGGTATCGATCAGTTATCATTTAAATATGCCCTTAACTTTGCCTGCCATCAAAACAAGCCAAGAACATAGCGCTGACATTGGACAGTCAAAAGAAACCAAAAATCTGTGGATGTCACGACAGCTCCAGCCGTCGTTTACATCACACTCATTTTCACAGTTTCTCTGTCTGTGTGGGGCCCCTCCTCTGCCAAGTGGATGCGATAGACAGGCTCCATAAAATTAACTAAGCTCAGACAGAAGTGTTGGCCTACACCCAGGGGAGCCATGTCCAATTCTGCACTTCATACACAATAAGTTTCACAGATAAGGCTGTTTTCAGAATATCTAATTGTCTGTCATGAAATAACTTTGTACTTTATGAAAACAACAAGCTGTAATATGAAAAGCATGAAAAATCAAGACAAATACAACATGGTGCAATCCATGGAAATATGCCAATAGTTTGAGAAACAGTTTTTTATTTTATTTAAGCTCAATCTGGTTGGTTTATTGGAACTGTTTTACTCTAGGCTTTTTTTAGTTTAAGAAATACATTTCAAAAACCTTTGGAAAACTATTAAAAATGACATTATTCAAGCACAGTCAACACACAGATATTCCCTGTCTTCCCTTCTGAATTTAAACAAATGGTTGATGTGGAGACCTCATAGCAGTGGACAGTTCAATTCTGTGTTTTTAATTGATTATAGTCGAGGTTATTTCCCACTGGCTAGTCTCCTTGCACTTGTCAAACGCTTCATGAAATCTGCATTTTGAGTGGATCTCAGAAGTATCTTTGCTGATGACAACAATCCTTCTTTCAAGAACACAGTGGTCCTCCTAATGGCCACAAAATGATTCACACACCTTGGGGTATAGGAAGTACTTGTTGTACGAGTGCCATTGCCGTGATGATGAGGCATGACAGTAAAGTTCAGAGTCGTGTCAGAGGGCTCCAGCGTTCAGAGGCTAGGCCTGTAATGACGTTGCCCATGTGCATTGATTTTATTTTTACTTCTTGAGTGACTGAAACAGTGATATTTCTGGACCACGACATCAGTGCATGGAGTCATTCTCCTATGAGCATGTGAGAATGAGTCTTGCTTGCATTGCTACAAATGACTGGACAGCAAATACAACATTTCCCCCCAAAATCAGAAAGAAATGTTGTTGAATTGCTGTCAATTCTCTCCTGGGCTTCTTTTGTGGGGATGCCACTCACAGCTGGTGACTCACTTTTCAGATGTCAGTAGCTGGATGAAATGCCAACTTTAATTTGGGTCCTTTTACTCTTTAGGAGTGTTGCCCTATCGTGCTGCAGAGTCCTCCCCTTGTTTGCCCCAGTTTGTCACTTTTATAGCATACAACACTGGTTACGCATGAGTGCTGCAGAATCGGCCAACAACGTAGAGGAGTTGATGGGAATGTTCTATGGCTTTCATAACCTCACAAAGTAGAGTGAAAAATAATGATGTACTGCATTGTAAAGTACTGTATTGCATGGGTACAACTTGTCCTGTTAATGAAAAAAATGGGTGATGTATGTATTGCAGTAATTTTGTAGCACAGCACTTAGTGCATGAGTATGCAAATTAATCATGATCCCTACAATGAAATTACAACTTCATGTTATTTAAGCTCTCCTAATCAATAAAGGAGGCATCATTTTCATTCACGACGCAGCCAAACTCACCCATGCAAAGCTGCCTTGCGGCCACATTGTTTCAGCACTCCTATGATCTTTCCACTGTAAAATGACTGTCATTCATTTTCATTAACTGCTATAAATGAGTCTGACATCTGCTGTATTAAAAATGTAATTATCAGAATACATAAATATGTAATTGCTGCCACCTGCATAATTGATGTGCACTAACGTGCAATGTTGAAGGTATAAACCTCCACTTAGCAGGCGCATGCCACCTGAACAATAGGTGGGCTCCTCAGTGATAATTGAACCCGCAGACGATTCC
This sequence comes from Percina caprodes, assembly GCA_013375575.1. NCBI lineage: Eukaryota > Metazoa > Chordata > Actinopteri > Perciformes > Percidae > Percina > Percina caprodes. Next base: position 2,010,510 of record JABXJD010000007.1, on the reverse strand, counting down.
CAGGCCTGAGAAAATGTTAATCACAGAAGATGGATCCTTCATTAGCTGGCTCATCCATAAAAGCACCATTCATATCTGTGAAGTAGAGAGAAATGGAGGGAGGGAGAGAGCAAACGAGAGCAACTCCGAATATAAGAAGAGGTGAGGGATAGCCCCTAATGCTTCCCCGGGCACACATTGCTGCTGGGGGATCGGTAGAGAGAAAGATGACCTCAAATTCACACCGAGGAAGTGAAACACCAAATCAGGCAGGCACCAAGGGAAAAATGTAATTATATTTGAGTCATCTTTATGGTGATTAATATGATAGCTAATGCTTGATACATGACATTGCAACCAAAGGACAGCCAGTTCGTACAGAAGAGATGTGGCTAAATACAACTAAGAACAGGGACACCGAGTTTCCCTGGTTCTCAATTAATCATGCCTTGCATTAAACTAATATCACTCTGTGTGCTTGATGGTTGTGCTAGTAAGCATTTCTGAGGCTTTTGCAGGAATCTGCAAAATTCCTAGGTTATGAATGTCTGCATGCTTGCAAGATATTATCATTGAGTAAGGAGAAGGGCATGTACAGTGAAAGGAGACCAAGGTAAATGTGTAAACAGTATTTTTTGTGTAATATTAATAAGTACATTTTTATGGGTATGGATGTCTTAGAAGAGCCGTCCTTGGTCACACCTTTTTTCAGCTGACCATTCCTGTAAACATGGACGTACTTAAATGCATTCACACATACACAAACACACACTCCCATAACTGCTTAGAGGCTTTTTATTGAAGAGATAATTTAATTGAAGCATGTGCAACAGTGTGTAACAATTGTTGTTGATGCCTACATGATGATTCAATGAAGGTGTTGTTTTGAGTACATGTGTGAACCTGTTGACAATATGTTCCTGTAAAAACACCCTTAGATAATATGATGACCTCAAGTGAAATAGTAAGCTTTTGCGGTAAGATAAAAGGCACAGTTTGTTTCGGCTGCTTATTATGAGGACAAACCTACATAGGCTGCAATCTCACAGGCTTCTTTTAGAAACACTGCGGCCAATCAGCAACCTCTGTTGTGACCCATCCCCCCCTTTGAGCTTATCAGCCCAATCAGAGCAGCCAGTCAGGGGGCCACTGAGCTGTGACATGTCGGACCGCATTACCCGAAATTCCCTATGTATCCCCAAGGCTCTACTGCGTTGGGAGTGGGTGGTGTCGTCTGAGGCCTGTCTGCTAGGGTGCCTCATTTTTCATCTGGTGTTCTCTCTCTTACTCTCCCACATCCATCCCTCACCTCTCTCTCTCTTTTTCTCTCACTGTGGCCTCTCAGCCTGCCTCTCTCTTCCTAAATTTTGCATATATCACTTTTACACAAGCCTTTGTGTCCTTGTGTATGTGATTGTCGGTGGCCTGCTGTCCTTTCGCTTTCCCCTACAGTACCATTCTTCTTTTCTATCTAACCCCCCACGGGAAATTATTGTTGGTGTTTGTGCGCATGTTCTGTCGCTCTGACTAATTCAACATTTCTTTGAAATAACCCTCACACACGTACCCCCTCCGTTCCCAATTATTTCTGTCTTAATTAGACATTGACCCTCCATGGTGACTGTGTGTGTAAGTCTGAGATTGTGTGTATGTTTGCAGGAGTAGCTTTTCTTGTCTAATTCAGCTGCAGTTGTCCTCACATGCCATGGGATGTTCTGTCAGGCTGACTAATTACCAACTTGTGTGTGTGTGTGTGTGTTTGTGTGTATATTTGAGGATGTTGCTGCTCAATAATGCAATTCAAGGCACCTACTCTGTATGAGTAAGCTCCGCTCTCACTGTAGCTCTGGACATCAATATCGATCACTGGCTTGTCAACACACCCAGTCAACTTGGCCACAGTCAATGATTTCTTATTTTTGAACAATCAATGCTTAGAAGAAAGTGTGTGCGTGAGAGTGTGTGTGTGCAAGCCTTTGTGACATAGTTAGGCGTGTACAGCGTGCAAATGCGAGTGTGTGTATGTATTTATCCTTGTGTTTTTGCTTTTTGGATACAGAACTCCATTCAGGCAGCTGATTGACAGCAAGTCATCCCTGTGGCAGAAAATCCATGGCCTCCTACCCTCACCTTTACTCTGACTGCTGTCTCTCTTCTGCTGATTTAGTGTGATGCTAATTTGATTTCAGCTCACTGGACTCCCACTCCCTTTTGCGATTACCTTCAGGAGGCTTGGATCAGGCTCCTTAGGCTGGTCTAGGTGTTGTACTCATGCAGGGCAGCCTGAGAGTTTTTGACTTTGAAGTTAAAGTGGATTTGAAACTTGAGGGTGTTCACATTACGAGTGTAGCCCTTGTATGCATGCTGTTATGGATCCAAAAGTAATTAGAAGAATTAACATACAGTTAAATTAAGTCATAATTTGGCAATTTATGGCTTTAATGGACAGACAAAAGGAAATGCCAGGAATTGATAAAAATGTCACTATGCCAATATGGATGTGAACAACCTCAAACACCCTCAAAGATGAAAGTCAGCAGTTTAGTCATTGTTTCAGATCCAGTGTGCTGGATTCAAGCCAAAACAATGAAAGGATGAAACATGTTTCACTGTCCAAATACTTAGACTGCACCTACAAAAAAAAAATGGATGATGTTGTCAATGGGCTGCAGAATCACTTTGTAGTGGTTGCCCTTGTGGTTTCAGGTGGTTCTATTGACTTGACTTTCTGCATAACAAGTGATATACAAAAGTCCCTGCTTTGGAAACTTGCTGCTTCTTTGCCCTCCATGCAGTTTGTTACATCATGTAGCTCAAATGAAAAGTCCCACCAGCTGATAAGACCTGCTTTATATCAACCAATGATTCATGTCTGTCCATATTTGTTTTCTGTACCATGTGAGCCATTCTAGCATTGCCATTTTTGGGTAAGGGTTTAAATGATGGGGGTCCAATCTAAGAGCCAACTACAGAGTTCCTCCTCATCCTTCCTCTTCCTTTCTATCACCCAGTACCTCTCAATCTTTCTCCCACTCTCTTTGTCAGTCTTCCAGTGGTTTGATGGGTGTAGCTGACAGATGACAATCTCATTTCCATTCAGGCGTGGTTCCCTGCTATCTGGGGGCTAAGCCATGCAATAGCTATAAGTGTCACATTAAATCCCAGCCAGGGCGATGGGAATGGCAGAGTGACAGAGAAGCCATTCACAGCCGCCATTATCTATGTCTCTGTGGGTGACACCCACAGATAGAAATGCGCAGCTGTAGTGTGCCTGTGTGGAAGTAAAGACATGTTTAGGTAGCCATGATCTTTACAATGTCCCAGAGCAATTTCCTGCCTGACACCGACTGTGATTCGCTTCACAAGTTTAAAGTGATGTGAGTCCCACAGTTGACAGCAGTAGCAATGATGACAACGATGATGATGACAATGATTGCAATGGTCACACCAATACTGATCAATGATGATGATGATTGCAGTCAAAATTATTATTATGATGTGTATGATGGCAAGGGCAATGACAGTAACAGTGGTGATCAATATTGGCAGCCTTGCTTGTAATGATAATGATGGTGATGGTGATGGTGGTGGTGATGATGGATGTAGATATTAATTATGATTGATTTGTCAAGAAAATTGCCCCAATTATCAGGGGAGTGAAAATGAATTTGATCATGTGGAGTTGAAGTCCATTACATTGACAGCAGGGTGTGATTACCTTCGCTAAAATGGACAGATAGAAGAACTCCTATAATTATTCCAGCCAGTACACATCCAAATCCAAGTCATATTGCACATACACTTACAGACTGCAAGCATTACATTTCAGACCTTTAATAGGCTCCATTATAGCCGTGGGGATAAATAGCATGACACCCTTGTTGTCTAGCACCTGTAAACTCAATGGCCAAAAGCTCCTTTTTCTCCCCAAATTAACCAGCCCAAAAGAACAATTGAACTGGCACCTGGCAAAGGGCAGCAAAAACTTCACATGGCAGTCGAAGACAATTACCCAAAGAAGAATGCTGTCCTCTGCATTTGGCTGATGAGATTTTGTTGGGGTGCTAAAAGAAGAAGCGGAAGGCAAAGAAAAAAAAATCCCAGTCCAATTACTGCGACCCTGAAGAGATTTGGAGGCTCTCTCGAACGGTGTGTGAAGGGTCGTTTGAATGGAACGGTGGCAGAAAAGGGGAAAATGAATTATTGATTCTAATTACACAGGCCTGCAAGTTTCTGCTTTCTGTGTGACAGGTCTTTTTTGGTTCTTTCATTGTAGACCCTGTTTATGGAAAAGGCTCAGACATTAACATTGTGCACTGATTGTTAAGTGACTGGAGTTGTTAACATTGATTATTTGGTTAGTGTTTGAGTTGCATGATGGTTCATCGTTTTTTGGATTAACTTGCAAGTCCTTAAGATGTCAGTGCCATATTAACAAATACAGTACTGTCACAGTGGCTTTTTACCACAGCAAGCTCAGTTGTGTCTGCCTTGCATTGCTCATTAGCATATGTGTAGAACATATTTGCATGCAATGCCTTTTGTAAAGTTCAGCAGCAAACAAGAGGGAACTCTACCTGGGTTTGTGGTATATAATCCTCAGGGTAAATCTGAAAGGAAGATATTTAAATGTAATCATGTACAGGCGGTTTTTTAGGTACGTAAAAAAGTGAACACAAGGTTTGCTTTGCTTTTTAACTGCAGAAAACAAATGTTATACACACACTTTCCTAAATGTCTTAGTTTGAAATGCAATTCTGATACAGATTATCCTGGAGCTATAGTTTGTGCATGCCTTATTATTTCCTCCATCATATTGCAGTTGTTCCACTTGTCTCAAAGCTGATTTTTAAACGCACACCATTTGTGTGAATGCTTCTGCGCATGGGCATATACATGCTAAGCATCATGGAGATTGGAGCTCGGGGGTGGGCACAAAGTGTCTGATGGAAACAGGACACACTCCTTCAGAATACTGATGAGATGCGGTGCGGATTCCTCAGATGTGGAAGACACACATACACGGTCAACTGCACATACACAACCTCCACCTTTGTGATCCATATCACGACTTGCTCTCTCCTACATTTATCACTAATATACTTTGACATGAAGTCCACTGTGTTTTATGAATGCCAACGAAACTCAAAATGCCTGTAGTAGTATTCTCCTACACTTAGATAGCAAAGAATAAGAATCTATTCACCCCCTATTCACCAGAGCATGATGGAGCTTTCACTCCTGAAGTCTTGTTGGATATATCTTGAATGGGGTTGTGCCATTTTACAAGCCAATAGAAGTTGTCCTCACGAGATAAATCATTTCTAAATCCTGATAATATTACCTACCACAGAGAGCTATGTTTTAGTTTTAGTTTTATAACCTGAATCTGTTAGCTGTTATAATATCTTAGTGGTGATTTATCTCAGTTTTCAGAAGTTTAACAGTAATTCTGAGCCTCTTTTTTTCTTCCTCACAAATGCAAAGCTCCAAACTAGTTTCTGTGTTTGCTACACGACGCCGGTTGCTTTGCATAACCAGGTGAAACTGTTCTTAAGATTCTGCCTTACCTATATGAAAGACAAATAGACTGAGATAAATGAAGACTGCTCAGTTCTGCCACATTCAAAGTCTTTGATATGGTCTATGTTGGTATCTATTAACTCTTTTCCAAGCTGAGACTTTTTTTTTACCAACTCAGACCTTTTAGGGATGCATGAACTTTCTCTCTGTTTCTTTAGGCAAAATATGGATCTTTAAAAAGTCTCTGCACAGGGGGACGCCTGCTCAGAGTCAGGGAGACTGGGTGTAGGGTCATGGGGATTGGATGTCGGGTCAGGGCAACTGGGCGTTGGGTCAGGGTCAGGGAAACTGGGCATCAGGTCGGTATCTGGGGCACTGGGGGTTGGAGGAACCGGGTGTTGGGTCAGGGGAACTTTGAGTCAGCGTGGGGTCAGGGGAACTGTGCATTGGGTCAAGGCAACTGGACGTTGGGTCAGGGAAGCTAGACGTCGGGTCAGGGTCAGAGGAACAACGTGCCAGTCCGGGGTCAGAGGAACCGCACACCGGCTCAGAGTGAAAGGAACCGCACACCGGCTCAGAGTTGGAGGAGCTTCATTCCGGCCTGGGGTCAGAGAAGCCGCATACCGTTTCAGAGTCAGGGGAGCCATACAACGGCTCAGAGTCAGGGGAACCGCACGCCAGCCCGGGGTCAGAGGAGCCACATGCCGGCTCAGGGTCAGATGAGCCGCACACTGGCTGAGAGTCAAGGGAGTCACATGCCGGCTCTTGGGGACTGGTCTGCGCCGGCTCTGGAAGAGGACCACTCTCCCCAACGCACCATCATGAGATGCCAGGTCATGGTGGGATCTGCCTCATACAAGAAACAGAAGTTGCTTGCCATGAAGTCAGCAGCTGGCTCCAGTGGGTGGAGGAGAGGCTTGAAAATATACTCCCCTGGGTCCATACTGGTCACATAGTTCTGGGATGTGAGTGGAATGAGGACCCAAAAGCAGAGAAGGGCAGGCAGGCAGGCAGGAGAGAGTGTCCAAAGTTTTATTGTACACAAAAATAGCAAAAACACATGGCATACTAGATGAAACACAAAGTCCAAAACCAAAATCCAAAAGGCAAAAATACTAAAAAGGTCCAGGGGAAAAAAGAAAAAGCATAAACAGAGAACAAAGGCAGGGAAAAACTGACGGGGATAAATAGGTACGGGAACAACACGTGGAAAACTCCTGACAGGACGACGAACAGCACGGCACAAAGGAACACGAACGATCTGACAAGAGACAAAGAGAATACAGAGGTTAAATACAAGAGGTATGGAGGTAATGAGGAACAAGTGATACATCAGGTGAATCACATTAGGGCTGAGCAGGACAATCAGACAGACAAGAAGTAAAACTAGAGACAAGACGAGACAGAGACCAACCTTCAAAATAAAACAGGAAACCGAACATACAGACACTCACAGGAGAATACAAGACAGACTATCACACAAGACCGGGGAGGAAACTAAGACACAAACACAAGGAGACAAGACAGGACTGAAAAAAAAAAACAAAGAAGGAGAAAAAGAAACCAAAGCAAACACCAAATGTCAATTGTATCATTTGACTCATAAATCAATACTATCATAATTTTATTTTTTTAATCACACGTTAATATTAACCCGCTACAATGTAATGATTCAGTGAGGTTGCCTCTTCACGTGAAAATATTGTCTAAAAAATACTGTTGCTCTCTACTATTGTTCTCATTTACCTAATCATAGTATGGGTGTGGTGGAAATACTTAGAGGAACGTTCCTGTTCAGTTCCTGATTCAATTCCTGACTTAATTTTTTGGAAGGAAGGGAAATGTTCTGGTGATGGATGTAGTGATTGATATGCATGTGCTCTGATGTATGTATAGGTTTCTGTGTCTGTGTAATTCTAGTTGGTGCATGAAGGGAACCAGAGACAGCCCACATACAGCACAGAGTATGTGTGTGCAGTTGCGCAAGGGGCCATAGACAAGGGTCCATAATGGGATAGGATACCACAGCAATGATAGAGGATGCAATTGTATGTGTGGCTGTGTGTATGTTCATTGGTGTATGATGGGATACGGTGGATAAGATCTCATTTCTATTTCTTGGTAGAGCATTGGTAGTGATTGAGCAGAGCAAACATTGTGGGGTTGTTGGGGTTTCTTGGGTAACAAAACCACAACCAATCCCATATTTACGGTACCTGTTGATTTATTACATCACATGCATTACTGGGGCGTATAGAGCACGGAGGGAGGAGAAGGAACAAGTAAAAGGGAGATGTGACTAAGGAGAAGCAGCCCCTCTGTGTCTCTGTGACGGCCCTTTGAATTGGGAAAAGAAGATAATACTTTAAAAGCATTAAATAAATATTGAATAACTGCAGTGTTGGTGTCACATTATGAAATTTAATGTTTCCTTATAATTTCATTTAGTCTCTGTCACATATTAATTCCCTTAAGAAATGGCAGGCATATGAAAGAAATCAAACTTGAAATCAAACCTCTGAGCCAGTATGCTTACATTCACAGATTTACTGGTTTCATGACCTCCCACCCTTCACCACCTACTGGCTACTATCTCACTGTCTCTCTCAATCTTTCTATCTATCTCTCTCCCCCTTCTCCCCCAAAATTCAATCTCGTATTTGCTGGTGATGGAGAGGAGCTCGGCAGTTTTATGCCAGGCGCAGTAGAATATATTAAACTGCAGGACAAATATAAATAAATAAAGGGGGGATCTATCTGTCCTAGTTTCTCTTCATTGAATGAGCATGATTTGGTCTAGCATGCTGTTTCATTTACTTTCTTTTCTTTCTTTCCACTGCATGCAATGCGGTGTTCAGTACAGTTTGTAGCCAAATATTGATATTGACTGCCTGAGGCTTGTGTGGAAGGGGATGATAGGGGAAAAAAGTAAGAGTAAGGTGCTTGGATATGGGAAGCATTTTGGGCGTTACAGATTAAGTAAGCTACCATAACATCGGGTCAGTCAGTGGCAGACTTAATTCATCTCAACGTTTTGTTGCAGGGTGCTGTGGGTTTTTTATGCACCCCCCTTTGGCCCCTACCACCACAACCTAAACGCCTCCGCCTGATAGGGTCTGAATGCTGCCTTAGGGAGATATCTTTCCCTGCCTTTTCTAACGGTGTAAATATTGGTGAAACATCTTACTTTGTTATTAGGAATGAAGTTATTAATTAGCTTCTTTTTTCTTTTTTTCCTCTCTAACTTCCCTTGGTATTACTGGATGCTAAACAGACTGTTATTAGTAATTTTTTTTAGATTAATCAATCAATCAATCAGTCAATCAATCATTAATCTATGAAATGGTAGAACATAGTAAACAGTGCCAAACACAACTTTCCAAATAGTTTGTTTGTGCTAGACCAGCAGTACAAAACCCCAAAATATTGAGTTAACAATTACATAAAACCGGGAAAAGCACCCTCACATTTAATATGCTTGAACCAGTCAATGTTCCTGTCTATGTGTGGGTTTGAGGCTTCAAGAGAATTGTGTTGGCACAAAATGATGTTCCCTTCATTTTTTATTTAAAAAGCAGGAAATAAGGCATGAATGAACAGGTCACTTTTACGTGGGCCGCTCACTCTCTCTGGCAACACATACTGAGCCTTAGAAAATCTTTTGCTTCAGATTGCACCAGCGGATGCAGTGATGGAGAGATGAAAAGAGGAGGTGGGAGAACGGAAGACGGAGAGATTGGATAAGGGTGTGAAAGCCAGGCAGCAACAGGAGATGAAAAGAAGCCTCTAAAGCAAAAGAAGCCATTGAAAATCAGGTGTGGGTGTCTAAAATGTGTTACAGGAGATGGAAAGAGCATGTGAAAAAAAGAAAGGGTGAAAGAAAAGAAGAAAGAAGAGGTCAAGATGGAAAGGCTAAAACAAACAAATGCAGAAAACCACAAACTTGGCTGACAGAGCTGATGGATGGAGACGAGCTAGTGGGAGATGTGTTGCAGTTATTGAAGGAGAGTGCAGCCAATAACCTCCCATGGGTCCGTTGTGTCAAGTCCATATCCACAGCCAGCAAGGCAGCAAGTGTAATAGGAATTCCCTATTGACCGGCCGTGTATCTATTCTCCTAGTCCGGTAGGAAGAGAGCGCCAGCACCTTGCTTTGATGCTTGGGGAAAGCATCTTCCTTTCCCCATTTCCTTGCATTTCCTCCCTGTCATTGCTTTCCCTCTTTTCCCTTCCCTTACTTGTTACTCGTGGCACCCCCATACCCTCCCCCGTTTGTTTTTTGCCCCCTTACACTCTGCGTTCCACCATGCAGATGCAGCCATGTTGAGCGGCTGTGATCAATACCTCATGTGTCTTTTGCAGCCTTTACATTACCGTGAAATGGATGAAGCAGCATGTCATGACAGCAAAAAGACAGACAACAGCAGGCAGTTGTTTTGATTCAGGTGAAGAGTTGAGAGTGCTGTGGGTTATCTGTAAAAGCTGTCACAGCTCTGAATAATACTACAGTTTGACCCACCTCCATTCCTGGAATCCAAACCTTTTTTGTTGCACACTGCCTGAATGTTTCATGATTCCCGCAAGTTGATTGTCAGTCAAATGTCAATCCATGCCCAAGCACTCAGATTTACTCCTAGTTTTTCTCCGCCTGACACAAAAAACACACATTTCTGCGTGTGTACACATGCGCACGGAACTTTGTGTCATTCATCTTTCATATTCGTCGAATGCTCAATGGTTCACCAAACCTCCGTCACTCTCAACATGGAGATGCATCACCTCTGGTGTCATCTCTTCATGTTGCCGTGGCACCCAATGGCAGCCTAGTGATCATTGATTGACGCACTGGCAGTATCATTCCTGACATGACAAGATAAGTGATGGGTGACACCAAAGTCTCAGGCCAGCGATAGCAGAGTGTCATGGGTGACAATACTTTCTCAAAGCCTTTCGCACGCTATGACATGTACATTTTTATAGTTTATGAGTATAGATCATATATAGATCATGAACATACTACCCTACAAAGAGTCCATTTCTCTCTGTGGAATAGTCTCTGATGCTTATATACGCAAGTTATCTCTCTGTCACACAAACACACACATAGATGCACACGCACATGCGTGCGCACACACACACACACACAAACACATCCCATCTTCCAAATCCGTCTTTTCCACGGCTCATTTCCTCTCTCCTCTTCTCTAAAAATGACAGTGGCAGATATTTCCACTCACTCGGAAGGAAAAAGAGCAGATATATCTAGTTGAGTCACAAAATTGGGTTCAAATTATATTTTTCTGTCAAGGCAGCCTTGACTTCTTCTTACTAGACCTGACATTTGGAGTGTATCCACAGGGTACCAATTTTGCTCTCTTCCTTCCATTCAACACTGGGCTGAGTCACTTATGTATTGTGGATGCACTCATGGCCTATTAGATATTGTTTTACTAGAAGCATTTTTTCTTTGAGGAGATATCAGTGTTGTTCACACCTCTTCTTGGGTCATAGGTAGTACATTTGATGGACTGTGGATTGCTGCAGAGCTAAACTATTTTGTAGTCTGTCAAGGGTGTTGGTCATAGAGTGACCTTTACATACAACATTTGAAGATTACATTGGATGAAACTTGTATTGATCCTTGTGGGTTATTGCAGTAGCAAAGCCTAAGTTATAACAATAGCTATATTGCACAGCCGTAGCTGGCCAAAAAAGAATTAATTCTGCAAAATGATTCAACATGAGTAAAACATTAAATGTTGTAGGACGTAATGAATAAAAATAACAACAGACTTAAACCACATGTAAGGCTGAAATTATAAATATTAAAAAGGAGTTGACATTGACTAGCCTAAAAAAGAAACTTGTAGTATGACTCTGTAAATATCCAGACATGTCAGATTCTTCTATAGGTTTACAATTGTGGTTCATAACTTACTGCTTTAACAGACTTCCAACCCTTTCATTGTAAAATATGCTGCCAGCCAACCTGCAGGGCTGCAACATGTTACAAAGATTTCACCCCAACTTCCTTCCAGTTTAAACCACTGGTAAATGCTCTTTTCCTGAGCCAAGATTAACGTCAGTGACACTTCTGAGCCTGGTTGACAAAACCTAAAGAAAGGAGCCTCAGAGAGTCAGGCTAATTGAGAAATAGCAGATCCTTTCCTGAGGATAGGCTAATGCTAATTCTTGCAGTTTGATTTCAGAAAGGAATAGATGACATTAAAGAACCAATTTGTCCTATCTGTTACCCTAACTACCAGTCCCCTAGCTCCTATTGGACTTTCTGTAATTAGTATGATATGATTAAACTCCACCTCATTTAAATTATAATAACAATTTTTGTGACAGGGAAAGGAATGAATAGGATAAAATATTATTCCTGAACTTATTATTGATAACAGACTAAATGAACACACAGACAGCTGCACATGCACATATAGAGAAACTTCCTTTTTTCCAAGGACTAAAATGAAAACAAGCTGCTGAAGTGGTGAACATCACCTTATATAGTAAAATCTCCAGACTTTGACCTGGTATTAAGAGGATGCAGGGATTTACAGCACCATTGCTTTGGTTAAACCATACAAAGCTTCTCTTTTGATTTTAGATCTCCTCCGCATCAAAACAAACTTAGAGTTAAATAGGTAAAAGGGTTTATACCATTCTTCTCACTGACACTTTCAGATAAAATACAGACCGACAGAGAGAGAAAGTCTCTGCACTTTATTCCCAGACCTCCAGTCGTCCTCCTGTGGAAACAACCAGTCGGAATACAAGAGCAATTCAAATGTTCGTCCAACAGGGCGATCTCTGAGGTGCAGGATATGAAACTTGCAAAAGATATCTCAACCATGTTCAGTGTTTTGTGGCTGAACAAACCTCTCTGCTGCACTGCCTGTTAGATTCCTGAGGTCAAAGCAATAAACACATGATGTAAAATTTAAACAGCTATTTTTGCCTTTACGTTACTCCGTTTTTTTGCATCCCTCAGAGATGACAATGTTTTGCATGTCTGACACAGTTGTATCTTTGAACTTTCTCTTGTACTGAGTCCAGCTGAGAAGAAACTGCTGAGTAGTCGAGACCAGTAAACAGTGTGTGTGTGTGTGTGTGTGTGTGTGTGTGTGTGTGTGTGTGTGTGTGTGTGTGAGACAGCAGAGGAGGTTGTTGGACAGCAAGGACGTGGCATAATGACAGCTCCATTAGTGGCCCTCCTGGGGCTCTATAGGGGCCCTCTGATCAATCTGGCCCCTGCTTGGCCCTTGGCCTGTGGCCCTCGATTCAACATTGTGCACACACCCCGTATTGGCAAGCATTACTGATACAAGGGCAAACACACACAAGGATGCAGATGTATTATGCATGCATAGACACACTTAAAGGCAACTGTATGTGTGCCTACATAGTGGATATTATGAATATGCACGTATACATTTCCATGATAATTATAATGTGCAAATACAGGCCTTTACACACACACACACACACACACACACACACACACACACACACACAAACACATACACACACTTGCACAGAAACATACAAAAATAAAGCACAGCATTCCCAGCTGGCTGAACATGTATGCTAGAAGGTTAATCACACTCTTGCACATCGTTTGACACACACATAATGCATTCATAGATCAATAGACTAATAATTTACATTGCACAGTAAATATAGGTAATTTTGACCAAAAGTGTTGGACGTACGGTGGCCGAGACGCAAAAGCTACAACATTGGAGGAGGAAAGTTCTTGTATGTTTGAGAACTAAGTGAAACATGCTTCCTGGCTGATTGCTGTCGCTATGTGATTGTCACAAATGACATATGTTGTTCATTATCTTTTTATTTTTATATGTATACTCTGTCATTTAGGCTACGAAGCTATAGCTATAACGTTACCTACACGGTGCCCTGCGTCTTTAAAGTTAAACTTTGTTTAAAGTTTATCGTTTGTCACGTTAAGTGAAGCTGTTGAAATCACACAAATATTATAAGTTATTGTAACTTGTTAGCCGTATCTATATGGTTATTAATCAGCTCCCAGCGCCAAACTATATACACTCACCTATAGGATTATTAGAAACACCATACTAATTACTGTGTTTGACCCCCTTTCGCCTTCAGAACTGCCTTAATTCTACTTGGCATTGATTCAACAAGGTGCTGAAAGCATTCTTTAGAAATGTTGGCCCATATTGATAGGATAGCATCTTGCAGTTGATGGAGATTTGTGGGATGCACATCCAGGGCACAAAGCTCCCGTTCCACCACATCCCAAAGATGCTCTATTAGGTTGAGATCTGGTGACTGTGGGGGCCATTTTAGTACAGTGAACTCATTGTCATGTTCAAGAAACCAATCTGAAATGATTCGAGCTTTGTGACATGGTGCATTATCCTGCTGGAAGTAGCCATCAGAGGATGGGTACATGGTGGCCATAAAGGGATGGACATGGTCAGAAACAATGCTCAGGTAGGCCGTGGCATTCAAACGATGCTCAATTGGCACTAAGGGGCCTAAAGTGTGCCAAGAAAACATCCCCCACACCATTACACCACCACCACCAGCCTGCACAGTGGTAACAAGGCATGATGGATCCATGTTCTCATTCTGTTTACGCCAAATTCTGACTCTACCATCTGAATGTCTCAACAGAAATCGAGACTCATCAGACCAGGCAACATTTCTCCAGTCTTCAACTGTCCAATTTTGGTGAGCTCTTGCAAATTGTAGCCTCTTTTTCCTATTTGTAGTGGAGATGAGTGGTACCCGGTGGGGTCTTCTGCTGTTGTAGCCCATCCGCCTCAAGGTTGTGCGTGTTGTGGCTTCACAAATGCTTTGCTTGTAACGAGTGGTTATTTCAGTCAAAGTTGCTCTTCTATCAGCTTGAATCAGTCGGCCCATTCTCCTCTGACCTCTAGCATCAACAAGGCATTTTCGCCCACAGGACTGCTGCATACTGGATGTTTTTCCCTTTTCACACCATTCTTTGTAAACCCTAGAAATGGTTGTGCGTGAAAATCCCAGTAACTGAGCAGATTGTGAAATACACAGACCGGCCCGTCTGGCACCAACAACCATGCCACGCTAAAAATTGCTTAAATCACCTTTCTTTCCCATTCTGACATTCAGTTCGGAGTTCAGGAGATTGTCTTGACCAGGACCACACCCCTAAATGCATTGAAGCAACTGCCATGTGATTGGTTGATTAGATAATTGCATTAATGAGAAATTGAACAGGTGTTAATAATAATCCTTTAGGTGAGTGTATATTACCATTTGTACAGTTTATGGTTTTATTGCATATCCTCAGTAATACCCTACAAATAGACACACACACACACACACACACACACACACACACACACACAGTATATGTGTGAGTATACATAGGCTACTTATGAAAATACAAAGATATTGAACAACATTGCTTATTTGTGACAATCACATAGTAACAATAATTATAATTAGCAAGGAACCATGTTTCACTCACTTCTCAAACATACAAGACCTTTCCTCCAGCTCATCTGCCAGTTCTTTATGTACCCATTAATCAATAGTGGTGGTTAACCTGCAACATGGGCTTTAAGCTTTTGAGTTGTATTTGTGTTGAACCGTCTATGGAAGAAACAGCAGATCATCTGCCAGCTTGTTTTCACCCCAGATTTGTCAAGCTGCACTATGTGATCATAGCAAGGTCAAACTGTACAGTTCAACAGCCAGCTGGATCAATAGTAACGTGGTTTCCTGTCCCTGTCTGGTAGTTTGGCCTGTGTATGGCTGTTCTCTGTGTGGCAGATTGATATCCAGAAAATGTGAAGTTGTCAACTGACTGTGTCTATCAAACTGCTTGTCAGGGCCATTAGTCTTGTTTCTACGTGTCAACAGGGGACACTTGTAGATAAGACCAACCCACAGTCTATGAATTGCTTGAGTTCTGGGTTCTCCTGTGGTGGACAGTCGTTCGCAGACGTCTTTGTATTGATTATTCCTGCGCTAGTAATGGCCAGTCAGTGCATGTAAGTGGTATTGCTGAATCAGTGAATAAACAGAAATCCTGCTGTTCAATCGCAGGAAAAATATGATGCTCTCAGCATGCATGATGTAATGTATTTGCAACTTAATCACACACCCAAAACTTGGCTGCAGAACTGTTTGTGAATCCCTTGTGGGCTTACTCTCTCGTTACGTTTGCTTCCCCCATATCCACATCTCTCCCAGGTTATGGGGCTAATTCCTCACGTCTCTTCATATTTCTCCAATCTCCTTCCTCGGGTGTTAAATTATGGATGAAACCTACCTGACAAGGCATAGAGTTACATAAGCCTCCCTCTGTCCTCTCACCTGGATCCCAGCGGCTTCATTATTCTGTGTGAGGATCATTTGGCTGTGAGTAAGCTCTGCTCCGCCACATGGGAGCTGACATTAATATTTATTAAAAAGGCTTTTTGGGTGAGAGGAGATATCAGGGAAAAGACAGACTAGATGGACAGATAAAAACTGAGAAAGAACATGTGAGAGTGTGTGTGAGAGAAAGAGATACATAGTCTTTGTGTTTGTTTGTGTGTGTGCATGTTTGTGTGTTACATGTTCAAGCAATTGTGAGGTTTAGGCCACAGCCAAAGGTTGTGAAAGCTAGATAGACCTGACATATAGAGGACGGTGCAGCCATCTGTTTTAGGATATGTTGATTTTTTTCTTTTTCTTTTCTTTTTTGTGGGGTGAAAGCTAACAGCATGTTGGGTTATTTATTCATAATTCAATACAGTGTGCCAAGAGCATGCTCTCAAGAGCATTTTTTTTCCCCGCAGAGGGTGGTGCTCTCTTGGCTTGTCTCCTTGAACTAAGCATATGAAATAATGAAATTTGACGTTGCAAGATTAAAAAATAAAGTCACATTAAATTAAAATAAAATGAAATATGAGACAAAATAGAAATTACTTTTCCTCTTAGAGGACTGCTTCGTGAATGTACATTATAATCCTATAAATCTTCTTTTGTCTTTACAATATTTAACGTAGTCCGTAATGACTTCTTCCATCTCCTTTATACATTGTTGTAGTGTAGATGTATTACAGTGAATTATTATATTCATACGATTTTCTTGATACCAGTCTTAGATAACAGAAGCTGTGCCCAGGGATCAGGTCTTGTTTCATCTTGTCTAAGCATGGCTTTACATTGAGGTCTTGGATGACAAGTTATCATTGACAATCACTTTAGCGTCTCTCGCCCCTTCTTCTCAGTGATGTATAATCACCTAATGTTGGGATGCATAATTGTATGTTTAACCGCAACAGCATTGAGTTTTGCTCCAACGTGTTTGCAGTGGCTCCAGACTGTTTAATCCCATTTGTTGTTTAGGCTCTACGGCCAGCGCATATTCAAAGCAGACCTCCATTTAGGCTTGTTGTGCTCCCTTTGTACCAACAAGATTCAATTACTGTACACAGAGAGCATGATTGCATTTGGTTAGGAGCTTCTGCTGTGGCTGCATCCTGACCAGGTGCATTCAAGGTGTCTTTGTTCATATACAGTATAGATGCAAACTGGAAGAGGGGGGACATTGTCGGTTGTAACAATGTTCAAGGTCAAGGTTTTTATTATTATCAGGTGCGCAACATTTACAAGACAGATTGGCAATGAAAATCTTAGGCCTCAGGCACCCTTCAACAATGCCCATTTACATCTTATTAACATCTATAAAACACTGCACAAGCAAACGCAAAATCTGAATCTAAGACATAAAATAGTGCAAGTTAAAATTTGGAGCTAAAATATATACATAAAAAAATAGAAATGAAGTAAGCAAAGTTGAGGAGGAGTTTGAGACTCTGCAGCCATCCTCAGTGCCATCTTTCAAAGAGAGCCAAAGCCGTTTCATGCTTCTTGTATTCAGCGTACATGGTCGCCACGAAACGTCTGGTCTTTCATTCTGATTGCGTTCAGAGTGGCTCAAAGAATCGACTTCTGGGTGTCTGGGTAGCGGCTCATCTGGTGGAGCGGATGCTCATATATCGGGGTTTGCTCCCCGACGTAGCGGCAGCGGGTTCAGCTCTGATCTGTCACCCTTTGCTGCATGTCATTTGCCTTCTCTCACCCATTTCATGTCTTCAGCTGTCCTATAAAAAATAAAGGCCTAAGATGCCCAAAAAAGAATCTTGGAAAAAAAAAAGCCAATAATTGCAACCCGATCTATGTGACCGCGTCTGCAATGTTACAAAATCATGGAGGTGCCGGGCTTGGTGATCAGACCCTTCCTGCACATTTGCCCAGGTCCCATTTGCGTAATATTGCCATCTGCAGAGCGCCAACCAATCTGCACGCAAGACACATGAAACAGCTTTTAGTGGTTCGTAATGACAAACCCACAGAGAAGTAGATTAGTGTCTTTCAGCTCATTGTTGTGGTCTTCGGACAGCAAATGCACTGTTTTGCTTCGTTCTCACCATTTTCGTAGCTTTGTTTACAGCCGTAGCAGGCAGCTGTTTTTTTCAGCAAAAAAGTACCGTGGCCAACAGGGGCAAACACACTGCAACTTAAGAAACTTTTTGGTAACCTAAATGGGCTTTTAACTAGTGTTATCTAGCAAGCTCTTGTAGAAGTCAGTCTCTAACACGGTAGCTACATAAACCTGTTGCTCTTTTATAATACTGTAAAAGACTAAGACCAAACGTAAAAATTAATATGCACCTTTGTATGTTGCCTCTTTACTACATTTCTTCCTGTTTCCAAAACAAACCTCTCATCTACTTATGTTGCTTTTGTTTTTGGGGTTTGTGTGCTTTTCATTTTGCATTGTTTCTGTATTTGCAGCGCTGTATTTGTGTATTTGGTTGTGTTGTGTGTATTTGCAGCGTGTTTGCTAATTGCAAATTAATTACACATTTTTTTTTATTTGCTTGTGTTTTGTCTATTTGCATGTGTTTCTTTTTTAGTTCCAGTGTGTCTGCCCCTGTCGGCCTCCGTAAAAAAGCAATAAAAACCCAATACACTTCCAGTCCATCCCCAAACAGCAAACAGAGTTTGGTAAGTTTTAGTTCACTTACTATCTGAATTCATTATTTTCTTATTGTTTCATTCAGATATCATCAGTTATAACCTGGCTGAACAGACTTGAAAACACCATAATTACCCACTTGGATCACAAAGCCTCTGAACATACTATAAATGCAAGTAATGACTCATTGGAAAGCCAAAGGGAAGCACAGAAGAAACGCTTTTAAATAAAGTCTCTGGACCACGCAGTGGCAGCAGTATACCTCACATTTATACGCCACATCCGACCCCGCAGGTGTAACATTTATATCAAAACAACATTACACTCAAGACAAACTATTGGATGTGGATGTTTACCAGGATTATGGAATAATTATGTTAAACATCCATCTTTAATGTATGTAAAACCATGAAAAACTAATTTGTTTTGGGAGAAAAAATGTTTGTGTTTATAAAAGAAGAGAGAATTGGTCAATGGGATTTAGTTTTTCATACACAGAAGCATTCATCCTCACTCACAGATGCTGAGGCATATGGGTGACCCAAACAACAGCTATCTTTTCGCAAGAGTGATGTGTTACCTCTCTCCCAGCTGCTTGGCGTTGCACTGTACCGAAAAAGAGATGACAAACAAATCAACACTGAATCATCTATTTCGGAGCGACCCTTGTCACACAGCCTTCAAAAAGAGTGCTGGAAAGTACTTTTACCACTTTGCCTGTAATTCTAGGTCCATTCAGGCTCACCTCTGAAATTCTGACACTCAGTGATTGCATTTCAAAAGTTTATTTTTTCAGTCCATGAGTCACACAGGGTAGCAAACAACAAGCGCTCAGGTTTGTGGATATCGATGCGTGACTCGTAGTTTTGCTGGGGGATTAGCTTGATAATTAGTTAGTTGTGCACCAGTCAGATGTCTTCCAGCACACAGACCTGGCAGAGAAAACAAGCTTGTTCTACAGAAATGTCATTAGCATCCACCTCGCAGTCTTTTTTGTATTTTGAGTGACACTGATGATGTAATTGGGTCTGTTAACCAACAATGTTCTACAATGTGTCCTGCACTAACAAGGAGGAAATGACTCATATGTACAGTACTGTATCCTCCCTATCTTTGGCCAAGAACTTAAGACTTAGACATTAGAATATTCACTGTTTATGTAGTAAAAAAACATACTTTTATAATATAGTAAATCAAGTGTTTTAAAGTGAGAAACAAAAGTGAAAAGTTGAATTCCTAAGTATTAAAACACACCTTCTTTTCCTGTGGCCTGAGGTTTGCTGCTACTGTCTTAGTCTGGTATGACCAATAGCTTATGGTGGCTAATGTTAGCAAACTTAACAGATATTGGTGGATTTTGCTGACTTTTTTATACTGGTCATTCTCTATGCTATCATTTCACAGATTAACATTTAAATGGTTTTATCACAAGAAGTAAGAAGTAAAAATGTTTATCTGTGATAAGTTTTAGTCTAGTGTAACAGTAGCACAAGCAAAGAACAGTAATAAATTCAGCAAAATAATTCAATAACATCACAGAAATATTTACATTAATTTATAGTCTGCTAACATAGTAGTACATAGTACTACTAATACTACAATAATAATAATAATAGTATCTATTGTACCAGTTTAAATAAGACGGTAGCAGCAAAATGCTTAAGTGTGTTGACTCGAGCAATTGTGCAAATTATTTCTTATGAATTCAGCTTTTAAGCTGTAAAAGGAATAATGTGTTATTTGTCATTTAAAAAGTAATTTTCTGCCTAATCTCATGCAATGTTCTCAACCCTTAGAGTACCATATGAAAGTTGGTAAATAATTAATTTTCTCAGTGCTTTAATACTTCTGTAATATATAAAAGAGCTGGAACCACCTTGGGGTTTAACTCATATGTATGCAATATGAAATAGAGAAATGAATATGGATTTGTCACAAACCTGACAGATTGAGGTTAGACCTTAAGCTATTTCTAAACTAAAGACCTGTGCAAAACTTGCAGTTGAATTCCTCATAGGGAATGACACTGTCACGCATGAAAATAACATTGCAGCGGAGTGTTTACATTTCTAAATAGACACACACAGCTGTGTCCCATGTTGATACACTGTATGCTGCTTATTGAATAAAATCCCTGGACCAAGTGGGAGGTAAATGCAGTATGCACTTAAACCTTTGCCATGTTGAAATTAATATAAATGCAATGCTGTGTGTTGGTTCAAAAGTCCTCTGTTGATACCTTGTGGCTTGTGTCAGTGTACCTTGCAAAGCCTTCGTTGTGCATATGTCAAGCTGGTCTCTGGAAAACTCCATCCCCTCCGGCCACCAGCCTGGAGGCCTATGACACTGAGTGTCTCATTAAAAAGATATAGTAGGTTCATGCCACAGGGGTTAGGGGAGCACTATTTCCACTTTAAGACTATAAACGTCTCCTCTCTTCCCAGTGACCGCTCTGCTGATGCTTGAAGGTAGCCTGGGGACAGTTGACCCAGGCTCTGAGCATGGTTACCTTCTGAAACACTGGCAATGTGTGCAACTGCAGGTTAAAAAAATTACAGTAAGAAAAGTAAAAATGAAAGTAAACATTATTCTGGTGGGTGCAAGCAGAGCTCAAAAGGAAAAGTTATTTCTCCAAAGGTACTCAAACTATCCTCTAAAATAAAATGAAACCATACACATGGTAAAAGAGAGTGAAGCAAGCATGTGTGTACTGCACTCACACACAGCCATAGTTTACTCATACTGAGGAGCTTACCATGTGGCAATTAGTGACTTTCTTTTCAAGCTGCTCATCATAACACCTGTGAGTTTATTATGCAAGTACTTTCCCTCTGTAACTACAGACTTCATTCTTCGGTCACTGCTGTTCCTGTTAGATATCCTGTGTGTTTAGTTTTATTTCTACTGAGGATAACTTAGCTGGTAATTATACCCATTTTCTTGCAGCAATCTGTGGTACAAATGCATTAACATAGACCTACTGGAGGCTATAATTGAATCTACAATGTTATCTGGAAGATAGAAACAGAAGACATAAACATGAATATTAGAATGGACAAGTTTGCCTTCGATGCTTTTTTTTTCTATTTCAAACAACTGACCATGAAAGTTTTATGAAAGCATTATACTGTATACGCCACTGTACCAAAGCAAAAAAAAAAAGCCTGTTATTGTTGTTCATCAGCATGTAGATGGGAGGTAAATGTATTCATCTTCTACCGAGGTGAAGCCTGATCTGTATTCATATCCTCATTTGCATATTTCCCAATGATCGCTCCTCATCTATACCCTCTCTCTCTATCTCTCTCTTTCTCTCTTTGTTTTATCAGAGAAGACTGACAGTGAATTTACTACAATGTCCTCATTTTATTCTATCTATTAATAAAGTTTGATATCCAGGGAGTATGAAGTTAAAGTTGTAATATGTGTAGTCCAGCAGTGTTGGTGAATATGGTGAAAGGAGGGTGTCACAGTTCTACCTTATAGCTTCAAGTTTGATCAGGCATTAGACAATGTAACATTAAAGCCAACTGAGGCATATTGATTTTCATGCTGAGGTCTGACAATTATATCATCAGTTTTATATTTCCTTTATGTTCTTAGATTAGATATTGGACAGAAGCAAGCCATTTCTACTCAATGGACCTGTTGAGAAGACCTATTTATTCGCCACAACAGCCCTCCTCTTTTACTTCACTTTGCGGTACAGTAAAGCATTCTTATACATTCACCCAGGGCTCCTTCTCTCCATTATTTAACTTTTAATAAATGTATGCAATGATGTAACAAAAACTCCCATAGCTCCCACATCATTTTTTTAAACATATCTGAGACTTCACATCAAAGATTGCCACTGTGACTGACAATAGGAGCTGCGCCGCCATAGTGAATGTGTCTGATTGCAATACATTATTCAAGACATGCTGCTATACATATTCACCAATCTGGAGTCAATTGAGCTGCAAGGCTGTTCAATTGCAGAGATGTTCCCAGTCAACCAAATGAAAGAAATACAGGCAATCTGGGAGATTGCCTGTAAGAGATGAGAATCTGCTGCGTGAACTAACTACTGACCATCACGTATGTTCACTTTCCAAAGCTGTTTCAGTTATAAAGTCGGAAACAACTTTCAAAATTTGTCATTGAAGGCGTTTATCTACTGCACACCTTTAGAGGGACATTCAGAGTAACATTTCTGTATACAATTCAAGGTACAATCCAGTTTGGATGAATAGGGATGACATATTCCAGAGGTCAATAAATTGTCAGTTGTGATCCTATTTTTCAAGAGCGATGAGACTGTAGTGCACTTTAAGTGAAAAGTCCCCACCTTAAAAAGATGCACTGACTACAGTTTGTTCACATTTTGCACCCTCTACCTCACACTTCACGTTGTGTATATGCGCTTCACTTCCCAGCGTAAATCCATATACTTTGAGGCAAATGTCAACATTGGTTAGAGAGAAATCAGCGGGCAGAGGAGACAAAAATACAGAGAAGGCACATTGATTCATTATATAAAGGTGGTTTGTGACATTATACAGTGAATCTCTGGTCAAAAGTGTAAGTCTCTAAAAGGGCATTGCAATACATTAACCAGCACGATGGAAGAACTTTTGGATCTGTGTGTTTCAAAGCAGGTTTTTTTCACTTATATCTCAGACTTAAAAGGTATTGGGCTCTGGCTTATTGGTTGCTTTGTATTAAGCCGACTTCATTGCAGCAGTGCTTACTAGTGGCAGCATGTTTTGTTTGATCACTCATTAGCAACTAATCATTAATGTGTCTGAACATTTCTCTTTTATCTTTCGGAAAGCTTTATCTGAGGAGGTGTTCAATCAGCTGAGCCTGGCAAGGTTGAGGAATACATTTGCGCCTTTTGTGATCAAAACGTATTATTTTCCACACTTGCATGCATCTACCGAGTGCGTTTGTGCTCTTCATCTTAAAACTTGAGCAGGTTAAGATAGAGCAGAGTCACTGAAAAGGTGTTGAGACTCAAGGATTATTTATTTAGCAGAGGCTCTTTGTGTCTCTTATCAGACAGAGGCTTTTTGTGTCTGTTATCAGCAAAGGATAAAATCTTTTTCATATGCCATCAGATTTACCAAATGGTTCTTCTAAGCTAGACAATTGATTTGTATCATTATTCTTTTTCTTCCTTGTTGTACACAGCGTATCGCAGATCAGTTATGCTTGGCTTCTGTTCCATATGTGTTGAATGTTCTACTGAATTAATCAGTTTGCAAACGTCTGAGACGAGGCGGAAATAAGGGAAAGAAAGACAAACGTAGGGAAAATTAATTTGATCTCAATTGTAGACATTGACATTAACACTCATTAGCAGTGTGATGTTTTACATATGTAGTAGGATAATGCATGCATTATTGCATGTTGACTACACATACTCCACCTTAATTGGCTTATGTCTCGAAATGACGGCATCTGGAGCACTGTTTTGTATTAAAGGCGTTAATAAATTGTTTCTTTTAATAACTTTTCTCTCTGGCAATTTCTGTCTCCTGTTCCTTACACCATCTCATTCTTCTCTCACAACAGTTTCTTTCCTCTGCAATCCTTCCTCTCTTGCAGCTCTTTCCCCACACCTATGTTCATCATCCTTCATCCTTCTGTCTCCAGATATTTTCCAGATACTTACATCCCCATTTACTCCCCCTTGTTTTCTCTATCACATCTTTCTCCATTTTTAGCAAAGGCTTAGGCCGTCTAAGTGAGCAAAAGCTGCAGCCAGGGACTCTGTGATTGATAAATCCCTCCATGCCAGTGACAGGGGGATCCTAAGCTCCAATCACAGTACAAATTGGCTAAAATGCCTGCTTGTGTTTATGCACAGCCACACTTAGTTGGCTGCTCTCAGGTTTAATAAAAAAAAACAGAGAGTCGGTGCATATGAATGAATGAAATGTCAAAGGTTGTTTTTAGATTCAGAATCTCCACTCAAAAAAAGCTAACTCTAATTGCTTGGTTGACTTCAGGTTGAATGTTAATAAGCGTGCAATATGTTTGATGGGGCATTATTTATAAAGATTGCAGTAACACAAAGAACCCATGCGTTCCATAGTGATTGAGCCTGTACCAGAACAATTGCCACGTATCCATTAACTGGCATGTTAACAGAAAGCCCTGTGCTCTGCCACACAATGATAGGCTTTATTGGAAATTTAATAAGCCCCTATCCGAGTACTGCCCACATGCCTTATCGCTGCCAATAGAAAATATCCATTTGGCCTCTGACATCTTCAGAATTATGAGCCCTTGCTATTTATGAGCCAGTCCCTATTCTTTACCCCACATACTGCACTGCCACCTGCGAATCTCACAACCTGATTTAATGCATCTGTGTTTTCCACACCCTCTCTTCTCTTCTGCTGTAAGGGCCAAAATCAGCCAGGAGAGCAGAGGGCCCCAGAGTGGTGGAGTGCCTCTAATCTGGATCTGCTTTAGAGAAGGGGTTAACAATGTCTTTTAGAATAGTCACTAGCAACAGGACCTGGCACGGCCTTCTCTACTGATCACTGTTGTCGCAGGGTTGGGGCTGATTAAAATGGACACAAGCACAGGCAGGGAAGCAGCATTTACATCCTTTTGTGCCAAGAGCTGATATTTAATTAGCAGCATGCCAAGACGGTGGGATCAGTTTGCGTGTTGTTCCATTCTTGATTACTGCCACCTCGTGAGACAGCTGCCTTGCAGGAAGGGCCAAGGACATTTGCAACAGAAAACCACAGCAGGCATGAGATACTGGTGTGCACATGTGTATGTAACCAACACAGTGATTTGGTAGCAGTTATATAATTATGAATCATACTTCACCCAAGCTTTCAGTTTCCATTATTGGAGCTTGGTCTTTATTTCCGTCTTCTTATGTGTCACTTCCCATTTTGTCCCTCAGTCCTGAAAAAGTAATAAAAATAGTCTCTGGTATTTTGCATACAATCTCACAAGCTCTATGTCATTGTCTGTTCATCAAATCAGGTCTCATTGTTAATATGTGACAGCAGCAGCTTTGAGCTGTTGCCTTCAGGGCGGAGTCTCTTCCGATAAAAATATACACACTCATAAACACACACACACACGCTCTCGTTCACTCTTCCCTCTATCTCGCTCAGCTCCTTTGCTTGGGCAATGACGCACAGAGCAAAGTGCCAAGAATAGAACAGTTCAGTTGCATTCTCCCACAATCCTTCCAGGATTAATGGACTAAATAGGGCAAAAACAATCATGTTATGTATTTCATGTTAGTAAACAAGCTCTATTTTTATGAGGGTGGTAGTTGTTTTAAGCACAGGCTCACACAGAACTACGAACTCACCAAAAAACATGATAACAGACAGCATGTGGTATAAAGTCATTTATTGCTAATTGCTCCTTCTAACAGTAAATATCAGAGTAATACATCAATCTTAAACTACAAGCTAAACTGTTTTCTGAGTGAATGTTTTTTCCTTTCTAAGATATTTGTTTCAAAACTTGTTACTTTTGTTTTTGTCTATATGTGCGCATGAAACCGTAGCCTAATTTCAAACTTCTGAATTGACACCAAACTGTTGAACATACATTGGGCCAATCACTTCAAAGTCAGTAGAAGTGTTTTAGACATTTGCTCCTGCTTTTGGAGAAGCAGTCAATCATTCAGAGCCAAAGTCAAGTAACAAATGCAAAACGCTTAAATAAGATCTATGCAACTTTATAGGTTGTTGTTAATTGGCTCATATAATGAAAATGTTTTAATCAACATTTTCTTTATTGTAATGCGACACTTTAAACTAACTGCACAGAGGCGCAATGTTCTAGCGTGATATGGTCATACCTACAACCAATCAGAGCAACGAAACTTAACTCAACAGTGTATCGTTTCCATAGCAACCACTCTGCACAATGCATTTCCATCCTAACATCCGACTTTTAGACTTGGTTGTAGCTGGATGTATCATTTGTTTTGTTTAAATATGAATGTGGATAACGTTAGTGAGAGTGAGATGCTTGCTACAGTTGCATTTCTAGAGATAAATCAGCGAAAACACGTTTTATTTCTCTGATTCATAGCTTTGTTCTAACACTACTGGGCGCGCCCTCTCTTCAGTCACTCTCTACCTCTCTCCACCATATAACCTTACCATGCTTTTAGGCGGTCATAAAAGCTACATCTAAAACTCTGCCATTTCGTACAGCTGTGTGTAACTTAGAAATGGATTATTGATAATTTTATTTATATGGTTTATAGCTCACTTTACCAGCTGACTTCTCTATTGGCCATTAAAACAGGTAAAGTCTCTTCTAAAACCAGCCTCTGCGACTTGAACAGCTGAGTCCCAGCAACACCATCAGCTGGTTTGAGTCGAGCTGAGACAAGCTAGTTGAGGATTTTAAAATGAATGCGCTGTCAATATCTTCTGTAAAAGACATTATGGCAGAATCTACACATCTCAATTCTCCAGCGCCAGCCGTCTTTGTTGTTAACAAGTTTGAGTCACGATTCACTCGGATCTTTAACCCGAGTCTTTAAATTGACTCACAAATCGCAAGTCTCTACTATCATTAACCCGGTTCATTTGAGTCCTACTACAATTCAAATTGCATGGGATTCACTCGAGAACTCACATGCCCTCGATGCCTCGAGTCCTCGGTGACTCGTGAGTCGTCGATGCTTGTGCGAGTCAGTGAGTCCGCGAAGCTGAGACAGCATGTAGTAACTTTAAAAGACCCTCAAAATAAAACCTGAAAATAACCGTTGAAATATATAACAGCTGTTACGTCAGCTATAGCCTGCTTTGCCAGTTTTTAGTTTGAGTTAAAAAAATGTTTACACTGAATCAAGCTGTCCGCTAACATTTAGCCAAATTAGCTGTTAGCTAAACTAACGTTAGCTTTCCTGTGGAGGCTAACAACAGAAGCGTGGGAACAGATGGTGATTCGTGTCATAAATCCTCGTAAATCAGGATTGTCATCTTGTGCATGCTCATAGATCGGGTACCACCCGCTCTCTCTCCTTAACAACATGAGTTCCACCAATCAGAGGCATCACCGTGGGATTATGGGATTGTTCAGGATTGTGGGTAATGAATTACTTATCCAAGACATTGCAAATAAAAAACATTTATCTCAAAAGGTTGGTGCCCCATGAACTTTTGGTATCTATATGAGCACATACAATCGCTTAGTCATGTGGTAGCTGGTTTTAAGACCACCATCGACAGTTACAATTTTATGGCTTATATTCCAATTGTCAATGAAGAAATTGCATTGTATTTTTACTTCCGGAACCCGCTGTGGGCGGGACTGTTGAACTCTATGGATCAAGTCCAGACCAAACTTCTTGACCTCAAATGTTGTGGGCAGGGCTAAGTTCGGCTGGCATCCAGGCTGCCACTGTTTGTAATCGTGTAATGGAATCCCTCTAACAATAACAATATTGCAGATGGACTGAGAAGAGATGTTGGGTTAGAAGGGTCAGAGGTGGAGAGGAAGGCAAGGGGAATGTTGGGACACTGGCATGAGTGACTCCCCAAAGTCAAAGTGAGAAATTCAGTTTAAGTCATTTCAATTTAGAAATTAAATAAAGATATAAGCAGAAGTGGATTTAATTTGACAGATGAGTGAAAATCTTGTCAAGAACCCAGAACATGACATTCAGGACTCAGAGTTTCATACTTGATGAAATGCAGATGGATTTGAGATTTGAAAATGTGATGTCCGCGTTATGCTACTTTTAATATAATCAAAGTAATAATTAACCCTAACCCTATTAGGGAAGTGAGTTGAAACCATTTATTCTCCATGACACCCTTGTAACTGATATTTAGTGCCTTTTCCATTTTTGAGATAACAGAACTAACTGTATTGTCCTGACCACAAGCACATTTTGAGAGTGTGAAATGTCTTTCATGCTTATCACAAACTAATCTAAAAAGAAATACAGGTTTTAGAAGGAGCTCTACTGTTGCATGTTTCTATGAAAGACTACAGAAGGTCAGTTTCTTGATCAAAGTACATGAAAGCCCACATCATAAAGAAATAAATGAAATGTCAACCAAATGTTTTTATACCAGCCTTGGACCTTGTAAAAAACACTTTTTCTCATAAAAGGGTAATTTAACATTTAGAATCACAAAGGATAGACTACTGCTGGTACACTGCTTTCTGTGAGCAGTGTACAATGAGTGATGTTATAGCGCTTCTTTTACCTTTGGAAATATGAAGGAAAACACCTACTGTGACATCACAAAATCTGGGTGTGGCCAGAAGCATACATGCTTAAAAGTTTTAACCCTTAGAGAGCAGAGCATCAGCAGTTTTCCTGATCCGATTCATTTTCATTTTACACATGGTTAGCGTCATACTCTATATTGCTGCTCATATTTCCCTTGGTGCGAAATAATGCATTCTTGTTGTGTTCTCTCCCTTTAATATCGTGGTGGTAGAAACTGTTGGAATCTTCAGTCTAAAACGGTCGGTATTGATTTCAGCCTCCCAAAAGCCACATGAGTTGGACGCCCCTGCTCATTGATTTTGTGTACGTTTATTACACCTCTTTTTTATAGTGGCATTTGTGTGTATTATGTTTGTCCATCACCATATCTCCTATGAATGTGCCATTTGCTTTCTTGGGCTGTTTCTTTTATTTCTCCTGCACAAACGTGAGTAGGCAGATCTGACAGGGCTGGACAGAACTGGCAGCCAGCCCATGTATCTTAGTTAAAGGGCAGTGTGTGCATAATGCTGGCGCGGCAGAGTATCAGGGTCTATAATCTCTTCTAGAACAGTGTCATCATGGTGGGGTCAGAGTCCCCTCTCACCAGCACATAGGGGGAAGGAGAGTGGAGTGGAGTTGACAGCCTGGACACCGTAGGCTATGCTCAGTGGAGCTGCAGGCCAGCTAGGCACAAGGACAAATGACATATTGTAACACACATTAGCATTTTTAGTCTGGCATAGCATTTAGTCTTAGAGTTAGGAAATTATGCAAAGTTGCCATATGCATGTGATTGGTGGGGTAGAATTAGCATATTGACTTGGTGTGCATCCGGGTAGATGTCAAAAGCCCATTGGCTGACCCTTAGCTCAGTGACAGACACTTTTCAAAATAGCAAAAAAGAATCCACAAATTACTGCTTCCTGCAAAGTCATAGGTGGGCCTATTGTTAATGTTAAACCATTGCACTGCTTTGGGTTGCATTGAATAGGATACTGTTACACAGCTTACTCAAGCAGCTTACTCCAGCACTTACCTCAGCGCAACCAAGAAAGTGCTCTGGAAATAAAACTGCGACAACTGCAGATGTTTTAACAATGTCGATAAAGCGGCCCCAGTTGCCATATTTGTGTTTTTCCTCTTCTTGATGATTGCCCCAATAAGCTGATGTAATGAAATGTACACAGAGGCGGGCTTCAGCACATGCTGCCTGCTCATGTACTCTGAAAAAGTCCCATTTTTGCAAGTCAACAATTTGAACCGTTGCTAGAGCTGTTTTTATTCTTACTTTTACTTGTCTCTCTCCTCCTTGAGAGATACTGCCTTGCTTCTTAAAATATTCATCCCCTTTTTTCCCTCTGACTTCTCAACTAACTTTTTGTCAGGAATACAATTTTACAGCCTTTTTTCCTCTGTCTTTACAGCTCTCTCTCTCTCTCTCTCTCTCTCTGTCTGTGGACTGTGTTGTTTGCCCCTCTAGACTTATGCTTTCTGTTGTTGTTATCTGGGTCAGTTTGTGGAGTTTTTTCTCCACTTTTTCTTTATTTACCCCACAAAAAAAAAGAAAAAAAGGGGGTTACATCTATTCTTAGCACTACACCAGTAACAGGGGTTGTCCTCCTTTCATTGTGCCACGAATATTGCTCGTGTGTGTGACATGAATATTGCAAACTGTGCGGGAAATGAATTAGTGCTATTTTTCCACATGAAAAGGGCCTGTCAGTCTCTGACATACATGTGCACCTGATTTTCTCGCGCTCCTTTCTCTCGCACTCTCTTTCCTGTTTCCTTCAACCTTAGCATTACAAAATAAATTATGAATGTTTTATTATATTATTTTCCTGTTCCCATAGTTGCCAGGAGGTATTTGCAGTAAGCATTTCGACAGTGCCTTTGTGACATTCCCTCAGGGTTCTACAGAGGATTGAACCACTACAGAGTAGATTAACGCATGCGTGTTTTGTATTATTTCTCTAAACCCTGGAAGGTCACCATTGTATACTGTATAATATAAAGTATGCCTGCCATTGTCTTTAAGGACAGGATTAAGGCATGTCTAATGGAATTTTAACTGCTGCTGAAGTGATGTCTTAAACGCAGAGACTATAGACATAAGGTTATGTTGCATTCTAAAATGTAAGTCAGTATTGGTAGTCATGCTCCTATTCATAAATTGAAAGTGATAAATGCTTCATTGAAGTGTTAATTTCTTAAAATTAAGTCTTAAGGGCATTTCAATCAAGGTGATTGGAAGCTGATATAAAAACAGTTTTATTATCATGCCTTGTAATAGCTTAAAAACCTTTGCGATTTCTCGGATTACCCTAAAGAAAGGTCAGATGTTAAGGTCAAACAGTCTTAGATTAATTACATTCTATTTCAGTGTTTCACCTGTACTGTAGTTGATCAAATTTAACTCACATCCAACACCCTTAGCACAGCAGCTAAACTCGGGGTGACGCTGTCCGATTGATTGTGCTTATCTGCAATGCTTCTTTCTTTTTTTCTCTCTCCAACACCTCCTCCCTTATTGCCTGATTGCTTTGCCTCACTTGATAGGTTCTGTGCACGTCAATATTTTAGTCAGAGATTAATTTCACCGCATTAATTTTCACCGAATCTAGGCATTGGAAAGCTCTCAGCAATCAGATAACATTTATAAAGCCATGCTTGACCCTGAATGTGGAGAATGAAGGGAGAGACACAGAGAGGGCAGGAGTGTTGTGGGGGGGTGAACTGAGTCTTGCAGCTCATCACATTCACCTCAGACTTTTTCAAGCTAATGGGATCTTCATTTTCTGGTTTGACAGAAAGACCCGCACATCAACGTTCAATCATTACAGCCACATTTCTAACCTGTCTGACCCTAAGGTTCCTGAGCACCCTCCCCCAGTACTGCCTATTTCACATCTGTTTCATACCTATAAACATAATGTTGACTTTCCTCGTTTTCAGGCAGCATACAGACAACATCACGTTAATCCTTTGCTAAGACTGCACGGTCAATCATATTTAATCCTAATACTTTCAAGGTGACCCTGGGCATGGATTCACTGAGCATATGGTCTCGTTTTAAGCCTTGAAACAGCAGAGGGAGGGGGGACTTTTATCCTTTCATTAAATTTACATCAGCACAATTTATATCAACTTAAAGCACAAACTCGTTATGCATTATTTTTCTTTTCTCTTTCTCCCTCAGACTGATTGTGAAAATCATGGCTCTAGTCCAGGGTTCTACTCCCTGTACGTTTTCCTTAATACACCTTTTGTTCAATTGTTACAATTGTTGTTCACAAATTAAGTAGCGGTTGGATTAATTTAAAGATCACACAATGTGCCGATTGACAAAAGAAGTAGTGAGCCAATAAACGAACCCACGCTCTCAGCTAACACCAGACTCAATTAGTTTTCTTTGAAATTGAGATTTTCCTCAATTAGGGCATTATTTGTCAACCTGGAGTGGAGCAAATGGAATTTCAAAGAGACCTATTATGACAAGAGAGTGCACATCCAAACAGGCGAGCAAAATATACCCCATTACCGCTCATTTATTATGGTTACAAAGTGTTTTTGGTGCACTTAACCCAACTCAAATGCTATATAGCACTGCCAAGAAATATTGATTGCAGAGGCACCTATACATCAGCTAGTGTCATTATTGACAATTTTGTTCAAGGAGAATAGTCCGTATTTGTGGAGTGTAAGGCCCACTGTGGGGTCTTTATCTCATCGCCGTGTGGATGATTGAGGTTTTTTTCTGTAAGGAGTGCAGCTGAAGCCCAGGGTGCCTTCATTGGCTGTAACCAAGATGATATGGTGTTGCAGAACGCTCTGTAGCATTGCTGTATTTATTGATTTCCAAACATGATTTATGGTCATTCTGCCTTATGTAATCATCACTTTGAACATTTAAAGCCCTTCACTTCAGTAAATTTGTTGTCCTGTCAGGTGCCGGCAAGCTTCAAAATAGGCGTGGTGTTATTCTCCTTTCATAATATGTCAGTGTTGGTATTGCTTGGAAAATTGTGTCCCAAGGGCACATTTTGTATGTTATAATTCTTCTAATGCATTTATCTTCTACTTCTGCAAAGATGGGCATAGTTGTAGTTCACATAGGCTTTGCACTCAAACTTCACTTATAGTCACTTAATGTCATCTGTGCACTGAAAATACGCACATTATTGACATGCTCAATCAATGAGGAGAAACTAATTTAACATTACGGGTGTTGCACCTGAAAAAGCACTCCAAAGATCAAACGAGATAAAGAAATACCCCAAATAACCATCAATTCCTTCTGAAGAAAAAAATTACCTCATCTTCTTATTGTGCGGCAGGCAGCACTGTAGTCGCACTGCGACATCTTCAACAACATGATCAGATGTGGACAGTGGTGAATCAATAGTCAGTTGAAAGCATCAGAATGCTGTCCCACTTATAAAGCAATCAATGTCCTACAAAAGGCCATGACAGAGAGCTTCCGCTGTATAACAATTCCCAGACAATTTTCAGTAGACTGGCTAATCAATCAGAATCCTGCAGATGAAAGCAACGACCATTGAGGTGATGGCATTTGTTGTCCCACCAAACCGCATTAGAGAAATTGAGTTGAGAAGCTCAAAAATGCATTATTCCGAACTATTGATGCACAACTGACAACTTGGCCAGAGGTTACAATTTCACACCATCTACCATCATGCAGGTCTGTGACTGCTGTATTGATCTGTTTTCATGTGCTGCCAATTGTTACATGTGTATGCCTACTGATGACAGCTGGGATCACTTGTATCCTAGACAGCATTAAATAGCAATATTTCCATTGTGTTGCCACTAATGATAATGGAGTAAACTTGGCATAGCTATACAGCAGAAACTCAATGTATTTACTTAGAAGCATAATCCCATTTATCTGATTGTCCCACTCCACCTTTTCTGAATGTCATTCAAACCTTACCCAACTTATTTACCTGATGAAATCAGGACTCACTTGCAGGAAGCTTTTGACCATCTATTTCTTAAAAATCAATGAAGATCAGATGGAGGCAATATGTAGAATTGCCAAGTTTGGCTATAGTATGTTTGGGGGGAGGAATTCTTCCACATTTAAATACTTTCTATCAAACTTTATACTTTATATTTAAACTTCATACTAAAATATATGACTTAGGTCAGTTAACTTTTGACCCTTCTAGTCTCAAACCACCTGCAATTGTTAATATTATAGGAGGCCTATTTATTGGTGCTTGGTCCCAAAAAAAGGAATTATTCTGGAAACGAATGGTTGATTGACATCTATCTGAAACTACAATGATTAGTTATAATTATTACTTATTAAGTTGTTAAAATCATTAATCAGTTTCAGCTGTGAACTGCCTCAAAACTAATGCAGGATGGATACACCATCAATGCTAAATAGGGGACAATTAAAATGGCTTTATCTGCAACTAGTCCTGTAAGTCTTCAAAAATGATCACAAGAATTACAGCAAAATGAATAAGGAATGATTGCATAGGTGCACTTAAGTACAGTCTAAGGGGTTCTTATGAGACCTTTTAATCATTTGTGCACACAGACTTACTGAATAAGCTACACCAACAAGTAAATGAATGATTGGCCTTCCCATATCCCCATCAGGCTTTAACAACAGTACATAACTCAAAAATCTCACACACACTGCCTAAATAGCGTATATGTCCTTGATGCATTGGACTGCCATTAATGATAACTGACCCACGGTGATTTAGATTGCCAAAGAGTGATGACTTCACACTGTGGTATGATTGATGGCCTGGTTGCATTTAGATCAGTACATTGTTTGGCACTTAGCATACACACACCTCGTTGATATATTTAAATGCGATGTAATTTAAGAAAGGAATTTTGTTTATTACGATTTTTCTAAATGCCTTGAGAATCTTTCATACATGTGAGAAAGGAAGGTCAGAATTGTCTATGACTCGTAATACCATTAGCTATTTATAACTGATATTATGTTGTGTTTTGAACACAGTGTTAGTTATGCTCCCAGATTTTAGTCAAAATTGCCATCACTCAAGTGGCTTGACTGAATCATAGTGAGAGGGCAACAATGCCCTGTGGTCGTAGCAAACTATAGAAAAAGAAAACAGAAAGCTTTAGATTCACACAGTTGGCAGGGAAACTACCACCGCTGTAACTGTGCCACCGCTGCTCCCCTCTCACTCTCAAACACCTAAGATTGATGTGTTCATTTAACATTAGCCTCCAGCACCACAAAGAGGATAAGCACCTGGGCTCTAAAAATACCTCCTTTTCAGATGAGTGAAATTATACTTCAAATGGAACCCCATTCATATTGCACTGTTTCTTGCCAGCGATCTACTTTGTTCACAGTAACGCCTGGCTTGCTACTGAAATATTGATATTCATATGGAAATGCTACCCTTTATTAACATAATAACATAAACAAATTGGGGATTTGATTTGGGTCCAAGGATTGAGGCGGTGGGGCACTTTTGGCAAGCTCACTAGTCAACAGCTGTGCGTCTTAGCCCAGCATGATGTGCTTATACAGCTTCAGTCAAGGAGCTTTTGGAGCTGTATTTTTGTCTATACAGTAAGGGAATATGTATACGTGTGCATGTGTTGATGATTTCTTGTGGGGGTTAGTGGAGTGTGATTATATATCTTTAAGCTTGTTGCCATAGTAACAGTGCCAGGCAGGGCTTACTCATTTTTTTCTTTCTTTCATAGTATATGAGCAGCCCCTGGGAATCAAAAGCCAACAATTAGCTGAGCTGCGTCAGCCATTTAAGGCTTTTCAAAATTGCTTGTTAATGAAAATAGTATCACAGAGGGTAAAAAGTGGTTACTGTTCAAGACTATCATTTTTCTGCAAAGGATTTGCTTTTATGCCGATAATCCTTCTATATCATCAGTTCATTTTCATTAAGTGTGTGTGTGTGTGTGTGTGTGTGTGTGTGTGTGTGTGTGTGTGTGTGTGTGTGTGTGTAGGTGACTGGTACATACACAATTCAACAAGTGCACAAGTAGTTGCTATTTTGCTCAATAACCCTCGATTCCAGTCTCTCCACTAGAGATGCGGTAACTGGTAAAGGTCACTCACTTAAAATAGATCCTACCTAGTATGGGCAAATGGCTGCAGGAGGTTAAAAAAGGTCTAACGAGTCTAGTCCACTCACATACTCCACTCCTTCAAACAGCATGTTTTTTTATCTTTTTATGGAGATATTATTCAGCAGCCATGTCCCCTCTCACAACTCAGTGCTTCGCTCCATGTAAGTGAGATGGAAAGAATGGGGATGTGGTCAGTTAGTCATGTCTAAGAAGACCTTGGAGGACCAGGGAGCTTTTCCGCCGGGACTTGACAGTACGAAGCTGATAGATTGGTTCGCTGAGCAGACAAGCTCAGGCAAAAAAAAGCAAGACACCATGACCACACCTGGGACATTAAATCACACTAGAATAGCATTAAAGGTTGCTCTTGGGGACAGGCCCTAGTAGGTCCATTTCACACTAAAACAACTTGGAGGAAGAGTATATCTCATGCAGGTAAAATCTGAGTGGATTGCAAGAGCATGCCATGTGTTTTGCTGGGTAAAACAATGCAAAATGTAATCACACTGAAGATGCACTCCAGAAGGACCCCATGCAGAGAAAGCTGCATATGGCAATGACATGATATATGTAGATTCCTATTGTAACTGGGAATGAATTAGTAGAGAGTAGTGGGGTTCCAGACTAGTACTCTGTATTAGGGCTGCAGCTAACAATATTTTTCATTTTATTATTTTCTCGATTAATAGTGTCTAACGGTGTGACAGTTACTGAGGCGTCGTATCGCTCTCGTTTGGTCGAGGGCTAACTCCTTTTATATCTTCCCCTCAGTAACCCCCATCTCTACTGTGCCCGCTTCTTCCGTATAATAACAGCAGTTACTATCAGCGGGGTGGATGGTTAGGTCTATACTAAAAGGAGTTACTTTGATACTTCCCTGATTGTATAAATGCTAGATTCTCGATCCACACACAGTGATTCGCTAATTTAACATTTTAGAATTAATTAGTTTTATTTCTTTTACTAGAGACCCCTTGCTAAATTAAAGGTCCCCACCCGGATCAGGGAAACCGGAGGCGAGGCAAGATGCTTTTTCTGATTTTAGCCCAGACGTCCCCAACTGACGGGCTTTTGTCCCCCTGTATATTTTAAGCACTGCCCAAGGGGATCAACCAATGATTTTTCTTTAGTACTCACGGTCAGGAACCGTTCCTCCTCCTTCTCAAGGACGCCCGCTAGCCTTTATTGGTCGCCGGTCCGAGAGAGGCTAAGCGATCGCTGGCTCTGACCGGCAGAGCGGATGGGGAAATGCACTCCCACTAGGAGATAACAGGAGGTCTGACTGTCAACGTTGGTCCCCGCCGGGCAGCAACTCACCCAGGTGGTTAAAGAGGAGTCTTAACTACCCTCATAAGACCCTTAGCACACTTAAAAGTGTGCCAAAGGTCACACCTAACGCCTATTATATAGTTTTTAGCTGTTTCTGATGTCTAGTTCATACATACATCAAAACAATATATCATGGGTTACATAGCACACTTCATGCAGTATATGTATTTTAGCTGTGAGTTACATATTACACTTCAAACAGTACATATATTTTAGCTTTGTGTTTTGGGGTTTTCAACTGAACTTTCGTTCAACAATAGTTTTTTCTGAATATCAGAAAATCAGTACATGTGATATGTCAGTATAATTTTAATCACGCAGAAATAACAGACTAGTTTTGAGTATTCAAAGAGAGATCTTTGTTGCACAGATGAAATAACATCAGTGACTTTGTAGTCCCGCCACCATTGCAGCTTCCTCTGTGTTCCCTTCATTTTTGCATACAATCATTCAGCGGACATCAAAAACGCAGCAACAGACGCAGTTCTATCTGCACGACGCGAAGGACAAATGACAGTGGTGCGTTTGATTCATGTGCCCTCTGGTGAGAGAAGCCCCATGCTGTTACACCGTTTATCCTGAAATCTTATGTGTCAGGAGCCCCAGGGGTACCACACTACTCCTTCCATACTCATCAGTCCCCAAAGCATTTAATGAAAGGAAGAAAAGCAGGAGATCAGCTTTGCTAATTAGGCAGATTTTAGCATGTTCATTCTAATCTAAGCTAACGCCATGCTGCACGCTCCAACCAACCGCTAAATGACCTGTGCAGATGTACTAATTGCAATCTCTTAGGTATACATCTTAATTAACCCCTACCTCACCCCGGACCACCAATAGACCTTTTATTCTGATACTGTACTGTACTGTGAGTTACCATGTTTACCAATTAATTGTGAGAGAGAGAGACACCTCATCAAAAGTAATAAATATAACAGCAGGGAAGGGTTTACTCTATCCTCGAGGATTAAAATAAAATCACTGCAAATGGGTAGGGAACAAACAGACAGATTTTAATCTGTATGATCACTTTCAAATAAAGCATAAAACTTTTGTCTATTACAAAATGCAAAACATCATTTTTATTTAGGGTTTTTTCTAAGCCTAACAAAGGTGTGTTTGCTGAGAGAGTATATGTCTTTGACGCCGTCACCAAAACTGGACTAATTACTCAAGTTAGAAGGTGGCAACACAGGAGCTTTGGAGATTTGGAGAATAATCAAAGGGCTGAAGAGATTAAGAATTTCTTAACCTAATCTAATTATTCCTGACACAGACGAGCAAGATGAGGCCTTACAATTTAGAGAGGAGAGCACCAGCTTTATGCTGTTCAGTTGCAAAAGAGATGTGTGCAGCTTTGTGGACAGGTCAAGGCCCTTTTTAAAACACAACGAGAGGATTGGTATTCAGGCTGACAATATTAGGTCCTCTTGACATTTCTGATGGATCTGTGTTGTTCCCTGATTATTTAATCACTCACCGTCAGTATGGCACAATGTAGATGGATAACAGTGTAAGCCTCTGTAGTTACATTAAAGATTAATTCAGATTTGCTTGACACAAGATAACGTTAAAGTCCTTCTCCAGACATGTTTCAAAGTATGTAAAAATATTCAGTTATGATTAATATATTGTTTAACATGCTTTTCCCATATACAAGTTAAAAAAAAAACGTGGATGGAAGGAGATCTACTCTTTCTCCCTCAGACAAACTCTGGTTCTGGCCTTGCCGCCTAACACCACTGCTTGTGCTAGGTTGAGACTCGTTCAGTGACTACATTCAAGCAGCTGCCTTAGGTTAACGGTATAAAAGCAGCGGGCATCAAGATTGCTAGAAACATTGGCTAGATTCAGCCATAGGCCTACATGTTTGAACCTCAAGCCAGTTTCAGAGGCGGCACGGCAGCCTTCTCATGGTCGGCCTCCTCACAAAGTCCCATGGGAAAGAAAGCTGAGCCCGGGCAGCTTGCTCGTGAAGCTCCATGGGTGGGCAGCATGATTGCAAAGCTGCACAAGCTTGCAATCTGCAACTACAGTTTTTGGTGTCCTTTCTGAACCCGGCATCAGTCAGACCCTATTCTCACTTTGGCAGACCCTCCTCCAAAGCACACTGGAGGAGAGTCTGGCTACTCCATATAGCATTCAGGGATGGGAGGAAAACGTGCTCTGGTTCTTTAATGTTGAGTTCTTTCTAGTAGTTACATATATACTACTGCAATTTATTACAGTGTTACAATATAACAACTTGCTAATGCTAAAAAATAATTCGAAAAAAAATTGAGATTACAAAAGACAGCACATAATGACAATGAAAGCATATGTAGGTAAATATATGAAGAATAGCAATTACTTCCAGATGACAAGAAGCAAAAAGATTTATAAGATAAATGCAAATTTGTTTTGCAGATTGGGCTAAGCCTGTAGATAGGAGACAGTAAGAAAATACAAACATTGGGAAATGCAAAATTCAGAGGCACCAACAAAATACATTAAACCAACACCATAAGTAAACAGAAAGGCACAACATGAAGTTAACTTTACTTTGCTTTGCTTTACTTTACTTTTTTCTCCACTTACTCTACTACTACTAAAGGATGAGGTGCTGATATCCTCACTAAGTATCAATAACAGACTTTAAAGGTACCATGGCATAACAATTTCCCTTTATGAGGTTTTTTAACATTAATATGAGTCCCCCCAGCCTGCCTATGGTCCCCCAGTGGCTAGAAATGGCAATATGTGTAAACCGATCCCTGGGTATCTTGCTCTGCCTTTGAGAAACTGAAAGCTCAGATGGGCCGATCTGTGATCTTGCCCCTTATGAGGTCATATGGGGCAAGGTTACCTCCCCTTTCTCTGCTTTGCCCATCCAGAGAATTTGGCCCCACCCATGACAGCGAGACATCATGGCTTTCAAATGAGCAAAGTGGCAGTTGGTCAAGGCCACACCCCCAGCCTCCACCTTGCCCCCCTTTCTCCTCCTTAAAAGCTACATACTATAATAATATATAGCCCATACTAAGGAAAGCTCATTATGGGACTGGCTCCAGTGGTTTTATTTCTGCACCAAGGCTGAGTTTTGGGAAAGAGACTTCAGATATGGTTTTAAAGGATGACTAAAGCATCCAAAGAGCACCATGTCATGGGACCTTTTAAAAGTACTTCATCATAGGTAAAGTTTCTGCATTGAAAATGCTACTGAAGTAAAAATATGTAATATAATATAAGTATTATCATAATGTAGTTAGAGTTTTAAAAGTAAAATTCTATGTGAGGGTGATTCTATTATATACTGTATTATAAGATTATTATTACTGATGCATTAAGGGGTTAGCACTTGACATTCAGAACATCAATAGAACAGCAAACCAATTTGTGAAGCTATAGTGGTGCAATGGCATCCTGAGCAGAGAATGAAGTCACAATGTGTGTGTTGTAACAGCTTCTCTGTTCTTTGTTTTGTTAATCGGTCCGACCACGAGTGCATGTAAGCGCATGTGGCCGTGAAAAACATATGTATATTCACATATTTTACCTTTCATATCATATGCTTTCTATGTAACGTCTTATTTTGTTAAGTACCTAGTAAATACAGTTGCTGAATAAATGTAGTGAAATTAAGAAGCATGAAGTACAGCCCTTAAATGAATGTACTTAGTTACATTGCACCATTGAGTTTACTTGTGTTTACTTACAATAATTATCCTTTCTATGATGATTATTTAACCATATAATGATTTAACCATCTGCAATTCCCGGCCAAAAAAGAGACTAAAATTAAATTTAGGCACACATTAAAAAAGCTACAGCAACCTATTAAACATTAGTTATATAAATCATATGACAACTTCACAATAACAGATGAGATTTACCATTCAAAAAGGTCAACACAATGTAGCATTTCAAAGAATTACAAGAAGCACATAACACATACACAGAAACTGCATATAGGGCAGCTAATGTTACACATGACATATAGCAGGCAAACTTGATACAGAGAATAATCAAATACTGTATCATGTAAATCACGTCACACAAACGGCGATGTTGTTCAACTTACACGTTGTTGGTGCAAACTTATAAATGTCCGCAATAGTTTAAATTATTCAGACAACTTCCATCGGTGCAGCAGGCTTTTATGGTCCAAACCATGTTGGCATGAATCATTCCTGCTTATTTTTCCTTAAGCAAGACACTGACTCTCTTCCAGGGATACTTCTGTATAGCTAGAGTGGAAAGAGACTTTTCTTTGTACAATCAATATATAAAGTATCACTTTATTTTTATGAAAGTTGCCCCAGACTTTTTACACTGGCAACTTGTTTTCAGCATCAGTTGTAATAGAATGTTTGCTTGGTCGCTCACATTTCTCTTGTGTGTAACAGCAGTATGTGCAGTGAACTGCCCAGCATAAATGCTTCAATTTCCTCTCTATTGCTGTAGACCCTAAAGAGGGCATAAACACACTGGTGTCAGCTGGCGTTTACAGAGTACATAATTGTAAAAGATGTAGAAAAGTGAAGTGGAGAGTTGCAGGGCATATAAGGTGGTTGTGTCTGAAAAAACAGATTACTACTTGGGGATGGGAACAGTTCTCCAATAGTAAAATCCAAAACAACAGCCCTGGCAAAGCTGTTTGATGTTGGGCCAATTTCAGCCCACAGAGTGCAGTGTAGCAATGCTATTCTGACCCTACAAGTAAATGCAGGACTTGGAGAGAGAGTTAGATTTTTAAGGAATTTTCTTGTTCTTTATAAGTTGCAGTTTAAATTAGTGGGATGTTTTGAAAATAAACAGTCAAATATATGATGTAACAGTAAAATAATCACAGTCCTTAATGCTGACGGTTTTTATTAATGCCCTTTATGCGTCTTACTGTATGTATGTTGACATAGAGATTAATGCATTGACCAGTTTAACTGACTTAATTAACCTCATTAGCATTAGTAATTATATTTAACGGTGATTATGGCAGCACAGTCGGCAGCTCAAGTTCCCCTTTTTCTTTTTAAAGTCAATACCTTGAAGATTCTGCCTTGTAGAAGATCTTATTATTTGGGGCATGCTCAGATTATTCTCAATGACACCTGGAACCAGAATAGATGCCAGTCATGATGACTATTTAAAAAAAAAAGAAAGAACAATTACGTTTTTTGAAGATAAGGGCCAAAGTTTAATGTGCGCAATCTGTGGTTGGATGCATGAGTGTGACTTTTTAAATGTATTTATTTTTTTGTCTGTAACTCAAGTTTGATAAATTGACCATCCCTTTCAGACTTATTTCCTGTGTATGCTCAGACGGTACACATATACACACGGTTGAGTGTATAGGTGTGTGCGTAAAATAAAAACAGTCTGTTAATGTGTGTCTATGTATTGAAACATGGACTCCATGTCCCCTCAGCGGAGTGTCGCTCCTGCTTAGACCCCATTTGAGCTCAATCCAAAGTGAGCAGTGCTGGCCCATTCTGCAGCCTCAGTTCCTCTGGTAAATGGCTGGCTGAGTGGCGGTAATTGCCTCCCGCCCTGCCAGTTCACGCTTGGAACAGCCGCACAAAATATATCGCTGAGATTGGAACCATAGCTCCCATTGGATTAAACTAAGCAAGGTGGGGTGTCCCGGATGCCACCCCATACCTCACTCTCGCAGTCTGAGGCTCAGTACCCTAATATGTGGAGACACAGGGCCACAGACATCGAGCAAGGTCATTTTCCAATGAGACGCAGACTTAGGAGAGAGATGTTTACTTATTAAAACAGAAAGGTCATTAGCAGGAGACATAAAGAAGCTTTGACAAATGAAGTCAAGCCCAGTTAATGTTCCATTCTTGGAAAGAGGAAGAAGTAGCTGAAAGAAGATGAAAAAGTTAATTGAAAATTGCTCTAACTGTATATCTTGATTCCCTCAGTAAGAGTGGTGCTTCTGAACCAGACCAAGCATCTCGAGAATAAAAGAAATAAACAGAAGAATATTGCATATATACACAACAGGGTTTTTCTTTCATATGCCTCAAACTGCCAGCATATCCCAAACAGCCCTCAGGCAACAACTCATTTGATTCCCAACCAATATTGTATTCTGAATATATATGATGGTGTGATGCTTCTTTTTTGCAATTCCAGCTCAGACATCTGTTTGTATGGATAAACAGATGGGGCGAGAATACTCAAGAGGGTCTTGGCTATTGAGAAAATGCTTGCGTGACTTCCCATCCCCTTAACACTTTTGCTTTCTCAGTACATCTTGCCCTGGAGGACACAAGTGCATAACTGGCACATGCAAATCTCCCACCTATAGTGCTACACTGTACACACACACACACACACACACACACACACACACACACTCACATGTATGCATATGCATACATACATGGTTATATACGCATGGACAAACACACAATACAATACACAAATACACAAGCCCCAGGCCCATTCACATGATAGCTGGTAGCGTACAGTCACATGTGTTGGTCAAAGATGTGTAAAAGCACACACGGATATGTCAGTGTGATTTCCTAATTATTGCAAAGAATGTGAATGTGTGACAGAGAGGAAAGACAAGATGTGTACAAGAGGGTGAAGGATGAATGCACCAAGACTAGGCATTCGTGAGTGTGTTAATGTGTAGATCTGCAGTATGCATAGAAGTAACTGCTTACCATGTCTGCGTATAAAAGAGGGATTAGTAGAGATGGCGTGTGTGTCTGTGTGTGTGGTCTTTCTCAGGGATGCCCCCTTACCCCCAGCTCATCAAAGTAGCATATTAAAATGAGATGACTCAGACTGATGATGACGCTGTGAGACCTGTTGCCCCAGCAGTGTTGCAAAGGAGAACATGCAAGTCTCATTCTTGTCTCCCTCTACCCTGCTCTCCTTTTTGGTCAAATGAGGAGAAGACTTTGGTGATAGCTGCACTCACCAACTCATACAGACACAGAAATAACAGGATATTCTGACCACATGTGACACAGACCTGGCCTTTTGTTTGTTTTGTTTTGAGAATCTAATCTGCAAGGTGGTAAAAACTGCATTCAGAAAATAGGGTGAAGTGTGCCTTTATTTATTGCTTTC
This sequence comes from Percina caprodes, assembly GCA_013375575.1. Lineage (NCBI taxonomy): Eukaryota > Metazoa > Chordata > Actinopteri > Perciformes > Percidae > Percina > Percina caprodes. The sequence goes on along the minus strand of JABXJD010000007.1, from coordinate 1,966,265 downwards.
AGTGAAAATACAGCCAAAGTTATGATTGTTTATTTTCTACATTATAAATACAATATATATTGACAACACTGATGTTATGTTAGCTATAGTACTTGTTTCTTGCTGCTTCCAGTTTTTATGTTGAGATTGGCTAAGTATGTTTTAGACCAATCTCTACTCAAAGCACAGTATGAAGTTGGTGTATTGTCTTCTAACTTTTGTTAAGAAAACCAACAAGCATATTTTTCCCAAATGTCTGTTTGTCCTTTAACCATGTCTTACCACATATTAGAATCACAGAGAGTAATCCACGATTACGTAAAAGCAGCTGTATGGCAGATGTTGTGACCCACTTTCTTGAGGGGTATGGATTACGAGTGATTATGTTTAATCAGATTTGCATGTGTGATCACAGATAGGTGTGAAAGAGTGGTGGTCTGCCAACGGTGACCCTAAAGATGGTTCATATGTTAGCAAAAAATGTAACTGTGGCAGAATTAATAAAGGCAAACCTTTCGTCACCTCCAACCTGTCACAGTCACACTCGTTTTCTCTTGCTAAATCTGCATCCCTGGTAGCGTCATGGCATGGCAGAATGCTAATCTTGCACAAAAGAAAAGCTGAAAGACATTAAAAAACAAGCCTAGTGAAATTATACTTTTCTTGTGGTTTAAAAAGAAAATTGTCCAGCCTTTGAATGTGAAAGATTAGAAAACTATTTTACATAAAATGAAAACGAGAGAAGAAAGCAGGACAGATGATAGTTTGAATGCATTAAAACTATAATACATACATATAGTACACCTTTTCAGCATTTTTAACTCATCTAAACTGTAAGAGCTTCAGAAATCAACTTTGACAGCTTTATTTTTGCCGGTTTATTTGCATGATTTCTGACATTTGCCACCAGCATGGGGAGTCTCTAGCAAAGCTGTCACTGAAATAAATCGTAAATGACCTTTAGTGCCTAAGAGGGCTCCTAACCATGGCCGGGCAGGGACCCAGTGTGATGGGCGTTGAGCGCCCGAGTGAGTACAGACGTTCCACACTAATAGTGCTGAATATATATGCCCTTGACATGACAAAGAGAGGTGGAGGGCTGAAAGTGGTCACATCGCATTAGCATCGAGCAGGCTTGACTGGCTGACAGGGCAGTCTGACTGGAGCCCAGTGGTGATAAAGGCAGTGCGTAGGAGGCGAGGGGCAGAGGGTCTACCATCCTTGGGGCATTACACAGGACAGTTGGATGGGGTCAGTCAGCAAAACCAAGCAGCCACCCATCAATAATTAAATCAGTCACAGTCAATATATCTTGGCATGAGCGCCTGAGCACATTGATCACAACAGAGGTCCCCCACAACTGGCATCAAAGAGTAAACCTTAAGCTGATTGTTTGACAAAGACTGAACTAGCTGCTACATGTATGTAGTGATCTGCATAACTGCTTTAAGAAATGTGTGTGTGCATGTGTGTACACCCTTCTCTAGCTGTCTGCTCTTTCTCTTTTCAAAGGGAGTGTGCACAGCATCAGTCCATTGCTCTTTATGGAGAGGATGGGTTTTCACCAGAGCTGTGGTCCCTCTGTCAAATTAGATTAAGGGCTGCTTACTCGTTATTGACAGGAGCCGCTTGCAGTAATGACCCATATTGAGAGAGTCATCTGCTTTGATGGTAAGAACACAGGCTACGCTGAGCAACTCCCACTGCATCTCTTTAGGGTGAAAAAAATCCCTATGATGGCCACTAGATTTTTGTGAACTATTCCACATTGTAATACCATTCTGCGTCTGGCCATGTTTGATTTAAAAGCGTCTATCTGTTGGGTCTTTTTCCCCACTCGCCTTCTTTGGCCCACCCTCAAATCAGTTGACAGGGAGGTCCCTGGGAGTGTGTGCCAGCATTACATTTGTTTGAGCTGGAAAGATGACAGAAGTCACATTTAATTACGGGGTTCTTGTGTCAACTGAGGGGATAACGGGGTATGTTGTGAATGCATGATGCATACAAAATGAGTAAGCTGTAGAGTCTGTTCTCCTCCACATTCCACAATATAGCTGACCATTGGGCTACATTGTACAGCACAATGGGATTTTTCTTTTTAATGCTTTCAGAATTAATTTCTATTCCACACACTGTCTGCAGCTTGCTTTGTGCATCCATGCATTGTGTGCCATCATGTGTGTGTTTACATTATCTGTTTGCACACCTGCTTCAATGTCTGTTCATTTCTAATTGTAAAGCATTCCAGATCCCCAGAGCTATGCAGCCACCCTGCACATTCAGCAGGAAAGGAAGAATCCTGATATTGTGTGCAGCACATTGTGATTAACACTAGCCAGACTGCCAGAAGAGGCAGCTCTCTGCCCCTTATTATTAGCTGTAATACATGGAGTGCACTCTTAAAACATACCAGTCCACTTATCCATTAGGAGCCAAGTTAAACAAGTGGTAAGTCATCTTCATCCTATCGTTAAACTCCTATTCAGATTAGATCTAAAAGGAATATAGTGGATTATTGCTTTGGCAGTTGGGCAGAAGAAGAAGTTGCTAATCAAGGCCCAGCATCCAGAGCTGACAGTATGCTTTACTGCCAGTGACAGAGACTGATCTGTTGTGTAGCCTTGGTACCGTACGTCTCTGCAGCTGTAGATTTAAATGTGAGATTTGAGATGTCCTATCTGTAAGTCCTTGGCTTGCCCAACCTGTCAAGATGACTTCACCTTTTAGACTTGAGTCATGTGCCATCTTTCCTCATTACAGTGCATATGTTATCGCTGACCTTTATAGGGCATATGTGATGGTAACATTTCTCATGACAGTATGGTAACATTTTGCATGATTTCTCAATAAAATAACGTATGATGTATTGATTAAATCTTGCATGTAGTGGACACTAAGGTTCATTACTGTAGGATTCTGAAATTTTGGATGCCGCCATTTTCGTCCCTCACAGCAAAACATGGTAAAATACTATGGCAAGTGACAAATGGCAAATAATAGATACTTTCAGGATTATGCATTCATCTGTTCTACTAACTGCTGCTGGGTTTGGTTTCTGTGATTGCTGACCCACTTATATATATTATCGTGATAGTTTCAATGTTGTGGTCTGTTGTGGTTTTGAGTTTCTGTCTTGTGTTTTCCCGACTTTGTGATTGTCTGCCCCATCCTGATATATTTAATCTGTTGAAGTCCTTGTGTCACCTGTCTATTGTTTCTTCTCATTACCTTGTGTATTTATTCTCTGGTGTGGGATCATTGTATGGTGTTGTCGAGTTTGGTGCTGTCCTGTCTCTGGATTTATTCTTCTCGGAATTCCTGTGGTTTTGTTTCATGCTTGGATTACTTTTGTTGTAAGTTTTTGACTACCTTCCTCTGGACACCTGTTGTCTGTGTTACCTCTGGACATTTTGGGTTTTAGTTTTTGTTAAATTACATTTGGGTCCAAGCCTCGCCATTATTCCTGACAAGCCGTTACATTCAGGTGCCCATCCCATATTCAACAGCTTGTTCTTTTTTTGTTCAATTTTTTTTATTTTTATATACAAAAGAAGAAATAAAAACAGTGACAAACAATTACAAACAATACACTGAGACGGAGAACGCGTCCCAGGGCCAAAAAAAAAAACAGACAGGAAAGACGGGAGGGAGGGAGACAAAACAAAACACGCAGAAACAGACACACACAGACAGACACAAACACCTGTGCAAGTTAGAGGTCCAGGTTGTAACAGAAGGCTACAGCCCGGACCTCAGAGATTCAGCAATGTTCTGCCAAATGTCCATAGTCTTTCCTGGCGCTCCGTGAATGCACGCCGTGGAGAGTTCCATATATTCTACATCCAAATAGGAAAGGGTCTATGTGCGTATATAGACAGGTCGTGAGGTGGTTTGCAACGGGTTGCAATCATTTTCTTTGCAGCTGTAAGTCCAACACGGCGTGTTTCTGAGTTCCAGAGAGCTGAAAGGCTGACAGATCATTCAAAATCAAGACATTGACAGTAACAGGCACAGTAACATTAAATAAGGCGGACATATTGGATGCAATATTGTTCCAGAACTGACCACCGGGAGAGAAACTCTGCACAAGCACCATACTTTTATTGGGCAGAAAGTGCACAAAGGACTGTTCATTATTTTCATGTGGTGCATTTTCACGGGGGTGACATATGTCCTATGAATGAAATTGTAGTGAATCTGCTGATGGTCTGGATTGCGTGATACTTCTGGAATGCTGACCATACATCATGCCAGTCGAGAGTGATACTCAGGCCTGGGCGATCACATGCCCAGATCTTCTCAATAGGAAGGGCAGAGTGGCCAGATATCACTAAAACTGATAACGCCTAGATACCATACCACAGTAAATAACTATAATAACTATAAAATAATAGGATGGATGGACAAAGGCCTTTGCCCAGGGACACCTTATGCCTTAAGTGCTGATCCTAATTGAAGGTAAAAGAAAAAAGAGGAACGTGGTAGATTGAATGCGTTCTGCAAGTCAGAAAAAGGCAATAAGCCAACCTTGCTAAAAATGTCTTTTAGACAATGAAGCCCCCTTTGTTCCCATTGTGGGGCTGTTAGTGGCTTGTTCTTTTAAAGCAAATGAGAATTTAAAGAATATAAAGTCTACAAAAACAGCCCAAAATTGTTATATCACTTAGTGCAAACATGGCTGCTGGCAGTGTAACACTGAACAAGTTCCCTGTGTATAGTCTGAGGTGGAAACAGATTCTTTAGGAATCCCAAAAAAAACTGTTGGTTGCAGCTATAGAACAAACGACCTTGCCGTGTTTTTCGCCCTCAGCTTCTATAGCTGTATCCGGCTCAACTTGTACAGTTCAAAGCAATCTGGCAGGTGGAGTTAGAAAAGAGCACAATGTTGTCAAACAGAAATCAGATTTGCTAGACTCTCCATTAGCCTTAGCCCCTTCACTCCCCCCTGGAGATCACATTAAATAACATCTGCTATCATCAGGATAACCTGTGTCAGCTACGTGACAAGACTCCAAATACCGGGTCGCAGATTGTGAGGCGATGAAGGAAAGAGAATAGAGATAAAGGCGATACAGCTAGCTTAGAAGTCCTCACACTTACATTAGAGCTTGTTGAATCTGTCCCAGGATATAATTAACATATAAATTGATGCTGGTTTATAAAGCAGGCATGGTACAGTTGATAGCAGCGTTACACCACTGGGAGGATAGAATATAACTACTGTATGTATTTTGTGTGTATAGCGCTTACCAGCTTATATCACTATTAAAATAAGCACTGTAGAACATGTAAAATGTGATCAGAAATCCTGCATGTTTCACAGGAGCATATTTGAGAAATGTGGTGGGTTTCCAGTGCCAGGCTAAGCCCGATAAGGGAGTCCACTGAGTGACAGCAGACTGAGCAGTTGTCAGAAGTAGCGATGCATGATCCGGCTCTAGGGAGTCAGCCACAACCAAATAGCTCACCTTATCTTCCGACAGTACCATTTGGAGAGCTCGCACTCTTCTATTGGTCCCTCTTTCTCGCTCTTTCATTGCCATCGCCCCTCCCTTTCCTCTTGGCTGTGCACACTGGTCTGTTGACTGGTAATGAGAAGATGGGTCTCTTTTTTACGCCCCTTCTTTAGCTCCCACTTCATTTTAAGCATCTACTTTTTGTTGCCTTTTCTGAACATCTGTTTCTATCTTTTTCAGTTTTTTTTCTTTAAGGAGACCAACACCAGACTGTCTTGGAAACATGTATGCATTGTGTTTCTGTTAAATCATCCAAGCTGCTAACCTCTTGAAACCCTCTTTGAACAGTCCTTGCAAAGGCTTTCTAATTGTATTTATTGTGCAGTATAGTATGCACGCTTTGTGGCTCTCCACTGGATATAACGCTACCTCCAGGCTTCTGTCCAATATGCTCCCATTGAGTACTAATCATCTGGCAGAATGTGAATTCTGCTTTTCTTGAGGAAATCATTATAGAGCCTCACAAAAAGCAGCCTCCAAATAGCCAGCGTCCAGACATTGTTGGACTGAGGCGTCTGCACAGGCGCCTGATTAAAAAAGAAGCATGGGCATTAATTGGCCAGCTGATGTTAGGTTGTCAGCAGTAGCTGATGGCTCATTATGCTGCTGGAGCAGAAAAGGAGGAGGATGAGAGATGAGCGTTCCCCCTCACATATTCCATTTTGGCCATGCTTAAACCAAGAACATCCTGCAATTTCAGAATCAACACATCACTCAAAGGGTCTGGGGGTTTTAGATAAATAAAATCATTCAATCACAGTCATTCCCATGGATACAAGCTTGGTGGGAGCTGCGATGAAGAGATGGGTATGATTGTGCGTCTGTTTGTTTGTGAAGCAGGGATTCACGTGGTCAGTTTGCTTGGATAATGGGGTTGGCGGGCAGCACAGTGCTCGCCGAGGCGAACAGCTAATTAGCAGGAGCAGATGAGAACATGGTGAGTGTGTGTCCAGGATCCAAAGATACACTCCACAACCAACCAGAAGCATGTTGTTTCCCCTCTGCCCAATCATAGGCCCTGCACTGATATCTCCCTTCCTTGTTAAGTGTCCATCCAGCCAATCGATGACATCTTAACCTTTAACGAACTCTCCCCGCCTTTCCAGCGAAGCTTCCATTTACCATGGCAACGACATGTGTCAAATGGAAACTTAGCCCTGAGGGACACTCAGAAAAACAGAATCCATCAAGTTCAGGGTCATTTAACGTTCACATTCCACATTGCCGCTCTTGCAGATGAACAATTTGAATGCGAGGACTGTCCTTGACATGGAATTGAGATTTTTTTGTGCAATAAAAGAGAAGGAGCACAAAGGCTGTATATCTATGGCAGCAAATTGTGATGATATACACCTTTTCTTTTCCATCTGAGATAGCCACGACCATGTACCTCCAGGCAGACATATTCTTCCTTGCAATTTTATTGTGCCTTTATAGACAAAATGAATTCCTTTTAATAAAACAAAAGGGAAACAACAAATCTATGTAGAATGTGACCACCACTCACCAAATTACTGTTCAAAGAAACACAGTATTTTTAAATGAGACTTCTAATACTGGCACAACACTCACATGGTGGGTAATGGCTCAGTATCTTTCAGACAGGGATTACAGTGGGGCTCGAAAGTTTGGGCACCCCAGGTGTATTAATGTGCATAAAGAAGCCAAAAAAGATGGAAAAATCTCCAAAAGGCATCAAATGACAGATTAGAAGTTTGTATAATATGTCACAAAAAGTTAGATTTTATTTCCATCATTTACACTTTCAAAATAACAGAAAACATCTGCAAAAGTTTGGGCACCTTGCAGAGTTTATAGCATGCACCTCCCCCCTTTGGAAAGCTGAGACCTGACAGTAGGCTCGTTCGAGATGAGCCAGGTCTGCGCAGAATGGATCACCGGCGATTTAGAGTTAGATTTGTGTCCGACTTGATCCCAACTTGCTCTGACGTAGGCAACGGTAATCTCACGAGAGCAAGGCGGCCGCAGTTCTGAGACGCAGGCATAATAGTTGCTTTTCACCAACTGCAAGACCCAGGCGGACCCAGAGCATTCTGGGAAACGCCGGCCTTTCAGCTGATTTAACAGCTGATTGGTTCACAATTGACTCAACATGATGTCTTGTATAAACTTCATATTGATTTTTAATCAAAGGGATTTTAATTGCTATTTGTCTGATTTAAAGGCTTATTCTGTACAGAACACATGTTGTGTGGCTGATAGTTACGTTTAGAAGTCAGAGAGACTAAATCTGTTTAGATCACGGACCATCTACAGTCTGCTGTTAATTAACATCAGTAACAGATCACATGTAGAGCATTTTGAGAGTTACTCTGTCATAATTAAAACAACTAGAGACAAGCTCATATGGGGTCAAGCAGATATGGGAGTCTGATAACATTTTATTAAATCGGAATCGCACCACAGTGTTTTTGTCACTTCCTGTTCAGTCAGAAGGCGGCTGAAATCGGCTGGAAACTGTCCGACTTTACCGCAGCTTTTTGTCACCGCTCCCTGCTGCTGCCGCCTGCTCTTGTCCCCTTTACAGGCGAGGCGCAGTTCATCTCGAACGAGCCTAGTGTCATGGATTATTCTCAATCATCGTCTGGAAAGACCAGGTGATGTCAAGCTTAAGGTTTTAAATGCCCAGACTCATCTGACCTTGCCCCAACAATCAGCACCATGGTTTCTTCTAAGCAGTTGTCTAGAAAACTGAAACTGAAAATAGTTGACGCTCACAAAGCAGGAGAAGGCTATAAGAAGATAGCAAAGCGTTTTCAGTTCGGAATGTAATTAAGAAATGGCAGTCATCAGGAACAGTGGAAGTTAAAGCAAGATCTGGAAGACAAAGAAAAATATCAGACAGAACAGTTTGCAAGTCAAAACCAATGTTTGTCTGCACGATCCATCCAGAAAGACCTGGCAGACACGTACAAATATGATCTTCATGGAAGAGTCATCAGAAGAAAACCTCTTCTACGTCCTCAACACAAAAATCAGCGTTTTAAGTTTGCAAATGAACATATAGACAAGCCTGATGCATTGTGGAAACAAGTTCTGTCGACCGATGAGGTTAAAATAGAATTTTTGGCTGGAATAAGCAAAGATACGTTTGTAGAAGAAAGGGTACAGAATTTAATGAAAAGAACCTCTGTCCAACTGCTAAGCATGGTGGTGGGATCAATCACGCTTTGGGGTTGTATTGCAGCCAGTGGTACAGGGACCATTTCACGAGTAGAAGGAAAAACAGATTCAATCAAATTTCATCAAATTTTGGACGCTAACTTGATGCCATCTGTAAAAAAGCTGAAGTTAAAGAGAAGATGGTTTCTACAAATGGATAATGATCCTAAACACACCTCAAAATCCACGGTGGATTACATCAAGAGGCGTAAACTGAAGGTTTTGCCATGGCCTTCACAATCTCCAGACCTCAATTATTTTGAGGTCTGGAGATTGTATAGACCTTAAAAGAGCAGTGCGTGACAGACAGCCCAGAAATCTCAAAGAACTCAAACAAGAATTGAAAGACTCTTGGCTGGCTACAAGAAGTGTTTCCAAGCTGTGATACTTGCCAAAGAGGGAAGTACAAGGTATTAACTCTGCTGGGTGCCCAAACATTTGCAGATGCCAATTTTTTGTTTTCTGTTATTTTGAAAGTGTAAAGGATGGAAATAAAATCTAACTTTTTGTGACATATTATACGAATGTCTAATCTGTCATTTGATGCCTTTTGCAGATTTTTTCATCTTTTCTTGGCTTCTTTATGCACATTAATACAAATTTTTACCTGGAGTGCCCAAACTTTCAAGCCCCACTGTATACTGACACAAGCAAAAAGGTAGAATATATCTCATATTGCTTGGGTAACCATGGCAATGACTACTGTTTCTATGAAAGACTAAACACTAAACACACCAGCGCCCGCAGTAGTCATACATCATTGTGGAAATGAAGGGATCTTCAATATTAGTCATATATGGCTGCCATTTGTACGTGGAAATTACTGCTGTAAGTTTTATTGTTCTTTTCTCTTTTGGATCAGAGCAATCCTGTGACCATACTGGCAGTTATGATAGGGGTGAGGATTGCACACAAGACCTCAGCTTTAACAGCTCATTTATCATTCATCTGAGGTTGGTCCAAGCCAGCCAGAAAATATAAGGGGAATGAGATTTCCTTGGGCATGCTATCTCACAGCATGCACAAGTCACAATCAGCCTTGCAGTGTTAGCAACACCATTTATAACCCCTTAGAGATATGAGCACCTTTTATTGTGGAACTCACCTGGGCTTTGAGCTGGCATCCCCCAGTGTTAGTGTATTTTTAAGCTAGCACACATGGAACTTGGAGTGTAACCTGAAACAGGACTCCATTTTAAAGATAATGGATGATTAAGGTCTAGTGCATGCTATGACTCCCCGTGGTACCAGGGTTATTGTGTTAAAAATAAGATTGATGCACTATCTTGCCTTGAAATTATAAAATATGTCCAATATCCTATTCATCTTCACCCATTCTCTATGCAACACGCTCCTCTGGCCCAGAATAAAAAATCCCATCATTATATTCTCTCCTGTGTCTAGCTCTGTTCTTTTCGGTTTCCCTCTAATCTTTGCCACAATCTTTGTAAAGAGAGCATTGTTGAGAAGGTTAGACTACCCACTGTCTTGTTAAAATAGCTTTGATTATGTAGAAAAAGACATCTTTTTCCATAGTGGCTGAATTGGGAATAATCAAGTTGATTTAAAAGTCTTGCGTGTGAAGAAGTTTCAGTTTAGATGGAAACTAGATGGAAGATATATTGGCCTGCTCGCTGGCCCACTCATGCATCACGAAGGTGACAGATACTTGAAAAGTATAAAGGATGAGACAGACTCATTTCAAGCCTGGTAAACAAAGCAGAGTACATGTCAGACATCCCCTAACAGGGTAGAGTGACACTGTGGGGAATCATATAGCAGCATTCAGTGTCACACACACACACACACACACACACACACTAGAGTGCTAATCGCATTTTTCTGTCCGCATTTTTCTTAAAAATCAAAACAAACCCATCAGAGAGATAGCAAAAACATGTGGTGTGGCCAAATCAACTGTTTGGAACATTCTTAAAAAGAAAGAACGCACCGATGAGCTCAGCAACACCAAAAGACCCGGAAGACCACGGAAAACAACTTGATGACCAAAGAATTCTTTCCCTGGTGAAGAAAACATCCTTCACAACAGTTGGCCAGATCAAGAACACTCTCCAGGCGGTAGGTGTATGTGTATCAAAGTCAACAATCAAGAGAAGACTTCACCAGAGTGAATACAGAGGGTTCACCACAATATGTAAACCATTGGTGAGCCTCAAAAACAGGAAGGCCAGATTAGAGTTTGCCAAACAACATCTAAAAAAGCCTTCACAGTTCTGGAACATCATCCTATGGACAGATGAGACAAAGATCAACTTGTACCAGAGTGATGGGAAGAGAAGAGTATGGAGAAGGAAAGGATCTGCTCATGATCCAAAGCATACCACCTCATCAGTGAAGCATGGTGGCCGTAGTGTCATGGCGTAGGCATGTATGGCTGCCAATGGAACTGCTTCTCTTGTATTTATTGATGATGTGACTGCTGACAAAAACAGCAGGATGAATTTTGAAGTGTTTAGGGCAATATTATATGCTCATATTCAGCCAAATGCTTCAGAAGTCATTGCACGGCGCTTCACACTGCAGATGGACAATGATCCAAAGCATACTGCGAAAGCAACCAAAGATTCTTTTAAGGGAAAGAAGTGGAATGCAATGGCCAAGTCAATCACCTGACCTGAATCCTGCATTTCACTTGCTGAAGACAAAACTGAAGGGAAAAGGCCCCAAGAACAAGCAGAAAGTGAAGCCAGTTGCAGTAGAGGCCTGGCAGAGCATCACCAGGGATGAAACCCAGCTTCTGGTGATGTCTATGCATTGCAGACTTCAGGCTGTAATTGACCTCAAAGAATTTGCAACCAAGTATTAAAAAGTGAAAGTTTGATTTATGATGTTAATCTGTCCCATTACTTTTGGTCCCTTAAAAATGGGAGGCACATATACATTTGGATGTAAATACCCTCAAATTAAAGCTGAAAGTCTGCAGTTAAAGCACATCTTGTTTGTTTAATTTCAAATCCATTGTGATGGTGTATAGAGCCAAAAAGATTAGAATTGTGTTGATGTCCCAATATTTATGGACCCGACTGTACGCTTGTTTGTGTGGAAAGCCTGTTTTTATTAAAGGGATACTTCATGGATTAGCATTAGCATTAAGAATAGTATCAGTAGAAACCCCTTTAGTCTCCCCCTGAGACTAGATTTCTCTGTATTGTGGGTCTGGATAAAAGCCTCTGATGATGCAACAATTGTCATGTAGTGTCATTGAAGGCATTTTTGCCCAGAGGCTATGAACTACCACAGCTGGTTACACATGTTTTTAACCCGCCCATAGGGGGTGGGACTGTCACTGGGAGTGTCAGCCATGTTGAAAATACACGTTGCTAACAGGCTTTCTCTTTACAGCAGCAAACTTACAATTATGTGCATTCACATGTGTACCACCGGGATACATTGGTATAGATTGGAGAATATGCAGGAAACTTTATTACGGACAGACTACTAACACGAGCTTCGCCTGCTACTGAGACCACCAAAGACAACCAAAGTGGTGAAATGCTAAACTAGGGCAGGAGTATGATCTAGGTGGAAACCTAGCATTAACCGGCTACCTGTCCCATCAATCCTCCTGCTTGCAAGTGTCTGCTCAATATACAATAAACTGGACTACATCCAACTTCAACAAAACTCCCAACGCAAATTCAGAGACAGCTGGGATTTTGTTTTTGTGGAAACATGGCTGAACAACAGTGCACCAGACTATCCAGCTACCAGGCCTGCTGGCCTTCCAAGCAGATAGATATGCTGCTCTATCGCCGGGTAAGACTTTTGGAGGTGGGCTGTGTTAACACGACCTGGTGCAGCTGGTGGAGTATGTGACTGTTAAATACTGACCATTCTACATTCCATGCAAATTCACAGCTGTGTTTATACTCAGTGTTTACACCAAGCGCTAAGGCTATCAATGCATTAGCTGAACTTTACGGAGCCTATAATGTATATGCTCTAAATGTAGCCTGTATGTATGTATGTATGTATGTCTGTATATGTATGCATGCATGTAAGTAAAACGGTGAAACTTTGTTTTGTGTATATGGTTGAAATGACAAAACCCATTTGAGTTGACTTGACTGTCTATCATCGGTAGGCATGGCTTAGGAGTGGATTCGTAGGGAAGTTATGCATGTGCATTCTGGGAGTTGCTGTCTTTCATCTACATGAGCCAAAAATAAATTTTCTGTCTTTTCTCGGTCTAGAAGGCACCAACTTCTAAAAAATTTTCACATTTCACTACTTAAATGACCCAATTTAATACTTAAATATACCAGCGGTGATATTTCCCTTTAAGCAACTGTAGGAAGGCATTTGGAAATGTCAACAGATGAGCACATCAGCGCACACGGGGCAACAAGCACACGTTAATAAGCTGTTTAATTTAAAATGTTCAATGTGTTAACCTTTTCGACCATGGTCAGAAACAAACAAAAGCAAATGTATTAACTTGGCTTTCAGTCTGGGGTTTATTTCGGACACTGCACACACTGTAGGCCTACAAAACTTATTCCACCGACTCGTCTCCGGTTTCAACTACACATCTGCTTCCTCTTTCACTATCTCTCTTCTGCCAACTTTCCACACACACACACACACTGAGCTCTATTAAAGGAGCCGCAACACCATTTTACAACAAATGCCTTATCGCGCTGATGTGACCGGCAAGTGTATGTGACGGGTCCCTTCGTGATTTGTTTGGTTATCCGCAGTCTAACAAACACACACACACACACACACACACACACACACACACACACACACACACAGTGAACCATACTGTCTTCACTCAGCATACATACTGTACACTACATCTATATTTAATTGGCTGAGATCCTAATGTATATTTCAGCAGTGAGAGGCCCTTGATAGTAACTTTCACAGCACAGCAGTTAAAGCAGTTCAACAATGTATCACCCAGCATGTCATCCAATCATGAATCCGGGTTTTCACTCCCTCTCCTGCTCACTCACTACAGGGTGAAAATCAGAGCTGATTCATCTACCCTGAAGTCAGAGAGAGAGAGATGCACATCTATTATACATGGTATATGTGGCTATGTGAAATGAACCGGCCGAAGCAAATTGGGCACATTTTGCTCCGTTGCTAGCCAGTCTCCAAGGGGAGCCAATTACCACGTTTCTCCTTTAGAGCAGGGCCAAAATAACCAAAATTCCCCCATCTTCCCTGGAGCACAGACAAGGAGAAGTAAGGAAAATGTCCACTCTCTAGTTCCCCATTTGCCCTAAAGGCATTTGCTGAAATCACAAATCCCCAGCATTCATTACCTGCTAATGACTCTCTGTCCCACAGAGACTGCGTAGAGAGAGAAAAGTGAGGGGAAAAAGGAGCAGGGAGGGTTTAGAAGTAAAAGAAGTATAGATGGAAGAAACATGGGGGCCCATCATCACCATCAAGATGGATGTGTCCCAGGTGCAGGTGATTTCCAGACTGGAACACTGAACATTGGGGACATGGAAATATCCGATATGGCTGGTTACTCCATGTTGACTGGTGGCTGAGGAGTGTCCAGATAGCCTGGCACTGAAAACTAATCTGCCCACACACCTGTGTTGACCTTTACCTTGAGTGGAAAACACAGCAAGCAGGTGTTAAGCTTAATGTTTCAAATCAGAGATCATTTTTATGTATAATTAAAGAGAAGAAGCACTGAATTTACCAACCGGTTTTACCATTTTGCGATCAAGAGCAAATCCATCCATTGATCATTGTTTTTTTGCTGTAGCTGGCCTTTAATTCACACACACAGTGAAACCATTTCAGCCTCTTTTAAAAGTATTCTTCTGTAAAGTTCTTCACGCTCTGGCTGCCACAAATGGGAACCATAACATACAGAAAGAGATCAAAATAAGCCATGCTTGTACATAATAAAACAAGTTTGGAAGATGTATAATTAGGCCTCATGTCTGCCCTAATGAATTTCTACTTTCTTACTACATGTTAGATATTATTTCTAAGTGTATCCATTCCTGTGGTTCATTTTTCCAGCCAATCCTGCTCATACTAATTATCCGGTGTCTCATATTATAACAAATATAGTATTCAAGGTCCGAATACAGTCAATATCTGGTATATCTTAGTGCTCACTAACACAGATATAGACAGATTTGTGAACAATATTTGAGAGAAATAAGCCTTTTGTGTACATGGAAAAAGTCTTAGATCTTTGAGTTCAGCTCAGGAAAAATGGGGGAAAAAACAAAAGTGTTGCGTTTATAATTTTGTTCAGTGTATGTAGGAACAAGAGACAAATATCATCCAGAGTTGAAAGTCTGTACTTTCACTTTGTTTGTTTTCTTCTTTCCTTTTTTACATTTTGTAATGAGTGAGATTTATAACACTGAATAATGTGCCGGCAAAGGTTTGGATATTTTAGGCTGTGGATATTTTGAGTTGTTTATGTTTTGCAGCATCTGCAGACTTTTAGGTCCATCTAGTTTTATGGCAGTTTCACTAAAGGCCAATTTGAACAAAATCAGTCAAAGGAAATACCCTAAATGAGTCAATTTGAAGGTGTATGAAAGATGTTTAGGTTTAATAGCCTGCAATTTTCTTTCAAAAGAGATCTGCTAATGGTTTCAAGTCAAACTAGTGGCTTTAGTCTTGAATCAACAGTTTTATGGATCAGGCTCCTGGTGTTGATGATAAATGTTGCTGAAGTTGAAATAATATTGGATCATCAATATTTGATTTTCTTTGCCTAGCATACTCACATATACTAAAACTAGTGCTATCTATCGATTAAAATATTTAATCGCGATTAATTGCATTAATGTCATAGTTGATCGCACATTTTCATCTATTCTAAACGTCCCTTGATTTCTTCCCTTGATTATTTTTTCTCTTTTTAATGCTCTTATCAACATGGAAAAATGTGTATTGACTCGCTTTGTGCAAATGTTTTTATTTTTATTTATTGAAAACAACATTGGCATATAGCCTACTGTAGTGTTCAATTGTACACCTAACATTCTCACTTGGAGCAGTCATTCACACTTAATAATAACTCTCACACAATGTAACGGTGTTACACACCTTTTTATAATATACATACATTTACATATATTTTTCTAATGTTACTAGTTCTGGCAACAGCATGTGTAAAACAAAACATTTGCTAGGTTAATCTTGCGTTAAAAAAATTGACACCCTTAAACTGGGTTTGCGTTAACGCTGTTCATAACACGTTTTACTGACAGCACTAACTGAAACATATTTAGTGTTAAATGTGCTCACTTACTGTATGTACATTTGTCTCTCTCCTTATAAAGCAACATAATTTGTTTCTGTCAGTGTATGGTGAATCTATTGTTCCCTCTTTTGTCGTTTTTAGTAGTTAACTAAAAGGAAGCCAGCAAGCATTCAGTCTTGACAATTTGAAACACAGTCTGCATTGTGAATTAAATTCCAGTTGTGTTTTTCTACAAGAGCAGAAACGAAACGTGCAAATTGTAATTACTCTGCAATCCACAAAAAAGTATGAGCCACTTGCTCGCAATTACTGTTAAAGTTCAACCACAGAGAGGGCTGAATTATTGCCATGGATTTTCTGTATCATCAAATGAGGGCGTTTAGAGAGCAAAATGGTCTTCTTAGGTGGGGTTGGCTCACACCCTGTTCCTTACAGCAAGAGATAAGGTGGGTGTTAGCTGTGACATGATGAAATGATTGTATCTTCTCTGTAAGAGGTCCGCAGGGTGAGTCAGAGAGAGATGTGAGCATTTATTCTCACTGCCTGACTACCTCTCTTTCTTCGTGTTTTCTGCACACACACACAGCCTGAGAAAGTGTGCAACTGTGTGAGCATGCGCACAACAATGAGAGAGAAAGTGTATGTTTAAATCAAGTGTGTGTGTGTGTGTGTGTGTGTGTGTGTGTGTGTGTGTGTGTGTGTGTGTGTGTGTGTGTGTGTGTGTGTGTGTGTGTGTGTGTGTGTGTGTAAAACTGTGGCCATCTCTAGACTGGAAAAAAGTCTTTGCCCGAGGGTCTCTCTCTGTCCACTGTCATTCACATAGCTGTAACCTCTAAGGACAGAGACTCTTCTGCCACAGGGTCTCCTTCAGTACAAAATCCTCAACTGATAAACTATGACTGCATTCTTTGTGAGCCATTTCTCTGAAATAATAAAAGAAGTCTGAGGACAACCGCATTTTTCACCTTTCCACATTTCTATACCCCATCTGCCAGACTGCAACATGTTCTGTTTCTGTTTATTGCATGACATTATGTCCACTTTCTAAAGCCTTTTTCAGACATTGGAGGCATAACATTGCTAGTTTCATCTGTCTGTCAATGTGATAGTCTTTTGTCGTTCAGACACAGGTTTGAATAAATGTTGGTTATGGCTTAATTCGCACATGACAGGACATTTACAGAAAGAGCCACAATACTATTTGGCATACGTTGCTAGAGAGAGAGAGAGAGAGAGAGAGAGAGAGAAGTGGCAGTAAGGTATTAATGATGACTTTAAAACAAATGTTCTTATAGTGTATGTCCTCATACATTTTTTTTTAGAAATAGAATTCTGCTACCGGGCATTTAGTTTCTCGCTGTCTGTATTTAACCTTGTTGCTATTGCTGCATTAATCTGACAGCATTGAAATTAGAGTTGTGCCCTGTTGAGAATGTTATTACTCTGTGACATGATGCCACATTTATGATGCCAGCATGACTCTTACGTAGAAGTGATTTTGCTAATTCAGACATGAGGCCATTGCATTATGGAACAAGATGGATGTCTGAGAATGTAAGTGCAGATTGTTTTAGAAATATGTGGGATTTGCAGTGTGTTAGGATGCGTCTCACATTTGGTCTTACTAATTCCAATACATTTTTTAACATTATTCTTACACCGTCCTGACACAAAGCTTTCATAAGGTTTGCAATGTGCGTCACTGTGAGGTGCAGTTACATTAAAGTAATATAACTTCCATGACACCACTTTACCAGCTAAAACCAATATCTGATGCTTCAGGCAGAGAACATCTTTTATTCCCTTTTCAGTTTTTATCAAAGGAGCTGCAGCACCTAGTGCAGCAGCCAAGGTGAAACAGAGAGTGGACACAAGAGAGGCATATCTTCCTGCCCTTACCTTGATTCACAGTGAATCCAGTCTATTTGTTTAAACAATATGCAATTACCAGCATTTAAACAGCTGAGCTCGTTAAAGTGATTAGCTAGTGTTTACCATAAGCAACATTTAGTACACAAGATAAGGGCTTTCATTTGCATATGCTAATGATAGGTAATTAGCTATGCTCCGTCGGGTAATCCCTATTCAGCCCCAACCTACAGGCATTATTTTTGAGCAGATTAGAAACTGCAAAAATAATTAATTAACTCAATCAATCATGGAAAGGCTAATATACGCGTAACAAATGACAAGGGGACAGTTTTAATGTCAGAAATCAGCAAAGAAAGAGGCAAAGATCCAAGAATACTTAAAGGCATGAAAGAAGGAGCAGCCGCCAAAATGTAATTGTGTCACTCTGACGATTTACAGTAACACAAACACCTTGTTTCCAGGATGTGGAATGGTGGTTGTAATGCTTAGTGTTCAGCGGGGAAACAACAAGACAGGCACTTTATTCAAAACCCTCCTCTGTAATTGCTTGCCCAGACAAACCTGTTGAAGATGTTACAATAGAAGAACAAAATGGCTTTTGTGTGTTTTTGGACTTAAAGTAAACCTAATTCACCCTCCAGGTAGACATGGCTTAGAAGTGAAGACAAGAGAGAGACACTGATATAATTTAAGTGTAATGTGTGTTTGCACTCCTAATGTTCTCTCTTCTCAGACATTGAAGGGCATGATGAACTCTGACAACGTTGGCTGTGGGGCGAGCAGAACGTACCTTTGCTCATCTCCCTTGTTCTTAGACTTCACAGAGCTATTAGGACACTGCAATATATCCATTCCCACCAAAGCTGTGGCTACATAGAGGACAGGAAATTGAAGGGATGCTATGCAGATTGGCGTGCAGGTCAGTCACACTATGGCAAGCGTGCATATGAAACTGTGGAGCTCGTTGGAAACGCGAGTTCCCCGGTCAGCTAAAACAGCAAAGGAGAGTTGTGTACAAGATGAGGACGTTGCTCCACCGTTATAGGGTATGTAAATGGAAACACATCCACAAGCTAACACACATTTAAGGGCATCACCCAGATGTCTCGTTTACCAAGACGAGGAAAAATCAAACCGTGTTTTCTTTATTTATCTTTTGCATATTATTTTAATATTTTTGTTTATATTTAATTTTGTAATTTCATAGCTAGTATAGCAATGGGAAAGTGTTTGTTCATTGTTCATACAGTGTAATACGCCAGTGTTTGAAATGTTCCTTATTTTTATAATAAAGATAGTTTACCAAAGTTGCCAGTGGGCAAAATGATCTTAGTCCCCAACAATAGGATGTTGTCTCATTGACACTTGCACTTTTATCTGTTATAAAATATCTTAAATGAAACGTATTCTTATATGCCCGTTATCTACGCACTGAACCATGACTCCTAAATCGTGGTAAGGAACCAAAACTGTGACTTCCTTTTAGCCTTGACACCCAACCACACACATCAGAGCTGCTTGATGTGGTCAGAGATGGAGAAGACTTGAAACCTCCAACCAGAGAGGGTTGTATAATCTTACCTTTAGGCCCAGTGTTAGTGCAGAGCACAATAATCTAATCTGCTGAGCAACAACAGGGCAAGCAATAGATTGATTGATTGATTGATTAATATTTTTATTTTGAACATGTAAATAAAATATAACTAGTAGTAAAAAAAAAAAAAAAACTCCATTATTTCCAGTACTTAAAAACCTATTTACACATGCAAAAAGGAGTAGGAAGAAGTAAAACTTTTGTACTCCTACCCCTTTATACCCTTTCTACCCTATTAAATAAATTAGCTACAAAATAATAAGTCTACAGAGATAATAAATCTATAATTAATGACAATATATATTCAAAAGTTCTATTCACATTCATATATTTACCCATTCACAACAATAGTTATACACATACTACAAATTATTCAATATAAGCTTAGGTTATTCATTTCACTGGGTTTCTCTGTACCTCTGGAATACAATTTCTATAAACATCTGTTTGAAGACAGACATTGCTTTAAATCATTATTTAGTTTATTCCACAATTTAGTGCCACCCACGGATAAACAGAAACTTTTCCTTATAGTTCAAAAACTGTGAGTCTTAAAATTTGACTTTCCCCTTAAGTCGTAGATCAGAGTGAATCTCCCTGCTAGAATAGAAGGCATCGCCTGCAGCACTTATACACTGTGAGCAGTGGTAACATCATCATTATGGATCTTTTTATTTCTACTTTCTAACAATAAAATGTTTAATTAAAACACCACGTTGCATACTAAGTTGTAGCTGACCATGACAATAACAGATAATAGAGATGGACCTGTTTTACTTTCAAACCAAAATCAAGTTTATCTTTTTCATATTAAATTAGATCTGGATAGACATTCATTCCTCTTCCAGATTGACAAGAAAAAGTACAAACATGGTTGTCTAGGCGATGGTTATTTTAAAAGAATCAAGGCTTGTTTCACAGCACCTATCCTGGTAATATATTACTTATTGATGGACCCTCCCTTTATTATTCATTTATTATGATATTTAATTTATTGACAATAACTTGACATTGAACCCATTAAGTTTGAAATTTCACTTAGCTGCAGTCTCTTGTGTCTCCAAATGAAAACCTGTTTGTGTGTGTGTGTGTGTGTGTGTGTGTGTGTGTGTGTGTGTGTGTGTGTGTGTGTGTGTGTGTGTGTGTGTGTGTGTGTGGATTCATGTGTGTGTTAATTTAGCAGAGAAACAGAGGAATGCAACAGACCTGCGCTGGTGGTGGAGGTTGCCTTGGAGAATCACCTGGTGTTACCGGGGAAACAGACTAGCTGGTGGAATGGCTATTTATGTAAATCTGTGATAGCCATGGGTGGGGTATGCATGTCAACGCACACCTGACAACAGAGCCTGTTGCTATGGTGGCCAAGGATTAAAAGTGGATGGAGAAGGGGATTATTGCAGCTACACTGGACTCAAAGAAAAATATGTGACCAGCTATGTTCCTTGAGAAATGAGAGAGGAGAGAAATTGTTGATCCTTTTTATTTCTACTGATTTATTTTGGATTATCAAGGGAATGTACAAATCAGTCCGTCACTGATAATAGCTTTCAGAATTCTATCATACATTCTTACAGCCTGGCTGACATTAGCACATGGCGAAATTACAAGGAAGACACCATGGCAAGATAAATACAATAAATCTGATATGCTCTTTTTGTCAAATTTGTGGTTGGCTAATGAGTTCTGGAGGCTTCAACAGTAAACAGCAACTTCTTATTTCAAATACACATTACTGCCAAGTGATAGCTCAGATGTGAAAGAAAAGAATGTCTTTTTTTAAGTCTGGAGATTAGAACATGGCCAAATGGGTATTGCTATTTGTTAGGGATGTAATACTGCATTTGCAAGAAAAAAATATAAAGCCTAAGTTTTTAGAGATCAGAAAACAAACTAATAAAAATATATATTTTGAAGCTACAAATATGCTGTGTTCAAGCAACACTTTTCCATAGAGTATCACAGAAGAACAGTGTGAATCAGATCGTTTTTGCTGACAAGTGTTGTGGATAACCTATTATGTAATCTTAGCATGTCTGCACGCTACATTTAAACATGCAGACTTCCAACTAACAGACCTGTGATGTCCCCAACTGCCACCTGCCGCAGCAAGCACCATCTCCACAGTTGCAGGGCATTAGCATGGCATGAAGCTGGCACAGCACAACGAGAACTTGCACACAACCCTCTAGTGGGAGAGAGAAGGGTGTTTTTTTTTCCTTTTTTTCTTCTGGAGGGGGGTTGGGTGTGTTCCTGGGGAGCAGGCACCCCCAGAGCAGTAGGATGTACACCAGAAAACTTGCAAACCACAGCAGGCACCAAGAAGAACTGGCATGCCACTTGTTAATGCTGTATCCCTTAGGTGGCTTACGGAATTGGCAAGCAGATGCAACCTTGAAGCGATGGCACTCAGTGCAGCTATGTGGAGAAACAAGTCTTGGCTGAACACTTTAAGTTGGATATGTGTGGAGATGGATGGGAGTAGAATGTGTAGAGTATGTGGTGGACTGAATTGAGAGGAGGCATGCATGTATGTACATATGGTACATAACGTGTGTGCAAGCTGGAGGGCGAGATGTAGGTGTACATGTCCTTGTGCTGCGATGTCATTGAGCGATATGCTTTTATAATGTTTATGCATGCGTGTCATGTGCGAGTGTGTCCTGTACTTGCATTATGCTTGCTTTGCTTGCCAGTGTACCGGAAGTACTGCGAGGCTCGAGGAAAGTGGCAAGCGGCATGCTCTGGCGACGAGGCTCACACCCTCTGGTGTGTGCTGTCACTTCAGTGGAGGGGTCTCTCCTATAAGGTGCAAAAGGAGAAGACAGCAGAGGAGAACAGGCGCTGTTATCACTTTGTGTGTGTGTGTGTGTGTGTGTGTGTGTGGGATAGCCTCTTTTGTGCTTTCGCCATGTCTGCTTCCTCCTAGTCCTCCCTTCTTTGTGTGTTTTAGCATTCAACAAAGAGAGTGCTTACAGCTCTCTAATCAAACACAGGTTAATTTGTATCCTCAAGCCTGAATGTCAGTACTGGTGCAGCCATTTAAATTGCTGAAAGTATAGTGTGTTATATTATACTTGAGGCAGATATGCAGTACCTATATATTTTATCATTTGATAGGGACAGCACACGTTATTACACATCAGTATAAAAATACAAGATGTTAAGTCAAATCAGTAGTCGCACAGCAGGTAACAAAAGCAGAAACATATGCCTACTTATGCGATGTCATGGAAACTGCTCTAATCAGTGGTGCTGGGTATTGACCCCTGAGCTGCTTTTAGATACATTTCAATGCTGCAAATATATTGAGAAAGTTTTATTTCATCTTTATTTAATAATCTCATTGAGAATAAGATCTCTTTCCCGGAGAACAAAAATATTTACAAGAAAACAAACAACATAACAGAAACAGAACAACTAGACTATAAAAAAATTAAATAATTACAATAATTATAAAGAAAACATGGAACATAACATAATAAAGCTTTGAAATATCCAATGGTAATGCAAGACTTTAGTTTGAGGGAGGTTTGCAGTTAATTTCATTTAAAACGTGCATAGTGTCTGAAACCAATTCTGTGAACATTACCGTTTAAATGAGGGGTTAATTAGTTACTGGATCGTGTACTGTAGTTATTAGAGAAAGAGAGAAAAGAGATGTGAGGTAGTTTAGAATTCTCAACAATAGGGTTTTGTAAATTAAGGACATGAGAAGGTTATTTCTTCTTTACTGTAAGAATTTCCATCCAACCGTGTGTGACAGCGTTGTGTTATAAATTCTCTTCAAAAGACAATTGATTTTATATTTCAAGTGTATATTTAAAGTGTTACAACATGTATTAGAATAAATTCCAATAATTCTGTTTTTTTAATTGAATTCACCCCAGGGATTAATAAAGTAATTCCACTACTTTATCTTTTAGGTACAGTAAGCATGAGTTACATTAAAAAGTACAGGCTGCTGCAACACCACTGGGAAATAACATGCCCTGACACCTATGAACACACAAAGTTCAACAAAGGTGTCTGAGAGATGTCTTCTGACCTGAAAAGCAGTGCAGTCTGATAATTATTATTATTATCAGAGTATTATTGCTCATCAGGACCTCAGAGGAATAATTGCCCAATTGGATACGTGATCAATCTGTGAGCAAATTATCACTCAGCCATCTTGGCTTTTTAAATTGCAGTGCAATGTCCCTCATAAAATACCAAATCCTGAAGAAGGCATGTCATTTATACGAATAAGACTTTCTTATTCATAATTTATTTTCAAAATTGAGTTATTCACTCACCCACTGAAGTCCTTCAGTGATTTCACAATTAACAGCCCCTGTCTCACTCATACTACGCTGACAGCTGTAGGTACATAAGTGGATTACAAAATGTCTAACCAACAGGCAAGTGCATTAGTGTCACATTCATGTAGTGATAGACTACTGTACTATACATCCAAGTGGATCATTGTGTCTATGTGGATCAACACTTTATTGTTTGACAAACGACAGCGTCATTACTATTGTTGCCTTTTCTTTTTCCCCTGTGTCACTCACCAGGTTGTGGGGATTTGGCAAAACACTGTGTTGGCCAACTAGATATGTGTGAGGAAATGTGTGGCATGTAACATTGAGCCAAGTGACGATCAAAATGTTTTAGTAGCACCAAGTATCAAAAAGTACTGAAAGCTTGGCATCAAATATTTTGTCAGATTTGTAATCATGTTTACTTATCATTTGTTAATTTCAATAAAAAAAATATGTCAATTTTAGGCAAGGGATGGTATGCCTGAACAGGATGATAGGTAACAAGCGAAAGAGAGAGATGTAAAAAAAAAAAAAGCCTCAAGGGTACCCCTAGACAGCCAACATTTGTCTTCTTTTATTAAAAATGGGAAGAAAGTATTGCGTTTAAAAGATTTACATTTCTCAAATTAAGGTATCAGATATCTGCACTAGTATGGAACATTCCAAACAATACCCTTTCCCAGGTGTGATAACTTTCTGTAGATGTAAATTGCATAAACAAATATAACCTGCTGGAATTATGCAATGCGCTGGTGCAGGCAAAGCACAACCTTGCATTAGGTGGTTGCCATAAGCAGCTGTGTAATTGCTTCACAATCACTCATTTATCTGCTGGTTGGCTGCCAGCGGACTCATCACGTTCAATCATATTTAGCATTGCTTTTACAACCTGACACTTCTTAGAATTATGCGCTTATGCCAACGTTTGCCTTTGTTCTCCTCCACCACCGCAGACTGTTTTTTTGGTATTGTTGACATCCTTTTATTGTTAATGTATGGTTTTATTGATGGAGGATTCCTTCTCTAAGCAGAATTTAGTGTTTTGCTGCTAAGGTCCTGTTGAGAGCTTTCTCAAAGAGCATAGCCTCAGTGTATCTGCATGTGAAAAGCCTTTAACATGGACTTCCAGTAAAATCCACAAAAAAACCTGCCTAAATTAACGCTCACAATGGCACAGCCCCTTGGAATATTGTTGATTCGGTGGTGTTGTTGATCTGAATATGGCCTCTACGGGTGAGGTCAGCTTCACACTGGGCAGCTATGATTTGACCCTCCGACCTCCCTCTTTGTAAGCTTTACCAAAAGCAATACAGAAATATTGCTTTAATAAATTACCATTTTACTGGTTGCATTTAGTTTTAATAATTCCAGTTACAAATCCCAACCTTTGCTCACATATTGAACACGTTTTAATATATTACACCAAAGCAAGTCTTAGATAGCTAAACGGCCATAATTAAATTAGACGGCGGGATCAAATCCCCATTTCTGTGTCCACTAAGAATAACTTCATCACTATCTGGGACCTACAATGTAATGGGCCTGTGGTTGTTATAGGAGCTTACAAAAAAATACTCTGGGGTGTGGAAATGTTAAGAAGCAGGATCACACTGAAAACTGAAAAGGAATTACATGTTAATCTATATATTCTGGACAATGTCTACCTAATTAAACTTGAATTCTGGCTCTCGGGGGGTATCTTCCACAAACCGTTAATTCTTCAAGTGAGTTGTTATTGCACACTATATTTAAGGATTATTTTAAGGCTTAACCTGCTTCTTCACTCCCTCCTTTGTGCATTCAAAACAGTAAATTCACATTACAAGAAAATAATGTGAGTAGCCTGCAAGAAAAAGGTTGTCTTTTATTAAATCCGCTTCCATGACTTGCAGTTAAGACTACTGTGGGTGTGAATTCATTTAAATATGATGAATGATAAGTTGTAAGACAAGCTGTAGAGCTCTATGGTCAAATGTGGACAGTGCCAGCCAGCTGGGAATATTAATAGTGGACGTAGATCCCAGGGTCTAAGTCCAGTACATTGTAATTTATTAACATTATGGGCATGAGTATGTTTAAATATTATGCCTATGGCTAGAAAGGTTCACAGATGGCTCACTGGAGTAATACTGATGAGATTGAAAAGGAAAACATCTCTCGTGAGTATCATGGATTTGAATGTCATATCTGCATTATTTAAGCTAGTTTAATTAAAATAGCTAATTGATAAAGATTACCAACAACCATGATAACCTGCCTGTTTTCAGCATTAAGAACTGTTATTAGTATTTCAGGAAAATAATTTTTCATAATTAATGTGCATATTCATGCAATAAAGTCCATACATAATACACAAAATACAAAATAGATAAACTAATAGGTTCTTAGAAAATTAGGTTAGTGGTTAGCTCTGCGACTTTAAGCAGCAGAGTACTGCGACAAAGAGCCCACAACAACATCCCTGTACACAATTGTCTGCCATAAATCAAGGGCAATGTCAAAGTTGTTAGTGGCCCTCTCATTTTTAGATTTTAAAAGCTTTATCATTATTTTACCAGTTAGCCAAATACAAAAATGAAAGTGTTGGCTGTAAGCCAGTGTCTGTGTACTCAAAGATGTTTTTAGGGAGTGAAATGCCACTGTGATCTGTTAAGCGATTGGAAATGTTTGTGAGATTGTGCGTTTTTCTTGTCAAAGCCTCTCTTTTTATCTTTGGTGAGTCTCTTTAAAGCCATCTGAAGGCAGCAGATATTTCTTCCATTTGCAGTCTTTAACTACAGTGATGTTGCACACTGTCAAGGCACAATTGCACATTGTATGTAACCAGCACCCGGCAGACAACTCTGTGCTTATGTTTTCATCAAACTCATTGTAACTGATTATTCTACAGTTTCTGCTGAAAATCATCAGGCATGTTGGAGACCGATGCATTAAAACAGTTCACACAGTCCCATGAAAAATTGTAGATTAATTAAAACGTCTCTCTCAGCTTATAACTCTCTCAGGACAGTGTGTTCCTGCAAATCCTCTTCCAGTGTCTCCATCCAAAACAGCCACATTTGTAATTACAGTACATTTAGATGCTCTGATAAGCAACATGATGTGAAGTTAAACGTTAAAGTGATCCATAAAACTAAGGAGTGTTATTTTTATAATCCCAGTTCATTTGTGGATCATTACCAGGATCACACATTTATGTCGCAATATGATGATGAAAGAGGCAAAAAAGTCAAATCTAACTGAATTAAACTAAAAATACTACAAAAATAAAAAAAAAAAAATACAACATGCAGAAAAACATTTCATTGCATTTTAAATTTCATTTTAACTGCATGTGATCTTTGTATGGATCATTGTGACAACAAAAAAATAGCCTGCTATTACACAAGGAAAACGTGGTGACAGTAAGATCTTCCACTGGAATGAATAGGAGGAAAACTGCACAGGATTTCCAAACTGTAGTAGTAGTGAATGTGGTTTGCCATGATTGTCACAGCCTCTAACACACCCACCTATACTATATGCTTTCTGATCCCACCCCAAAGTGTTCCACAAATGTGCTTTTTGCACTCCCCCGACACACTGGATAGAGTGCACTTGACTGTGTTCCAACTACAGTAAATCGGTCTGGTTTTCTAAATACAGATTAACTTTGAAATTGACATCAAGTACATATATTTGTCAGTGGCTGCCATTTTTTATGTTAATCTTGATCGGTATAAATATGCGAGTACTTTCAATTGAAAAAACCCGACCTGAACCGCTGCAGGCAACACTGCTACGGCACCGAAGGCTAGCTGTTGCCTTGCGCTGTCTCCTGGGAATTCAGTTGTAGCAGGAAAAAGGAAAGGGTAACTAAACAGTGTGCAGATCATGTGTGTGAAGTGAAGAGCAGAGTTGTTCACGGAGTTGTTCATAAGGGAAGAAGCTTGGAGTAACGTAACTAGGAGAATATAACAGATATACAACACATGGAAAAGCCTTTTGAGTTACTATCTACCACACAGATTGACACTGCCAAGCCTCCTACTCACCAACAACAGATAGATTTATCACACACACAAAATGGATGAGCTATAAATACACACGGAACGGCTGCGTTATGATTTTCAGGTGAATTAAAACAACGTCTGACTTGAAAACGCATCTTGATGTTACATAAGGGCCCTGTTTTTGTTGTACCGACATATGAATTGCATTGTGTGTCTGTTAAGAGGCACAAAGGCACTCTAAAACTTGCCCCGTTAACTACCGCTGTAGCTCAGCTTGTACACGTAGCTGCAGCTACTCACCGCACCGATTCAGGTCGGGGCTTTTTCAGTCGAAAGTACTCGCATATTTATAGCGATCAAGATTAACATAAACATTGGCCGAAATTCTCCTTTAAGTCCTGATGAAAGATTAGTACTTCCTCACCCTATTTTTCATCCATGTGATTTTACAATTTATTTAGTGTAATCATAAAATGAGTTGTATGTGTAATATATGATGTCTAATTTCAATAGTATTATTTTATACTATTCGGCAGCACTTGGTATTGTCCCACAAAAGTACTACTGCCATGCTGCCAGACAATGGCTGATGGAGCATTAAAGCAACACATTTCCCAGGTTCGCCTTCATGTTAGACACTGTTTTTACCACATTTCTGGTTATTGACAGCAAAACATCAGGGTGTTTGGTGATTCACTTGACTGATGCCAAATAGTTTTTTGTTGCTGACAGTGACTAATATGACAAATATGTGGCAAGCTGAGGTTTTATGTTGTTCAGCAAGCCTGACAAACACAGTACATGCGCTGCACAGCAAGATGCTGGTTTGAACCCCACTGCCATCTACATTATCAGAATTGTGGAATTCTGCAATTGTTTGCTGTTGGTAAACTAACTTTAAATCCAACAATTGAATCTAAAGATTGTGTTTATGCTTGTCAGAGAAAAGAAACATGAGACAAATACAAAGAAGCACTTTAAGGTAGCTCAGCGACATGCTTGCAATACATAAGGGAAGTGGATTTGAATCTTCTTAAATTTGTACAGTTGTGTGTTATCGTTGTCTGTGGTGTAATGTGATGATGTGCAGAGCAAGTCTAATTCTCTTGAAATCGCTCAGGGATGAAGCGGCTGCCATCCCCCATAAAAAGCTTTTTCAGGGTAGATTTCATCCCTGATGGAGGAAACTTATGTTGATAAAAACATAGTGTACTGCAAGTCAACAATACGGCACATTATGTTTTACTGCACAGGTTTAAAGAACACACAATATGCTCCAAATATAGTAGATGTAGCATGAAGCAAGAGCTAAAAACTGCTACTTACACATACTGGCTCCTATACAGGCACTCTACAAAAGCTCATTAAAATAACAAATGCATTTAGGCTTAGATCCTTAACTTTTTTTGTGGCAAATTATACAAAATTTTTTAAAGAAATGTTATTAATTGTCAGCCAGTTGTGCCCTTTATATTTCAATGCAATATTTCCAAATGCTTTACATCCCTTTTCTAAACGCTGCCTGGCTTTCAGTCTTTATCATCATCGCTGCTCAGTCCATTCATCAAATTGTACATACAGATTCTGACCTTCTCTGACAGTTCCTTAGTCATTCTGCACATGCCAACATCTTTTCTTTTCCTCTTACTAAGGCCATAGTCTTAACATTTTGCATGATTGGTTAAAGATATTTGTTTGGGTGAGATGAACACACACAAGTCTTGTTTTAACTACAAGTAAGTAATACTGTTAACAGCAAATAGGAGATATTAAATGAATGAGTCACAGTGTATCTTAAACCATATCAAATGCTAAACCACAACAAAGATAGGTTACACCAACAATAGCTATATATGATTGAATTCCATAACAGCTTGTGATTAAGGTCACTTATAAAACTAATAAACACTTGACTGAATTACACAGATTAACATGTGTGAAAAATGACCAAGTTCAACTCTTAATCAGCAGCAAACTTATGATGAATAGTGTACTCAAAGTAATTGTATTGTATAAATTATATTTTTTAACGAAAGGTCCAAATGCTTACTCATTTTACAACACCATATGTTCATACACGCTAACAAGCAGATTTCTGTGTAACTACAACAACTGATACAATGCAAGGCCATTGTTATAAACAGAAGGCAGGTTTGAAATCTGATTCATGCCATATACAGTATAAAACAATGTGTGAAATATGATCAGCAAATCAGACGTCCTGCAATGAAAATATTGGCATCCGTTTTTTATTTCATCTCAGTTATTTGAAAAAAAAAATGTATATTGTACTGTCTTCACTCACATGTTCACAAACATGTTGTTAACTGTATGGGTTTAGCTTTAGACAAACAGCTAAAATATTAATAATACTAGTACGTTAATACAATAACATTAATTAACTGAACTAGAACTCCAGGTATATAAAGATGTAGATGCTTGACAAGCTACATTATTCTTGTACTTAGTCCTAGCCATACACTATAAACATCCCGTGACATTCTTACATCATTTTCTCATATATCTCAGTATACTGAACTTCATGTTATGTGGTTTGAGCCAGCTGTTCTCTTGCCTTGTCATTTTTCAGTGGTAGATGCAGATGCATTTCCCTTATTACTAAATATGCTACTGTATTCCACGACCAAGTAACCTTAGCTAACAATGGATTTTTTTGGAAAAACACTTTGCTTTCTCTCTGTGGAGTTTCACTGACAATAGCATTAGTATTTAATAATTTGCTGTTATAAAACAGTGCCATATATTGGTTTCTTGTAAAAATGCAAAGATTATTATATACAGTAGTGTGCACTTTACACAGTTAGCGTGGAATTGGGACACCGCTTGTTGTTTACCTATCAGGAACATGTATAATTCTGAAGCTGCATGCAACTACTTGAATAAGACTGCATTTCAACACAATATTGTCAAGTTTTTATTTGTTGATGAAACTTCTGATACTTTTCAGATAGATAGAAATGTGACGTGTAGCAGGGGAAGGAGGACCAAAACGCAGGTTGGCTGGCGAAGACAGGATCATTTATTGAAGAAAAAAACAGAAGCAATCCACAAGGGAATAAACAGTTCAAAAATCCAAAACGCAAAAAAATCCACAGGGGTCCAGGGGAAAAAAGGACAGGACTAACACACAGGGAAGAACTTACGGGAAATACGGGAACAGGCAGCAAGATGAGGTAGCGACAGTTAGACAAACTAGAACAATCTGACAGGAGCCAAGGGAAGCACAGACATCAAATACACAAGGTAACGAGAGGCAGGTGACAAGAGGGCAGGGAATCAGGTGGAAAACATCAGGTGATCACAAGAACGGGAAGACACAGGAAGTAAACTAAGCCAAGACGAGACAAAAACAGACTTCAAAATAAAACAGGAAACAGGACAAACAGACACTCAGGGGAACACGAGACGACACGAGACCGGGGAGAAAGGATACAGACACAAGACAGGACCAAAGGAGAAAGGAAATCCAAAACAAAACCCCAAACCACAACAAGATATCTATCTATCTATCTATCTATCTATCTATCTATCTATCTATCTATCTATCTATCTATCTATCTATCTATCTATCTATCTATCTATCTATCTATCTATCTATCTATCTATCTATCTATCTATCTATCTATCTATCTATCTATCTATCTAAAAAGATCACTTTATTCATCCCGAGGGAAATTTTAGGCATACAGTAGCTTATACAAACAGAACACAGCAAACGCACATACACACATATATCTCACATACATAAAAATCACTCACAGAACTGAGGGAGAACTAACAGTTTAAATAGTTAACAATTTGTGAAGTGTGAAGAGAGTGTTGTAATAGCTGTAGCCATGTTTTTGTCATGGATTAGGTTGTCAAATTAACAGTGCTTGTCCTGCTAGTATAAATGTAGCTTTCCACATCTCATGCAAATGATGGAGTAAAACTACTTCCCATAACTGCAAGACGCCCTGTGATGTTTGTGTCTATGATGTTTTGCAAAGTGCCAGACATATTTACCAGACAAGCTGACAGACAGACAGGAGAAGCCCTTTGAGGCAGGATTCCTTCTCTAAAATGATAATTGTATCCAGGAAGAGCTGATTGTATGTGTGCTGGCCAGTTACAGTGGCTGGGATCCTAAAGGGGCTGAAGCAGGTGCATTTTGGACACAGACCGCACCACTAGAGGACAGAGGGCAGGACTTGAGCATGTGTTTCTGAGAGATAAGGAAATACAGGAGAGCGATGCAGTATTTCTTTTGAGGCAGAAGGCATGAAATTAAGTGGCATGAACAGTGAATTAATAATTCAGAAGAGAAGATTCACATTGTGAATGAAATAAAATTAGCTTTGTCTGCCACGTATTTGACCCACTGATCTCAGTCTGATCAGCCTAATCTAATATTATTTTATTTAAGAGCTTGTAAAGGATATATACATTTAAAAGATAATCCTGCTTTTGAATTATATTTTATACTGACTTTGGTGACTAAAAAAAATACAATAACATCTTAGAATTACTCAAAACAGAGGTGCTCAAGAGAGAATTTAACAATAGTTTGATAAGTTTGATCTCTGTGACCAGTGGTGCATTCCCTGATACTACACAAACTGTGTCACTGAAATCTATCCTACTTTTTCATCAACCCAGACATGTGTGTAAAAGCCTTTTTATTTATTTCTTCTCAGGTTTGTGAATTATTGAAATGGATTTTATTTTTCTCCTCAAACCCGTCAGAGGGGAAACATGCCTTTAGTTCATACTGTTGGCTACTTGTTTGCAAAAAATGTTTTTCTCATTCTTGTCACTGCACTGGCAACACATGTAAACAAGGATAGATCACAGAAAAACTCTATTTGCCTAATTGAAAAAAAAGACCTTGGTGATGGGTGCTTTTCTCTTACAAATCCTTCACAACAAGGCAACATTTCATGGTTTAATTGTTGTTGACACAGTTTTGATTTGGCTGCCTCCAATGCTGTAGAAGGCACCGAATAATCAACATTTCTAAGCAAACAATTTGCTGACAACAGCTCTCTTTAATCTGTGTGTTATGTGTGCTGGGCCTTGTTTCAACTATGACAGCTTTACAAACAGAGAGGAGATGAAACCAAAAGGCTTAGCTTACAACTCCAACAGACAACCACGTTTCATATCTCCCACGATCACTTTCCTTTCCTCCCCTTTTCTTCTTTAGTAAGTAGGCCCAGTAGCTAGCTCATCAGTTTAGACAGGAAAAGCAATGAGACAAATAGGGAGAGAAATGGGATAAGGGTGGGGAGATAATGGATAGTTTGTGACAAAAAAAGACAGAGGAAGGACATGGATCTATAAGACAAAGTCGTCTCAGCCAGTCCAAGAGTCAACTGACAGGACAGACAGGATTGTTAATTGCCCTTAGAGCATATTTCTCATCCCAATGTCTGGTAATTGGACGTGAACATCGGTGATGAATAGCCTGGGCCATCTTTGATTTGGTGCCTCCTGACTGCTGTGTGGCACCTGGAATTAAGACTGACATTAAATGGGGAAGGATGTTGGCAACAGTTTTTTTTTTGTCTAAACCTGTCTAACATTCAATTCCACTTATAAATTTTTTTTTATTTAATTTAATGACACCTAGTTTTGAAACACCTTAGTAAGAGCTTTTTTTTTCAAGCTCAGTCATAAATAGTAATGTATGCCTTTGGTTCTTACTATGATCTTGCAAAACCTACTGTGTTTCATCTATCAACCACAGAGAAAGTCATAGGCAGTAAGGGTACTCCTCCCGTGTCTAATTGAAAACAATGTCTTCTAGGCTGAGGCTGTTTAAATTTGAATTTTAGCAGGTTCCTTTTTTATTTCTGTCACCCTGCCTATCTCTGTCACCTCTGCTCATTCCTTCAGTGTTTCATTTCAAGACAAAAACAACTAGCTGTGTAAGCTTGTAAATAATGTGCCTTGTGTTAAAAATCAACATCCAAAAGGGATACATTTATGTGTTATATGTTTTTGTTTCCTGATTGTATTAACCAGCCAGTAAGGCATTAGTTCTATGTTCATGGAGTTCGAGTACTTGTTTTTGGAAATTAATTTGTTCGAAGCAGTCACTAGCAGTCAGTAGCAGTTACCATTCTGTCATCGGCAGACAGGGATTACGCCTGCTGCTAGGGCTGTCCGTTTTTCAAAAAGTCAGGTTGGAACAAACATAATTTGTACAAACTAATGCGCATGTAAATCATTTAGCATGAACAACAAGATGCAGGGTACAAGCTGCCGAAATGGGTTTCCTCAGGAGGGGGGCTGGCGTCTCCCTTAGAGATAGGGTGTGAAGCTCAGTCATCTGAGAGGAGCTCGGAGTAGAGCCGCTGCTCCTTCGCGTCGAAAGGAGCCAGTTGAGGTGGTTCGGGCATCTGGTGAGGATGCCTCCTGGGGCCTGGTGTTCCAGGCACGTCCAGCTGGTAGGAGGCCTCGGGGAAGACCCAGGACTAGGTGGAGAGATTATATCTCCAACCTGGCCTGGGAACACTTCGGGATCCCCCAGTCGGAGCTGGTTGATGTGGCTCGGGAAAGGGAAGTTTGGGGTCCCCTACTGGAGCTGCTGCCCCCACGACCCGATACCGCATAAGCGGATGAAGATGGATGGATGGATGGATGGATGGATGGATGGATGGATGGATGGATGGATGGATGGATGGATGGATGGATGGATGGATGGATGGATGGATGGATGGATGGATGGATGGATGGATGGATGGATGGATGGAACAATTCCAATTAGCTGTGTACAGTACTGTATAACTTGCTATCTTACAGGTGCTGGCCTTTTGACAAAGTCCTGAGCATGAGTATGACAGAAAGTAGGCAGTCAGATTAAGTTGTACAGTTAACATTGCTGCACTTGTTTCTGGTGCCTCTGCTGCAACTTGGCTGGCAAGCTAGAAGCTAAGTCCTCGCATTTATTGCTGGAGACTACAGCAGCTGCTTTCTACAAAGTCGACCAACAGTGTTACAATATCTTTGTTGGTCATCCATGGTGTAGAACAAAATACTTCAACACACTGCTCATCAGATGCTTTGGTGTCTTGATCATTCCAGCTTTGCGCACTAGTGTTCTTCTCGAGTTGTATTTAGTAATACATTAAATAGAATACTACTGTATATCAAGTGAATTTTAAGAGTGCCCTTTGCTGCCTACAAGGCACATTATGTCAGCCTGTTTCTAAGGTAACAATACACTGACTGTATTCTTTAAGCTACAGTCTCCAGTGCAAAGTTGTGTTTCTCCGTTCCCTTGCCAGGTCTCAGTCTGTCAATCACACACTGACACTGACACACCTCTTCATAAGTTCAGAAGAAAAGGAACTATCCCCAACACCTTTTTTCTCTATATACTGTATAAACTAAAATTAAAAATTACTTCTTTATAATATTTGACTTCAAAGAAGTGTGTTTTCATTTGGACCTTAAATGAAGGACTGTCCTGGGAGTGCTTTATATGTTACAACAATTAGTCTTTATTGTGCTATATCAGCAGCTTGTGTTTGTCCATACAGTGCATCATGTAGTGACTTGTTACGCTATGTGAAATGTAGTTATTTTACTTGTAAGGTAGCGAACTAGCTAGTGGGAACAGTTTTTCTGAGGTCTATTTCTGGAGCTAGTCACTGTGGCTGCCTCACACACTGAGCCGTCATTCAACATACTTTTGAACTAATAGATGGTCACTGTGATTTAAAATATCTGCCATACATCTCCAACGTAAATTGGGAATCTGCCTCATGTCAAAAATAACTTGAGTAACGATAATTTTAATTATCGACGTACTTTGCTATGATTTTTTCCCCTTTCTTCACCATACTATACTATGGCGTTTTTTCACTATTTTCGACATACTATACTATGACTTTTATTTCACTTTTGTCTACATACTTTACTATAATTTTGTTTCCTTTTTTCAACATATACGACTATACTATGGCATTGTTAAGTATTTTTTATCTTTTTGATCACTGTTTTTAACATACTATACTATGACAATTTTTTTCACTTACTATACTATGACGTTTTTTTTTCACTTTTTTCGACATACTGTACTGTGGCGTTTTTTGACATATTATACTATGGCATTTTTCACTTTTTTCGATATATTTTTTTATGACTTTTTGATCCTTTTCTTTGACATACTATACTATGGCGATTTTAACTTTTTCCAACGTACTATACTATGACTTTTTTCGACATACTATACTATGACTTTTTGGTCAACTATACTATGTCTTATTTTGACATACTACACAATGTACGTATACCGGAATGATGAACTGTAGGTGAGTTGTGACGATACAGTTTTTTTTTAAAATTCTTTTGTCATACTATGCTAGTACTTTTTTTTCGACATACTCTATGGCTTTTTTTTTCAATATACTCTACTATGGCATTTTTTCAATTTCTTCGACATACTATACTATGACTTTTTGATCACTTTCTTTCAACATAGTAAACTATGCCCATTTCAACACACTACACATTGACTTTTTTCACCATACCATACAATGGCTTTTTTAAATTTCTTCGACATACTATGACTTTTTTTGACATGCTATACTATGATATTTTTCCCTTTACTATAGTGTTTTTTTTTCACCATTTCCGACATACTATGACTTTTTTTCGACATATTTTACTATGCCTTTTTTACATACTATAATATGGCTTTTATTTCACTTCAACTCGGGGTTCAGTGCCCAAGGACACTTCGACATGGGACTGCAGGGCCAGGGATTGAACCGCCAATCTTCCAATTGGGAGGCAACCGCTCTACCGCTGAGCCACAGCCGCCCAACTACACTATGGCTTATTTCGACATACTACGCTATCGCTTTTTTGAATTATTTTTGACATACTATACTATGACTTTTTTTTCACTTTTTTTGACATACTATATACTGTGGCGTTTTTTGACATTATGCTATGGCCTTTTTCACTTTTTCGACATATTATACTATGACTGCTTGATCCCTATTTTCAACAAACTGTACTATGACTTTTTAATCCTTCTCTTCGACATACTATACTCTGGCTTTTTTCGAAATACTTTGCTATACTATACTATGACGTTTTTTTTTCACTTTTTTCGACATACTATACTGTGGCCTTTTTCGATATGTATTTTTAATGAATTTGTTATCCTTTTCTTCGACATACTATACTATGGCGATTTTCACTTTTTCCGACGTACTTTACTATGACTTTTTTTAACATACTATACTATAACTGCTTGATCCCTAATTTCGACATGCTATACTTTGGCGTTTTTAAAATTTTCAAACATGCTATACTATGTTTTTTTTTGTGCTATACTATGCTTTTTTACATATTATACTATGGCTTTTATTTCACTTTTTGGTCAACTATACTATGGCTTATTTCGACATACTACGCTATCGCTTTTTAAATTATTTTTGACATACTATACTATGACTTTTTTCGACATACTATACTGTGTCGTTTTTTGACATATACAATGACTTTTTTTCACTTTTTTCGACATACTATACTATGGCGGTTTTTTTCACTTTTTTCGACATACTATATACTGTGGCGTTTTTTGACATTATGCTATGGCCTTTTTCCCTTTTCGACATATTATACTATGACTGCTTGATCCCTATTTTCAACAAACTGTACTATGACTTTTTAATCCTTCTCTTCGACATACTATACTCTGGCTTTTTTCGAAATACTTTGCTATGATTTTTTCTTTCTTTGACATACAATACTATGGCTTTCATTTTGCTTTTCTGGGCATACTATACTATGGCTTTTTCACTTTTTTCGACATGCTATGCTATGGCATTTTTTGACATACTATGGCCTTTTTCGATATTTTTTTTAATGACTTTTTGATTCTTTTCTTCAACATACTATACTATGGCGATTTTCACTTCTTCCAATGTACTATACTATGACTTTGTTCAACATACTATACTATAACTGCTTGATCCCTAATTTCGACATGCTATACTATGGCGTTTTTTAAAATTTTTAAACATTTCCTTTTTTTCGACATACTATACTATGGCTTTATTAAGTATTTATGACATACTATACTATGTCTTTTTGATCACTTTTTTCAACATACTATACTAGGCTTTTTTACATATTATACTATGGCTTTTATTTCACTTTTTGGTCAACTATACTATGGCTTATTTTGACATACTACGCTATCACTTTTTTGAATTATTTTTGACATACTATACTATGGCTTTTTTCATTTTTTACGACATACTATACTATGATGTTTTTTTTTACATATTATACTATGGCCTTTTTCACTTTTTTCAATATATTTGTTTTATGACTTTTGATCCTTTTCTTCGACATGCTATACTATGGCGATTTTCACTTTTCCGATGTAATATACCATGACTTTTTTCAATACAATATAATATGCCGTTTTTCACTTTTTTCAACATGCTATGACTTTTTTCGACATACTATACTATACTAGGGCTTTTATTTCACTTTTGTCTACATACTTTACTATGATTTTGTTTCCTTTGTTCGACATACTATACTATGGATTTGTTAAGTATTTTTGACATACTATACTGTGTCTTTTTGAGCACTTTTTTTGACATACTATACTATGGCTTTTTTCACTTTTTTGACATACTATACTATGACTTTTTTTTCACTTTTTTCGACATACTATACTGTGGCCTTTTTCGATATTTATTTTTAATGAATTTTTTATCCTTTTCTTCGACATACTATACTATGGCGATTTTCACTTTTTCTGACGTACTTTACTATGACTTTTTTTAACATACTATACTATAACTGCTTGATCCCTAATTTCGACATGCTATACTTTGGCGTTTTTAAAATTTTTAAACATGCTATACTATGTTTTTTTTTTTGCTATACTATGCTTTTTTACATATTATACTATGGCTTTTATTTCACTTTTTGGTCAACTATACTATGGCTTATTTCGACATACTACGCTATCGCTTTTTAAAATTATTTTTGACATACTATACTATGACTTTTTTCGACATACTATACTGTGTCGTTTTTTGACATGTACAATGACTTTTCTTTCACTTTTTTCGACATACTATATACTGTGGCGTTTTTTGACATTATGCTATGGCCTTTTTCCCTTTTTCGACATACTATACTATGACTGCTTGATCCCTATTTTCGAAATACTTTGCTATGATTTTTTCTTTCTTTGACATACAATACTATGGCTTTCATTTTGCTTTTCTGGGCATACTATACTATGGCTTTTTTCACTTTTTTCGACATGCTATGCTATGGCATTTTTTGACATATTATACTATGGCCTTTTTCGATATTTTTTTTAATGACTTTTGATCCTTTTCTTCAACATACTATACTATGGCGATTTTCACTTCTTCCAATGTACTATACTATGACTTTTTCAACATACTATACTATAACTGCTTGATCCCTAATTTCGACATGCTATACTATGGCGTTTTTTTACATTTTTAAACATTTCCTTTTTTTCGACATACTATACTATGGCTTTATTAAGTATTTATGACATACTATACTATGTCTTTTTGATCACTTTTTTCAACATACTATACTAGGCTTTTTTACATATTATACTATGGCTTTTATTTCACTTTTTGGTCAACTATACTATGGCTTATTTTGACATACTACGCTATCACTTTTTTGAATTATTTTTGACATACTATACTATGGCTTTTTTCATTTTTTACGACATACTATACTATGATGTTTTTTTTGACATATTATACTATGGCCTTTTTCACTTTTTCGACATACTTTACTATGGCTTATTTTGACATACTACGATATGGCTTTTTTTCACTTTTTTCAACATGCTATGGCGTTCTTTTTTCTTTTTTTGACATACTATACTATGGCTTATTTTGACATACTACACTATGTACGTATACCAGAATGATGAACTGTAGGTGAAAGGGGTGTAGGTGGGTTGTGACAATACACAGAATGTTTTTTTCATTTTTTTGTCATTCTATACTATGACTTTTTGATCCCTTTTTTCGACGTACTTTGCTATGATTTTTTCCCCTTTCTTCACCATACTATACTATGGCGTTTTTTCACTATTTTCGACATACTATACTATGACTTTTATTTCACTTTTGTCTACATACTTTACTATGATTTTGTTTCCTTTTTTCAACATATACGACTATACTATGGCATTGTTAAGTATTTTTTATCTTTTTGATCACTGTTTTTAACATACTATACTATGACAATTTTTTTCACTTTTTTTGACATACTGTACTGTGCCGTTTTTTGACATATTATACTATGGCATTTTTCACTTTTTCGATATATTTTTTTATGACTTTTTGATCCTTTTCTTTGACATACTATACTATGGCGATTTTAACTTTTTCCAACGTACTATACTATGACTTTTTTCACTTTTTTCGACATACTATACTATGACTTTTTGGTCAACTATACTATGTCTTATTTTGACATACTACACTATGTACGTATACCGGAATGATGAACTGTAGGTGAGTTGTGACAATACAGTTTTTTTAAATTGTTTTGTCATACTATGCGAGTACTTTTTTTCGACATACTCTATGGCTTTTTTTTTTCAATATACTCTACTATGGCATTTTTTCAAATTCTTCGACATACTATACTATGACTTTTTGATCACTTTCTTTCAACATAGTAAACTATGCCCATTTCAACACACTACACATTGACTTTTTTCACCATACCATACAATGGCTTTTTTAAATTTCTTCGACATACTATGACTTTTTTTGACATGCTATACTATGATATTTTTCCCTTTACTATAGTGTTTTTTTTTCACCATTTCCGACATACTATGACTTTTTTTCGACATATTTTACTATGCCTTTTTTACATACTATAATATGGCTTTTATTTCACTTCAACTCGGGGTTCAGTGCCCAAGGACACTTCGACATGGGACTGCAGGGCCAGGGATTGAACCGCCAATCTTCCAATTGGGAGGCAACCGCTCTACCGCTGAGCCACAGCCGCCCAACTACACTATGGCTTATTTCGACATACTACGCTATCGCTTTTTTGAATTATTTTTGACATACTATACTATGACTTTTTTTCACTTTTTTCGACATACTATATACTGTGGCGTTTTTTGACATTATGCTATGGCCTTTTTCACTTTTTCGACATATTATACTATGACTGCTTGATCCCTATTTTCAACAAACTGTACTATGACTTTTTAATCCTTCTCTTCGACATACTATACTCTGGCTTTTTTCGAAATACTTTGCTATGATTTTTTCTTTCTTTGACATACAATACTATGGCTTTCATTTTGCTTTTCTGGGCATACTATACTATGGCTTTTTCACTTTTTTCGACATGCTATGCTATGGCATTTTTTGACATACTATGGCCTTTTTTTTTTTAATGACTTTTTGATTCTTTTCTTCAACATACTATACTATGGCGATTTTCACTTCTTCCAATGTACTATACTATGACTTTGTTCAACATACTATACTATAACTGCTTGATCCCTAATTTCGACATGCTATACTATGGCGTTTTTTAAAATTTTTAAACATTTCCTTTTTTTCGACATACTATACTATGGCTTTATTAAGTATTTATGACATACTATACTATGTCTATGATTTTTTCTTTCTTTGACATACAATACTATGGCTTTCATTTTGCTTTTCTGGGCATACTATACTATGGCTTATTTTTTTCGATATTTTGTTTTTTTTATGACTTTTGATCCTTTTCTTCGACATGCTATACTATGGCGATTTTCACTTTTTCCGACGTAATATACCATGACTTTTTTCAATATAATATACAATGCCGTTTTTCACTTTTTTTGACATGCTATGACTTTTTTCGACATACTATACTATACTAGGGCTTTTAGTTCACTTTTGTCTACATACTTTACTATGATTTTGTTTCCTTTGTTCGACATGGCTTTGTTAAGTATTTTTGACATACTATACTATGTCTTTTTGAGGACTTTTTTTAACATACTATATTATGGCTTTTTTCACTTTTTTTCGACATACTATACTGTGGCCTTTTTCGATATATTTTTTTTAATTACTTTTTGATCCTTTTCTTCGACATACTATACTATGGCGATTTTCACTTTTTCCGACGTACTATACTATGACTTTTTTCAACATACTATACTATAACTGCTTGATCCCTAATTTCGACATGCTACACTATGGCGTTTTTAAAATTTTTAAACATGCTATACTATGCTTTTTTCATTTTTTAGACATACTATAATATGTCTTTTATTTAACTTTTTTTAACATACTATACTATGACTGTTTAATCACTATTTTCAACATGCTATCCTATGGAGGTTTTTCACTTTTGTCAATGTACTATACAATTACTTTTTTTATAAAAATGTTTAGACATACTACACTATGGCTTTTTGTATGCTTTTAATATGGCTTATTTCAACATATATACACTAAGACGTTTATTTCACTTTTTTCGACATACTATACTATGACTTTTTTAAATTTTTTCGACATACTATGCTATGACTTTCTTCCCTTTCTTCGAAAATTGAACAAAAAGGTCAAAAAGAGCTATAGTATTGTATGTTGAAAAAAGTTAATACTATGGATTTTTTCAACATACTATACTATGGCTTTGTTCAGTTTTTTCGACATACTCTGCTATTGCTTATTTATCACTTTTTTGGTCAACTATACTGTGGCTTATTTCGACATGCTACACTATGGCTTTTTATCACTTTTTTCAACATTCTATACTATGGCTTTTATTTAACTTTTTTCAACATACTATACTATGACTTTTTATCACTATTTTTCATATGACTATGAAGTTTTTTCATTTTTTTCAATGTAGTATACAATTACCCTTTTATCAATTTTTTTGACATACTATACTATGGCTTCTATTTAAATTTTGTCAACATACTTTAATATGATTTCTCTCCCTTTTTTCAATATACTAGACTATGGCTTTGTTCAGTTTTTTTGACCTACTATAACTTTTTGATCACTTTTTTCAACATACTATACTATGGTTTTTTGACATTCTACACCATGACTTTTTCACTTTTTTCAACATACTATACTAAGGCTTTTTTTCAGTTTTTAGTACATATAGTATAGTAATAATTATTTTCGACATTCTATGCTATGGCGTTTTATCACTTTATTCAACATACTATATTTCAATCATTTAGAGTGATTTATTAAAATATGCACAATAGACCCATTGTGATGTCATCATGATGGAGGGGGTAATGAAGCGGTGTGTATAATTAGCCCCCCATGGAAGCTAGATGCTGGTGGAGATGATGAAGAAGATCCTGAGTTCTGGAAGATCGGTAGGAAGAGTCTCTACCTGAAAGGGGTGTAGGTGGGTTGTGACAATACAGAATGTTTTTTTCACTTTTTGTCATACTATACTATTACTTTTTTCACTTTTTTTGACATACTCTATGGCTTTTTTTCAATATACTCTACTGTGGCATTTTTTCAATTTCTTCGACATGCTATACTATGGCATTTTTTCAACATTTTCAACATACTATGACTTTTTTTTCTTTCTTTCAACATAGTATACTATGGCTCATTTCAACACACTACACATTGACTTTTTACACTTTTTTCAACATACCATACTATAACTTTGTCACTTATTTTGACATGCTATACTATGGCATTTTTTTAATTTTGGAGCCCTTTTTTCAACATACTTTGCTATGATTTTTTTTTTCCCTTTCTTCACCATACTATAGCGTTTTTTCACTATTTTTGACATACATTACTATGACTTTTTTTTCACTATTTCGACATACTATACTATGGCTTTTATTTCACTTTTGTCGACATACTTTACTATGTCTTTTTGATCACTTTTTTCAACATACTATACTTCTTTTTTACATACTATAATATGGCTTTTATTTCACTTTTTGGTCAACTATACTATGGCTTATTTCACTTTTTTCGAGATACTACACTGACGTTTTTGACATACTATACTATGAATTTTTCACTTTTTTTGACATAGTATACTATGGCTTTTTCACTTTTTTTCAATATACTATAATGTTTTTGTTTCACTTTTTTTGAGATACTATACTGTTTTTTTTGATAACATTTTGACACTTTTTTGACATACTATAGCTTTTATTTCACTTTTTTGAGATACTATACTATGGTTTCTTTTCGACTTATACAATTACTTTTTTCGTCATACTTTTCTGAGTTTTTTACTTTTTCAACATACTATGGCTTTTATTTCACATTTTTCTACATACTATACTATGACTCTTATCCCTTTCTTTGACATACTGTACTATGGCTTTTTTTTTTTTTTTTTTAAATACTACACAATGGCTTTGTCACTTTTTTAATCACTTTTTTTCAACATACTATATTTCAATAAGGAGAGACTCATTCAGAGTGAACAATTATTTATTAAAAAATGCACAGTAGACCCATTGTTACATCATCACGATGGAAGGGCAGTGGGTGGAGTTGAAGAAGATCCGGAGTTCTGGAAGATCCTCGACCTGGGCGCTGGAATGATGAACTATAGGTGAGAGGGGTGTAGGTGGGTTGTGACAATGCGCAGAATTTTTTTTCCCACTTTTTTTGTCATACTATTCTATTACTTTTTATCAATTTTTTCAACATACTACACTATGACCTTTTCACTCTTTTTGACATACTGTACTATGTTTTCACTTTTTTCAACATACTATATTGACTTTTTTCCCTTTTTCAACATCCTATACTATGACTGATTCTTTCAACATACTACACTGACTTTCACTTTTGTCAACATGCTATACTATGACATTTTTTGACAAACTATACTATTGCGTAG
Source organism: Percina caprodes (assembly GCA_013375575.1). Classification (NCBI taxonomy): domain Eukaryota; kingdom Metazoa; phylum Chordata; class Actinopteri; order Perciformes; family Percidae; genus Percina; species Percina caprodes. Next base: position 1,921,677 of record JABXJD010000007.1, on the reverse strand, counting down.
TCACTTTTTACGACATACTATACTGTTTTTTTTTCATTTTTTTGAAATACTATACTATGCCTTTTTCTCCCCTTTCTTCAACATACTATACTAGGATTTTTTTCACTTTTTTTTTTTTTTAACATACTACACAGTGGCTTTTTGAACTACGATACTATAACTATTTTACTTATGTTGACATGCTATACTATGGCGTTTTTTTCCACTTTTTTCGGCGTACTATGGCATTTTTTCCCAACATACTATGTTTTTTTTTGACATGGCATTTTTTCACTTTTTTCGATATACTATACTATGACTCTAATCCCTTTCTTTGACATACTATACTATGGCTTTTTAATCACTTTTTTTAAACATACTATATTTCAATAAGGAGAGACTCATTCAGAGTGAACAATTATTTATTAAAAAATGCACAGTAGACCCATTGCTACGTCATCACGATGGAAGGGCAGAGAAGCTGTGTGTAGAATTAGTCCCCCCCAATGGCGTCTAGACGTGGGTGGAGTTGAAGAAGATCCTGAGTTCTGGAAGATCCTCGACCTGGGCGCTGGAATGATGAACTGTAGGTGAGAGGGGTGTAGCTGGGTCGTGACTATGCACGAATATTTTTTTCACTTTTTTCGTCATACTATGACTTTTCCATATGCTATACTATGGCGTTTTTTCACTTTTTTTTTTCGACAAACTATACTATGGCTTTAGTTCACTTTTTAGATATACTATGGCTTATTTACTACTTTATTCAACATACTATACAATGACTTTTTTCCTCATACTATGACTTTTTATCACTCATCTGCACTTTTGTTTGGCTCTTTAAAAAAAAAATTGATCACAGAATAAATTGACATACTATACTATGATGTTTTATGACATATACAAATGGAAAAAACAACATAATTATATATTAGATGTGTCTAAAATTGAGTACAGTATGTTAAAAAACTCCGTCATAAAAGCCCAAAAATAATAGTATGTCCGAAAAGTCATGTTAAAATAACTCAATAAAAAAGGCCATAGTAATATGCCATAAAAAGCCATAGTATGCTGAAAAAAGTCATAAAGTACTGAAATAGTTACAGAAAGTCAGTATAATATGCCACAAAAGTTATAGTATAGCATTTAAATAAAGTCATAGTATGTCGGAAAAGTCATAAAAAGAAATAGCATATACCAAAAGAATGCATACGTCACAAAAAAAACATACTATAATATGCCAGAAAAAAATCATTGTATAGGGTGTCAGAAAAAGTAGTATAATATGCCATGAAAACATTGTACTGTATGTCGAAAGAAATAATTAAAAAAAATCTGACTTGGCGACATTCTATGACTTTTTTCAACACATACTATGTTTTTATTACATTTCTGTGTCATACTACTGTATACTATGACTTGACAGTATGTCATAAACATGTAAAAGTCATAGTAAGTGTTTTTGCATAGTATAGTATTTAAAAGAAAATTAATACTTACATACTGCTTTAACATCACCGTCGGTTGATGACTTTCAAGAGTTTTTGTATTTCAGACATGCACTTGTCAAAACAACCCCCCAAAAATATCCCCATGTAAATTCCACATTTGAATTTTAAGTATATAGTTTTGTATATAATAGTTTTACTAAAACCAAGTTTTGAGTAGAACTAAAAATAAACAAACAAAACACTTTATTCAGCAGATTTTTAATAGAATGCAAAGGTCCGTTATGTGGAAACAAATTCAAACACCGTTTCTGCTGTGGCATCCAGAGACAAAGAGAAGAGAACAGGATCATAACCATTATTAGTATGTAAACTTTACAGAAGGAAATAGAGAGATGATACAATGCCACATGTTGGCATCTATTTTTACTGGTCATAAAAGTGTGACAAGGTTAATAAACGACAAAACACTCCCCACAAAACATCCGCAAATGTCATCACACAGATATACATTAAAGACAAAAATAAACTCATCTTTTTCGTCTGTGTGGCTCCACCTACAGTATTTCTCTAAAATAAATCAATTTACACTTTTCAACATATCCTCACATTTACATGAAATTCATTAGGGAAACATTTGTTTGCAAAAATCAAGCGTCTCCCCCGAACTCCACCCAGTCACTTCCTGTACTGAGGAAAGCAGGAATTGGGCTAGAGCATTAGAGAGTTAAGGAAGGGATTGGCTGAAACGTGTACGTAAGTATATATATATATATATAATTATCATTCACACAGAAAGTCTGCTGAAAAGCTAACATGGCAAATAACAGATTGGCAATAGTGCAGGCTGCTTGAGCTGGCAGTGGGCCATTTGGAAAATAAAGGATGAATAGAAAGTGATTCTTGCATGATTAATTTTTATTTTAGCATTGCTAGCATACTCTATTTGGAGCTATGGGGTCTAGCTGGAGGAAGAAAAAAATAAGCAGAAGAGAAGTCAGCACTGGAGGGATGAAATGTCAAATAAAAAAAGGAAGATTGAGTCAATGCTTGTCGTTTAGTTTTTCGTTATCCGTCTTCTGTCCAATATGTCACTTGCCGTCCATGGTGGTCTTTGGAATTGTGTTGATTGGATGGTGATATTTTTTTTTCCATTTCCTTTATTTTTAACGTCTGTAACCAAACTCGTCGGCATCGTCGGCACGGAAGTCTCCGTAGCGCCAAATGTTGAGCTAAATGTAAGACAGAGAGATTTTATTGACCAAAATGAAACAAATATCCATAAAATACGGCTATGTCCCCAATTGCTTTGAATGTGGCTCCAATAACCTCTCTTGCCCATTACATGTTAAATGGTCAGAAGAAAAAAGGAGTGTGTGGGAGGGAGACAAAAAGCCACAATGCAATGTCGAAAGTAAGATCGCTGCTTTCACAGCCCAGTGCGATGGCCACTACTCCTGCTGCTGCATCACCACCACCACCACCATTTAATCCAACTCTTTGTGCTTGCCCATCCAAGCTGGAGGCCTATAGTGCCTCAAATACCACCCAGTCTATTACTTCTCCTATTCCATTCCATTCACATCGCCTCATAAACCAGCACATGCATTTCCCAGCTAAATGTAGCCTTTATTACAATGTGATTGGCAAAGTGTGTGTGTGCGTGTGTGTAGTTTGGAGAAGCATCCAGTATGGTATTAGTTATTTAAATGTGATAGGAATTGTGCAGTCTGAGGGGTGCTGTGTGTGTATTCATTAGGACTCTGTGTCTGTGTGGGATGTTTCTTTTTTGGCTCTCAGAAGCCTGCTCGCTCAGCTGTTAATGCTGTGATTCATAGCTAATTATCGACTGTGCTAATTAGCACTAGTTATTAGGATGAATGAATGAAGCCATTTGTATGTAGTGCCATTTCCCTGTCTCTCACTACACTACCTTTTTTCTCTCCTCCTCCCTGACAAACATGGTAGCCTGAAACTGAAATTGTGATTAGAGCCATTTCCACCTGACTCATTGTCTGGCCATGCTGCATAACTATGGGGTAACTAAAAGAGCACAGGAGCAACGCCTTCCTTGAGGATTTTGAGCCATCATGCTTGACATTTATTTTACATGAGTAAAAACAGAATAGGATTCAAGCAATATCTCTGCAAGCTCAAGGGGGTTCTTGTGAAAGCCACTTTGCAGCCATACAAACACAAAGTCTAAATCTAAAAACCAAAAGCGATCCGGCCTTTGCCAACAGGACGCCGACACTTTGGACTTACAGCACATGAGGAGCTCCTATGAGACCTCTATTATTATTTCTTAAATTGTCTTTTAAAAAAGAGTAATGCTGCTGGTATTCAAATTAACCCGTGAATATGTTAGTCAATGTTTCAATCATTTCCCCACTGTAGTTTATAGCAAATGTTATAGCAAATGTTATTTAAATAGGAGTAATTAGAGCATTTATGGGAGACTATCTACAGCATCAAATTTGGCGTGATAGTATTTACGGCAGCAAGATGGCGATCAACAAACTTAATGACATGTTAATGTAACGTTATGAAGGAACATTTGACCCGTGGGAAAGGTGTGGCTTGTTGATGTGTTCGTAACAGTGGAGGTACAGTATTTGAAACAAGAGAAAAAAGCTTTACTAAGCTGTAACTACACAGTTATTACTTGATAGTAAGATCAATTCACATTTTTTTTCTTTCATGGGACTTTTTGACAATAGGAGTGATCCAGACTGATGCTTTAAACATAAAAACTTGTTATGACTTCCATCATTAGATACTTTAATGTACTTTTTAAATTCCTGATGCTCCTTTTACACTATCTTGCAGCCAGTCTCACTTTTACTGGCCGGGCTCAAATAAAGGAATTTCTACTGGAAAGTTTTGTGTCAAGCTCTGTGAAAATACTCACTTTAACACTGAAGCCTTGTGTGTTATGTGCTGCATTCTATACACTCCTTTTTCCCCTTCTTTCTTTCTAGAGATGTTACAATACCAGTATCACCTCTGATACTGCCTAAAAACTGGTATTGTTATCAGGAAGTACTGGAGTTTATGCACTGATCCGACATGTAAGGGATAACGTAGAGCGAGGAAGTTATTATAGCGAATACAACCCCAACATGGTGATCAGGTCTTGAATCAGCCTGAAGGTTCGCTATAACAACCGCCTCACTCTACATTATCCTGTTTATTATTACACGGCTAAATATTGATTTAAATGGGAGTTTATTGATTTAAATACGATTGTATTGCTTCCGCTAAAGAAAATAGTCCGTTCCGTCTCTACGGTTGGAATCCAGTGTCCATAGCAACGTAGCTAACTCCGTTTATTACTCAACACTAATAATATATACAGCTACTACTACGCTGTAGTAGTTGAAAAGCTTTTTTTTTTTTAGGTTGACATTTATGTCCTCATTCATCTTGTTTACTTTTTGCACAGCCGCTACATGTTGACACATCTGTAAGTTAATGTTAAACATGTTGCAATGTAGCTAAGCTAACTAATTAGCGTTGCTAATTGGCTTTTACTGTGTAGCGATCGCAGACGTAAATATAGATGTAGCGATAGACGCTCACCAGATGTGCTATCGTTGCTTGAATTAGAGGACAGAAGTGGATCCAAGTCTCCCCACTTTTTGCCACAGCTGATAAATTATCTTTATCTTTCAGCGGATTGATAGCTGTCTTCCAGAGTGAACAGAACTGCGTCTATGGCAACAGTGTGTTATAATTAGCAACGGTCTGTTATCAAGATAAAAACAGGCTGCATTCTACATTAGAATTCAACCAAGCCATGTAGTAACACGTAATAAAGCCCTATGGAAAATCAACGTTCAAGTAGTTAATTTATGTTCTTTTTTCGTTGCAACTGTCAAGAGTTCTGTGGTGTAAGAGTTTAACCTGAGCCAGACAACAAAAAAGAAATCATATATCAATACAACATAATACAATATATGACACACTGGTATTGGATCAGCACTTGGTATTGGTTGATACGCAAGTTTAGGTATCGGAATCAGTCCATCTCTACTTTCTACCCCAACTGCACACTTTAACACACATCCCCCACCCCCATTTTCACAGTATGGACCTGCACAGACTGTGGGCAGCAATCCATATGGGACAACAGTGACTGCCAAATGTAATGTGTTGCATCTCGAATGAGAGAGAGAGAGAGAGAGAGAGAGAGAGAGAGAGAGAGAGAGAGAGAGAGAAGCAACAAAGAGAAAAGAGACTTTCTCTCTGGTAGTTGGTGTAGAAAAGTGATTAGTGTTGGAATGTATTCTTGTTTTGGCAACATTACATTTCTCACTAAGGCAGACAAACCACAATTATTATTAGGAGGAGGAGGCGACATGGAAGCTGATATGAAGACAGAGGGAAAGACGATGACATGAGTGATGGGGTTCATGAAGTAACTTACCCTGGCACTCTTGGCAGATTCTTGACTGTTCAGGTACTCTGTCACCTAGGGCAGAAAGAGAAGAGTCATTAGCATAGCACATCACTGCGTCACAGGTAGGATTTTAAAGGATTAAGGTGAATCCATGCATCCTTTCAACCTGTTCTGTCCCTGGAGACATCTTTTTGAGAGGGGCACTTGCTCATGCTTGCAGCAACACTGGATGTAAGGAACACAGTGTTCTCTGAAGATCAACAGGATCAAGATAACACACCTAGATGCAGAGTGGCTGCAGCGGATGCAGAACGTACGAATATGAAGGAAGCAGAGCACCACATTACGACTTACTGTTGGCGGTCATGCTACAACTCACACTAGTTAAGCCACTGGAGATGAGATGCTCTCATACCCTCTTGTGCCTGCTAGCCTCAGGCCAAAACACTCCCCTGGTTTGTAGCAGAAATTTATAATCAAGTGCACTCACAGGATGCCTTAAGGGAGCTGCTAGCTAAAAAGGGGGTGAGCCCCAAGTTCTACCGGAGCTCTATTGTATAGTAGTAAACAGGCATGTTAGAGAGTTTGTCAAAGTACTTTTCATTCATAGTATTTGTGATGAATACCATCTTGTATTTAAGTAAGACTAACTTTTCAAACAACAAAATGATACAATTCCCCTTACAAATGAATAGTTGATTTCACAAGAGATAAAACACACCCTTGCTCGATACATTCTGCTGTTACAGTCTTGTATGGTATAGGGATGTAATTCATCTATAGAGTGCTTTCTCAATTAATCAATTTGTATGGCATACAAAATGTCAGGAATTAATGAAAAATGCCCAACAACGATCAATCCACGGTTATATAAAAATAAGAAAGCAGCAGGGGCGCCTGGATTGTCCACCTGGTAGAGCATGTGTCCCATGTACAGTGGCTTAGTCCTTGACGCAGCTGCTGCAGATTCGATTCCATCCTGCGGCCCTTTGCTGCATGTCTCTACGCTTTCATGTCTAAGCTGTTCTATCAAATAAAGGCCTAAATTGTCAAAAAAACAGAAAAGCAGCAAATCAACACATTTGAGAAGCTAATAACAGAATGTTTTTGCTAAAAACTAAATAAATAAAAAGACTTAAACAACCGATTAGCAAAATAGTTACTATTCTATTAAATCGACCTAATCTTTTCCGCTCTGTATGACCAGTAACTTTTAGTGGTTAATATTAGCAAACTTAAGGTAGATAATGACGTACAACAGACATCACAGAATCAGTTGGCTAACTTTATGACTTACTTGAGCTACAGGTACTGTTACACAATGTGTATTAATATGGACTGTCCCTGGTAAAATAAACAAAATAGAAAAAAGAGAAAAAGATTTGCATTTGAATATTGATTATGGATGAAGAAGATTTGTGTTGTGTAACAGGTTAGGTATTTTTTATTTTTTTGTAATCATTACTGCAGGACAGTTGGCTATTAACTTGTAACTTTATCAAGTTCCTTATAAAGAAATGTGTTAAATAAACTAGAAATAAATGCAGGCGTTTCTAATTTATATTCAAGCTGTGCTGCCCCCAGACACCTGTCACGTGTATATAAATCTGATACACACAAATCTAAGTTTTTATTTATAATCACTAGCAGCACTGTTGGAGCAGAAAATTATCAAATATTTGTTCAATATAAATACATTTGTTTTGCTCGACACAAAAGAACTGGACGTATATGATGTGGACAAAGAGCACAGAGAGGATACAAACAAAAAGAATTGGGGGAAGAGAGAGGAGAAAGCCAATGAGCAGTGTTGAGCATATTGACTGCTTCTGCTAGAACAGCCATTTAGCCTCACTGAATGAACCAGTGATGAGTCATAGGGCAGGGGGTGTGTGTGTGTGTGTGTGTGGGGGAGAGAGAGAGAGAGAGAGAGAGAGAGAGAGAGAGAGAGAGAGAGAGAGAGAGAGAGAGAGAGAGAGAGAGAGAAATGTTAGGCAGTGTAAGTGGTTGTATGGAGCTTTGAAAGTTCAAGTGGCGGACCCTCTAAGTTGAGCCGTCCTCCACCATTACAATGTCAGAGTGAATACAGAGCGATGAAGTTCTACCCAGGGCCCACCACACTTTACCTCAACTCAACCATGTTTAATCCTGGCCACCCACACCATTTACAGTCTGTCTGTGAATGGTCAAAGTATAGTTCTGGAAGTAAGACTTACAGGGCAGTAAATACTTGTGACTTTGAAGTATAGGTTGCTGCATTTTTAATACTGAGACAAACATTTAGGGAAATATTAACAAGAAAACAAATTACTGAAATAAAAGGGGACGGTGTGTTCTTGATTCAATTGTGCACCACGTTTTGTAGCTTTGTTACAGTAGCAGATACACACACACACACACACACACACACACACACACACACACACACACACACACACACACAAACACCAGATGTTAAAACTGTCGAGTGTGGATGGGGCTCTGGAGTTTAATTGCTTAGCTAGCTCATGCACATAGGTTGATTTGATAGTTACGCTGCACATGGCACTGCCAAGATAACAGACCTGCTACTGGATCGCACAGCCAACGCTGTCTAAGGCAGTGCACGTATGAGTGTGTGGCTGGGGAAAGTGCAATGGCTGCACAAGTCATCCATCAAAGCCAACTAAAGGAGAGATTTTTTGGAAGGCGATGTCACCATATGGAAGACCCAGCCGACGATTTTTCACTGACACAAAAGGCCAGCGATGCCATTTGGGCTTTGGAGGGGAGCTACCAGTGCCTATTGCGGTTTTAACAGTCTTTCCTAGTGCTGCATTTGGAAAGCTGGAAATGATGTGGAAGAGTGTTTCAGATCTGCCAAAGTGGATCTAGCAATATTTGAACAGAAAAGAGAAAAATGTCTATGATATAAACCCCAGCTCAAATTTAAAAGGAAATATATATATTCTCTCTTGAATTTTGCACAGCTGAGAGTCAGCATCCAAAATATTCTGTGAAAGATGTTTAGTCAAGAGTACTACAGCACAATATGCACAAATGAAATGCTGCCATATTGGCATTACCATGGTGAGCCTCTTTGTACTCTGATCGGGAGGGTGCCTTTCCTGGCTCGCCCTCATCTTTAACTCTTCTGCTCACTTCAGCTCAGTATAACACAACAGCAAATCAATTTGCAGCTGAACACCAATGATGACTGCCTTTGGAATTCTGAACAGTCCCAAGTATCCTGTCCCGGATCTTTCTTTCAGAGCCTTTCTATTGCCTCCAGTGGGGAGGCATAATAGTTCATTAAGAAGCAACACTCATGGAGATGACTTAAAAAGGCGAAGGAAAGGAACGTTTCTCGTCATGGTAAACAAGTGTGACGCTAAACACGAGTAGGATTGAACGGATTAATCACGTGGAAGAAATAAGACATTATGTTCCAGCAAAGCAAAGGGGAGAGGCCAACGATGAAGAAGCTTAAAGCTGATTATATGTTCCAGGTGAGGAGGCGAATATGAAACAACGAAAAGAGGACAATAAATGAGGGGACAAGGAAAAGAAAACGCGTTTGAAAGGGGTTTAGGTGGCAGAAGGCAGCGGGTGACAGCATGCTTGTCTGGATGACCCTACAGAGCTCCCATATGCCAGACAGATGCCATGTTTGGTGAGCAGTGGCCATCGACACTGGCAGTAGCAGAGAATATGCTGTTCAGCTAAGGAGGATGCTGCGTGTGGGAGTGTCCTTGAATGTGTGTGATTCATTCTTAGCAACTCTACTCAGAGTCTGCAAAATGCACCAAAACAACTTTCAGAAAGTTTAACTGATTACAGAAGTCAATTTATTATAATTTCACACCACAACAGTTCACGTTTGAGTGAATTTATTACAGTCTTCTGAGACAAGAAAACTATCTGATACTCCACGCACATTTAAGAAAACGATTATTTACAACTGCTGCCTGAGTCAATTTCAATGCACGCAGGTAACCTTCTAGTTGCCGGCTTGGGCAAAGACTTTGCGTAAGTGTGATGCTTTTCATAAGAAGACAGGTGGTGTGGGTCTGGTGTTTTGGCACTTGTCAGCGTGTCTGCCTGACTGTTACTCTGTCTGCCTGAGAGTGAAAGCGAGACAGTGTTTTTCCCAGCACTGGCCGGCATGCCATGCCCACATAATGTTCTGGTAAACATGGTATGAAAGTGATAGTTCTGAGTGCACGCGAACATGGCAGCTTTCTGACAGGTTGGGCGCGTCTGTGCGTAGGTGAGCTGCCTCTTTTTTCAGGGCGATTTCATAGCAAGTGGGAATGAAACCAGACTTAAATGGAGTACATATGACAAGCAAGTGACTAATCAAAGTTGCAACAATGAGGCTTGTCCTCCACGCATGTTGAGTTTTTGTCATTAAGAGCAATGACGGCAAGACACAAGCCTTCCAGATATGAGCAGTCAAACTCCAACCACAAAAACTGCAACTCACTCCCTTTTGTCATTGTTTCTTTGTTGCTGCACTGCTCTTGTTACTTTTACCTGCTCTATCAATCCTCATTATATCTCATTTCATTCTCCCTAAGTCTGCCATCTCCCTTTGACTCCACTGAAAGCAGAAAACGCTGCACAAGACAGGTCGTCGTCAGAGCGTTTGCTGGAACGTAACAGCTTTTATGTCTTTGCACTATAACATGCACTATTTCAAGTTGAGTGTACTTGGCTGGACTGTGGATTGTAGTCCTAACAGATGTCTCTCATTCAACCCGCCAGTGCATGAATACTGAATGTCAAGCAGGGAGTAGGCCAAGGTTTTGGGAAAGTAAGACTCTTTATTGTACAAGTGGTTTGATAGTGAACTATAAACACCATAGTTAACCAGGGAGATAATCCTTGTGTGTGCGTGAGAGACAGACAAGGGAAGGTCAGTGTGTTTGAGTAAATGTAGGATAGACAGATTACAATTGACTCTGCTTAATTTTTCTTTTATTATTTGTATAATTTCTCTATTTTCTATTGCTTAAAAAAAGTATGAGCTGTAAATGATGCAAGAGAACCTTGTTTACAGTAAACTGCAGCAATTTCTGCCTTCTTCTGCAGAAAACAACTTTTGGATGTAGGTGGACATAAATCCAAGTTAAAATCAGTTTACATTAGTCTGCTCTACTTCATAAGAATCTGGTTATTTTTGTCAAAATGTATTTAAAAAAATCTCTCTTTCTCTAATATCGCGATAATGGCTATGACACTCATTATAGGATATATATATATATATATATATATATATATATATATATATATATATATATATATATATATATATATATACACACACACACACACACACACACACACACACACACACACACACACGTGCATATGTACAATACTGTGCAAGTTTTAGGCAGGTATGAAAAAGTATTTCAAAAATGGAAGTGTTAGTTTATTTTCATCAATTAAAATAAAGTGAATGAACAGAAGATGAATCTAAATCAAATCAATATCTGGTGTGACCACCCTTTGCCTTCAAGACAGCATCAATTCTTACGCTTGCACACAGAAGTAACAAGAAACTCAACTGGAAGGTTGTTCCAAACATCTTGGAGAACTAACCACAGAACTTCTGTAGACTTCCTTAAATTCTTCTGTCATTCAATGATGTTGAGATCAGGGCTCTGTGGGGCAATGCCATCACTTCCAGGATTTCTTGTTTTTTTTTACCCTGAAGGTAGTTCTTAATGACCTTGGCTGTATGTGTGGGCTCATTGTCCTGCTGCAGAATACATTTGGGGCCAATCATACGCCTCCCTGAGGGTATTGCATGATGGATAAATATCTGCCTGTATTTCTCAGCATTGAGGACATCATTAATCCTGACCAAATCTCCAACTCCATTTGAAGAAATGCAGCCCCAAACTTGCAAGGAACCTCCACCATGCTTCACTGTTGTCTGCAGACGCTCATTATTGTAGCACTTACCAGCCCTTTGGCAAACAAACTGCCTTCTGCTACAGCGAAATATTTCAAATTTTGACTCATCAGTCCAGAGCACCTGCTGCCATTTTTCTGTTCCCCAGTTCCTATGTTTTAATGCATAGTTGCGTTGCTTGGCCTTGTTTCCAATGTTATAGGTATGGCTTTTTGGTTGCAACTCTTCCATGAAGACCACTTCTGAGCAGATTTCTCCGGACAGTTGATCCGCTGGTTTCTGCCAGTTCTGAGCTGATGTCACTGGTGGACAGCATCCAATTTCAAAGTGAAATAAGCTTGATGCACTAAGTTTCCTTGGCCGACCACTATGAAATACGACCAGTATAGATAAGCCTTTAGTGCACATCATGTCTATGAGTGTTATTGTCTCTATCTTGGGTAAACTGGAAATACGCCAAGTTGCATGCTGGTCACCACCAGCGTGGCGGTCAGAGGAGATCGAGCGCTTTGGCGGGAACGTGGCATGACAAGCCCACCAGCAAGGGTTCATAGAGATAAAGAAAACACAAATGTAACACACACCAACAACAAATGCAAGGACTAACAGCAGATATCACAAAAAAAAAAAGAAAATTCTCCAATGCTCTTCCAGTGGCAATGGAAAGCAAATAAGTCTTGCTTATAATTAACCGTTTAACAGTTAACAGACAATAAGAATTTTTACCTATTAATAAAGAATAGTGATTAATAATCACTTAAACAGTTAAAAACAATATTACAAAAAAGTAAAAACCCAATTCTATATGTGAAAAACATTGTGCTTTTACTGCCTTTCGGGCAATCCTGCACCCACCCTGAGGGGTGTGTGTGTGCGCGCACACACACACACACACACACACACACACACACACACACACACACACACACACACACACACACACACACACACACACACACACACACACACACACACACACACACACACACACACACACACACACACACACACACACACACACACACACACACACACACACACACACACACACACACACACACACACACACACACACACACACACACACACACACACACACACACACATCTGCAGAAGATGGAATTTGCCTTTTGGAAGTGGTGCATGTCAGCTAAGACATGTCAAAAGTGCCCTCAGAACAGTGGCATCGGGGAAGCAACTGCCAGTGCAAGTGAGTGTGTATGCGAATGTGTGTGTGCAGTCAATAACAGGGGAGCAGAAAATGTCCATTAAAAGGCCTCTTCTCTAACTCTACTTGTAAATTAGGTATTGAGCCGTTGGCGGGGAGCGGTCATGCTGTCACACACCCATGAAGCTCTGTATGTGTGTGTGTCCTGCTGTGTTTCTTTGGGATGAGGTGGGGGTTCTTGATGGGCTGTGACAGGCATTGAGGTTGAACAGGGAGGGCAGCAGCCTGAAAGTTAGTCAATTGGTGGTCCGGATACAGCTAAAAGCCATTTATAGATGACACGGTGAACAATTTGGGGTGGAGGCAAAGGGGACCTGATCCACCATGGCAGGATCCATGGGGGTGCTTAGGCTTACATAGAAACACAATATCCCCCCCCATGTCTACATTTCAAATACATAGTTAAAGGTGAGTGTATGTTGGAACTCAAGAGGGACCCCCACACAGGTACTATGTCCGTCCTCCCTGTTTGGGGACAGCTCAACAGCAGCTCTACGACATGAGCCCTTGTTTGACAATGAGGCTTTCTTTTGTTACAGTGAACCCACTGTATAGAAACACCAATATTCCCATGATGTTTATCATCAGTGTCCAAACCAATGCCTAAACAGCATGCCAGCGACAGACTGCATCACATGAGCAACCTTTCTGTAGTGTATGTAGACCAAACAGCACAATTGCTCTTTGATAAATGAAAGAACCCATCCCTGGAGGTATCCTGTGTTCGTGTGAGCCTCCATCTTGATTCCTGTATGGATTTCCCACATGCAGCCATAGGTGTGACTACACTACTAAGCACACCATTTCATCTTCATCAGTTTCAACCCCTATTAACACAATTATTGTGTAATGTAACCACTGCACTATTATGTACACTTGGGACTGTAACTGCAATCTGCAAGAAAACAACACTACCCATGAGACAGTTCATGTAAAAGCTAGATAAATAAATAAAATACCTGCATGTGAGCTTCAAGGCTGCCCTTCCGGTTGCCACTCAAAGGTACTTAAAACTCCTCTGCTCAAACATTAATAAATGAAAAGATAGGCCTGAGTGTGAATACAGCTACAATACAGAGAAAGAAGATACAAGGAAAAAATAAAACTACATTTCCCTAGGGGCTGCTGGGTAATTAAAGATTCCAGAACTCTAATCTACAGCTTTCATTCTTAGGGAGTCACCTAACAGCTGTTTTCCCCAAAGTATGCCTGCAGCTGACGCTCACAACTCTAACATGTTAATAAAGATCTTAAGCATGTCTTTGCAAACATTTGTCCAAGGTGTGAGAACACTACTTCTAGATCTTTATTTCTTAAGGATGGTAATGGAACAAGGCCTAGGTGTACACAGCAGGCGTCGTTGTTCTTGGCGATTGATAATAATTGCGATGGCATGGACATGACAGACACTTCCGTGTTTGTAATTGACTTGTAATTAGGAAACAGGAGATTATTAGCTTCCAACGCTAATGAACTTCGGGGTTAGCACTGATGTTATTTAGCTAAGGTGACTGGGTGAAATGCATACCACCCAGTAGCCTGCCAGAGTTTGAATCTGTCATGCTGTTGGCTTCAGCTGACAGAAAACACTGGTGAACAGCAGCAGAGCACAAAACACAGTGATTCTAACCACACAGCCATCTTCCAATTAAGCTGTCATGACAGTCTCATTTCAGCTCCATTTGCGACAAAATAATATCAGGTCTGAGTTTGAGTCAAAGATAGCTGCTGCAGGCACTTAATACTATATAATAAGAAAAAATGCATTTATAGTGTATCTAGATATCTGTTAAGCACACAATCTTTTTCACTTTCTCTTTTAAATATTAGCTTACCGTCGCACGCACGCACGCACGCAGTTTGGTCTCCCTACTGTATGCCTTCGCTTAAAATCATAAAAGAAAGGCATTACCGTCAACTCAGTGTGGGTTCACAGGGCAGAATTGGCTGATGCAAGTTGCAAAAAAATTGCAGAGAACACAATTTTAAATCCCAGCTCATTATGAGGCCAAAATCAGGTCTGATCTGTGTGCCTCCTTACTTTTATTCCTGGGGATTATTGTTCATCATGACATAGTAAAAACAAAATGCAAATGATCACGTCATCTAAATTAAGTCCTTAAGCCAAGTTTGGATGACATTAACACCTAAGGTTAAAAAGAAAACAAGTAGAGGAGGAAGGGTGTCTGAGTGAGTGAATCTGAGTATATAAAAAAAGAGTACAGCAAGGGAGAGAGTGATGTGCAGAAGGTGGAGAAACCAAGACATTACGAGGAATGGAGAGTACAGTGGTGAGTAAACAAGAAAGACGTGATGAAGAGGAGAGCACAGGAAAGATAAGAGGCGATGGGAAAGAAAAGAGGAAAAATTGATGTTGTGGAACAGGGAAAGAGGGGGATAAAAAAATTGGAGGAACTAGACTCTGAAAAATTAGTGGAGAGATGGATGTAGGAAGAGAGAGAAATGTTTTAGTGAGTGAGTGTGTGCCAACTTGCCATTCTAGCAGTGGTTAGTTGACAAGACAATTTAAGAATGGCTTAGTATATCTGCTGTGCCTGAGGAGGAGAAGACATGAAGTCAGTGTGGAAGTCTGAGGTCAGAGCAAGAGAGAAGAACTTTAAATGCGGTGTAAAAGAAAGAAAACTTGTTTGTACACACACAAGCACACAAAAGTAAGCTTGCAAGTCATATTTGAACGGTTTATAATGTTGTGATAATGCTTCAATCTAACTATAGTTAAATTATTAGTTATAAGTTATACTTAAAGTTTTGTTAAAGTTTCTGCTTATTTGTCTTTAGTACTTTGTGTGTGCTGATGCCCTATTGATAGTTGATTAATCACTCAACACTTAAAAAAGAAAAATTACAGATTTCCGAGCAATCAGACCAAATGACATGGTTGATACTGCTATTACTGCCACTATGGCTGCCAAGAGCAACCATTGCTGTTACAGTCATTTGTAAGAACATGATGATATATATTTTTCTTTGATAGAAAATATGGCCGAGAGCGAGAGAAGAAAACCAGTATGACATAGTTGCTGGCTTCTGAAATAGTGTATATAAATAAAAAAAAAAGGCCTTTCTGCTTCTAATGCTGTGCTGGTGATAAAGCAATGATATCGCTCACTGGCGATAATCTAAATATCAAAGCCTAATAAATAACTAGGACTACACATGGAATGCCAGATGTATGACAGATTAAAATGTATACTATGACATTAAATCTGCTTGATTGTCAGTGTAGATACAGTATATGTGCGTGCGTGCACGCACGCACGCACATACACACACACTAAATGTGTGTTATAGATATAAACAGTATATGTGTCGTGCTCTGATTCGGGCTCTAAATCTGTATTTTTGTGTCAGTCCAATATGTAGGACAAATGGCATTCACGTTAATCCCTTGCTTTATCTTCCATTTACACCTCTGGGTCACTGGTTTGTTTCCCTTCACTAAAACAGATTATCAATCATTTGGTTTAATGATGTTCCACCCACCTCCTACTTCCTGTGTTCCTGTGTTCCTGTTAATAGCCCACTCCCCTCCAATCAGATACCAGCAGCTGGCATACATATAATCGTTTTGCCTAGACTTTTTCAATGACTGTTTATCCTTTGCCATGATAGTATTGTATATATCCAATAGTAATCATCCATATGGTGTGCATAGCGGGCATCAGTGATTGTAAGGCATTAGGCAGGAATGCACTAGAAAGAAAGACATAACACCCCAAATGGATGAATATCCCTCTCTGCTCTCCCTCTCTTGGGACAATGCCATCCTCAAAGACTGCTGTTAACCTTCAGAGCACTTATGACTGACTTTTGATAGTCTCTGAAGTGCCAGTGAACATTACAACCCATCTGTTACGCAATGCTTAGCACTAGAGTACAGATTACAATGACCATGTTCCAATCCCCTGGAATGGATAATGAATAAAGAATAGAGCAAAAATGGAACAGATAGGAAGGACAAAATTCACTTTTACAAGGAGACTGATAGTCTGGATGAGAAGGGAGCAGAGAAAGAGCTCATGGTGAGCCGGCTTGGATACAACACTATCAAAAGCTTGAGGGGGACTTTCTATAAAAGAGGGAAAGAAAGGGGGCACGGATCCATAGGTCAACAAAAGGTTGGATCTTGAAACATTTTTTGGCTCAGCTGCCCCTGCAAGATAACACTTTCAGTTGTCGCAGCAGCTGCAGAGCTGCTCATGAATCTTTGAGCCAGAAATGCACATTGCAAACATGACTCCAGCTCAACTCTGGTAGATTACAAAAAATGAATAGTATACATCCAATTTACAGATCAAATTGTCCTTCATCCAAAGCTGCATACAAGTCCAAAGATGCATTTAAAATAGGGACGGTGAAACAAAAAGAAAGAAATAATCAGTTTTAATTTGTAAGATAAAAACTTTCCATTTTAGGGCTACAATTTGATTCATTTAATGTCTCCATTATTTTCTCAATGTACTAATGTGTCTATTAAATGTCAAAATAGATAACATGCCCGTTATAATTTCCCAGAGTGACATTTTTAGCTGTTTTGTTTTGGCTGACTTAGGGCCCTATGGCGCAGCGTGTCAAAATCAACTTTTGGCGCATGGCGCATGGTTAAAGACTATATACTTCATTAATTCATAGGTGTGTTTCGGGCGTTACATGCAATAAACCAATCAGAGTGTCTATTTGATTCCCTTTAAAGCCAGGCGCATTTGTACCTTAGCACATTGCTATTATGATGGTGGATTTGCCGTATTTTTACCTTATTTTTAGTTTGTGTGCTGCTGCGCTTCCCTGTGTGTGTGTAACAAGCATAGTGTGCATGTGCTGTGCATAAGCCTAGGTGCATTTTACTAATTTCCTGTTAAAATAACAAACAAGATGGCAATATGCCAAGAATTCACCTGAACACACCTCCCTGTAAGACCAGCACACCCATGGGCGCAGGTGCATTTGCTATTTAAATTGCTAGTTTAAGACCGATGCAGTTGTCAATTGCAGACACTTGTGTCGGGCTTTGTGCTGACCGTCCAAAACCCAAAAATATTTGACAAGACAGTGAATAGCATTTGAAAGCAAAAGCTGTAATGAGATATTTTAGCTAGAAAAACACAAAACACAATGAATTTATTGCAAAATAGTCGTTCAGCTAATCCATATTGAGTCATTAATCGATGAATCTTTTCAGCCCAAGTAGATCAAGTTCAAAAATGTTATCATCTCCAATAAAGCCTTAAAGACCAGAAAAAGATCAATTCAAACAATCACTGGTCATCACAATATATTGAAGCTGATATGAACAGTTAATTCCCCAGCTTTGATTAACCCTTGTATTGTCTTCACTTTCGGGACCCTCTTGTATCCCTCGGGTCAAATTAACCCGTGATTTATTTGGGGTTTTAAAACCAATTCTGAAAAAAAATGTTACTTCATAATCTATTAACAAATATTGTCTTCATCTCAATTTCAAACAATTGAGATAACTGCAGTATAAGTTTAAAAAGTGGCCAGTCACACTCTGGCTTGTTCCTTTTTTAGTTTGGAAGCAGACTTGATGGGTGGAATTATCAACTAGAAATGTTGTAGAGCTTACTTTAACACTCACTTACTTTGTAAGCACATTGGCAACACTATTGCTTGTTAAGTTTTCTTCAGATCAAAACATTCATCTGTAGCCAGCAAGGAAGAGACAAACGCTGGAGATGCAGCTGTTGAATGCTAAAGAGAAACCATTTGATCCAACAAAACCTAAATCTATGCAGTCTATAAGCCTATTAGTTGTATGGCTGAAAGGTTTTAATCACTGTCCTCTGTCTATAGGGTCCATTAGCCAGACACTACATAGTGGTTTCTGGTTTCTCTTTGGAAGTCAGAGGTCAAAATACTCTAAATACAAAATAATGATGCACAGTGTTTTATTTACGGACTAAGAGGCAGAAGGTGCTTTTATCTGTGCTGTTTAGTGTCTACAGGAATGAGTTACTAACAAGCTACGTCTCCATGTGTGAGTGAAATAGTCTTTACAAATGTATTCTTCCTGCCAGCTTCTAATTTATATGAATACACATTTCGATTATGTTTGTGAACAATTACGGTCTTGTGGACATATTTCTCCATTCTGTTGTATTATGGCTCTTGTGTCACAACGTACACACTACAAACCCTACAGTACAAGCTTTTAATGAGATACTAGCTTTCATTTATAAAAAAATAAATAAATCTATACATGACAAACTGAGATGGAAACAACTACAGTATGTAGATGCATGCTTGTATGGAAATGTGGTAATTATTGGACCGTTAGAAAGACATAGGGGGGATATGAACCATTTGACATTAATGATTACACAAGTGGCCCATTTGCCAATGAGAATGCTAAACATTTACTGTGCGCTTAAAACTAAGTAGCACCTGCTAACATTTGATCAACTAACGGAATTGTCTATTTAGAACAGCGCTGACACAAATATGAATCCATGCTGTGCATTTTGATAACTTTGAGCCATTAATTAACAATATTTATGTGGAGAAAATAAGTAATATTTATTAAAGACAGATACTCTGATTTGCTGTTGGGCACTAACACAAGACAGAGTAGGGCTGGGAAATCGATAGAAAACTTACAGAAACTGACATCATGAGTCTCTAACTCTCTAACCTACCTGTTTAATGAATTGATTCTTTCACACAGGCAGTCCTCTACCTTAAATGCACCTGAAAGTACAACAACTCACTTCTTACCTTAAATAAAAACAATAAATCACTGACAGGCAACATTTTTTGTGGATCCACAGCAAACAGAAAGCCAAATCTGCAGTGGTAGCACCACGGTTGTTGGTGATATAATTAACCATGACTGCCCAGTTTAGAGCTCCAGGTAGACCAAAATGTGCCATTAACTTGGAAAGCGAAAGTGACTGGGTTAAAACATGAGGCCTACACATCAGCCTCCAATTTAATTTTAGGCCTTACAAAGCTGAATTAAAGAGATTCATTTTCATTGTCAAACACTGCCCTCCCATCACCAACTGCATATCCCATCTCTTCACTTACTATCTTCTGCAGGTGCTTCTCCTTGCGGACATCCACCATGACCAAGCCTTCCTTGACCAAGCCAAGACCCACATCGTCCTTGGTGTCTCCAAACTGTATTGTGACATGTGGGCAGGTGACACCTGAGTACTCCACGTTCATCAGGCACTGGCTGTTCTGGATGTCCCGCACAATACAGTCCACCACATCCGCACGGGCATCCTCCTGAAGAAGTAGGGGGTTGATTAGGGATGGGGTTAGAAAGAAAGAGGACAGGAAACGGGTCAGTAATGGATGGTGTAATAGGAGTAGGAGGAATAAGATGGAGGAGATAATGGAAGAGAAAGAGTAAGTGGGGGGAAAAAGGTGAAAGGGATAATTAGTTAATTAGATAATTAATCACTGACGGGCTCCTAGACAGACAGACAGAGACACACACACATGCACACACACAATGCAGAGGCTGATTAAAAACACCCTACATATGTATAACTGTGATATATGATTTCTGATGGAGGAACTGTTAAGTGGAAAAAAAAAAAACCTGTTCAGACACTCGGTGATTCGAACACATCAGTCTCCAATCGATTACAATTACACGATCACTCACACAGTCAGTCATGAAGCACAGCAATTATTTACTCAACCAGTTCAAGAGATTTTTAGTTTGGCTGAACTACATAATGGTCCAACTTGCACCAACCCCACTCCTCCTCAGCCTGTCCCTTTCTTTTCTTTTCCGCTCATTCTTCAGTTAGTTACAGCTCTCTCATATTCCTAACCTTCTCAAATGTGAAAGGCCAGTATTTGATTCAACACATGGTGGAGAAGGAGCTGCAATGCTGACCTCACATTCTCAGGCAGTCTCAGCAAAAAGTGAGACAAAGCAAGGGAGCTGCATCTTCAGAAGCAGGAAGACAGTTACAAACAAAAATCAGTCCCTGGCCATCATCCATCCCTCCCCTACACCATCCATCTCTTCACTTCCCTCTCGCCCTGGTCTCGTCTCCATGGCAACCCCCTTAGAGCTAGCCGCCTTTTGGTATGTGCGCGTTTGTGTGTGCAAGCGTGTGTGCGCAGGGAAGCTTGTTAAAGGCACAAACTAAGGGCCTTCTTTGTCCCCACTCTCCCCCTGGTCAACTTGTCACAGGCGCTGCAGGGGAGCTCAGGGCAAGAGAGAGAGAGTTGTAGAGCGAGAGTTAGGGTCTAGAGAGAGAGAGAGAGAGAGAGAGAGAGAGAGAGAGAGAGAGAGAGAGAGAGAGAGAGAGAGAGAGAGAGAGCGCAGACAGAATCAGAAAAGCAAGGAGAGTATAACAAAACAAGTATACTTTGATGCTTTGAGGGGGCAATACAAAATTAATAAGAGCCTTCTAGTAACCCTCTCTTGTCCACCACATGTGCAGAACAGACCTGGTTTCAAGCAATTCAATGTGTTTTAAAATATTTGCATTTTATTTACTGTAAATCAATATAATCTGTGTTTTAAGTTAATAGCTCAGTTTCAGTGTTGATACAAAGCAATACTATTGTTACACCTTCTTTGGGGAATATAAAAATGTTTTTCTATATAAAAACATCTATAATCAATCAATATTAGCCAAAGATGTAGGACAATCTGTGCTATAGACATACATGAAATAGGGTAAATAATATGTCAATAGTAAGGTAGATTGTGTGTCAAAATGTATTTCTCAGCCTTTTCTAATAACATCTACTTTGCAATTTAGCCAAAAAACAAGTTGCAAGTGTATTTTTTGCATGACTGTTAATGAGAAAAGGTGGCCGATGGTGCATTATAAGTCATGCAAATGAGTAAAAAGAAACTGTTTGAAAAGATGCATGAACTTAAATAAGATTTCATTTCCAGTTATATAAACCACTGCCATTAGGAATTGTGTTGTAGGACTTTTTGCACTTAAAAAATAAAATTATTTTGTTGTTCATCTTTTTTTTTTTTTTTTTTACAAGTGCACTCCTGGCATTAACTACTTTCTTTAATTAGCTGACCAGGCATAATAAAGAGGTGGCAACGTGTCCTAAATGCAGGCAGCCGAGAGTTCACAGCATTCGTAATAAAACTGGATTAAATAGTGTAAAAATGTGGTAGCAGTTTTTGCTGTGATAGAGGTTACTGCTGCAGTCAGATGTCATGGAGATAGCTACTGCATTGTGCCTCGTACTTTGTCAAGTAACAAGCACACATTTCAAGAGAATGTTCCGAAAAAAACAGCATTGACTGCACTGTGTGTGAACTGCACTGGGAAGCAGCAGCATCATCTCGTCCCAGTGGCAGAATGTTGGTGAAAAGAAAGACTATGGAGCTAGATAACGTGTGAAGACAGACATTTTGTGAGAGCATCAGGTAGCAGGTTGTGAGACAAAGGCAACAACCTTTCCTGTGTGCAGCAGCAGAGGTGCAGAACAAGTGGGGCACCGTGCTGTCAGCGTGAGTGGCACAGTAAAAAACTTCACATAAAGCAGACGGCAAACACATGAAAGGGAAACCAAGAGAAAATACAAAGAAGGGAAGGTTAGACGGATGCAGTGTGACAGAGAAAGAGTGAGAAGGAGAGGTATAAGGTGTATGTCAGCTACCAACTTGTGGTGAAGCTTTGTGTGTGTGTGTGTGTGTGTGTGTGTGTGTGTGTGTGTGTGTGTGTGTGTGTGTGTGTGTGTGTGTGTGTGTGTGTGTGTGTGTGTATGATGCCTTTGTCCCTTTGGCTGGCCAAACAGATGTGCCACTTCATCCTTCAGCGGACTCATGACTTCAGGAGACTTATGACTCATGAGACAGGTGACAGCATGCATGCAGAGACTGTGTGAAGCTTTGATACACACTTCCAACAAGCGGCCCATAGATCCATATTTTGATTAAAAACATCTTTAAAAATAGGAGGAATAGTAAAATGTAAAATAAGATGTCCTTAACCACCCACACTACAGTAAAAATGAATTCATTAATAAACTACTGCCTCTAAACTAGTCTTAAATTGAATTGTTTAAACAAAACTTATTGCAGGACTGTTGTATTAGATTGTATTAACTTTAGATATTTAAAAATAAATAATTCAAAAATAGCAGCAAACAAACATGTTGATTGTGAAAAGTAGCTATTATTTATAGGAACATATGACATAAGCAGGCCAATGTTCTGCACCTTATCAAGGCTAAGTGGAACAAATGTAATTTAAACACACACACACACACACACACACACACACACACACACACACACACACACACACACAAAGACAGGGGTAAGTACTGTGCCAATCAGATAAGCACATACCAAAAGAAACATGTTTGTAACTGCACAAAATAGTCAGGATGCTGTCGGCTCAGGAGGCTACCAATGAGTTGACCCCCTGACACATGCGCGTGCGTGCACACGCGTTGTTACTGGAGGTTGAGTAAACACTTGGTTGTAAACAAGAAGATTAGGACTGCAGAAAACAGTCACTGCTGCTCGGCTATCAGATGGGCATGTATACGCACAGACATAAACGCATTTAGTACCTGGATGGTTTGCATCTATCTGTAGGACTTGTGGAAGTTTGGGTTGTTGAAGAAATATAGTATACGTTATTAAATTGTTCATAAAAAATGAATGTCTCTCTGCTATGTCAATTATTCTATAATTTCTTTGCAACAAAGTAAGTCAATGGCTTGGTGTTTTGTCATCGCTCTATCTGCTTGTACTACATGAATTATGTATGAGCATAATTTTCACAAACACTTGCTCGGAATGAAAACTCAACCCTGTCTGTCAGTTACAGACTTATCACCTTGTGTGATAAGTTAAACTCAAACAGATTCTATGTCTCGCCAGAAAAGTCAACCTTCAAAAGCTGGCAGAAAATGAGACTGAGGAAGTTGATATCGCAAAGTTAATTTTGAAGCTCTCAGCTGCGACACATATCTCAACTCCGCATGCATGCTCATCTGTGCACTTACGTCCTGTGGGACCTGGATGAAGGCGAAGGCATGCTCGGTGGCCTGTGCTGGCAGGATTCTGGTGCCGAAGGCAGGGGGCATGGCAGCCAGACGGGTGGAGGACACAACTTCTCTCTGAGGGAGGATGAACGGAGGACAGAAATCAGACTTAACATAGAACATGTCTTTCATGGTGTTAATCTATGCAATCATTTGTAGACACACAAAGGCATTTGTTTTTCTGTATTATCAAGTCAAAATACTGTAGCTGTAGAGTAGTCTGGGATTTAGGGTCAATTATATTTACTCCTAGGAAATTATTTGGTTGAATTTTTGAGAGAATTGGGGTGTTTTTTGTGATGAAGTCTAAGTAAACATGACAGAGACATCCATCACCTGCTACAACTACAGTAAAGGAAGCCAACAGAGATTTAGGGAGACATGTCTGGCTTGTTCAGTTATGATACAGATGCATGATACAAAAAGCTTGTTATGGAAGTTCACTTCCTGAATTAGTTTTTTGTTAACATCACAGTGCATCTCTCAAATCAAATGCCTCTGCAAGTGAAGGACATTTTCAAACAAAACACTGCATGTACTTAGGCTGTAAATTGATCCTGTGCTTTGTAATGTATTGCTATTTTTCCTTGATTGTGAATCAATACAGAAATCGGTATGTCACTTTAACAATGATAGTTTACAGCTGTGATAGGCCAGATGCCATTATGTAGCTTAAGGGCTGCATGCTTCTATATGTCACCTTACCAATCATTTCACATCTGTTTCTACAGCAGTACTGGGGCCCCTTTCAATAAGCTCCATCTGCTCTATAGCTCAGCTACAAGCTAAGAGTAAAGACAACAACAGACGTCAAGTCGGTAGCCAGACTTGTCAGATCAGAAAACACAATGCCAGTAACAACATAAAAAAAGACAATAATACTTGTCAGTGTGCATTTGACTACAATGATGCTTTATATCCATTTTAGGAAAACAAACAAAACCGTAAGATTTTCTAAAAAGTGCTTAAGAGACATTAAATCAGGTTCAACTGTGCAATGACTACTGTATATGCATCACATTTGATGAATTAATTATCTGAACGCGTTTACCTGCATGTACAAGCTGAAAAAGTATTTTTGGTGCTGACTGCAAGTTCAGCATTCAAGTTTGCATATTGCTACTGAATATATGAAAAGTACTATAAGTACTACATTTATTTGATAGTTGGTGCATCATAACAGGTATAAGCCAATGTAAGCAATGACCAATCACTGATGACCACAGGCTACCTAAAGGGAGAACAGGCTGGTGAAAAGTAAGACAAATAAAGCCGTTAGAAGTGGGGAGTTAATTTAATGACCCCCATATCTTAGGTTAAGGTGTTGATTGGACTGCAAAGTCTAGACAAAGAATACCTTGAACATTTATTATGGATTGGGATGTTAAGATTTATCAACGCCATGTTAGATTTTGACAGCAGTATAAATGTGCCTTAAAAATGAAAGACAAAAGTGCTCTGCTGTGTTAATGATCACATAATAATTCAGGGACTGACCTATACATGAGACGAGTAGCAAAATTACCAACTAATAGCTCATGACACAGAGACATGAAATCAAGGCCAGAGTGACTCAACCTTCAATGACAAAACTGCAGAGAATAAGGTAGATATCGGCTCCATTTTTTTTGTGCGCCAGGTCGGCCTCGGAGAATCACACTTTCAGCAACATGCCAGGAAGCATCGCGTCTGCCAGCCAAACCTCGAGCTGTCCCCCACTATGAGGTCAGTCACACACTGTGCTGCTCTACTGCATCATGGGAAATCTCCTGCAGGCTTGGAGTTGGCTGCATGAGCCACTTTATGATGCAAGCATGTGTACGCACTTGGGTAGAAACGCATACAATTATGCACTCACAAGGATGTAGTGCCTTCGTCATCACAGAATTAAAAAAAAGAAATCCAGAGAGTGGGGGAGTTCTTTTGTCATGTTATTAAAAGGAATATAAATGAGTGCTCGTTGCTTCAGAACAACAAAGGGGGAAAAAAAACAAGGCTGCATCATATTTGTCCTAAAAACTCAAGCTGAAATGACAAATAAAGGCTGTTAGGTTGTTTTGAATGTGAAGAAAAGTAAAACAACTGGTATCTAAATTGTGGGTTTGGCCATAACAAGTTAGGAGCTCCAAATAAGTACTATGTTTAAGTGATGACTATGCAACAGTCAAAACTTTTATAACAGTCAAATTCATGGTCACAGTTACTTACATTGCCATAGTCGATGTAGAAGACATGAACTTTTGCCGGTGACTCAACTTTCTCCACTTTGGCTCTGTACCTGCAGCAGGAAAAGAATAATTGAGAGAGAGAGAGAGAGAGAGACACACACACACACACACACAGAGAGATAACAGAACAAAGATGAAGACAGAGGGTACAAGAGGAAAAGGAGATGAGTAAATGATTCTGTGCTTATTTCCCTGGGGAAAAGGTGTTGGAGGATCTGTCTGTTGTGATCGGGGGAAAGGAGCAGGAGAGGATGAGCAGACCGGGGGTGTGAGAGGGGACAGAGGGGATCTATCAGGACATGGAAGGGCTGTGAAAATTGCACAGAGGCCTCTTTGCAATAAAGGACAGAAATTTAGACCTATTTTTGACTTGTAGCAAATAACTTTAGTGCATTAGTGCTAATCACAAAAACCCAGCAGTTTTACTTCGTGAGGTTTGATTTTTCAAACACAATTGGCAAGCTGAAATGAATGAAAATAAACTTGATATTACAAGGACATACAGATCAGTGACAAATTAAAAAGGGAAAAGGAGTGAGAGCCAAATCATGAATGCATATAAAAGCTACAGAGGAGCAGGTTTTTTTCCTCAGACTCAGTACAGGAAGTGTATCTTCATCTGACCATCACCAAGGACAGCAGCAAGGTAAAGCCAAATGATTTCGGCCACGTGGGCAAAGAAAGAGATTAGAGAACAAAGTTAAAACGAACAATAAGCATAGATAGCAAAAGAGGAAGCGTGAGAGGCAAAGTGTGCGTTAAAGACGACTCTGTGGTGTTCTGAGAGGACTTGAAAGTCTACAAGTTTCTAATTAGCCCCCTAATGAAACAAGCAGACATTCCGCATGCATCACAGGAAACAAAGATATGGACACAGAACAATGTGAACACGAACATAATTATTTTGCAGAATAACATACGACTGGTAAAAAAAAAAAAAAAAGACATCTTACAAGTTTGCCACTTGGAGCAGATTACTATTTTGTTGTTAAAAGTAACAAGAAGACAGACTTTTTTATACAAAAAAGGCTGAATAAAGTGAAGGCTTACAACAGATGGTCTGTTAGAAATGCTCATTGATTTGCATTGGTGGTGGGGAGAGAGGAATAACTTGCTTTTCTCCTTAAATACCAGAAGAGGAAGGATGAAGACCACCTGTGTCGAGGGAGCATTTAGTTTTTTAATCAGTTTTGTGTTTTTTTTTCTTCTTGTCGTCACCTTCTTGACATAGACACTCTCTCCCTCCCTCGATCACTGTGACTTTTATCTGTCCCCATGACCATCTGTAAACTTCCAACATCCGGTAAGGAGACTAGATAAAGAGTGTGTGTGTGTGTGTGTGTGTGTGTGTGTGTGTGTGTGTGTGTGTGTGTGTGTGTGTTACTGTCAAGCAACTGATGATTCTGAAAGGCCAAAGCAGAGGCAGTGAGCTAATTACACCCTGTGGGTGTCTGCAGAAAACGCATCACAGGCTTGAAAAAAGACAAGGTAAAAATGAAGCGTCTGGTATTCTTTAAGAGGGGAAAAAACACACACAAACATGTATGTTTAATGTAAACGTAGCTTATTACAACTGTAAATCATCCTAGATTTTGTTTCAGGTAACTCTCACTTAAATCGAATGCTTGCAAAGTAACTTCTGCTCACAAGAGAAGCTGCTTGATATTGGTTACTGTAGGTAAAGGGGTTCAGGATTCAGTAGAGCCTGAGCATCTAGCTGATGGGTTCAGATCAGTGTAAGATACTTAAATATGATCACACGTATCAAATGTTTGCTTACCATTCGCCATCAGCAAACTTGGCAATGCAGATGTCCCCTCGGCGTGGAGCGTAGGATCCTTCCACTGGCGGCTGGGCGGCGATCTCTGCTCTCATGGTCTCCATCAGACTCTCTAACTGGGCCCCTGACAAAGACATGAGGGAGATGAAGAAAAAAAAAATGTAATTTACAGTTACAGTGCGATGACTGTTTTTGTTTATTTCTTTAAGTTGCATTTCATTTCATCACTTTGGGCTGTTTTCGTTTTACTTTGACATTGATGTGTTTACCGTTTTGTCTCTATTACCGTTTTACCACATTTCAAATATGAGTTTCCACTTCCCATATAAAATAAGTTGAATATCTTAGGGGATTGTGTAAAATGGGTGTAACATTTCATTTGATTCTTTCAGCTACAGAGGTGCAAGCATGTTGCTTTGGTTTGGGGGTCAGCTTGATTGGGGGGGATTGAAAGAGAGCGGACCTGAGGCAACAGAAGAAAATAAGCACACCCCTGCAGAGCTCCTAAATAAATACATCAGTCTAAATTAAATAAAGTCTGATGCAACTTTGCAAAGTATGACTGTGTTCCTACTGTATATGCACAAACTGTCTCTGTGGGTTGTTCATGCTGTTTGTAACTGAATGAGAGCACTTTTTTCTGCCTTTTCTTATGAAAAAGTAAGATGAATTACATAATTGCATTCTGCAGCATGGTTTGTTATAAAACACCTGGGTTCCTGTTAAACTGCATCACTGCCTTAGGTAAGGTACATCAAACCTTGATTAATATATACAAACAAATAATATAAATTTATCTTGGTAGAGCACATAGCGCCTCATACAAATTGAAATAAAAATATATCTAAAAAAAAATGTTATCTTGGGATAAGCAAAAAAAGACAAGGATGGTTTCTCTTAAATACTTTATCCCTAATTATTTGCTAAAACCTCTCAGCTCAAAACCAAAGTTAATCCCAATTGCCCTTCAGAGACTGAGGAAAAATAGCTTTTAGCCATTAGCACAGTGCAGCTAACACTGGTTTGACCCTGGAGACGTATAGCGTTGAGTAAAGTGAGCCAGCTCTTCCAATGGGTCTTTATGGCCTATCAAGCCATTATATCATGCACGGCTTACCTATTGTATATAGTGGATCCAAGACAAGAATGTGGCTGTCGATATGGTGGGAGTAGGATAAATCAGATAGTGAGTCAGTGCTCTATGGATTAAGTGGCAGCCTGATTTGCAGCCATCAGTTGATTATGGCGCCATTAAGTACTTGCATCTTGAAGCGATTCACTTCCTGGTGTTTGTCTAATATGTTTAGTATATTTGTTTGTGTATGGCACAGTATGTTTACGCACACATGTCTATTAGTGTGTGTGTGTGTGTGGCGGGGGGGGAGTGAATGAAGCGTGCAGAAGCAATTACAGCAGCTAGTTTAGGACAGTGGCCCACATGAAATTTGATGTGGTATTTTTAGAGGCCATTTTCACTGATCTGCCACCTGGAGGTGGTTTTGTGGGAAGCCAGGGTTGTCAGTAATTGAGCATTTTTAACCACACAAATTCATACAATGAGAGGGTATATGGAGGCAAAAATAAAATTGCAACAGACACACAGTCTCCAGTCTTACAACACCAACAGTAAAACTGTATTAAAATGACAGTTTTTTGCAGTAACCGCATTTCTAAAACTTAAGGTACACAAGAATACAGGTTTCTAAATCAGGCTAAGGGATTTTGAAAAGCCCAGTTAACATAGCTAGATTTCTTCTGGAGAAACCGTTTCTTTGCAATACAGCTCTGGAAAAAATTAAGAGACCACTCCTTTATTTGTCTTAAATCAGTATCTCTACATGTATGGCAGCCATTCCACTCCAGTGGCTATTAAATTCCAACACAGGCACACCTCATTCTACTTAATGAGGTGCTGATTAAATGATCACCTGAGCCAAATCTTATTTAACGAGGAAAAGTATAAAAGCCACTGCTGTGGTCATCACTATCCTCTTGCAATAGGGCCTGCTGGATGGCAAAAACAGGGCTACTAGTACCACACAGGTAATCTAAACAAAAAAAGGAACAATTGACCATGCCAAAAGAGTTAAAAAAAAGTTTTGAGTGAGGAAAAGAAGGGTTCAATTCTGGCTTTACTGGCAGAAAGGTCCCGTGAGCGTCAGGTTGCTTCCATCCTTAACATTTCAAAGACGGCAGTTCATAAGAACAAGGTCAAGCAACAGACATTGGGGACAACAAAGCTACAGACTGGAAGAGGGCGAAAACAACTGTCCACTGACCGGGATGACTGCCAACTCATTCGCATGTCACTCAAAAACCGTACGATGACATCAAGTGATTTACAAAAAGAATGGCAAACAGCAAGTGGGCTGAAGTGCACAGCAAGAAAAAAGCCCTTCATCAACGAGAAGCAAAGACAAGCCAGGCTAAAGTTTGCAAAAGACCATAAGGATTGGACCCTAGAAGACTGGAGTAAGGTCATCTTCTCTGATGAGTCAAATTTTCAGCTTTGCCCAACACCTGGTTGTCTAATGGTTAGACGTGGATCTGGAGAGGCCTACAAGCCACAGTGTCTGGCCCCCACTTTTAAATTTGGTGGAGGATCAGTGATGATCTGGGGGTGCTTCAGTAAGGCTGGAATTGGGCAGATTTGTCTTTGTGAAGGACAAATGAATCAAGCATTGTACAAGGTTATCCTGGAAGAAAACCTGATTCCCTCTGCTCTGACAATGTTCCCCAACTCTGAGAATTGGTTTTTCCAGCAGGACAACACTCCATGCCACACAGCCAGGTCAATCAAGGTGTGGATGGAGGACCACCAGATCAAGACCCTGTCATGGCCAACCCAATCTCCAGACCTGAACCCCATTGCAAACCTCTGGAATTTGATCAAGAGGAAGATGGATGATCACAAGCCATCCAATAAAGCTGAGCTGCTTGAATTTTTGTACCAGGAGTGGCATAACATCACCCAACAGCAATGTGAAAGACTGGTGGAGAGCATGCCAAGACGCATGAAAGCTGGAATTAAAAATCAAGGTTATTCCACCAAGTATTGATTTCTGAACTCTTCCTAAGTTAAAATATTAGTATTGTGTTGTTTAAGAATGAATGTGAACTTGTTTTCTTAGCATTTTTGTCAGTCAAAAAAGCCTAAAAACTAGTTTCCACAAATGAAGAATAGAATATTTGCAAAATCAAGTACAAGCAAATAGTAGGGAAACACTGTGTGCTTTCACACTGCTGAGTCTGTTCTCTCACTGTGCCATCAGTCCAAATGCTCTGAGCAGGAAAAAGAAAAAAAATAAAAACTCTTCAAGCTGCTGCTTCATGTTTCACTAATATAATTTGAATATGCCAGCCTTGGATAAAAAGAAGTCAGATGAGAAACGTAATTACCGACCATCTGTATGTAAACTTGGGTTTTACAGTAACCAAGTTATTGCAGCTCAGGTAAAACACATTTTCAGATTTACTGTCTTAACATGATTGCTCCAACTAACCTGATTTCTTGTGCACATAAATGCATGTCTGTGTGTGTAAAATTAAATTAAAATGTAATTTTAAAAATTGTAAAATGAATATGTTCCGCTTCCTATGCATAGTACTGTACTATCAAACAAACAGCTTGGAGGCAGGCACTGCTGCACTACACCTTTAAATACACATCATTCTGTGTTCATTTACCACTGCTTGTCATTAACACCTAATATTATTCCTGCTATAAATAACAATGCTGTTTATGTGAAAAAATGAGACAGCCAAGCAACTGCCAAGCAACAGTAGACATGAAACCTTCATTAGCATGTCAAACTTAATGGAAGAACACCAGCGAGGGGTACGGAGGGATTTAGAGTGTGAAGGAAAAGCTGGGAGCTCAGTTTGATTGTGGAGGGGGTCAGGGCAGGAGAGTGTGGGGGGGTGTCCAAACACCTCATTGGCCACCCACTGCTACACTAAATGCTGATGAATGCAGTGAGGGGAATAGGGGCATAAACACGTAGATACAGTACGTACATACATACAAAAATACACACACACCAGACCGATACATCCTTAGCGTTTTGTATAGAAAACAGTTTTTAGAAAACATGTCAGATGAATTGCTTTGCAAACCCCTTTGCCTCATATACACACACACACAGAGATGGTGTGGCTACATCATTATGCTCCAGCTTTGCCACAGCAGCTTGGTGCAGACTGGAATAGCACTGGGCTCCAGCCGTCACAGCCAGCCACCTCCTTGATTTATTAATCTAATTAAAAAAAAGTTAGTGTGTGCCTTCATTCCTTCTCAGAGTGTACTAGTGTGACTTAATGTGTGTATATTTACACACAATTTATATATTTATTTCCGTTGCTGGGACACGTTCCACTTTGGGTCCGGAGAGAACTGTATGAATGACAAGTGCTTTAAGAGGGTTCTACCTGCTATATATATATTCACACACTAAGCCTTAATGGATAGATCCTTTCAGCCCAACCTAATTAAAAATGCTTTATTCCTATAAATGGTACAGCAGACTTGAGCTACTGTATATAGGTTTAGCTCTAATATTTGATTCATTAAATGGGGAAAAATTAATGATGATGATCTGACGGCCAAATCTCTGATCGTCATAACTATGATAGCCAATTCCTTGCTGTCAAATCAGGCTGCTGAAATACTTTACTACCCCAAAATGCTAGAAGCTTTGAATAAAACTTACAATGCAGTCATGTTTCTGCTCCTAATCAGGCTTCTTTCTCCTACTTGCACCATGGCAAAGTGTTGCAACAGATTTTCTGATGCTCAGATGTCGTGCTCTGAACCAGTTGAAGAATCTCTGAAGGAAGTAATTCTATCTTTAGTCTATAAATAAGGCTTCTTGATTTTACTAACAAGTATTGTACAAGCACCCAAAATGTGCTGCATATCCTCTTGCAAGAAGATACAGACATCCACACTGGTTAGCACACCGTACTACGACAAATGTTTAACCCAAATACATATCTACTGTATGGCCCAATCCCAAAGTGACCCCTGAGGACTAAGGACTAAAGACTCACAGACTTAATTGATCTCAAGTGAGTGAGTGTGTGAGGCCACTTGGGCTCAGTTAAATATAAATGGGATTGGGACAGCACTTGACTAGAGCATGCTACCTTGGCGATGTTTAATAACAAAGATGTTGCTGACACTTGGCGGTTTGGGTATTTTCATTTTAAGGTTGATGCTTTCCACACAGCCAAGGCACAGGAGATGGGTGGCTTTCCCTATGGTCTACGCGGTAAACGTCAACGCTATGAACTGTGGGTAATTTCCTTTGGTGAATTCTGAATCGATGCAGACTTACGGAAAGGGATCGGTAAGTACTCACACCCTTTGAAATTCGACATTGGGACAACCCTAAGCCTTTATGAATTTTGGGAGAATGTGCACCAAAGTCTGAGTCTGGAATTTGGTATTGGGCACTGATAGAGTTTCTAAAGTCTGATGCCTTCATTTTCACTGGAGCACTGATGTTTAGTGGAGCATGTGGAGGGTTTCAGGAGGGTTTCCTTTATCCCTCTCCCTTACAATAAATACAATAAAAAAAACGTGTCTCCAACTTCTCAACTCCTGATGCTCATACTGTAGAAAATCAATACGTGGGACTCTGGAGAATCACTAGTCACTAATATGAGGATTTAAATATAATGCATCCTTATTTACTGGACATCTTAAGCCATTTCTCATCTAAGGCAATATCCTTAGAGTAGTAAACTGACAGCTATTAATTCACAAACCTTTCTTTCACATTTGCAAGGTGTGTTTATCATTAGTTTATCATTATTCTCTGTTGGAATTTGGAGATCCAAATTGCTGTACAGGCTTCTTGGACAAAAGTGTACTGGCTGGGGTTATGAATTTATCAGGAACACATCATTTGTGTGTTCAGGTTTAAGTCTACGTAAGTGTTAGTCTGAAGAGGCATGGTCAGAAAATAATTTGTGTAAATGGATCACAACACAAAGAAATATACAGAAAGCACAGGCATGAGGAATCACACAGAGCATAATAAAAGACTACTCTGACTGCAATCATGGAAGGAGACTGAAATGAGCTTGCAGGCGAGCACAGAGAGAAAATCTAGGCCCTTGGGGGTCAATTGAGCAAGTGAGGCATCCCAGTGAAAATTCTGAATGAATGTGAGCAGTTGTATTAGGAAGAAAGTGAAGCTAGGAGGAGACTGCATTACAGAGCCAGATTCCTATTTAATGTTGGCATAAAGACAAGTAAAAATCTGCGTGCAGAAGGGGTAAACCATGTCGAGCGTGAGTGCTCATTTTGTGTTGAAGGGAGAGCCAAAGCGATGATCCACAAAACAGCCAAACAACTGACTGTGCCTGATGCTGGCCAACTTCTCTCTGTCTTCATCTCTGTATTTCTCTGTTGTTTTTTTCTCCCTCGTTCTGTAATTTGTTTATACACCATTATGGCTGCAGCTGTTTGTAAATCATATATAATTACATTGTGAAGGCCCAGTGCAGAGTGATTAGGCTTAAAAAATGTATTATAGAAGAAAACAATGTAGAAGGGAGAGAAAGAGAGAGAGAGGGTGATAGAGACTTACAACAGTTTTACAGGTTGGTTATGATCACATTTGATCATACTGTGGCACACGGTGTAAACAGTAAATCATGTGCCCTTTCGCTACACATGCCAAACCAATACTGAATTCTATTAAGCTGTTTACCAAAGCCATTAAACCATAAAAGGGTAAATAATCACAATATGACAGAGGCAGAGGCCAAGAGAGCAATGGTTGCTTATGAAAGCATTCTCATTTCCTGGCTGAAGGAATTAAGAGTCAAAGTGTAGTGCATCTATGAACAGGACACCTGCTGGAGAAAAAAATGACTGGGTAGGAGCCGAAACATAAACCCAGGCTATAATTTGGGAAACGGGATACATTTAGAGGAATGAGACACAGTCAAACTAAAGCTCATACAGAAATATTTTTCGCATTAACTATACTGGTCATCTTAGAAAGACTGCAAAGCTTTTGTTGCGCACTGGCTGACTGGTCAAAGTCTGTGTGGACACATGGATGGTGTATCATCTACCATCACAGCCACTGATTAGAGCTTTGTGCTTTAGCTCACCTGTTAGTTTGTTGAAGTGTTAAATATGCATTAGGTTTGGAGGGGCTTTATCCTCTGGGGTAGGAGAATGGCGGTGTTTCAGTACATGCAAGCAACCCTTCAAAAAGTAAAAGGCCACACTGACAAAACACAGGTTCTGTACAGTATGTACTGACTCTGAGGCCTGCATTTACATGTGCAAGCAAACACACAGCTGTTATGAGTTCAATGTCCTCTGTGGATGGTCAACAACGAGCAGGCGGTCACCCGAGGATATTTGTAGTGAGTGATGTTTAAAGTGGTGTCAGCATCTGCTGAGCGTTGAGGGAGGCCACTATAAAAAACAAATGATCTCCCTGCTTGAGACTTCTGCTTGACTAATGCTGCTCCACTCCCACTGGAGAGTGATATGGATTATATCACATACGATACCCCATCCCCCACCACCAATTACCCTATTCCATTCTACCCTTACCGGCAGTCTGGAGCCTTTTACAGCAAATTACTGTTTCTGTGATTGGAAAAACCATCACTGAAAATCTAAACAGAGACGTCTCTCTCTCAGGCTCTCCTGCCCCTCTCTGCCACCTGTCGAGCCCAGTTGACGACAGCCCTGTTTTGATTGTGAGGAGTCCAAATATATTCATAGGATGGCTGTGTGCTACATTTGGGAAAGAGGGTTGGAGAGCGCGAGCCTAGCCAATTTTGAAGAGAACTTCTTTTGGACCTGTAAGTGGCTCACCACTGCGAAAAGTGTCATTAAGCTTTAGGTAATAGACCTAGAAGTTGACATTAGTGCAAATCATGCTTGCTTGGATAGTGAAGATGAAGAAAATCAAAAGTGCCCCGCCTCAAACAGACAGGTGAGCTGAGATTTTATATCTGATTTAACAATGAATGCCTTGGGAGGGGGAGGATAATTTGGGCAAATCTGACCTCTAAATATTGCATTTTCTGCAATGGCAGGGAGCAGGGAAAGTGACGGCATCGGCTGCTGCATCTACTGCAACTTCCATTCCCCTGATGTGTTACTTTATCCACTGTAGGTATATGAATGGCACCACAACAAGGCCTTGTATACCCTTCAACTAAATTAATCACAAAACATAAAAGACAGACGGACACATATACATAGGCCACAAACTGTGTAAAAGTACTTTTGAGTGCACAGTGTGCTCTAATCATTCAGACGGCAAACACATTGTTCAGGCTCTTTAAAACTAAAACTTAAATGGTGTTACAGACAAGCCGCTTTAGCTTTATGATGACTGCATGTACATTGAGGGCCATTATAGCAAATACAGCCATTCTCCCCTAATTTGATAGGACCATTAAACTATTTAACATAATCGTTAATACAATTGTCACAATTAGCACTTTGTTGCATTTCTTTTGTCTGTAGCCTGAAATCGGAGTTCATTTTTTCATTTCACAATTAATTCCTTTACTTTATTGTTTTAATTAGACTATTCAACAAAGAACTCGCATGATAAAGAAACAAAATTACTTCCTCAAATGCTTTTGAAAAAAAAAGTTGTTTCATAACGCTCTGGTGTAGGAGTTAATTATCTCAACCCATGACTGACTTGCCACAGGAAGATATTTCATCCAGAATGAGAAAAATTAAGCAAACACTGCAGGCAATGATGAGATTACCATTTCTAAATGTGCACCCTTGTTTTTTTATTAAGCTCTGTTGTATAAAGTAATCATCACTTGGCTGCCCTGACATGACATCCAATTAGAGGGCCACTCAGCCTGATCAATATGAAATGCTACAGTAATTCTCATGTCCTCTTATTGAAATCAACAGTACCAGTGTTACTGTGGCAACTTTCCTCTACTTAATACAGAGTTGGACTTGACAAGAAAGATGCTGATGCTAAGGTACAACGTGAATCACTGTAGGGAGTCCATATTGGCCAAAGATGTCATATGAGAAAGCATATATTAAAGAGGGGACCAAGACAAAGAGAACAAGTTAACAAACCTGAGCCAATAACAATTCTCAATTGGCAGTAAAGAAAACGAGCCCATGAAAAATGAAGATTGAAACATTACATTTCAAAGTAATGGAATTCAATTTAAAAAGACAGAAAAGGCCCTGGTTTGAAGTGTAGCCAGAGAGAGAATAGCCTGCCTGCCTTGCTCCATCAGTAGCTGGTCCAGCATCATTAGGTGATGAACAGCTGCTGAGTGTAAAAGGTAGAAGTGTGAATAATGTGGACGAAGTGGCACCTGGTTGGGGGGGAACGACTCTACTCGTTATAAGTCTGTATGGGTGCCAGGAAACAAGCACCAGACAGGATACCGCCAATTGCGCTGCAGCTGAGGCTTGAGATGGGCAGAAAATGTATTTGTCGGTTAGGGCCTGGGCCACGCAATCCAGCCCCTCAGAGGACAACTACAGTAAGTGAGGTCTAAATCGGTAGGAGGCTACTAGCTAGGCAAAGAAAACCCTGTAGGAATGTTGCCCAGTGATACAGCCTGTAGGCCAGGTCAGCCCATGCAGGCTGGACCTAACATGTCTGTGTGTTGTATATAACTCATATACAGGAATGCGGTGTGTATACAACAAAATGAACATGTGATAACAAGCAGGGTTACAAAAATGGAACAAACATGCTGGGGATTACATATCTGCACTAAGCATCCAATGTATCCCTCTAGCTCTATTCAAAACCTTCCTTAATTTGTACGCACTATGGAATTGGGTACTGTTTTTGGGGAAATTAATACTCCTGTACTTTATGTCTTTGATTTAAGTTGCAGAGCATCCCATGCTCAGATTGCAGTCATTAAGCCACCCATATGACTTAAGGGTTTTATCTAGCAAGTTTTTTTTTTTATATATTTTTGTAATTATGTGGACTCTCCAGCATTGTGGCAAAGCAACAACCATGAACAGCATAGTCACTTACTCCCCACTGTGCCTGGAGTGGCCTCTGTCTTTTAGCGTGCAAGGTCACACAGACCTATGCAGGTCCCCCTCTGACAGTAATTACATATAGCCTCCGGAGAGCGCGCACACGCACACACAGAAAAAGGGGAGAGAAAAGAGAGAAAGCAGTACGAGAAAGATACAATGTTTGTGGGGAGGAAAGTGAGACAATGAGAGATAAACGCATACTGCAACAGATAAAGACCCTTAAACTAAATCGAGGATTAAAAAGCGCAATCCCTCAAGCTTCTCAGTGACTTGGAAAAAAAACATTCCTAACGTGAAATGAATCACTTATCGAGCTTGTGTAAAGATACCCATATATACAAAAGCAGCACTTAAGAGTAATTAAATGTGAATAATTAAAATGGGAAAAGGGGTAAAGTAAGGAGCGCTTAGGACCCCCGGAGAATAAAAGATATTACAAACTGCACTTTCTCCACAAAATATGAGAATCACTTAGAAGATAACAGCATAAAGATTATTTCACTGGCCAATGTATGTTCATTTAAGTGCAGCAGATGTGGAGACTTCAATCACCACTGCCCTTAACAGACCACAATAAATAAACACATCCTGGCTTAGAAGATAGCCACACTCCCACAAGCTTAATAGTTTGGATACAGCATTTACATATTAATGGCTGTATCCCTAGTGTTTTTATAATGTTATTTGTTTTGCCTTTGTTTTATTTATTTCTCTGTAACAGATGTACTGTCCACTTACTGTATGCTTTTGCAACATCTGGTATCTTATCCTAGTGGACTGCTATTATCTGCTGCCATCTGCCTCTGCTGACCCAATCTATCATACCCTGTTCTTACAGGGATAACATACTTATTTATGTTTTCATATTATTAAAGTTTTAACTTTCACCTTATTGTTAGTATTATTGTGCTACTTGGATTATTTCACTGCTTTTTGTTCTCTTCTGTGACACTTTCGTTTTCATATGTCGAATCATTACAGTTTTATCTCATTGAACGGTTGAAGCAAATGGGAGCTTAACTGCAGACAGAAATATATATATATATATATATATATATATATATATAAAATATTATAATATATAAATTGCAGCAGTATTTTAATAATTTGTGTTTTTATAAATGTAGCCATTTCACATGAATAGCTTTACATCTACAATACGTCATTGGGCTTGCAACTGCCATCAATGGTGACATGGTCTTAGTCTCTTGTTCAAGGTACTTTCAATGAGGCTTGTTCCTTGCTTCCAAAGTGAACATCAGGTGAGACCAGGGGACAGCCAGTTAGGCTTGCACTCCATGTCAAATGTGTGCTACACCTTAAGGATAGTCAAGGAGTGCTCAATTAAAGTGTTTGCTCCAACTGGCAAATGAAATGCTGGTAGTGGTTGCCAAAAACACTGACTGAATAGGCGGTAACTTCGTAACAGGACAGGAGATCATGCCTAGGTTTTGTGGTAGTGAACAATCCAACTCGTAGCATAATGCGGGTATAAGAAGGTCAATTTTTGATAAGATGCATTATGAAGGTGTTGATTTACTCTGTGGTAACATGTTGGTTATATTTGAATGCTAATATATACATAGAAGGGCAAGTGTTCATACCTCTAGAGATGCATAAATACTACACAGTTTAAATATATCGCAGAGGTCATCCATTGGCCATTGTATAATGTGCAACATTTGTAAAGTGTGAGCATTTGTTTTTGTTCTGAATGAATTACTTTACAGACATGATTTGTAATTGGTTAATTGGTCTCGCCAACGTGCAGCACACATGGGATGAGAACAATCATAACATATAAAAATAATTCCACATGGTTGGGAACATGAAATATGGCACACACTATAACCGCTCTATAATTCATGTGAAGCGGTATGTTGCCATCAGTTGCAATGAAAAGCATATTTTTGAAATTCCGACTCTGCTTCTAAGCTTATCACAGTATATAAATTCCTTCACTTCAGAAATTGAGGAAAAGGAAAGAGAGAGGGGGGTGGTGGAACATGTAATGATATTTCTAAGTATATTTCTAAGCACTCAGCTTGTATGATTTTACAAGCCCTAACACTTTGATGTGCTCTTCAAGGGGTTGGTATGACTTAATGTAGCTTTGAGGAAGCGTCAGCGAAAATGAAAGAGAGCAAGGGAGAAAAAGAGATGAGGAAGCAGGGAGGGGCAAACAACGTGATATAGCGGGAGATGAGGAGAAGGAGGCTGGGGTGAGGACTGGTCAGGTTGGGCTTCCTGCTGAGAATAACACTTTTGATTTTTTTTTTTTAACTAAAGCCTCTTGGTGGAAGTTACACAGGCTAATTAAATAGAAAATAAATATAAAGGCCCCAGCATTGCTGGATCATGTAAAATCATGCCTTTAAATGAGAAAATATTAAATATATCACAGCTTTCCTGTCAAAATTCACTGAGAACAGCAATATAAAAAATGGTTTGTGTAGAATTTCTTTAAATGCAACATGTATGTAGCATCTGAGAAAAAGTAGTAAATAATTTGCATCTTGTGGTTTCCCTAGGTTCCTCATAGATATAAAGAATATATGAGAAATATGCTTAAGAATCAATAAAAAACACTTTGGTTTGCTCTTTCATGTGTACTTTAGTCACTGCATGTCTCCCAATAGCCCCTAAACTCCAAATACCTTAGATATTCCATAAATTAGGAAAGAAAAACACATTTTGCCTGTACATTTTTTTTTACTTCCGGCAGTAAGTGATGCTGAAGG
Organism: Percina caprodes; assembly: GCA_013375575.1. NCBI lineage: Eukaryota > Metazoa > Chordata > Actinopteri > Perciformes > Percidae > Percina > Percina caprodes. Next base: position 1,880,896 of record JABXJD010000007.1, on the reverse strand, counting down.
CTTTAGGTTGCCATGCTCTGTACATTTCAGTCTCGTCTTGGTGGCACATGATTTTGTTCAGTGATAAAACCTTGCACATAATCTCAACATCTCTCCTGACTTGCAGGGAAGAGCAGCTGAAGTAGCCAGAGGAGGTATAAAGGCTTTAGATTTGAATCTGCAACTCATGCCACATTAGATTAAAAACATGCTTGTGCACACTTAACTTGATAAAGGAAAGGTAGGTGGGGCATTCAAAATGCCAAAAGGTATGAGTGATGATTAGGCTGAGATTGGCAGTACATGGAGGCAAATTAATTAATTACGACAGTTAGGCAAACTACGAAGTCAATGCCATGGCTTCTGATAGTCGACTGCCAGTGAAGTCTCATGTGGGGGGGCAGCTTTGAGAGGAAGACCTCCACATCCTGTACTGCTCCTACATACAAACTGGCAGACAATGAAGGGATAGGGTATTGGCATGAAAGCTTTAGGTTTGTTCCAGCTAGTTTGTGAATCAGGTTTTGATGTAATTGTGACAATCATTAAGTCACAAAACCAAAGGTGTCAAGGACAGGCTTCAAATCCTAACACTTTCAAAGATCATGATGCTTCCGAAAGGGTCGGGACATGTGCTTTTTGGTTTGTCCACGGTTTTCTAAATATTACTCTATTATCTCTGAAATGAGAACTCCATTCTCTCATTATGCGGACCTTAAAGTGAGTTTTGGGTTGTTATTTTGGAGTCTCTAGTACTTCCACATGCATACAAACTTACTGATAAACTGCTGTGTATGCACTTTTAATTAAACACAGACGCATACGTACAGCATATGTATACACACACACAGACACCTTGATTTTGATTGCATTGGATGGCTTGTTAAGTATACTAACTAAAAGGTCCGTCTTTTAGTTAGTTACCCAGAACAAAACAGAATGAAGGGAGGTAATATGTACCACACAGAGAGTCAGAGAGAGAGAGAGAGAGAGAGAGAGAGAGAGAGAGAGAGAGAGAGAGAGCGAGCACAATATTGTCAGAGGGAGTAGCCATGCGGGAATACTAGGGATTGTTAGTTTTTCCCATCTCCGAAACTTTTCTCTCCTTACCTCCCCATGTCACTGGTGACAAGAGGGGATAGCGTGATTTATTCCTGTCATTCAGTAGTAATAACAAGTAGGGCGTCCTTTGTTTTGTCTCTGCTGGTGGGAGGATACTGCAGCAATGGATGAGGGGAATGTCAGAGTGGTAGAGATAATTGTCATTCATAAAGTCAGTGTGGTGTTAAAAGGAAATATAAAGTGAGAGAGCCCTTGCTCGCACCTCGGGGTGGAGAGATGTTGATGGTGGTATTTTGTGTAGGATTCCATAGGATGATGAAATAGTCATTGTAGAAAGGAGTAATATAACATGTTTACAAAACAATTTCAACATTTGATTTACCAATGTGGTCTGTGTTGAATTTTGTCCATCTGAGTCCGTCATGCGCAAAAAAAAAAAAAAAAAAATCTAAATGTACCTGTCTCTACGTCCTGGGTGTAGAAGTGCAGGGTGTCGCAGATTTCGGTGACGTATACTGCTCTGTAGTTGGCCACTCGTTCCTTCTCTTCCGTTACATGCACAACCTCCTCGACTGGTTTCTCCTCATAATTGGCCCAGATCTACATGGGAGGGACAGGGGACACATACATGTCAGTGACTGCAACAAATACCAGACGTCTGCAATACAAACATGATGCTTAAGTACTTTAGATTATTCTATTCCATAATTTGAGAGAAAAAAAAAACATACACAAAGACAGTGTAACAGAACATGGCAGACTAATGTTGGGAAGATGGGAAATGTCCTTGATGACATCACTTGTCCTTGAGACATGTGACGTGATTCACACACTAGTCAGTAATGACCGATTTGGTGGCTGATATCATGGTCTCTTTTTATATTCTGGCGAGAGCACCACAACAATAAAAGAGGCCATAATATCATGCTGACATACCATGCATGGTAACATTTTTGTTACTCATTTTATTGGGCCAAAGTTCCATAACCCATGATTCTGCCACAGCTTTCTGAACACCATGACGTTACAAAGATGTTTCAATTCAGAGGAAACGTAAAAGTTCTTACACGACAGTCTTATCTACAGATTATGAGTAATAATAGAAAAGGTAATATACCAGTCCAATGATTTTACATTACGTGGTGATAGTTTGGACAGATTGGCTGTCACAAAGGACTATGCAAATGATTAGAACCTGAATAATTCTCATTGTAAAAGGAAGCCAAATGATATCAGAAGACAATTGGATGCTAAAATACAGCAGAAACTGTAGCAGGATTGTTGCAAGTAGAGCCAAACCAATTGATTAAAAGATTAGGTGATTGACAAATGTAACTGGCTATGACTATTATGGTAAACAAATAATCGTTTCAGTTATATGTCAACATTTGCTGGCTCAACCTTATCAAATATGAAAGGATAAGATGCCGTTATTTGCCATTACCTCAATATCTCTGTGTTTTGGATCATCGGTGGGACAAAATATGTTTTAAACTATTGTAATGGCATATGGTGTAACACTTTTACCAGTCACTTGAAAAAACTACAGACTTCATAGAAAAAAATGTCCAATAACGTGGACTGAGCCCAAGACCCCCACTCATCCTCTGTTTCAACGCCTTGGTTTACCAAATATAATAATGCCTAAAGACAAATATCATAATGCCTGCATGATAGTGCTGGTCATTCATAGTTAAACTACAGATTGTGTGAGCTTGTTCCAATTTGTCTTTTAGAAGGTAAAGAATGTAGAGCAATCTAGTAGAAATCTATAATCCATCTTTTTTTTTGTTGATAAAAACACAACACACCGGGACATATAATCCATCTATTCTTAACCAAATTGAGGTTTGGAAATTAAGTGTGATGGCAGTTTTGTAACAAGAGAACATTTTGGCTAGTCCTCAATTCAAGGGGCTATTTTAGGGTTCAGTCTTGGGTTAAGGGTTAAAGTTAGAATTAGGTTCTATTCCATTTTTCCCCATAATTGGTTGGCTCAATGGTGTTTTAAGCCCCCAACGTCAACTATTGTTTACTTCAAAGCACCTAACCGTAACCATAACACTAACTATTGTCCAATAATAGTGCAGCACTGCCTGGAAGGCGATGTTGGGGGCTTAAAACACCAAACACCATTTGGTTTGCCTGGTGTAACAATGCTTCTATAACCTCAACCCTGTTATACACAATCAACATACATACGTTGTTTCTTTTATAAGAGCCTGGGCTATCAAGATATGCATGCTTGTATAAATTCTTATGACCACAGAGACAAAAGACTAAACAGAAATTAAACCTTGTTCTCCCAAGTGTTGGCATTAAGGGAAGGTTGTGTCTTTTTAGAAAGCTCTAGCTGTCGGCCAACAAGCTACAGCTATGACAAAGTTTGGAAAGCAAAGGGGACATACTCAAGTTGATTTTTGTATTGATAAATATTTATTTATGTGACAAAGAAACTAATCCCACGTTGAATTTAAAAAGCTTCTGGATGGCCTACAATTGTCAGAGCACCTTGTTGAGACAAAAACAACTAAGTGCCTATACTGTATTGATCTGGAGATATTAATAAAGTTTTATTAAGTATTTATTGTCCTGTTGTGGGCGACAGCGTCGACTTTAGAGGGTTAAGGGTTTAGGATAGCGATTAGTGTCAGTGATTACACCACAAAGGTTAAGACACAATATAGTCAATGAGGTTCCTCATAAGCATAGGAATTTGTGTGTGTGTGCATATGCGTGCTTGTTACATCCTTTCTACTGCATGCTGCACCAAGATTACTTCTCTTTCGGCTCCCCAAAAGAAACAGAAGAGCAGGAGGCTCATTAGGATGAAATGCTTGTGTGTTGTGTGTGTTGATGCGTTACAAAGAGCAAGGGATGCAGCAGAAAGAGTCTGTGGTTTTCAAGACTAAATACTGTGAGTTTGTATACAGCTTTAGTACAGTAATTGTATAAAGCACGTGCACCAACACAAGATGGTCAGGATGAAAGCGAGCTAATCAACTCCCTGCAGATGAAACGCTGGAGAAGGGGAGTAAAGGAGATGTACAGGAGCAGACAGGGAGTAAAGATGGGCGAGTAACTCAAAAGTCAAAAAGTGCAACACAGCTTCACACTGCTCCAACTTCTTCTGCAGAAACAGCAGTAGCACAGCTTGTTACCGCTCATGTCTGCAGGCCATTTGGGAAGTGTTTACTTTTAAAGGTTATAGAAAGAGAGGGAAAGGAGGCAGACAGCGCAGTGATATTAGCCAATTAGGTTCTGGCTAATTATTTAACTGCATGGTACAATCAAGCTAATTAGATTAGCTAGTTTTAATGTTGTCGGATTTTTTTGTACTTTGCCTTAGCTCATCTGCAGAGCGATGCTAGTCTTAAGACTTTGTTATTCATACCCAAGGCTTTTTTATATGCTGGCTCTTAAGCATGCTAAGATTATCCTTTTACCTTAAAGATGTAGAGTGGCAAGAGTCTTACAGGACTAAACTGTGTGTGTGTGTGTGTGTGTGTGTGTGTGTGTGTTTCTTTGTGCAAGCGACAGAGAAATTGGTGACTGAGATTTGGAGGAAAAAAAACAACAATAATAGGCATTGCCATTGAAGAAATGCTTTTACACATAAAACCAGTGACAGAAGAACCGAGTGCTGCTGTTCTGCTGTCCTGCTTACCTCCTAACAAAAGGCAGGGTCATATTACCTAATTACATTCAGTTCTTCTTCCCACAAAAGCTGCAAATAAAAAAAGAAGAAAAGAGCGAAAGAAGTGAAGAGGGATAAAAGTGAAGGAAGGAGGAAAAAAAGCAGGTAAAAATTCTTGGGATTAAGGGCGAGCAAGGTTAATGAAGACCAAAAACGCAGCCACGCTTCGTAAACCCCAAGACTGTATGGTCTTAGACAGGCATGTGCATTATGAGCACACTAATATGCAGCCATATGCACACACTATATGCACAGTCACAAATGCTGGAATATAAACATGCTTCCCACATTGCCATTGAGCTGACATGGCTTGGATTTTAATCAAATCTGTAGCACCAATTAGGGAAGACAAAGATTAGAGTGTCACCTTTCATTAGACTGGTGGCCATCACTGCGACACCTTTAGCGTAGTAGCAGGTGGGTGGCCTTATGGATTGGATACCAAGCGCAGCCACAAGGCTTCCTGTTGACCTCTGGCTTTGTGTTGAGTGTGGCTGTCACAGTAACCGATATAAAAACACATTTGCTCCCCGTTGAAAGTACTCTATGAAGCACTAAATGTGCAGAAGAGACAACTAGGGTGCTTAATTGGAATTTAGAGATTGCACAACAACATACAAAGTCAATAAGACGAAACAAACTGCTGTCACTTCTGACATTGTGTCCTTGTATATCATGTTTCCACTGAAAATGACATCCTGCTGCTTCTTCTATTCTCGTAATAGCTGTATGTTTGAATTGGGGCTAACTCGGTGTCTACAGAGGAGGCGTAACGTGAGTGGCACATTAGCAGAGCAGCAGCTTTGGTCCACCGTCTGCTTTGGATAGTGTTTTCGGCGCATAGCGCAAGTGAAACGTGAACCGTTATGGTGCCCGGATTGAAAATAGAAGCATAAAAAAAAAACAATGGTAAAAGAATGAAATGGCTCCTGTATAGGCACGCCATAAGAGTCACAAATTGAACTGAAAATGTTTCTGGAAAAAAAAATATTTGAAGTAGTTGTAGCTCTGGTGAGTATTTACAATATCAAATGGTTTCACAACATTTCACAAAAACTGCAAGTTAAAAAAAGTTAAACTATCTTCTTTAACATCAACATAGCCAAATTAAATTACTGTAGAGTAACACTGTAGAGCTTCATCTCTTTTTAATGCATTTTAAATAAATGCACAGAAACGCGAGCGTGCGTACACACAAGCACACGCAGACAGTGCCCAGGGCTGGTGACCTTCCGTGAGCAGCCAACCATCCCGTTTGTTCCACTTGAATGCAGGTATGTGACTGCTGCTTCTGCTGCTGCTCTGCAACTGCAGCCAGACGCTAGAGCCACCAAGCTGCCAGAGACAATGAGAGAGAGAGAGAGAGAGAGAGAGAGAGAGAGAGAGAGAGAGAGAGAGAGAGACGCGACAGATAGATTGAAAAAAGGAAAAAGCAGCAGGCCATTAAGTTCAGGCTGAAAGGACAACAAGTCCTAATAATGGAGGCCAAACTGAGAGAAATGGCAGGTTAGGCTGACCTTCACAAGCCCTGAATGACAAAACACACATATACCCAAGTGGGGTAATGTGATGATGGAGCTATGTTGCTCTATTGTTGCACATGGTGACAATCAAAGTCACATGAAAGAAGTGTTCAAGCATGTGTGGTAAGGATTAAGCCTGTTCCCATTTCCATTTTACAAATCTGCTTTCTTCTCTACCTTTCATTCTCTTCCTCTGCTATTTCCTGGCTTCTTTTTTCTTGCTACACCTTGGTAATCCTACTGCTTTTTTATCTGGGTCTTCTTTTTTCACACTACAGTAAAAAATGATTAGTTCACAATTGAAAACTATTTTCCGTTTATAGAATTTAGGACTTTGTGAGACACCAGCCGCTATAACTTTTAATAGCCAAATTGGTCTCCTATTCAAGTGAAACCTGGATGCACAATGCCCAGCGCCATGAAGGAGAAATACCTGGTTATAGCCAAATCGTTACAGCAATTTCCTGTTGGCGAGTCTTAGTTTCCCAGCCTGGATCACCGGAACTTTACCGATTGAAAAAAAAGAGTAGCTCTTTGACAGGTGCAGCCCTATTTTTGGAGTTAAGTCAGCTGCTGATTAGCTTGGTGCTGTTTTGTCTGAATATTTCTAATTTGATGAACAGCGTAGCAGCCTAGAAAGACTAAGCAACTGTGCTACATTTGTACAGTGAAATCACACATACAAGCACAGGTGGGTGAATACACAGACAGATGGATGACTGAACACACACAGCGCCAGAACAAGGGGGTGAGGGCTGGTTTGAACACTGATTTAAGGTGGCAGTGTGTCAATTCAAGTAGTGTGTGTGTGTGTGTGTGTATGGTCTATGGATACAAAAATCGCCACTGCTCTCAAAAGTACACACTATGCACTTTCTTATGAAGCAAGTGTCCACATTTATATGATATAAAAACACAAATGGTTTTGTACATTTGTAGAATGTTTAAAAACTGACCGACTCATATCTCCAGTTGTTTTGAACTGAATCTCTAAAAAAAGTTTTCTACAATTTGAGAAAAATAGAATCACTCTACCATGAAATTAGGAACATGTTACACCCCTTTTGTGATTAATCCGACACACTCAGAAGACAGCGCTTCTCAAAAAGAACGTTATGAGCGCTACACTAACTACAGCCCAAACAGTCCAACAATTCCTCATTAACCTGTCTTCCCTTCACCACTGCACTCACATATATACAGAACTTGACAGCTGCAGTATGCATGTGTCGCTGCCCACAGATTCAACCACACGTCAGTGGATAAGGTTGGTCAGCCCTTGTAACCCGTGACAAACTTGTGTAATTCTGAAACAACGCAGCTGTCGCAAAGTAGCAGAGGTTTAGAGTAATATGAGCAAGATAATACAGGGTGGTGGTCTCCCTTCTTACATAGTTCCATTGTTAATTCATTACCCAATCACACTTGGAGAACTACTGAAATCAATAGGAGCATGTTAGTCATAAGAGTGCACTTTGTAAATCAATTTAGCCCCTATTATATCCCTGATGAATCCCTTTAGAGAGAATGGTTAATTAATTCCATCGAGGGCATAATTTTCTCTTTCAGTCTCTCTGTGTTCACTTGTAGCCTTTTTCTTTAGAAGCTGACTTCAAAAAGGCGTAATGCTACATATCAGAATAGAAAGGACAATACTTACCTATGATTAATTGTTTTCTGTTTACATGCTAGCTGGGTTTACTCATACATCAATACAACAAGAGATGATAAAGGGAAGTCTGTAAAGGCTACATATTTAAATGAAAAGTTAAACACTGCCTGAACTTTATTTAGCTGTAAATCCGATCCCTCTGTTACTAAATCTAGTAAAACACTCTGTGTTTAAATCTTTTTTTAATAACTCTGCATTATATTTTAGTTTTTAGGGGGTCCCTTCCATGATATTATGTAGAAACATTATCCCTGTCATTAGCACTAGGAAAGAATTTGATTGGCATACAAAGTGAGATAGAGCTCATTAGAAATCTGCATTGGAGTCACGATGATGGTGGGACGGAGTTGGTGTGGCAGAAAGGTGGACGACCCTGGATTTCCTGTTGTTTGATGATGTTGTCTGTATTGACTAAGCCATTAAAGGTGGAGAATGATCAACAAGATGGACAATTGCTTCGCTGAGGGGAAATCTGCCATATCACAGCTGCTAGGATTACGCTGCCTCCTCATAGGAACTATATAAAATGATGACTTTTCAAGTGTATCTACTGTGTATACAGTATGAGCATACACATTAGGCGCTTTTCAACATATGGCTTTAAAATAATATCTAACTTTTAAAAATCACCATACTAAGGGTGCATTAAGCAGCTTGTTTTTATTAATAATGATTAATATTTACGCTGCTCTTGATAATTAAAGGTTAATTGCTGATAAATGGTTGTATTACTAATTAAAGGTAGTGCCATTTTTGTTAAAATATGATTTTATGGGGTGCAGTCTGCGAGAAAATCACCCTTTATGAAATAAAAAAAGCATAGGAATATTGTCCATGTAGCCATTTCAATAAAAATATACATCAAAATGGTGAAAAGAAGACCTTTCATCCTCTTTGCTGATAAGTGCAAATGTTCCTTTTCAAACCACTAGGACTCACTGCCAATAACTGTGATGAGAGATTGGTGTCGGCTAAGTTCTCAGAGCCGATCAAGGCATACCAGGGTTCCCCCACTTTGATTTATGGACGTTTTAGAGTTTACTTGAGGTACAGTGTTCACAATGTATGAGACACAAGAGACCTTTTGACTTTATTGAGCTTGATTGGACAGCGGGTTGAGTGACAGATGTCAGGATGGCCCAATCACTCTTGTAAAGAGAAAATACATTAACCCAAGGCAATTGCCCGGCTCGAAGAGGCCCACCTCCAAGGTTAAGAGGGGTTGTTGGTACATTAACCCTAATCGCTAAGCTTGTACTGGTAGTATAAGTAAGAGAGGCAGCCACGGTAGAGGGAGGAGGGGACTTTTTTGGTATGCAAGCTTCTTTATCATTCCTTCCCTGCTCTCCTCATATTCAGACATAATGCATGGCAGCCTTGCATCATAAAACAAAGACTGTTAGTACACACAAACGTGCACAGAGGCATAGTTGTGGCCTTGGGAATAATCCAGGTTGAGCTACGATGTGGTTGCAACATCGTTCCTGCCACAGTGGGCTAATACAGTACGACTGCTTATGGGCCTGCAAGGCCGCACACATGGACACAGTCACATAAAATGTCGGCTGCACACAGGGCTATATGACAAGCTGTGAAATTTGAAATCACACAGAACCAGTTTATCATGTTTGGGTAGGCAATTGGTTTAACACATCGAGCATGCAAAGAATTCCAAAGGCGGTTGTTTTTTGCCTTCTTGTCAAACAATTATCTGTATAAACATGCCAGTATTAAAACGTTTTTTTGCAATCAATTGCCTGAAGCAGCAAGGAAAACTAATAATTATACAAAAGAAAACATCAGCACAGGCTAAAGTGCCATGTGTGAGGATTTCAGACAGCACATCAAGCAATGTTTCAACATTTAATAATCAAATCTGTAAATCAATCCAATATTTGACTGCTTGCCAATGGACAGGTCAAAACATGGGTTTTATGGTTTCTTGGTTTGCTGCCAGTTAAGATTCCAGAGACATTCTGACAAATCTGAAGGTGAAAGTGATAGTATAATAATGTGATTCTGTAATTCTTTAATACTTGAAAACAAAAAACTATTTTCAAGTTCATGTAACTGCAGAAGACATTTTTAGTTTAAAGTGAACTCAGAACAGTATTTGAGCCAAATATATATAGTATATATATATAAATATATAAAAAAATGAACAGAACACACCTCAAAGAGATAGTGCTAAGATCCAGGTTCAAGCTGAGGCTACACTGACTGGATTTCAACTTTAAGATACACTGTCCATCAACAGGAACCAAATGAACCCTAATCTGCTTAAATAAGAATATTAAAAAATAGTTGTCCACTTAATATCCCAAGCCCAACACTGAGGGGAAAGCAGGAGATGGATGGAGGGATGTGGTTACTTAGCTGATAAATTATGCATTAAAACTGCACAGGTGGCGCGGGACAGGGTTTTTCGGTGAATGGAGGGAGTCGAGCAGCTGGGGAATTCATAACAGAAACGGGGGAGCTAGCGAAGGAGAGAGGGAGAAGGAGAGAGAAAGAGATACTCCAAAGCTTCATATCACAGCCAACAGATGTTCTCCCATCACAGAGGCGGCAGGCAGGCGGCAGGGCTACTCAACCCCGGCTTACACAGCTAATATGACCCCCCCCTTATGCTGCCACACATACACATACTCAGGACACAGACACACACATGCAACAGTCAAGGGCTTGGAAATGACCTAAGGCTATCATGGTGGTAACTTGTTACACTTAAATTGATCCACTTAGACGTGTGTTGGGTTGGGGGGTGGGAGCAGGTCTGTCAGCTCGTTGACAATGTACTATTAGAATGTAAGTGCATATGTTATTTATCTAGTACCTTTCAAGAGCTGATGTTGCAACGCTCTTCACAACAAACCCGAAAAAAGGAAATAAACAGAGCAACAGACATAAATGACAAAGTAATGTGCTGAAAACAATGTACTAACTTGCACCTGACAGGGATGGTGATATTAACGCTAGAACTGAAGGGGGCATGGTGTTACCATGGAAACAGGACATGTGGGTGCATATGTAATCAGGTTGATACATACAAACATAAACCGACACCTGTGCCACCGTCCTAATGGGTGCATCCCAACTCAGCTGGTATGGAAAACCAGACGGCTGAGAGTATGAACCAAGCATTGTTCACAGATCACACACACACACACACACACACACACACACACACACACACACACACACACACACACACACCCACACAGTCCCTGGAGGCAGTCATTCCAGCATACTGAGCCTTATGTCAAGTGGGCTGTTTTTTTTCCCCCCCCAGAGCAGTGAGTGTGTCTATCTGCGGTCATTAAAGATGATCAAGCCAAGCAAGATGTCGTCAGAGCAAAACAAAAGCGGCACTAGGGAATAAGCATGTAATTAAAGTCGACCAGCTGCAAGTGCAAGAGCACATGATACAGACACTCAATCTTCAAATGGCGTAGACAGAGAGGCAGAAAGAAAGACACAAAGGGGCGGGTGGGGGGGGGGGTGAGACAGGACAACAAAATAATTAAGCTGGAGGCAAGACAAACACTTTGTCTGATTGTGTATCATGATAACCTTACTAGGAGAGATGGTGGCTTTGCTTGATTTTTGTTTGATTACGATGTTTGCTTGCCCTGCACTGATTCTGCATTTGTATGTGTGATATGCCAGATGACTTCGCCACTCTCTCGGTCCTTGTCCTTTACATTTATTCTGCGTTGATTTCCCCTACAACAGACATTCTTATGACCTTGAAGCGAAATGGGTTCTGTCTCTTTCTATGAATATGCTCACCTGGATAAACAGCATCCAAAATAAAACGGATGGAATGAACACTGAATACACAGTATTTTAGCCCGCTCTGTGTTGCTTCCGCTTGCTGTTGTTCCTTTCATCCTTCCTCTGTAAGATATGTTTATCAAGTCAAGCGGATAATTGTCCGGGAGTGCACGCTCTCTGTGTGATCAGTGGAAATTATAGACAAGCTCAAAGGAACAAGGATAGAAGAGAAAGAGGAAAGAAAAAGTGGGTATAAAGTAGTGTGATTAAGAAATAGGACTACCTCAATGTAATAATGTATAAGTATGCAATTAAAAGGCAATTAATCAACTTTTTAATTAACAGACTTGAATGTCCCGAGTTGCCACAGTGTTGCCATGACGACTGGTTTACCAGTGTAACGTTATCTCTTCTATTCCTTTCTCTGTGGAGGAGTCCTGATCATTTGTCTCTGATCACACTTTCTACTCCATTGTTCTTCTACCCTCTATGTGCTGTCCATTCAAGAAGCTGCTAAAAAAATAGAGGTGTGAAAAGGAGGAAGCAACGGAGGGAGGGAAGGAATCAGTACTGATGGGGATTAAGGGAATGGGAATAGAAACAGGATAGCCGAGAGTGACAGAAGTTAATATGGATCTGGCAAATGTGAAGAGCAGCAATGGGAAGCAAATATAAGAGGGGGGAGGGGGAGAAAAATATGGCAATATTATCACATCAGAGGTAAAGCTACTTGATGTCTCTTAATCATTTGCACCTCATAATTTGCAAAGCGATTCACAGGTCTGGTGTTGCTCTTGTGAATAGCTGCTCTCTCTTCTCAGTTTGAGAAACAACTGAGCTAATCAGCACCCTTGTAGGTGGGACAAAGGTTGCCACTGTGATCCATGTGTGCCAGAGTACAAATGCAAACTAATATGGTAACAAAGGCATGAAATCAAAAAATTTAGAACACCAGTGCACTAAAGGCATGTTGTGTTTTTATTAATTTTCCAATTTAACCCCATTTAGGACCTAGGAGATGGGTGAGACGGATTCAGTGTTTAATTCCTTGATTGCACTGATGGATGAGAAAATAATTAAGCGAAGATGTGGCCAGACCTCTTGGCTTCCGTTTTTTCACATCCATGACCACATGGCTTACAGTTCACCAGTAGTAAAATTGTACATGATACAAAGGCATTGCTAAGCATGTTACATCTGTTATATCTGTTAATTTGAAACTTATTTGGAAAAATTTGATTATTATATATTTCCCATTTCCTGTTGGGATGGAGGAATCTTTCTACTGTACATTGTTATGTGAGGGTGGCTCAATTGTCTCAAGTGTCAATTGCAAACTCCTGCATAGCCAAAATATTGTGCCCCAAGTAACATTTAGGAAATAATGCAGAAATGCTTTGGCGAGACCCATACTGACACATAGAGGAAGTAGCAGAAATAAGCAGGAAGGGAAAGTAATGTAGGGGAATGTGGGAAAAAATTAAGAGAAAGAGGGACAGAGGCTGAGAGAGACTGGTACAACAGCAGGAATCGGAAGTGCAGTGATGACGAGAGCGTGTTTATGTAACGGTCTCTCCCTAAGGCATGAGAGAGAGGGGAAGAGAGACTTCGTATGCACAAAAACACACTTGCAAAACTAGTAGAGTGGTCCCATTCTCTAGATTTAGAGTCTGTTCTGCAGGCTGGCCAACCAGGAGACTGAACACAATAAAAGTGGACTGACCTAAATTACTAGAGGAGCGCTTACAGAGTAATCAAGAATTCACTCAAAACTTGATCTTTATAAAAATAACGTGTCATGTTGGTGACAAAGAGGCAACAGGAGTGCAGGCAGAGAGTTATTTCAGGTACCTTGTCCGCCCTGTTAATAAACCTTTCCACCCTCTTAGTTTAACTGATGAGATGGATTAGGCCAGCCACACCTCGAATGGTCAATCAAAGACAAAGACACAACATGGAGAATGAAAAATGATCTAGCATTTGTTATACTATTTAGTGGTAATACTGATAGGCTAAGTCAATTAAAATTAAAACACAAGGGTTTGAAATTAAATTCATAGGTGCAGGCGATACATAGCATGTGAAAACTTGATAAAAGTAAGTCAAATTGGGGCGCCTGGAGTGTGCACCCTATGTACAGAGGGTCATTCATCAACGCAGTGCTGCACTTCATTCCACCTCTCTCTCCCCTTTCAAGACTTCAGCTATTCATTTAAATAAAGGCCTAAAATACCCACAAAAACAAGTCTGTCAGAGATTCCAATTATGTCATTGTCTCAAAAAAATGAATACAATTATCTTAAAACCACGACAGCATTAACTCACATGCAATCCAGTCCGCTAAACGTCTGAGCAATAATACAATCCTGCCAATCCTACATCTCCCCCTGCTTCCTTTTATTCATCCATCTATTCCTCTTTCCGCATGTCACTGTAATCCAAGGTTGACAGCCCATGAAAAAGGACCCATCCATTTTCTATTAAGGGCTAGCATTTTTTTTAAGGTTTAACAAACATGTTGAATGCCTTACCACAAACCAGCAATGGCAAACTGCAGTGCACTGGCATTTTATGACTTAACTAGGGTCACAAGAACATACATTATTTTGTTGGACAGTGCAGCAATTCCTGAGAGGCCACTAAAGAGACTTAAATATGAGTCTTGCCGATAAAACTTGAGTTGACAGGTTTGGCCCTCTGGAGTTGGCAGAAATGTGGCTCAAATCATCTCTGTGCTGGTGGAGTGTGACGCACTAACAATACAGGAAAACACAAACACAAGATTGTAGGGTACTATACCAGCGCTGGCCATTGTTACCCAGTGAGCAGTTCCAGTGCCTGCTCTATCAAACATCCTCTTTAAGACAGATGAGGAACTTCGAGGAGGTGCCTTTAGAAAGACTAAAGGACAGTAGAAGATAAAAAAAACATTGCATCAATGAATCAATGCACTTAGCATTCTCCTTGCAGAGAGAAAGCATTAGTGAGCTTGTAAGGTAAGGGGGGAATAATAAATAGGATGCCTAATTCAGGGCTTAGATTGGGAAAGTATAAAAAGGAGTAAGGGAATAAGGGAGCCAGAAAGAGGTTGAATTAAAGACGAGATGATGGGAAAAGAGTAAGATGGGGATAATGTGTGTAAGTACTGAAGCAAGAGCAAATGAATGAGAGGAAGAAACAGCGGAGGAGTTGAAGAGGGAAAAACATAAGAAAATCTGAACAATGAGATACAGTAGAGGAGCCGTCATGAGGCAAACGGAGGAAAAAAATAAGCAAATGAATTTGAGTGGAATTGGCAACCACAACCAGTCTGCCAATGGGTGGAGGACTCATTGTTGGTTAGCAGGAAATAAAGAGAACTGATGAGGTGTTAGCATCCACACTGGCTAGAAGCTTCTTCTCCCCATTCTGGTTATGAGTAGAGTGGCATGATCTACCTTAACCTCGATGGGGCTTGAATATTGTGTGTGTTGGAGTAAAAACAACATAAATAGTAATGCATATTTAACAAGGTCACGGGTCTCAGCGGCAACTAGCACGTCATAGCCCTTTTATGTGACAACAGGCCAGTGGGGCAATGTCAGCAAGGTCTGATCTTAATGCCTTGGAACCAATAAAACCGGAACTCATTAAATCGGGCAAGGTTTGTAGATACCAACCGACAGAGAGCGAGAGCATTTAAATGGTGCCCTCAAGAAACAAATATTTAGCATTTCATTAGACAGCAGAGAAAAGCGAGGGAAGCAGGGAGGGGTATTTTACCGCCGACCCATATTAAATGGAGTTAAGTGTTGCTTTGAGCAGGGGCCCTAAAATAATGTCAAATGTGTGTAAATGACTATAACTTGCATGTGTCTTTAGTGCAAATGTGGAAAGCCCACACTGTTTTCTTTCTTCCCCTGATTCAACAAGGACGATTAGAGAAGACACCTGAAGCAGGGCAAAAATGTGTATTAAAATGTGCATGTTTTCACAGCATCTGCCTGATGACTCCAAAAATAAATAAATGTCAGTTATCTGTGGGGGGAAATGTCATCACTGATTCTACCCGTAATGGATGTTCACAAGAATGGCATGGCCAATACATCAAAGCAGGGTTGTCTGAACAAACTGCTGCAAGGTTACAGGAATGTCACCAATATAAGCTTCAGTTACTGTCCAACTGAATCCTTTAAAAAGTATTTAAAGACAATGTTAACTATATACATATGGTATTCCAAAGAGAATATTTTTTGTCGATTTTGATAAACATGTACTTAACTAACCACCCATAATACTGAATGAAATAACGGCTGTTGCCCTAAGTAATAACCTTTGCAGTAACTGACTAATCAAAGTGCTGCAGTCTGAGGTAAAAAAATAAAAAAAAATGCTGGTGTTAAAATTCAAGGCTTGCTGCCTGTAATCCATACACTCATTCTAGTGGAGGTAGAAAGCAGTCAGCCACAACCAGTCCTCCGCAAACCAAGTGTAAAAGTGTTTCTTTACAGTGTCCCAGGAGGGACAAACAATAATCCGTTAGCGCAACTCCAGTCAGTACATGTCCTTCACACTCACATGTACAGCAGAGATTGGGAGACATTGGGGAGAGAGGAGAAAAAGGGGGGAAGCCCCAAGATATAAGAGGCAGGGGGCACGGAAAAAGGCGGGCAGGCAGACCTGGGGGGTTTGTGTTTTCTATTGCGGGTGGGGGAGCTAAGCATGTGTTAATCAGCTATAATGCAACTCACTATGTCATATCACATTATGGTCTCTGCCAGCGTTTCACCTCCTTTCATTCTTTTAAGCCCTCTCTCTTCACTCGAGGCCTCAGCCCTTCATCCCGAGAGCAGAGTGAATGGGTGGGGATGGGGTGAGGGGTAGAG
The DNA here is from genome assembly GCA_013375575.1 of Percina caprodes. Taxonomy (NCBI): domain Eukaryota; kingdom Metazoa; phylum Chordata; class Actinopteri; order Perciformes; family Percidae; genus Percina; species Percina caprodes. The sequence continues at coordinate 1,864,321 of JABXJD010000007.1, read as the reverse complement.
GGGCCTGCCTGAGTTTTTCTGCACTGATGAACCAAAGGCAGCCGCAAACCTGCCCCTGAGGACTTCTGCTAAGAGCCCACAGTAATCCTGTGCATGACTGGAGAAAGTAAAGCACAAGGCCAAGGACATATAGACAAATGCATATAAACACATGAACAAGATCATATGCATAATGGACACACACACAAATGCAAGTTTAAGGATATGCACAAACACAATGAAACATGGACATTAAGGACCACGTGCACAGTGCTGCAAAGATGAAGCCGCACAAGTGCACTACGTACACACAGACAAAATGTCGCTTAACAAAAAGGCCTACATCCTGTTTATATGCTTCATCAAGTACAATATTTCATCTGAGGGTGTGTATTGCTCAGGATTACCCTGATGTCCTTTAGGCTGGACGTATTTTTCAGATGACATTTTCAAAGTCAGCGTGTAATCCTGCAACTCATGTAAATGTGTAATTTAGCACGCAGGTGAGGTGAGACTGCTGAGACGGTCTCGCTTCATTAAGTGTGTCTCACAGTTTTTACTTTCTGGCTCATCAAGGCAAGTTTGTATGCGTCAGTTTGCAGGTGACTTCCATGCGCACGAATGCACGGCCTGTGTTTCGGATTGAGAACTAAGCAGATAAAGATAGAATGTTTGCATGTGTATTCAAAAGATTGCAAGTGGAGCTGACAGCCTGCTGAATTTGCAGCTTGGAACTGGGGGGAAAAAAAGGAGGATGAACAGACAGAGAGAGAGAGAGAACGAGCGAGCGAGCGAGAGAGGGGTGGGGGTTGGGGTGTAAATAACACATCACTGGTCCACTGATCTCTTTTTCTGTCTTTCTGTCTCTCTGCCTCAGGGCACCAAGGGTCCAGCTTGCCGTCTACAGTGAGGAGGGGGTCACCAGAGTGTGTGCATGTGTAGGTCTGTGTCTGCACTGTTGGTCTGCACATGCTTAAAGTGTGTTTGAGTAAGCAGGAGAGAGACAGTGAGAGTATGGCGTGTGCACATGTGGCGCCTCCCTCCATCTGCAACAAAGTTTGTGTGTGTGTGCGGATGTGTACACAGCGTACTGGGAATCATATTATGTAATCTTTTAGCCATATGAAAGAGCCTCCGTCAGCTTTTTGCTTTTGTGTGGTAGGTGTTTCATTTTGTGCATGCAGTACTGAGAAGAAAGGTAAAGGCAGGAGTGCAGACAAACACGCACGCATGGTGGGAATGTGTGGTATATAACGGTGTGTACGGTCCTCTCCATCTATTCCAGAGATGTGGGGTCTCACACGGGTCACCTCTCCCATTGTGGTTAACCTGCAGGCAATAATGTCCCCTTACTGAGATCCCGCTGTCATTTCAAACAAACCCTGAAACCTTCATCATGCTTGCGTATTGACACATTGGCAATGGGGCCAAACACTCTCTCACTGAATGTGTCAATTTCCCGCATGGGATAGGCTTCCCTCAGCCATTGACACCTTTGTTCTGCTGTCTTATATGGCGTTGGATGGAATGGGTAAGCTCCATTTGATCCGATTTTAAATTCCCTGGATTGTGAGTATTGTTAATAATAATAATAATAATAATAATAATAATAATAATAATAATAATAATATTATTATTAAGCAAATAATTAGTATTAGTAGGCTTGTGCTGCAGAGGCATCATGCTATATTCTGCTCAGGTTTCTAATGCCGTTTGAAGATTAGCATAATCACCATCAGTAGTAATGGTAGTCCTGCTTAACACCTTAAAAAAACACAAACGATTATTTGACCACAGTATGCTGAGGAATGCTGCACCATGAGTCATCAAACTGCACTAACCTGTTCAGTGCTACTTACAGCTACAACACTGTTGTAATGAGCCAAATAGATAACATTGGCACAAGGAGAAGCCAAGACCTTGGAGTTTAGTGGTTATTTGACTACAGATTGCCGTTTTGCGACACTATGTAGTACTGTGGACGACATATTTGGGGAAAAAAATAGAAAAATAGATTGCCAATAGGTGAGGTGATGTACTGTGACTTTTGGAACAGTTTCATCTCCTAAAGGGCAAAAAAAATGCAAATGAACCGTGACATAATGATTCTCCTGGCTGTCCATCTTTGAGATGACAGAGCAAAATGCTGCCACTGACACCCTTTTATTCTCCCATTAGTTTTCTGGTATTTGAAAGGGCCTCTGCACATAGCTGACACTTTAATATCCTCTTAAAACAGGTAAAGAAACCATGTTACTAAAAAACAATACTCTAATACTCTAATAGATACCTAATTATAAGTTATAAAAGACATAACATTTGATCTACAGGCATTTTAATATGTGTAGACCCTGTATTGACTAACAACAAAATGGTTGAAGTTGAGAAAAGCTCATTTGCAGGAGCAGAAAGGGGATTTGGCTAAAAGAGATCCACGTTGGAGAAATTATAGGTAGGATCGGGAACAAATTCAAATTTACTTTGTTTCACTTGAAGCCTCCAGAGATGAGTTACTTTAATAATAATCCCCAGCCTTTTACCATGATATTGCCTGGTGACTGCCACGGGTTATTTTACTGTAATGAGCCAAGAAAAATAGGGAGGGGAAGAGAAAAAGATTTCAACCCTGAAAGCGTTTCAATGGCTTTAGGGCTTAGGAAATCACTGAGCATGGTAATAATCCAAAAGGGACCGCCATCTATGGAAATCAAACAATGCTTCTTGTATGTAATTCTACGTAGACTATTTAAAGACTGAGTATCGGCATACCATATACGTAGCAGATAATGGTCTTTCATTGTACAAATCATGCGCTTTGAAAATTGAGTGTAAGCAAAATTGCTCTAGGTAAAGCCTACAATACCAAGTAGATTTTAAAGAAATGCTATTATTGGAACATAACAGAATGCCATAACCAATCCTTGAAAGTTATACCAGTCCACTAGAGGTAAACTCCCTCCTACCTGAACTCAGAGACACAAGCCTATTAGCTTTGCTAAAAGCCCAATTATCTTGAATCATCCACAGCATGTTCCTGTTTAGCCAGGTGTGTGATGTGCTGACTGCTGAGATGACACATCTTAGATGGGAGGACAGGGGAGATGTTGCTTTTTGCACACTTTTAAAAACGGTAAGAAATTATACATAAAAAGCAGGTGGTTCAGGGGTGGGGATTTCTGGTTAGGTGGCAAGATGTTGGGCTTACAAGGCAAGATCTTGCCTCGCTTGACCCTTGTGAGAGTGAAACGGAGGCAATTGAAGTAAAATAAAGGGAGAAAAATTGCCATGTACATATATAATTACACATGCTTACAATGCTAGTCGGCCAATCACAGCAAATCCAAGCGCTGTGATTTGCTTTGCAGGAAAAGAAAAAAAAGAAAAAATTGAGAACAGGCTCTAGGGCAAAGTGACAGACAAGTCGGCTGGACTTGCAACTTTGGATTCTACCCAAAAAAAAAAAAAATGAAACAAGATTATGTATTTCAATCAGGCTCCACCAAGGACACGTCACAAGGCTCAATGTCAAAACGATTCTGCTTCAAGTGCTTTGAAGAGTGTCGTTGATGGATGGGTGAAGTATAAGGAACAGCAGCACAGGGTCCTGGGTTTATGCTTCCGAGGGATTTCTCTCAAAAAGGGTACACGTGATGCAGCTGCCTGACTCACTCTGACCACAGTCCAGGCCAAAGAAGGAGGAGAGTCTTGTGACATGAAGTATCTTTAACAGGGGTTGTTATATCCTATTCCATTCCCTCTTTTCTCTGTCCTCCTCTCTCCCACTCCGAGACCCAACGGAGTGTGTTAAACTCTTTCAAGGTTGGGTAATTACAGCAAAAAAAAAAAAAATAATAAATAAATAACTTACTCAACAGAAAGCACACTCATTGAGGGCCAATTGTTGATTCACTTCTTCATAATTGGGTCCCTCCAATTACTAGCATGTGTCTTTGCTCTGCAAGTTTGCAGCTTTTCGGTTGCTTTTCTTTCAAGTAGAGACAAATACATGCAACCATTCAACTTTGGAGGATAGTTAAAGCACTGATGAGTTGACAAGAACCAAGAGCTTCTGAGAGTGTCAATTGATGTTCCTTTCATTACTCTACCTCCTCATTCTATTTCATTTTTTCTTTCATAAATTTCACAAGGAAAAAAAATAAGTCTCCTGAAGCACAACCAAATATTAACAAGCCACACCTCTTTAGTCTTAGGGGAACTTCAATGACAGCTGCAGCCAATGTCTCTGCAGTCAAAGTCTTGCTCACAATCCACTTTGTGCCAAACTGCTGCTATTTTGTCAGAATTATTTCACTCAGTTGCAGCATGGGAATACTGGAACATCATATGAATCGCTGCAATGAGCCGTCTCATATCACAAAGACAAACTACAGTGATTTTGAAAGTGTTGTTTACAGAGATGCTTGGTAAGCAAGAATTTGTTTTGCTACCCCTAGGAGTATCCATTTATTCACAAGCATGCTTTGCAAAACCTGGCAAGATATTTAAGAAGAGGGCATGAGCATTGCTTGGCAACAATGTACTCATCGTTAAAACAACGTGAAATAAGTCAGTACAGTGTCATGGGTCTGTCTTGTAGCTCCATTGTGTAAACATTAGCACTGAAAGCATCACAATAGCTTTTGACAGGACGACATGCTGTAGAGAGATTCATGTTAACAATAGTTGACCCATAAATAAATTTAATGGGGAAGAAAATTAGGCATGTGCCTTCTGCATTGGTTTGCTGTGAGGACTGTTCCAAATATTGTTCCAAGAGATGCTGATGCGGAAGATCAAAATCTGCTGAGCTATAGGAAAGGCTCTTCTTCAAACCCTTTGGAATCCCTTTGTCCCATTGGTCTCATTGTAGCAAAAACTCATTCACTTAAGTCACACAAACTAAGCAGTTTTGGTTCAGGATGCTACTGCAGAAAGCCTCAATCCCCCTTGTTGTCCTGGTTCCCTGTTGGACCACCAACGCAGTTTTCTTTAATGAGTGAGTGTGTGTATGTGTATGTATGTGTGTGTGTGTGTGTGTGTGTGTGCGTGTGTGTGTGTGTGTGTGTGTGTGCGTGCGTGCACACTCCCACTGAGTCAGTTTCATTATGACAACCTTGTTTTCTTTTAGGGACGCCTGACACAGCAGTACCACTGATGTATTCCATATCCACAGCCGTAGGGCCAATAAAGGGCAATGAGAAAAGAGGAAGTGAGAAAGGGAGGGAGGTGGAGGGAGGAGATGCAATCTGCCCTACCTAGTCTCAGCCTACACACAGGCAAAGACCATCCACAACTTCAAAAGAGAAAGACAGGAAAAAATGTGCCAAGCTCTGAGCTTTTGTCAAGATGGTCTCTAGGGGTTAATTAGAACACCAAGTCCCACCTCATCTGCCCTCAAGTTGCATACAATGCATTCACACATACATACAACCAACATCCCTGTGCTCTATTAACAAGACACTCTCCACTACAAACACACAAACAAATCAGGCAGTGGTTGATCTGTGCACTGGTGCCTGTGGCAAACTAACATCAAACATAATCACCGTCTGTCTGGTCTACTCAGGCCACACTCTGTCGTCTTCCCTCTCAGTCCTGTCCGCACTCAGGTTAGCTCAAGTCAAAACCTTGTGGTGAAAGTCACTCTGTCTCAACGCCACAAAGGGGGTCGGAAACCAGTAGCGAAATTGTCATCAGGTGTCAGGAATGTGTCGTCTTGCTGCAAGTAGATTTAACGTGGAAGGGTTGGTGTGCTCACATCGCTGGCAAGATTATCCTTTTTTGTTTGTAAATCCAGACTAAATATTCCCCTCTGCACCACTCTCAAGATCTATAACTCTCTCTTTTACCACTTTAAGAAAAGGAAACCACAAGTGAAGAATATCTATGAGGAAAAAGAGGGAGGCCAAGAGCAAGAAAGACGAGTAGGAACACACTGCTGATGAACATGATAGATTCAGAGAAAGAAAAAAGAACACAGCCCCTTCTTGGCTGCTGCAATCCATCAGGTTTATATGGGGAGAAGAGGCATTTGTGTCTCCTTAAGGACCCAAATAGGTAGAAGTGATTGGGAGAGCAAGAATGGAAAAGAGGGTGAAAGAAATATGTTACAGAGATAGAGAGAAAGAGGACAAGGATGACAGCTGGCCGGGCACCTCATGCATCTGGCAGGGGTGACTCATGGAGCCATAATGAAAATGCAGGGCGAGATCAGGATCAGTGTGAGAGAGGCCTCCATCCATCAAAGGACTACCATTGAGGAAAGGAAGCTTCAATGATAACGGGAAAATATGTGGCTATTCTCAACACCAGATGGATCGTTTCCACACTGTTGTAGCTTTAACTAAAGGTATTGCATGCATGCTATATATGCATAGCCTGCGGTTATTTCTCGTGATCGAATGGGGTGTCATGCTAGATATATTACCTTCATCTGGATACACACTTTCTGGTGTGATAAAAAAAAGCTCTGTTTTGTATTAATGGAAGCCAAAGGTTGGGGCACCACCTGTCCTAATTGGCTGTCAGGCCGGTTAGGGGGATGGGCTTTGCCTTTTGACAAGGGCAGTGTGTGGAAGTTTACACGTGGCAATAGAAAAGTAAGACTTTATGACTTGGCGTGTAGTCATCACTCCTCTTAGTAGTTGACAGAAGTGCCGGTTAATGTTGGTACTTTCATCCGCAGCCGAATTACTAAGGTATGTAGGCCCCCAGTATTCATTCTTTCATATGAATAAAATATCAGAGACAACTGCTGAAGGGGTCTTATTGTCATTCTTTCATTTGACAAAATGTGATTATGTAATCATGTGCACTGTAATTATATTTACATATAGTATATTTATATATTTAGTTAACTTGCCAAAATAAAAATGCTGATATTGATTACAATGTTTGAGCATTTGTTTCATTCCTTTTTATGTTTTAAGCTGCCGGTTATACACTGCTTACACTTTAAAAACAGCATCAGATAGAACCAAATAGATGTTTTTTCAAAGATAACGATTTATTTGCGGGTGTTGCTCACATATACAGACTCTATACAAAAAACTCAATCCATACACTATGATCATTGTCATGTTTAAAAATAGATAAACTCTTAAGTTTCAGAAATTTGATTAAATATACAGATCTCTGACTTATGTACAACATTTTACACGGACTGGCTCCTCATGCACTGAGCCAGTTTGTAAACACAGTACCAATTACTTACAGATCTATAAGGAGTGCAGCAAGAGGTGACTGCATTGTCCCGTTGAAGAAAACTGCATTTTTCAGTCAGGGCTGCTCGTGAATGGAACCTCATTCCAGTTCACATTAGGAATTTTAAAACTTACGCTTCTTTTAAAGTTAACTTGAAGAAGTGGCAAACAGGTAATCAGGACTGTCAAAATTACATGTAGAAACTAAATCTTGCTGCTATCTTGTCTTTCCTGTCCTGCATGTTTGTGCACATGCCTATGTGGTAGGCAAAAAGACACACTTTTTTGTTTAGAAAGATTAACCTTGTTTGTTATTGTGCTAGCAATGTGGTATTTCTTTTTTTACATTTATAGTTTGGGTTAAAACTATATGTACTATTATAATCCTTTTATCTTTTTAGGTGTGACATTGTACGACTTGTAGAAAAAATATGTATAAAGCCTTTTGGCTAATTCTGGCACATTTTACATTTTATATGTATTATTTGTGTGTATTGTCCCCGTTAAATAACCTGAAATAAAATAAATAAAATCAATAAAAACCTCAGAGACTTTATATGTACTAAATTCGAACGACACACAGCACACATGACCAGACTGTTTGCATTAGGTGGCAGCCTAAAAATATACTGAATATTTCTTTAAAATAGGTAGAAAAATAGCATATTATACACTCATTGGAATACACCAGTTTTGTGTGGGAGCTGTGTGTCTTTGCTACTATATAAATGAACGCAGCACTATAGCGATGAAGGGGATGACGTGCTAATGGCCAATCAGCCACACACAAGGATACAGAAGCTCCTAGGCGTCAGGTCTGGTGGTTATAGTACCCCTATAAGGATGGGATGTATAGTTGCAGCTCTTGTAGCATCTAAATAGGACTTACCTTCTCTTTCCTCTGTCTGCATGGCTCCTCCGCTGAGACCAAGGTTTTGTAGTAAGCGCTGCGCTCTGCTGTAAAGTGGACCTTGGATAGAGCATTTTCTACCAGCGCAACTGACAGATTCACACCCTCAATGTGCAGCCATCCAATGAAGTTTCCTGCTTTGTCCATGCTCTCGACTTCAACTTCCACCTGGAACAGAAGAATAGAAGGGAGAGGACACAGGAGAGGATGAAAAGAGGCCAAGTTAATTTTCTGTGTCTGAGATTAGGTTTGGGATTCAATTACAGCAATGAAGTGAAGATGGGGGGTGGGGTGTCCCGTGAGGAGATACCACTGCTTTTAAATAGACACATCAATGGAGGCCCATGAGCACTGTATTGATTTGGTAGAACACACCAGATGCTGTTTCAACCCTCTGTTGTGGATTTTCCAATCAGTGATATCTGGTCTTGGCCAGCGTGGCACACATTTTTTAACACAAACACACAGTAGCGGCCCTTTTCTTTGAGTCCGCATTGAGGCCGACTTGTCCTTGACATTCTCAATTAAGCACTACTGTCAGTTTTCAAAATAAGCAACTTAATGTGCAAACACTAACACTCTTAAGTGTAGAAATCCCAGGGCCTGCACAAACAGCATGAGTGGCTTTAAATTATCGTTGCGCACGTCAATGTTAATTAAGACATTCAATATTGCCATCCCATTTTTTTTGTAATGTATATGATTTGCAATTAGCGACAGCAACGTTGCAATTCCCTCAAGTTAACAAATGAGGGCACTGAAATAGCTAACCCTGCTGACAAAGGAAGAAAGATCTCCTAACATTTCCCACAATGGACTATAACCAAATTCTGCCTATTCAGGCTAATTATCTATTCATTACATTTTGTTTCATAAGTGATGGACGACCGGGTAAAGAATAGGGAAGAGAAAAAAAAAAAAAGAAGAAAAAAAATCAATCGATTTTTTTTCAACTCTAAAACCTCAGTCAGCGAGAAAGTGAGAGGGCAGGTGTGCTGAAAAGATAGGAAGAAGTCAAGCGATTAAGACTCGGGCTGCTTAGCCTGCGGCCGCAAGGGAAATCTGAGGGGAATTAAGTTTGTAAACTGCTCTGCCTTGTTCTCAACTAAAGTAAAAGCTTTTATTAATGAATGCATAATCTGTTCTATTATTAAACTCAAAACTGACAACCTAGGCATATAGCAGCAGCATACATATATTCCCACTTTCTGAACCTAATTGCCATTTGGATCAAGCCATCAGCAGTGTGGAATATAACTAAAAGGTGTTTAAGGTTCTGTTGTAACAGAACTTACAGTGGCACATCAACAATGCAGCGATGGCTTAAGGAAAAACAAATGTCTATGATTTGTGTCCCACAATTTATGTCATGTATAAAAGTAACTGTTTAAATTAAAAAAAATGAACTTAATAATGATTGTACGGTTCTCTAACATGTAGAAGGTACTGTAAAGGCTCCAAGACAAAAGCGCAGCAAGGACATTTGTCTAGCCTCCCAGGTCCTGACCGTGATACGATCTATGTCCACTCATACCTCATCTGCCTCTGTATTATCTGATTTCTCTTACTCTCCTTCCCTTTCTGCTATGTAAGATACTCACCCTATTTTATCTCTCGTCTCTAAGTGCAAAAGTTACAAAACTAGGCTATTAGAGCAACACTGGTCCTCCGAGCACCCAAATGTCAAAGTGGGCAAGTGCTGGGGAAAAAAAGCTAGAATGGCTTGTACAACCGACTAATCAGTCAACCAACAACCACTAAGAGCAGCTAATGCAAAAAAAATAAAATAAACAAACACCTAAACACAACACTCACACACTTGGAAAAATTGGACGAAAAAAAACAAAGCTCCACAAGGTGTAATAAAGTGTATGCAAAACCAAAAACTATTATCACCACAAAAAACAAAAGGGGAAAACATAATGTTAACAATAAATCGTCCAAGTACGCTAAAGTTAGCCATGGCGTTCTACAAGGCTCTGCGCTTAGACCAATTCTAAACTCATGATATATGCGTCCTCTAGGCAATATTATTAGGAAACACTCAATTAACTTTCATTGTTATGCGGATGACACCCAATTATATCTATCAATCAAGCCAGACAAAACCAGTCAGTTAGCTAAACTTCAAGCATGCATAAATTATATAAAAATCATAGATGACCTACAATTTTGTGATGTCAAACTCGTACAAAACTGAAATTATTGTGCTGGACCCTAAACACCTCCAAACTTAATTATCTAGGGATTTAGCTACTCTGGATGGTATTGCCCTGGCCTCCAGCGCTACTGTCAGAAATCTAGGAGTTATTTTTGATCAGGATATATCCTTTAACACCCATCTAAAACAAACTTTGTAACATTGCCAAAAATTAGCAACATCCGATCTCAAAACGATGAGGATAAACTAGTCCATGCATTCCAGGATGTACGACTGTAATTCTTTATTATCAGGATGCTCAAATACGTCCCTTAATACTCTCCAGCTGATCCAGAATGCTGCAGCTCATGTTCTGACAAGAACTAAGAAAAGAGATCATATTTCTCTTATATTAGTTTCTCTGCATTGGCTTCCTGTAAAATCCAGGATTGAATTTAAAATCCTTCTCCTGAGTACAAAGCTCTAAATGGTCAAGCACAATCTTATCTTGAAGAGCCCTTAGTGCATTATTGTCCCACTAGAGCACTGCGCTCCCAGAATCTCTAAAGGTAGAATGGGAACCAGAGCCTTCAACTTTCAGACTCCTCTACTCTGGAATCAGCTTCCGGTCTGGGTTTGGGAGGCAGACACCATCACCACATTTAAGAGTAAACTTCAAAATCTCCTCTTTGATAAAGCTTATAGTTAGGGTGTGATAAGTTTTTAGTCATTGTTCCATTATCTTTTACTGTGACCATTATTGCCACTCTTCATTTCAACCCCAACCGGCCTGTCAGACACCGCCTACCAAGAGCCTGGGTCTGTCCGAGGTTTCTTCCTAAAAGGGAGTTTTACCTCGCCACTGTTGCACTGTTGCTTGCTCTGAAGGGAACTACTAGAACTGTTGGGTCCTTGTAAATTATAGAGCGTGGTCCAGACCTACTCTCTCGTTATGAATTGATACTATAAATTAAATTTAAATGAAAAATAAAAAGCTTTGCTTCCATAGTGCTGATAATTCACAACCCTTCTCTAAAAGCTCAAGAGCTCTTCAAATCATTCCACAGAGATTTCAGTGTGGATGAAGAAAGCTATCTTGAGGTCAAGGTGAGAGTCTCTCTCTCTACCCCCATTTCTGTACGCCCATACATTGGCTAGAGGGAAATTATAACTCTCCTGTAGCAACTAGATACATGTGAGGAACGCCACAACCATCTGGAGAAATCACACAGCAGGACAAGTCTGATCAATCATGCTTTTATGAGGTCAAATGTAAACATGTGATATCCAGAGAAGACAAGCGAGAGAGGGAGGGAATTGTTCAAATTTAAATTATTGGCAACACAGACATGTTTATATGAGTTGAACTAGTCTTAATTTCCCCCAGACCACTTAAAGGGGAAACTTAATTTACCACATGCTGCCAGCCTTAAGGAAAGAAAATTTGCCTGTTACAAACAACGGTGCAACATGACTAGAGGGGTGGAGCAACTACACACAGCACTTACAATGACAAATAGGCCTACTAAGGAATGCTAGTAATATACTAGAGTACATTCAAAACTGCATGACATGATTGACAAAGAGTAGCAAAGTCAACGGGCTACAAAAGTCAGTCAAAAATCACATACCAATCTGTGAAATACACGGTGAAAAGCCAGTTTGCGTGGTGTATGTTACAGTAACATTATCAGAAATATTAACAGTCAAAATGGACAATTCAATTGAACCAATAAGTCATTCAATGTAAAAGAATCACTGCTACATATTTATCTTCATGGGTCAACAAATATGTATATGTAAATTATAAACCTCGGGTGACCCAAAAATGTATTAAATAAAAACCAAACTGGCATTCCACCGGGCAATGGTGAAGAAATGAAAGGGGCTAATAGAGGGGACAAATGTGAAATTAAAGAGGACAAATTAATTTATAAAAAACAGAATGGAGACCCAATTCTCCAATGGCAAAAAAAAAAGGTCAACTTGAAGAGGCTTTAAATCCCTGGCAGGATTGCAGAATAATAATACTAGTGTTGGCACAATTTGCCGCACTTAATACGCATTCATAAAAAGTTTTGATTTTAGTTTTATTATTTATTTATTTTATTTATTATAAGAAAAAAACAAAACTGTCAAGTTGTTACCAGCTAGTGTTTTTTTTATTATGATACAATACCTTGAATACAAATTCAAAACATGGAAAAATGTACAACATTGTGGGCATAATATTTTCTGTTTATTGCATACCGTTTTGTTTGCATCCTTCCTTTTCTTGCTCATTTGCCCTAAATGTTAAGTATTTTCAAAGAGCACTGCTGTTTTCTTTGTCAACCTTGTGAGTGAGCGATTAAACAAATACTTGATAAGCATTAAATAAATAAATAAATAAATATATATATATATATATATATATATATATATATATATATTTGACATTAGCAGCATTTGTCATATTTGACATTATATTTACTCAAGGAAATAATCACTAAATTGAGCTTTTATTTAAATCTAGTTTTTAGGATATTGCTCCATCATCAATTCCCTCTTTGCTTCCCTACTTTGTGGAAAGAAAGAGCTCAGGAATAAGATCTGAAGACTGAATTTCAGAGTTTAACAAATACACACACATGCAATTTGAGTTCCTCCTCTCTTTAAAGTAAATAGCTTTAGTCACAATGTGGGGAGGACAGGGGAGGCAGAGTGGAAACTGCTTTGAGTAGAGCCCAGATGGTTCCCAGCGGAGGCTTCCTCCGAGCCAAAATGGCTCCCGCCGGAACACAAATGGGCTCTGGTAATCTCATAAATGCTGGGATTGTTTCGACACAGTGGTCGGAAAAGAGTAAAAGGCAAAATACGCATACACACAGTCATGCACGTGTGCGTGCAAGCACATACACATTTGCAGTCATTCACAAGTACAGAAGACAAAGCCATTTGGTACCATTGAAGTGAAACCTGGCCCGAGGGCATGTTTTATAACTGCAGCAGATTTAATTCACTTAGCTGGTTTGAAATGAACAAACAAAAAAATAAAAAAAAATAAAAAAAATAAAAAAAAGACTGCAGTAGTGACACGTCATGTCAGAGCCAAACCCTGCACTAAAAGAAAATTAAAGAACACGGTGGACTGGCAATTTCTAAATTGGCAAGCAATCATCCAAAAAAATAATAATTTTGAATACCTGCAGGGATAAAAGCTAATGGATAAATAACCATAAGGTTATGGAGAGCAAGGTGTGTCTGACTGGTGTCCACGCTATTTAAGACCCCATGAGATCTAACATGGCACACAGGTTAAAAGCATTGCTTCATGCAAACATTATATGCTATGCATTCTCTCATCAGGAAATAAGCAGGCTATATACACAAACGCAAACTTTTTTTTTTAACAAATGATAATGACCACCACCACTCAATGAGTGGATGAGTAAGTGAAGGCAATACAAGTTGAAAACAAGCTTGGAGTTCACTCAGAAGGATGTGGATGAATTGAGATTAATCTGTCAGTCAGCACTTTTAATCACCAGTGATGGGAACCCTGCTAACACTATCTAAATCTGAGTTTTACTACATATTTAAAGGACTGAGATCACAGTTATCATCGCAGAGATTTAAGTTTGCATAAGTCAAATTACCAGTCCTGGTCGTAAAGGTTTAAAGGCAGAGACAGGAGCAAACGTAGCATTTGTACAGAGTGTACTCCAGACTGTTGGCGTGTAAGTGAGTGAGAGAAAAGTGTGAGAAAGTGTGCGTCTGTACTTGCTCATCAAAGAGGGCTCTGCAATGTGCAGATGCAAGCTGTGAACACCAGACTGGCAGGTGGAGACGTTTTGGTGTCTGTATTCATTCTCATTAAGCAACAAGGAGGCAGCTGCTTTTATGGCTACTGCACTTAGCTTGGCTCTCTCAAATCTTTGCGTGTCCATGTGTATAAAATCAAATCAAACTGACAATATCAATAGTCTTTAAGTGGCAAGAACAATTATGCAGTGGATAATATTTATTACACACTCTGCTGATATGACAAGGTAAGGGGAGGCCAAAGTAACTTACTGTAACCAAGAGTATGAGCAAAAGTTTTTTAAATCCATCTCCACATACTATCTACTCATTGCCCTCATCACCATGACTCAGAGGAAACAAACAAGACAGGCAGATAGACAGACAGAAAGAACATCTGACAGAAAAAAAAAGAAATAGAGAGAAAGACTAAAGTCACTCCCACCTACAACACTTTGCTCATACAGCAGAATAAGCCATTCATCAATCTGAACCTTGAAGAAGACTGAAGGAGTGATGTGGATGTGTGTAGTGTATGTGTGTGTGCACTCCTTTGTGTGCTGGGGCAAAGAGATCAAACCTCCTCTAAGCAATGAGTGATCGTAAGCCCTAGATTGAGGTGCATAGTGGGAAGAAAGGGGAAAAAGAGGAGAGTAGAACAATCAGATAATCTCTATACCTTAATCCATATTCCTAGCCTTCCCTATCCATTAAAAAAAAAAAAAAAAAAAAAAAAATCAATGCCTCTGGACACTTAATTCAGAGTCATGAATGTTGCATGGAAAGGACAGTTTGTCCTTTTCATGGGCACATGTGGATTTAGGTAGAAAACGCGAGCACTGACAGGTCAGCCTCACTGCTACAAGACCAGTCTGGCGTGAAAACTTCATTTGGTATAAACGGCACCATCCAACAGAAGTCCATCATCACTCAATATTGCCCTTCATGCAGGCTTTATATGGATTATTCTTCTGCGTGGACACAGAGTTTCTTTAAATTATACATTTTTAAGAAAGACGTGCATCCACAAATTGCATTTGATCAGATTTCAACCAAAAATCAATATGTTGTGAAGGTGTTCCTGTTGGGCGGACATCATTAATCAAAGCTAAACTTTCAAACTGAAGGGCGACAGATGAGCAGGGAGCCCAATAAATAAAAAGACAGCTACTACTAGGTAATAAATACACTGTTATTGTGACAGAATTGCTTCCAGCAATGACCGGTATGTGAAAAGGAAACCGGCTTTGCTCCACAGTGTGTAATTGTATTCTTGCCAGAAACGAGGAATAACATCTCAGTTGTGCCGTCTCTAGCTGTTTCCATCCACACGTTTTTTATCCAAATTAAGTGATATTGAATGAAAAATGCCTTATGGAAACGGTAAAATTCGATGGAATTTCATGAAAATCGACTGCAAGGAAATACGTTTGGTCTCATCGGATTTCATCTCGATCGATATACGGCTTATGCGAAAAACGCTGATGGAAACGTTATTTGCCGAATAAGTAATGATTTGTGTTTAAGTTTTAGGTCCTTTTATGGTTGCAACTCGCCACAAAACGAAGAAGAAGGCATAGTGAGTGTCAACAAAGACAGATATAAGTGGACAAACGAGGAGACAAGAGACTTTTTGAATTTAATTCATTAGGAACTTGTGAAGGAAACGGCCAACAAAAGGTTACGACAAGCCGCGGGACGTCCTGGAAATGCAAGGCGCTCAAACAGTGATACATGTCTCCAAAAAGAGTTGTCAGGGGTGCCAGAGGTAAAATAAAAGGCAAGTTGCATCTGCATCATCATAGAAATGTGTTGACACACTTTTACCAGCTTTATTCGCATGAGTTTTTATTTTCCCAAACTTCAGATAATTCGTCTGACAAGTGGATGGAAACTTAGCTACTGTGTTGTGAGGGCAATGACAGTGTAGACAACACTAACCATAAAGAAACCGAGGCAACATCCTAATGTGTATGTGATGTAATATGTTCTCACAAAATGGAAAGATAAGAAAAATGAAGTAAATGCCCTAACACCCTGAAGCTGTTAATATAAAAGTGCTGTAATTTGGTTGCGTGTCACCCCTCTTCCCATAGCCCATTATCAATAGTGAATGTCCATTACTAAGGTCCATAAACTGCTGTTAATGGAACATAGTAACACGGCATTGTCAGGAAACAGGAAAACATGCTAAATCCCTCAAAATAAACACAAGCTATTTAATTAGAGTAATAGGCTCTTTTTCTTTTTGACGTTCTTCTAATAAAGAGACTTAACTCTAATGAGACCCGTTTTTCTTAAGTGCTACACTTGTTTAGTACATACAGTATCTCACTCCCTCACACCAGGGGTGCCTGGGTATAAAATGGCTAAATGTGTTAGCATGTCATTGTGGTCAAATCATGAGAGGAAAAAATGGACAGTCTGTTCCGGGAGAAATCTATGAATATAGATTCCTTTTTTTAAATGGCGAGGGGGAGAGAGACAAAGAAGAATAAATGAATGTATTAAACAAACTGCTATTGATCCCTTAATGGCATAGATCAGGCAGGGATGTAGATGACGTGTTAATGGGCCCTGTAATTTAAAAATAATCTTCACATAGGAAGAAGCAGCAGCAGCAGCCAGTGGCAAAAAAAAGGTGAAACAGGAAACTGATGACTTGTGTTTTCCCGACTACAAAAAATAGGAATAAGTGCCAGAGAGGGTAAAAAAAAAAAAAAAAAAAAAGGTGATCAACAAACAAACAGTGGTAAAATGTGGGCAGAGAGACTGGTCCTGTTTATATTGACATCAGCTAAAATGATTGACCTATTTTCATTCACACTAACCTATGAGAAAATATTAATTAAGTGAGACATTTTTAATGTAGCACGTACTATTGAAAGACACTGGGTGATCTCAAAAGAGAATAGTGGGTGATAAAGAGTCAAATCAGAGGCAAAACACATTGTCTCAAGCAGATAAAAATGGAAGAGTCCGTTTTAATTTATCACAATGTCCACAGAAAACTTTTTTAAATCCTGGAGGAGATAGGATAGAATACAATATCAGCAACACCAAGCCAGTGGGTCAAATAGAATGAGAGGTTGGATGAGGTGAAGCTTCCCCGTTGGCTATCCTAAGCAAGTAGAATGCCTGTGTGTGCGGGTTATTGACCGTCCCCTGCTTTGGCAAGCTAGCAGTACAGCAAGGTCTAGGCCAAGGGCCAAACCTCTGGCACCAATTCCAAACTAGGTTGCTTCATTAACTATCGGACCATGAACTCAGGACTGGCAGCTGTTTGTCAGATGTTGATCGAGTTAAGCCTGGGAAGGGGAGTTTATAATATACTGGAAAAACCTTGCAGCATTATTTCCAAGTGTTTCTCAACATCCTGAAAATGAGGGATAAGCAGTTAATGTTGTGAACAATAAAATGAGAAGAACTTAAAGGGTTAGTCTGAGCCAGAGCTAACTGGTTACACTTTACTTTGAGTTTCCCTATTTAGCATTTATAAGCTGCATACAAAACGTAATAAATAATTAACACACTACAATATGGTTGTAAGCAGACAAACACACTTTAAAGCATGTACTAATGTAATGTTGTACTTGAGTACATTATGTACATTAATGCACATCTGTTTACAACTACATCATAATATATACACTGTTAATATTAAATTAATATGCTGCATACATGTTAAATTCAGGGGCCTTGCAGTTTTGCCAAACAATTTAACATTGTAGAAGGTGGAAATGAAGGACAGAGCTCATGTTAAGAAGAAGAAGAAAAAAAGACTCCATTTACAGCGTGGTGTAAGGATTGGCCACAGTGTTTCCTGCAGAGTGCAAGTGTGTCTCAATCTGGCTGACTAAACAACTTGGTGACACAAAAACACTTTCTCACATACCCAAAGTATACACCAAGCAGCATTGCATTGGGATAAACTAATTTTTCAGTGGCAACACAGCAAACTAACTACAGCACCCTTACATAACTTGAGTGCCTGCCTTTTTTTTTTTTATTGAAGCACAAGTGGTTAAACATGGCTAACTTGGCTGTTACAATAGTTGAGCTTTTTTTGGGGCGAAAACAACAATATTAGGATTAAAACAATTAACATGCGTTTTCCCTGAGTTTAAGAGTTGTTGACCAAGGCTGGTGGACAGGAATGTGTTTGTGAGGGTGCCTATGTGTGTATGAACTCTCCCATGGCGATCAATGTGACACAGAGGATCCCATACATCATTGTCAGTGGCAGGCTGCAGTCAGTTGGTGGCAGGGTGGAGGAATGCCAAGCAGCTTGTCTAATGGCCGGGGCCATTAACGGTCAGGGAAACAAGCATGATCGCCACCATTAAACCCGCCTGATGACCAATAATGAGTTTTTCTTTTATCAATAGACAATTGATGTTTGCCCTGCACGCCGTTCTGACAAAACAGGTGAATAAAGGGTGGAGGAGGTAAAGAGGGAGAGGTGGAAAGGTGGAGAAGTGGGCTGAATAAGTCTGGCCGTGTTACCCACTTGTCTTTTTGAATATCCTATCACATCCTGGCATCACTTGCTTTTCAAGCAGAGCTCAAACTATGTTCATTCTAGGCCTGCACAATTCAGGGGAAAATATTAATCACAATTTTTTTTAGCTTAGAATTGATATCACGATTCTCTGCCACGATTTTTTCCTCACAAAGTGTAATGTTTATTGCACACCATGAACCATGACAAAAAAACAAAAACAAATTGGCATTACCATACATAGATTTTCTTTTGGCACCTATAGCACATTGCGCATCACCACAAGCCGGTAAACGCAGAGGTTTCAATGAAGAGAAGGGAGAGCATAGCAGCGCTTAGGATTTTATACAGTCTATGTTTTAAACTCACAGAAGAAAGTAATGGCCTTTATGATGCAGTCGGCCCATAGAAAATTAAATAAGAACCAAAGTCATTTTAAAAAAGAACTTATTTAAAAATTAAAATCGTGAATGGGGTGAATCGAGATTGCAATTTAATAACAATTAATCGTGCAGGCCTAGTTCCTTCCACAGGGGATTTGTTAAAAAAATACGACAATGGCAGAAACTGATAGAAGAAATTAGCTGTTGTTCTTCCCTGTGGTCCTCCTGAGTAAGAGTTGAGATGTGGTAAGACATGGTACATCAGGCCATCTCAAACTGACACAAAAAACAATCTGTTACTGTCGCCGCCAAATGCAGTCATGTTTGCCATAGTGATTCCATTGCTGATTTAAAATAAGACAACTTTTCCATTTAAAGCAGCTATGAGGAACTTTAAATGTTTTGTGTTGACTGTAGCAGCCACTTTGGACAAAAACGGTAGTGTTTTTACAACACCTTTTTCGTAAAGAGCTTTTCTAGCTGTCAGGAGCCTAAGCATTAGCAAGAGTTTGTTTTAACAACCAACATAATAACTAGAACTGCAAGCAGTTATGAACAGAGTCCAAGAACCCCAGCACAAGTTGCGAAGCCGCTGAATGTCGTTTATGTCAATTAAGTAACTTAATTGAAAATTTAACCATTTTACTCTAAGATTAATGCTTGGTAGGTTTGGGCAATGTCAAAGTAAATTGCATATGACATCCACAGTGTAACATCACATTGGACGATGATATCTTTGCACCATTGATAAATAAATCTGAATTCTTATTATTTTTAAGCATGCCATGAATACCTAGCCCTACGAGTCAGATCCACATCAAGATGTTGGGTCTGCAGCCTGGACACCTCTCGTCTCATGCCTCCCGTCTCATGCTCCAGGCTACGCGGAACGGTTGCAACTCGCAACTCTGCCGTCCTTATGTTAAGCCCACCCACCGACTCTATAGACAATGTGATTGGCCTGACCAGAATTTGTTTTTTTCCAGCTCACAATCCAACAGAGAGTTGCTAGACAGACCCTGGCTGCAAATTACATTGGCTGCAGCTAGGGTGTGTCTAAATTTCCAGGCTAACGAATGCCATTAGCACCACCGCAAACCTGTGCCCTGGTGTTGGTGTGCACAGGGGGAGGCATCAAATTGTCTGTTGTGTTGCTTGTTGTCCATCGATGGATGATGACATCATCTATCGGACCAACCCTAATGACTGGAATGTGTTTTCAGCATTGATCTGACACAGTTGTGGCCCATTAAAAAGTACACATAAACAAGGTCATACTGAATCGTATAAAAAGGAAATTGACTGTGGCCGGAACCTGCAGGCCTTTGTGATGCTCAGTGACCTTCATGATTTTATGCCCCAAAAGCCACAACATGTACAACAATTAGAAACCATAGGAGTTTGACAAGTACCAACCATAATGAAAGGGTCTGAGGCATTGAATAATGCAAGACCTTTAGCAATGTAATAACCAACTACATTAAACATCAATCTCTATGTGCACTAATAGATCAATTGTGTTGGGAAATAGCTAGATCATTTAACTAACACACTGTGCCTTTCTAAGGCCTCCCATTTGAGTCCATCACTGTACCTGGATCCCCCAGTCCTATGATCTCCCATTAATAATAATAATATAATAATAATAATAATAATAATATTTATTATTAATATTTACTTTATTAATCCCACAAGGGGAAATTTTCAATTTACACTGTGTCATTACACACTTTACACACACATGCATGGTAGAGTGAGGAGGCTGCCCATTGAATAGCGCCCCAAGCAGTTGGGGGTTTGGTGTCTTGCTCAAGAGCACCTTGGCAGTGCCCAGGAGGTGAACTGGCACCTCTCCAGTTACCAGTCCACCACCAGACTTTGGTCCGAACGGGGACTTGAACCAGAAACCCTCCGGTTCCCAACCCAACTCCCTACGAACTGAGCTACTGCCACCCCTAAATGAACACTATATGTGCATCCATGGCTAAGGAGGTTAGATGGAAGAAGGTGTAATTCATAAAATCTACTGTATCTGGGAAGGTTTGAAGTCAAGAAAGAGTGAGCAAACCTAATCATGTTACACTGTAGTTAAATTAGTTTATAGATCCTTTGTCACGCAGATGACAGTGCACAGCCCTCACACAGCACAAGAGGTAGCTGAGCAAGAGCAAGACTGCATTGGGCCTTAACAGCATGGTTATTAAAATCAATAACAGCAATAACTACAATCCATCTCATTTTTAAGAGAGGGGCAACATGGCATGCCGGTCGATGAATATTGAGCTACATTTGTAATATTACTAATATTATATAATTCCCCTTAACTGGGCAGTGTGATGGTGCAGGTGGGAAAACAGAAATTGAACTGGGCTGTAAGGTATTGAACGGCTGTTAAAAACAAATGTCACATTGCTCTATGAAAGTAATTACTTTGGAACGGTTTTCATTTTTTTGTCCACACAACCTAGCTTAGGGCTGCTAGATATATCGACTCAATATCGGTATCGCAATATCACATTGCACAATATTATATTGAGGGGTGCAAGATATATCTACTCAATATCGTTATCGCAATATAATGAAAGTATGCAATATTTTGTTTATTTTGTGGAGCGCTGCATCCCGTCCGTTGGCTGTGTGTAAGCTATAATGATCATGTATCATTGGCCAGTTACCGTGCCACTTGCACATGTTAGTGCAAGTCAGCACACAGGTCTGGGGGGGACTCAAAATTAGTTGCAGGTCTGGACACGTTGGAATCGACACTGTAATTTGATTTTTAAGCATTTTTTTCCCCACTTAGTTCCCAGAGGTTCATTGTGTTCTGGGTTGATGAACCCAGCATGGATTGGAAAGCATATGATGTAAGTGTCATAATCTTGAAATCTCAGCCTGATGCAAGGAATGCTTGGTGGGAGCAGTCAAGCTACATTGAGCACATTTAGGGGTGGTCAAAATGATTGGAGTGGGCATTACCTCTCAAAAAGACAGCATTGCTTTCTCACCAATCCATTTACACATTTACCTTAGAGTCTATAACCAATGAAGCCTGGCCATTATTTTGCAATCACTGAGCAGTACAGCAGCAACAAAGCCAATTTTAAGCACCGCTTCCGTTTAGGAGCAGATATTCTCCTGTAACAAGGAGAATGTAAGTTCATTGTAAGAACAGGGCCACCCTCTCATCATCAAATGTATAAATATAATGTATTATCTTTATTTAATTTAACTAAATTAAACACATACAGATATAGTCATAACTTGAAGCCTTAACAGCAAAGATCATTCAGCCATCTAGCTAACAACTATAGGCTACTGTATTTTCAGTACAGTACACACATTCTCATGTGTTGTCTGCTGTAATTTGCTATGCTAAAGCTTTTTAAACAATCTTACAGAATGCCTATTTGTAATGGAGGGACGATATAAGAGTGAAATGTGTGGCCATGCATCCAAACTTGTACAAAATTATACTTCTAAAAGAAGGAGTCCTACCTTTCTGCTTTGTCTATAGATATATTTCAGTAATATGACTTGAGCAGATTTTTCTTCACTCATGCTCCACTTGCCACAGCTTTATTAATCAATTTAAGATTTCATAATGGAATTTTAAATATTTATAATTCTGAGCTGCAATGACCAAACTACAGTGGGGGGCATAGATAGCCTATTGTAGGAAAAACAGTGGGGTTACACGATTCTTTACTGAACATTTCAGTGCACTAAAAGCTGTAGCTGATGAGGGCATTAAAGAACCCTTAGAGAATAGTTGGATGAAGGCCAGCTGGAGTTAAAGACTGAAGAGTGGAGGACTGACATTAGAAACTGGGCTATTCTAAAACAGTTTTGAAAGCAGAATGGAAGCCAAGGGAAGAATTGACAACATTAATACCTAAAGACAAGTTTGTAAAAAACAAAAGAAATTAAAATGAGACTAAGCTGTATTGCAGATGAGGCAACAGAAACTTCCAAAGCACTGTAGCGCACCTTCTGGCATTGTGGCCACGTTATTTGTACTTCAATGACCTCGAGATGGGAGAGAGAGAAAGAGAGAGAGAATCATGGCCAGGCCATCATCATTTGTCTCCACCTCCTTTTTTATCCTCTTCCACCAGTTGACACCGCAAATGGCATAGCCAGCCTATGTCACTCAAAAAGCCATTTCTGTCCTCCCAGACCCTGCCTATGCTGACAGATTGAGAGAATGAGGGAGTGAACAAAGGGGCGGGAAAAAAAAAAGCCAACAGAGGCATTTTTCAACATAGCTTTTTGTCAATTTCTGTGTGATTGTCAAAACGAGATGCAGTGCCCGGTTGCTAGGCTAGTTGGAGAGTTGTTAGGGTTGAAGTCTGAGTGCAAGAAAAATGGTGGAGACAAGCTACTGAAGAGTTACTCCATATTGCTATAAACTAGGAGTATAGTAAGTAGTAGTAAGAGTCGACATTGCAAGCTGGACGCTGCCAGGAGTCATATATACAGAAAGACATTCTGACTTCATCCTCCTGCATTTATTCAACAGGTAATTCCTAAAAAGATGGTATCTAGAAAAACGAACAGCCTTGTTTTAAGAGGAAAATTATGTTGTCACTTGTGTGGTAATAGTAATGTACACTTAGACACCATATAATACCCTGCCAAAACAAATCATTCATGCCAACAGGTAGTCATCATATAGTAGGAAATGGCAGTCTGACCCCAGTCAGCGGCATACAAGATAAGAACCATGAGACGAATCATCCTATAATCATCCTCCAATTTTGGCAATCCAATTCAACCTCTCTGCAAGTTGAAGCCCATTAATAGCAACCGATGATCAACATATTAGATAGTGGACTGAGATGGGTGCTGTGTGGTTGTGTGTGTGAAAAAGATATATGAAGGGGAGGACTGATTGAATCAAGTCATGCCTGCTTAGGAATCACTGAGTCTGTTGCTGGACTGCAAACGATGATTCACTGCCAAATATGATTTGCCATCTATTTTCTTTCTTCAACTGCAATGCATTTTGACCAGTCGTGACTACATGAGTACCTACCCATGGTAGTTCTAAATGTGGCTAAATAATATGGCATCAAATAAAAAGGATTACAACCACCTTGCAACCTGTGCTTGGTTATCATGCCCATATTTAGGAAAAGATGCTACATTACTTAACTCCTGTACATACTACACAAGTATAATAAGATTCCCTGTGTTGTGTTTGACTTAATATAACTATGTCCATGGTTTTCTTCTATCCTTTGTTGTTAATATTTGAAGTGAGCCTCCAGCTCACAACACAGTTTCAAACGTGACACCTTCAGTTTGTCATCACTTTTCTCAAGTTGATCCAATCACTCCTTTTCCTCTGTGTTTCTACTTCCAAAGGTCTGTGTTAAAAATAAGACTGGGCCTCTAAACACCTCTATAATGAGGAGACAAGGGAGAGAAATGGGGCTAAAATGTGTGGAATGAGAAAGAGAAGTGAAAGTAGAAAAGTGAGGAATAGGCGGAGGAAGACAGAAAACTGTGATGAAAGAGTGTTAAAGACAAAAAAAATGTCTTCCCCATTCTTCCTCCACTTTCTGCCCCACAAGACTCCCGAAACGCAGATGCTGTTAATCAGCACTACCTCAGAGAGGACATGCTCTGACTACAGAATCGGCATAGGGATAGAGATGGAAGATGCAGGACAAGCAATAAAAAAGCAATAAAGAAGCAAAAAAGTGAAGTTTAATATGGCTATTTATTCATCACACTGGGCTGTTTTACCTAAAATTCACACAAAGGTATAATTTAAATTCAAGACATTAGCAACATATAGTATTGCACTTAAGTTTTTAATTGGCAAGATTTAAATGCACTAGTGCAGGGCGCGTTGACAATGTGCCTGTTTGGAACCAGGCCGATTGCTTTACCTGTGGTATTGCAGTTTGTAGAATTCATCAAAACCAAATTGTACCCCAAAACGTCTTACAGAAGGCCCCCAAACCACATATGCAATTCATTTGCAATCCCCTTGTATACCCTACTGCTAACTTACTGATTTACCTGACAGAGAATGTTGAAGATTCAGAATCTAATCACAAAATATCACAATGACAATGTGAAGTAATCCGACATTAGCGTCATGGACACATGGCAGTGTGCTACCCACTCGGCCAGTTATAAGAGCTAATCAGCACCTATATGCGTTAATCAACCACCAGAACCGGACTGTGTGTGTGTGTGTGTGTGTGTGTGTGTGTGTGTGTGTGTGTGAGAATGCGCAGAGAAAGAGAGTGAGAGGACGAGAGACAGTGTTGTCTTGTGTTGTATGATTATTAACAAATTTAACATTTCAGCAGAGGTGTTAATTTCCGTACAAGTTTAGTGGCGACGGTAATGCTATTAGTTAGCAGTAATTTTAATTAACCCGGGGTAAATCTAATGAAAAGTGCTCGGTCTGCCTGGTTCAGCTCTGAGATTTTCTCACATTGCACAGCGCTGCGGAGGAATAATCTCTGAGATTACTTTATATTCCACTTCTAGTTAGAAGTGGTGAATGTAAGTTACACTTGACAGCAACTTAATACTATAGTGTCTGGGTTTTGTTTTGAGTTTCCTCTTAGCGAAAACATGGCTTGTAGCTGGTTGTGCTTTGCATGTGTGGGATTCTGAAACGTCCTTAAAATTTGGGAATTGTCGTTCATTTATTCAAAATCAAAGACAGTCCAAAGTAGTGCTACTTTGCACATTTTTAGGACCGATGTATGGGCGGACCGATAATGTAATTTAAGTATGACCCAACAAGATAATGTATAGATATTACAAAGATAAAGCCAGCATGTGTGTGTAAAAACATAGTTGTATTGTATGAGATGAAATCTATTTAACAGGCAGTCACAGCGGAATATAAACAGCATTTCATTGCTTACTTGATACATTTGGCTTAGAAGCCATCATTTCCTACAGGAGTGCTTTTAACACCATCAGGTGTGCGATATGACAATTGTGCTTCCAAATAGAATAGATAAGGCTCACCTCGAAACAGGCAGCAAAGCACATGCACTCTCTTCAAATTCAATTTCAACAATGTGGCCACAGGCAAAGGCAGTCGTGAAGTTACAAGCCACAACCGTCTTGTGACCAGCTCAACACTGTTGCTGCAACAAATGATTCCCAAACTTACTGCTTGAATACTCAATGAGGCACCTTTTAGGAAGTAAAACCCTATGCCCAAAGGCTGTTGTCTCATGGTATTTCTGCTGAATGAATAAGTAGAGACCTCAATTGCTTCCTCAAAAGGAAATTCAAACCAATGTGTCTCAGTGGTTTCATCAATTTTCAGTCATGTATTGCTGTGCACAGCTGAGCTACTAACAAATGGATGACAGAACCGTAATGAAAAAAACAAATGGCAGCCCTTGAACAAGAATGTCTAGAAGGTTAAGTCAGCAAAGCCAGAACGTGCATATTAAAATTCACACGCAGGCACTCAACGCCTTGCTAGCAGTTTACTAAACTAGAAAAAAATAATAATAATCTGAATGAACTTTCAGCACATCGGAGTCACACTTTAGTCAAAACAGGAATAATGTCTTTCATTACAACAATTCAGTTGCTTAGATATTACAGGAGGCTCCAATACATCCTAAACATTATGAAGAGGTGTAACAAAAGCACACACTTGCACGTTATTTGCTGCAAAAAACACCTCTCAACCATGTCCCTCAATAGGCTTCATCATTTTTTTTTTTTATTGTCCAATAACATCAAAAGAAAAATTGCAAAATGAGCTCTGAAATACAGTGATTGGTTTCAAGTTAAAATTATAATTTTCAGCAGGATGTCAAAGTATGAGTGGCAGGAAAATGAAAAGTGAAATCAATGTCTGCCTGGGGAAATTACCACTGTCCACTCAACTACAGTGCAAATGACCTAGAACGATGCTATCAGTGAAAGAACTGACAGAGAACTGAGAGGGAGCACCAGTTGGCATGGTTCAATAAAATATATACAACCAAACAAGAGAGATAATGCAGATGAAACATATGGGATGCACTTATTGTAGCTACTATATGTAAGCATGACAGCTTTTAATGTGCTGAGGAAATGCAATGGAATTTCTCTGCATATGTTTAAAAGATTAAACAGCCTTGTGTATGAAGAATAGCTTGGTAAATGTAAATATTTCACTGCAATCAAAAACTACAGACATACTGTATGTAAAGATGTAACTGAGTGTGCAATTATTTTCTTCAGATACAGGGGTGGGAGCACTAACAGGACACTGGAGATGACAGTTATGAATTCATCTTCTGCCAACTAAAAATACAAAAAGTGGCGCTCAAAATCCTACCATCACCAGCACTGAAGTGTAAATTGGGTTTTATCATAAAATTGCATTTTCCTGTGAAAAGAACACCACACATAAGCCTGTCAGAACACTACTGGGAACAGAGTATCAAAACTGCAGCCGATTGACTTTTTTTGCATTCGGCTCAGCAAAAGTAAGCAAAAAGTGCTAGCTCCCAAACAAATAATGCCCGTTACATGCTGTGCGGATGTGCCAGTAACCATTACATAGTTGTCAACAGATTCAAGTATCTAAGTATGTATGTAGGCTTACTGCACATGTATTAACACACAGGCAAACTCATGACAGCCAGATGTCTACCTTCTAACAGTCACTAATTTCCTTTCCCACCCCTTCTCAGGGTAGGCCAACCATACGAGTTTTAATCCCCAGTTATGAAAAAGTGCTAACATGCAAAAAGGACTTAAGGGCAAAATAAGACTGTGTGCATGTGTGTCTGAGATATGCCTGCATTAGCAAGATTTCATATAACAGCAAGGTGTGAAATAAAAGCACTTCCATTTAGCAGGCTCAGGGCATTTCTTTTTCATTTTTTGTATTACCTCTACTACTTAATATTCAATTTTGGTTGTATAGTTGTTAACCAGGCATATACATGTCAAAGACAATAACCATTACTGTCAGCTTTTTTTTTTTTTTTTTTACAAGACCAAGTTTATGAAGTGTCCTGCACTGGTACCACGCCTCTCTTCACTGACGCCACTATTTCCCCTCATGTGCATTCACCCACACATCACCATGTTGCCATACGTAGTGGTACTTTGGACAACTCAATCGACATCCTACCCTCAGCTCTCTTTAGTGACTGTAGGCGGACTGTGTGGGAGGACTGGCTCTGACAGAATGGACTGCTGTGTTATTGACTTCAATTAAGAAAGTGCTGCCTGCCGCTTTTTCCCCCCTTTCCTTTCATAGCCAGGACCCTGCTGGCCCCAAACCGCAGCCCACGATATCCCTGATTGCGCTACAGAAAACACATTTAAACAAGGTCACAGGGCTTGGAGTTGGTGGGGGATGTCAAAGTCCACTAGGGTGTCAGCCCTCTCTCTCCTGCATTGTCTCCTACCTGCTTGGGTGGGCAGTTGCTGAAGTGTTGTATTGTTGGAGGCTGCAGGTACATCAGCACCAAATGTTTGACGCTGTGCTGGCTGCGCTCATAGATTAGACACACTTAGCTTGGCTTCTCAAATCCCCAGTATGGGAAATTGATGGAGGCAGAGAACAGCAGATATTACACAGGAAAAATAACTGGACGGGAGCATAGACTGTAAAAATAATGGATGAAGCTTCCGGGTCTGAAAAGTGAAGCCAATGCGGAAGTGCCTTAAACCGGCATTCTATCTAATTTTCAGCAGGTGGCGACTCAACTGGTTGCAAAAAGAAGTACGTTTCTATGGAAGTCTATGGGGAAATGACCCTACTTCTCACTTGATTTATTAACTCAATAAACATTTTCATGTTGAGTTCATGGCCTTAACCGAGTTCATGGCCTTTCAAGTCTTCTACAATACAGCATTTATTTATTTTAAAATTGACGATAAAGGTAGGGATGCTGTAGGGGCGTGGCAAGCCAACATGTAAATAATCATTGCGACTTAGCCATGCTAACCATGTCACTGTGTACATTAAAATAGCAGTGAACTTGTCTTTTAGTGTTCATGTTTCTTCTTAAACTCTGAACCATTTTCATATCATCAAAGCCATTGCTCATTTGAACACAGATATGGTAGCATCAGTAATGAAATACAAATTTTGAGGGCGCCCGGATAGCTCAGTTGGTAGAGCGGGCGCCCATATATAGATGTTTACTCCTTGACACAGCGGGCCCAGGTTTGACCTGCGGCCCTTTGCTGCATGTCATTCCCCCACTCTCTTCTCTTTGATGTCTTCAGCAGTCCTGTCAAATAAAGGCATAAAATGCCCCAAAAACAATATTAGAAAAACGCTCCGTTCACTCCCTACCTCCAGTCTGCTTTTTAACATTGGAACGTCATTGTCAAGCAGGTTGCAATACTGTTTAGTGTCTGTACAGAGATATTTGTCACAAAGAAAAATTCACAGCAAGACAGACGAATAGGTTTACAAACCCACAAACATGGAAGTGGAAAAGATTATTGGCATGCGTAAATAGAATCTGTATCTGCTGGACAGTGCTGCAGTAATCTGGGCGTGGACAGGTGGATTTGAAAAGATGAAAAGCTGTTTCATTCTTTGTTTCATCCCTGGGTCTGTGCAGTAACAGGCCTCCGTATGGCTAATCCTCCCCTGCATGAAGCTTGATGGAGATTCTTGGATTAACAGCTTCATAAAAATAACACTGTTAAGAATGTAGGTGTCACCGTTAGGAAGAGGAGGATATATGAAGGTCAGGGCATCATAGTGGAAGAGGAAAGACAGGAAGCCACTGAGTATAACTACAAATCTGGTAGTAGGTTAAGTCAATTCACTACCCTGGAGATGGCATGGTGGTTTAAAATGGCCTACAAGTAAGGCTTCTATGTCAGTGTCTAGGTAGTAACCTAATTTTACAAGCAAACTAAGCTTTTTGTAGAGCTACATGTTTAATTCATTTACCACAAACGGCACACTGTTTACACTTCCCATTTTTTAAAGGCTACACAATAGGAGCAGTATTAAACAAGACAAGTCAAAGCATGTATTAGAATGCACAATAAATCAGTTTTCACTCATATTTTATCCTAGAAAAACAATTAAGTGGACTAAGACAACTAAAAGTAGCCTACTGCAAAAGCCCGACATATGAGAATTGTCACATATTGTTGCAAGGAATTTTGTTTTGACCAAGCCAATAACACATAAAAGGAGAGGGAGGTGGAACTGAATGAAGACCGCATTTTTGCTCTAAAGAGCTAAAAGTCTAAAAGATTTAGCTGCTTTCTCAGCAGTGAATTACTATGTTTTTACCTTCACATTGCTCAGAGTAAGAGACATCTATTTCCTATGGCCTGGCAGTTGGCAAGGCACCATTGTGATGAACGCACATACAGGGATGCTCCACGAATCCTAATGAGGCCAGCTGACCAATGACAAACCCAGGGCAAGACATGGGGAGCATTAGCATATGGTGAGAAAAATATAAAAGGGCATTATATGGCACGCTCGACACAATGACATCCAGTATTTTTCACATAAAATTCAATTTTTCCAAAAATAAATGTGGCAATAATTGGTGAAAGCAAGGCCAAAGCAAAACACTCCCATTTCTAAATATGCATGAAGGATCTCCTATCTATCTTGGCTCATGCTGATTGGGTTAACAGTGCTAACCTACTTGTATCTTTCTTCTGATTCCAGCTAACATGGTGCTAGGGCTAATCCCTGCATTGGCAGCCAATATGAACACAGCTCAACATAATGAAGCCCATTAGTCTGGAGACAATGGCTGCTAGCAAAGCTCAAACATTGAATAACAAAGGATGAAAGATAGATCTTTTACTGTGTGCCTTCATTTGCCATGGCACACACTGTCGCACACAAAAACATATGCCGAATGAGCAAATACAATAAACGACTGGCCTGCAAATAGTAGAACAGATAAACACTATAAGAAGTAGCAATTTAGAGAAGGAGAGTGAGGGCAAGAAGATAGAGGGGGACTGAGGAAAAGAAAGGAAAAGAAAAGAAATAAAGAGGGATACCACACAGCAGGGGCAACAGGAGGAAAGAAATATAAGAGAAAAAAAGAAACAGGGCAATAACAAAGACAGTGTAACAAAAGTGCAAAAGAGGAGAAAGACAGGGAAAGAACAAACGAAGGAAGAAAGGGCCCAAGAAACAAGTTTCTTGAGAATAGGAAGTTTAAGACAAAAAAAGCTAAAAGACAACTACACACAAACATATGGAAGATGATAATGGGAACTTAAATGATTATTGACGGAGCAATTCATTACCAGAAAGTCTAGATTAACAGCCAAGTAGTCAACCATGTTTATTGTTTTATTGAGTAACCTAAATTGCTTTGTAAATAAAAGCACAATCTTAATGCATTAAAAGAAAAAGTCATAGGATGTTCAATTTAGGATAATGCTGAAAATGTTATCAATATTTGTATGATGCAATAGGTGAAGGTCAAGCAAGGTCAGTGAGAGAAGACTAGCAGGACTGAGCAGGTATCTTGACGACAACTTATCCAACCTGGGAATACGGCAGACACTAATATACCCTATTGCCTATTATAATCTTTTGATACGCTGGCATATGATTGGTATGTGCATCTCTGTGTGTATGTGTGCCAGTGTGTGTGATGAGAAAAATGATAAACAGGAAAAAAAATCCCTACCAAGCAGTTTAAGCCTTTACTGGGACACTGATAGCTCTGTGTGTGTGTGTGTGTGTGTGTGTGTGTGTGTGTGTGTGTGTGTGTGTGTGTGTGTGTGTGTGTGTGTGTGTGTGTGTGTGTGTGTGTGTGTGTGTGTGTGTGTGTTTTACAGGTAATCTCTTGCAGAATTAATTCCTGGAAAGTGAAATGAAAATGGAAAGGAAGTGTCCAATAGCGGGCCCTTTACCTCAAGGTCAACATCATAGACTTTGGGGTGTTTGTGTGCGTCGATGTTTAAATACAGTGACCTGGAAAAATTGGTTTAAGATAACATTGTGCCAGGGCGCACGCACACACACACACACACACACACACACACACACACACACACACACAGGACAAGCCCAAAAATGTGTGCCCTTGTGTCTTCTTGAAAAAAAATATCTGTCTCACCCACATGCAAAGAGAAAACTTTCCCATGGCCTATACTGTAAATCCTTGATCCTGCCCATGATGGAGGCAATGCCATTATTAGATCTATCATTGAACTGTATACTCCTAAACTCAGATTGTCATTGCTGCTTTACCATACTGCAGGCCATTCACCAAAATGGACTACTGACCCGCACATACATGCAAACAGACACGGGCTGCTGACCTACATGTGACTGTCCGCAGCCCAGATTTGCTAGCACTCACCCCAGGGGATGGGTTCTGTAGCGTTTGCATATATCCCTCGAACATGCCAGCTGACTGGAGGACAAGCCGCACAAAAGTAGGTCTTGCAGTATGCCCAAACTACACCCAGTGCCCTCCTGACCTGGTGCAGGGGGTGGTTCCATAGAGCCTTGGGAAAAGCAGGGAGGACAGGGGTCACACAGCAGGAGCATGGCGCTGGGGTAAAAGCGTGAAGGTCCCACATATCTGACAGCTCATCAGGCCATCATCAGTCAGCAAGTCCTGGAGGTAAAATCTGACTACACTGTTCTGGTCAAGATAGCGTACGGATACGATGGAAAACGTAAAAAATACTCCTAATTAAACCATTTAGCCAGGTTTACAAATTTAGCATTGGCCTGAACACCAACTCAGATTCAACTTAGCATCCCAGTACAACCCAAAAAAGGCCACTAGCTTTCCAAAGGCTTTTCTGGTTCACCACATTGCCAGTTTTAGGAACGCCATGTGAGCTGGACACACACACACACACACACACACACACACACACACACACACACACACACACACACACACACACACACACACACACACACACACACACACACACACACACACACACACACACACACACACACACACACACACACACACACACACACACACACACACACACACACACACACACACACACACACACACACACACACACACACACACACACACACGACCTTGATAAAACCTTGCCGTAGTTACAGACTTTGGCTGACCATCAAGCAATGTTGGCCATTCCGGGCCAGGATCAAACTATAAAGCAAGGGGTTGACCACTTTTGGTCAGTGGAGCATTGCAGCGTTTGGCAGGCCATGACCCACGCTCCATCAGTATTGAGAAAGCAGAACGTCCACTGACAGAGAAAAATAGAGAAATAATAGAAAAGACAGAAAAGAGAGAAATAGACAAGGGTGAGGGCCAATATGAGAGAGATGTCCTGGCAGCATTGGTCATGCAATGGGTCAATGGATAATTTTGGTTAGATAGTAGTCTAGGATGTACTGTGCTGGGTGGGTGAAACACAACCTGAACTCAACCTGGGTCACTTGCTCATCAAAATGGTGGCACACAACACCTACAGAACAGTGCACCATCTGACACAAATATAGCAGTGCCAGTATGCACACTGTACTACATCTGATCTGTTGTCATCAATAATCAAACAAAGAACCACAGGCATTCATTTGCAGTTGGCTCAACTGGCAACAGATCAATGAAATGCTGGTGTTTTGAGCAGCACATTTGCTGCACATCCTGTATTTGTATTACTAGTGCCCTCTTTAAACATGCCTGTTTGGAATGGGCTGATTGTTTGGTCTCCTGTATTATAAGTAAGGAAAATGTATTTAAAGAACACTTTTCACAGATATTACGGTCACCTCCTACTGTACATATATTTATTGTTTACCTGTTTGTTAATTTTTCCTATGTCTATTTAAAGTGCTTTACATAAAACCTACAATATGAAACATTTAAAAATAAAAGTACAATTAAAATCACAGCACACTAAACCAGGTGTGAGGAACAGTCAGGAAATTGGACATATTGAACCTTAGGGGTGGCTCAGTTCGTAGGGAGTTGGGTTGGGAACCGGATGGTTGCTGGTTCAATTCCCCGTTTGGACCAAAGTCTGGTGGTGGACTGGTAGCTGGAGAGGTGCCAGTTCACCTCCTGGGCACTGCCAATGTGCTCTTGAGCAAGGCACCAAACACCCAACTGCTTGGGGCGCCTTTCCATGGGCAGCCCCCTCACTCTGACATCTCTCCATTAGTGCATGTATAGGACCTGGGCATGTGTGTGTAAGGCCTGTGTACTTCAGAGAAAAACATTGTAATACAGTGAATCCTCGTTTTTCAACGGGGTTACGTTCCAAAAAATACCCGTAATAGGTGAAATCCGTAAAGTAGTATCCTTTTTTTTACCATTATTATACGAACATAGAACATAGTTAGCGGTAGTTGTTGTTGCTCTTTCTTCTTTTGAGCAAAAAGATTCTTATAAACCGACATGCCACCATTGATTATGTTTGCAGAATGCAGAACACAATGCACGATGCAAATCCGTGAAACAGCAAGACCGTGAAAGGTGAACCGTGATATAGCGAGGGTTCACTGTACTACATTTACCTGACAGAGAACATTGCCAATTCAGATTCTACTCATAAACATACAAACACCTTGAATCCTTAAAATACATTCTGATAATGCCATCTCTTTTTACTTCAAACTTCTTTTTTAAAGATTACTTTTTGGGCATTTTCTGCCTTTAATTTGACAGGACAGCTGAAGATGCATGGGTGACATGCAGCAAGGGTGCCGCAGGTCGGCGTCGAACCCAGGCCCGCTGCGTTCGAGGAGTAAATCTCTGTATATGGGCGCCTGCTCTACCGATATCCATGAAACTAGAACTTGTAGTATGCAGTCACAGGCGGTTTTACCATATGGCATAGGTAAAGGGCCTTGTGAATGTGTTTTTTATAAAACCTGTAACACATGTTGCAGCACGGTTCAATCGGGCACAGTTTGGCTGTGGCTCATCTAGCGATTCGGGGTGTCACACATCCACACACAATGTCTGCAACTGCTGGCAACAAAGTAACATGCTGGAGAATGCAGTAGCCTGGGCATTCAACTACCACATGTTTGTGTATGATTCATTTCATCATCTGCATGTATGGTAAACATCAGTTTTGAGCGGATGAACACTTTTAGCCGATGAACTGCAATCAATGAGCTTTTGGGGATTTTGCAACTCCCTGCTGCTGAAGGCTACTGCACAAGCGACACACACACACACACACACACACACACACACACACACACACACACACACACACACACACACACACCTCGATTAATAGTTAGATAACCTTTTTTGCACGTATGTTTGAAAAATATGCCTGCATTATCTCATGTTTTCACTTGCTTGGTGAATGCAGTAGTGCCGCACACCTGTGACATCACCCTACACATGGCCGTGGTGCTAGGGAATCCCTGTTGAAAGGAAATAGCCTTTCTGTCTTAAGAACGGAAAATCCCCCCCTACACTCATGTGGCTGCTACCTCACTGTTCCATGTGCTTCAGTGAAGCCCATTCATATTCAACTGCAGTGAAGTCAAGGAGAAAGAGTGTGTGTGTATGTGCGCGTTAGAGGGTAAGCGTGTGAAAGAGAGAGAATGCGTGAGGGAGGAGCGAAAGAGCTAGAAAAGGTCACACTGCCTGTAGCGCATTACGTTATTCCCACCGGCACAGGAATATAGAGCCAACTCCTAACACACACACACACACACACACACACACACACACACACACACACACACACACACACACACACACACACACACACACACACACACACACACACACACACACACACACACACACACACACACACACACACACACACACACACACACACACACACACACACACACACACACACACACACACACACACACACACACACACACACACCTATCAACCGTCAATTACCCACACTGTTTTCTAGCTTAATGGACATGAGGCTTGTACAAATCATTGGAGATAGAGGGGTGATGGGACAGCAGGGTGTGTGAGTTTTGCCTCTTGTCCTGCGGCAGGAAGGTAAAGCATGTCTTGTTTTCTCCTGTTCGCCTTCCTCAACGTGACCTTTATGGCTGTGTGCTTCCTGAAGCGACAGTTTGTGCTCAAATTAAGGGTTAAGGCCTGCCTGTTTAGAGTGCTCTAACTACCTGCAAAGGGACACATGATGAAAGGGGCATGGAGAGTGGATAAAAAGGTAAAAGGTGTAGACGAAGAGCAGAAAGTTTGATTTTATATCAAGTACTGCACCTGCTTCCCATCAGAGTTAGACCAAGAAAGTATATACGTAAAAAAATATATCAATAAAGTAACCTAATCAAATTCTTACAATTTAAACTTTTAGTAGCATTGCACTGAAGAGATAGATTGATAGGCCTATGGCTGAAATTGCATGTAATGTCTTGACAACATGGAGATTCACTATAAAGATAGCCAGCCAGAAATGAACTAGAGTGACATTGTGGCGGACCAAGAGTGAGCAGTGAGAAGGAAAAACAGCGAGTATGGTGAGGGTGGAGTGGGTGGGGGGAGTTAAGGCACAAAACACACTGCATCAAACCAAAGCACTGCTCCGAGCTGGGTGCGTCAGCAGTCCATTCATGTTCTTATATTTTCCACTAAAGGACAAAATGAAAAGAGTGAGAAAATAAGGGGAGGTAAAGTTAAAGAAAATCAAAGAAAGAAAGACTGAGCAGAGATTGGTAAGAGAGAGTGCATCATATATGAGAGAGAGAGAGAGAGAGAGAGAGAGAGAGCGCGCGCATCATGAGAGAGAGAGAGCGCGCAGAGAGAGAGAGAGAGAGAGAGAGAGAGAGAGAGAGAGAGAGAGAGAGAGAGAGCAGTGTCCCCATCTGCCTGCCTTTGCCACCACAGCAATGCTGGAAAGCTTTGCTAGACTCTTTGGAAAGGCTGGATTATTGCTGGGGAGCAGACGGTTAAAATCTGGTTGCTGTGGGGATGTCACTGTCCCTCTTTGCCTATTGCTTGTCTATTCCCCTAAGCAACACAAAGCCCCAGAAAGCCACAGAACAAGAGGATGCTCATGAAAGAAGAGAGCGAAAGATAGCATTAGCAAACAGTTTTTTGAAGAGGTAGATCTCTAAAAAGGTCTGAGTGCTTTGAGCTCACCCAACTACCTCAGGACACTGCAGAGAGAGCAGGAGGGAGGCAGGGAGAGAGAGTGAGAGAGAGCAAGAGAGTGTGAGAGAGCAAGAGATATCCAAGCCGGCGCACACCCTCTCTTTTGCTGCTACAACGGATCCTTTCCACATCGACGCTACTCTTAGCGTCACGCCTGTAAGCTGCGCGCTCACCCAGCGCTTGCCTTCCCTGTCTTGCTCCTCTTCCTAGTCGGACGCTGCATTAGTGAGGGGGTGCTGATCACTACGAGGAGAAGGAAAAATAAAAAGAACTGGAAAAAAAGAAACAAGCCGAAGAGAGGAAGGAGAAACTGCGAACCACCCCTCCTCCCTCTAACCCACCTCGATCAACCCAGCTACAACACCCCCACTCCTCCCAGCACCCCCTTCCATCCCCCACCCCCCTCTGAAGAAATTGACGGATTATTGGGAAGTGCAAGGGAGGCAGGCTGCAGCTGCTGCGTGTGCTCACTACTGCTGCTGTGTGCGTCGCAGAGATGGTGTGTGCGTTTGCAATTGCTGCTGTCGCCACCACGGCTGCCGAGGCTGGAGTGTGTGGCTAGTTAAGAAGAGAAAAAAAGCTAATGAAGGCAGCGTGTCGCCTAGTCTTTTCAACCCCTTCCGAGCACTCCCGGTGGGAAAAAAGGAAATAGAGGAAAATCAAGTGGACACAACGCCACATTGAGAGGGGAAGCAAAGGAAAGCGAGCAAGAAGGGTTGTCAGACTGACCAACCGACCAACTGATTGACCACTAAAAAGTGAACAGAGGAATACAGAGAGGAGGGGGTCTGTTTTTCCCCCCGGCTCGTCAACCTTTCTTCTCGACCATCGCAAACAAAAGGCAAAGAACATTGGAGAGGACTGTGGAATTTTCATTCAACCTTCCTCAATCCCACCCCCAACTACCTCCCTCTTTTTGCCCTTTCTGCCTTGGCTTTTTGTGCACAAACAAATTGTGCATGTTAGTGTGGTCATCTGTGCTATGGAGACCTGGGTAAGGTGTCTAGCAAGGGGATCAACTGTCGGATTCCAAGGACAAGCAAGAGAAGAGGAGCCGACAGCAAGAAGCGAGCAAGGGCGCACTGCTGCTTTGGGAGCCTGACTGGATTCCTATCTGCAATCTTCTTTTTTCTTCTTTTTTTCTAATCAACAAGGAAAGGGAGGGGAAAAACTCACACAAGGGCCTTCGAACCTCTCTCTTTGGATGTGTGGATTTACAAAAGGGCT
The DNA here is from genome assembly GCA_013375575.1 of Percina caprodes. Classification (NCBI taxonomy): domain Eukaryota; kingdom Metazoa; phylum Chordata; class Actinopteri; order Perciformes; family Percidae; genus Percina; species Percina caprodes. The sequence continues at coordinate 1,826,125 of JABXJD010000007.1, read as the reverse complement.
CATCTTTGTTTAGCTCTTTGGCATTGATACACGTTTTGACAGAGCAAATATAAAAAGGCTTTCTTTGCTGCTCTTGGGATATACATACATCTGATGTGAATACTACAGCTCTTTCTGATTGCAAACAGGAGGGAAGCTATATATCTCAGTTCAAGGACCTGTTATAATAACTTGAGGTAGGTGTCTAGTTTCAACCCCTCTTTGCTTCAATTTGTAACCCTACCTTCTGTCTTGTAATACAGTTTTTGGTTGCTTTATTTATCATCATGTCCTTCTCATACACACGTTTCAGAAAAGCCAGCCCTCTCTACCCTCCTTCTGCCCCTGAGCACAGCTCATGGGAATAAAATCATTGCTTAATTCAAGATAAGTCAAGTCCTCTTGCCGCTTAGCAAGCACCCAAAACCCACATTATCCCGTTGTCCTCTTCAGTTTCCTTGACTTATTTGCTCTGGTCCCCTTAACACTACTACCAGCCAACCAGCTACTTTCCTTGATCCCCAAAGACCCCAAAACACCCCCATCCTCCCCCCCCCCCAGATGATGCTGAATTATGAATGTGCCACATCATGAGTCTCCTGGGGCGGGTAGCTGTGCATCGTGCCAGGAAAGCCGCCCTGCTCTGTGTAGTCTTTCTGATGGCGCGAGCGTGGAGCAGCGCCTCCCTGGCCTTGGCGGGGGCGGCAGTGTCTCAGGGACCCCAGGGCTGTCCACCGCAGTGTTCCTGCAGTAATCAGCAGGGGAAGGTGGTGTGCACCCGACGTGGCCTCACCCGTGTGCCCCCCGGCATTCCAACCAATACGCGACACCTCAATCTAATGGAAAACGCCATTGAGGCGGTGCAGGCTGACTCCTTCCGCCACCTGCACCACCTTGAGGTGCTCCAGCTTGGGCGAAATGCCATACGGCAGATTGAGGTGGGCGCGTTTAATGGACTTACCAGCCTCAACACACTGGAGCTGTTTGACAACAGGTTGACGGTGGTGCCCAGTGGGGCCTTTGAGTACCTGTCTAAACTACGTGAACTGTGGCTGAGGAACAACCCCATTGAAAGTATCCCCTCCTATGCCTTCAACCGGGTGCCCTCCCTCATGCGACTGGACCTGGGAGAATTACGGAAATTGGAGTACATCTCAGAGGGAGCTTTTGAGGGCCTACAAAACCTCAAGTACCTCAATCTGGGCATGTGCAACATAAGAGGTGAAATGCCAAACCTGAGTCCCCTCAAGGGCCTGGAGGAGCTGGAGATATCTGAAAATCACTTCCCAGAGATAAAGCCAGGCTCCTTCAAAGGCCTGAGGTCACTGAAAAAGCTATGGGTGATGAACTCACAAATCTCAATGATAGAGCGCAATGGTTTTGATGACCTCTCTTCATTGGTGGAGCTTAATCTTGCCCATAATAATCTGAGCGGTGTGCCACATGATCTATTTTCCCCGCTTAGGTACCTAGTGGAGCTCCATCTCCACCATAACCCTTGGAACTGTGGCTGTGAGGCTGTATGGTTAGCACGCTGGCTGAGGGAGTACATCCCTACCAACTCAACTTGCTGTGGACGCTGTCACTCACCTGCCAGCATGAGAGGTCGACAGCTGGTTGAGGTGGACCGAGGTGAGGGCGCTGCAGTCCAGTGTTCTGCACCATTCATTGCTGATGCACCAAGGGACTTAAACATCTCAGCAGGGCGAGTGGCTGAGCTTCGATGCCGCACAGCCCCAATGTCTTCAGTGCGCTGGCTCCTACCCAATGGGACTATCCTGACACATGCCTCTGGTCACCCGAGAATATCAGTCCTCAATGATGGCACCCTTAATTTCTCAAATGTCCTGGCAGTAGACACAGGCACTTATACCTGCATGGTGTCCAATGCAGCTGGAAACTCCAATGCCTCGGCCTACCTTAATGTGAGTGCAGCTGAGCTTAATACATCCAATTTGAGTTACTTCACTACAGTGACTGTGGAGGTCTTGGGGCCAACCACTGAGATGCCCAAACCTAAAACTACCCCAGCTGCTGCAGCAGGGGCTGGGGTAGCTGGAGGAGGGGTAGGCCTAGGGACAACAACTACAACTGCCTCTCCTTCCGTCTTTCAGCCAGTCTTCATCTCTACACCAACTGTGCTGTTGCAAAGCACTGACAGCCCATCAGGTGCTGCCAAGACATCTGTGGTGCCAGTTGTTACTAGCAAGCCAGGCAAGTCTGGCCCTAGCCTGGATGAAGTGATGAAGACCACTAAGATCATAATAGGTTGCTTTGTAGCGGTGACACTACTGGCTGCTGTCATGCTCATCGCCTTCTACAAACTGAGAAAGCGCCACCAGCAAAGGAGCACCGTGGCAGCTGCTCGCACTGTGGAGATTATCCAGGTGGATGAGGAGGACCTTCCTCCACCAGCGTCTGCAGCTCAAGAGTCCGCTCTCTCATTGCCTGAAATCCGGGACCATAACAGCATTCACAAACTGGACTTTATCAGCCACAAGACTGACTATAGCTTTCACAAACCCAAGGCAGAATACAAACCCCAGCCTGATTTTACCCTTCACAAGCCGAAGGCTGAGTATACCACATACAAGCCAAATATGGACTTCAGTAGCCACAAATTCATCCCAGATTACAGCACTCACAAATCCACACCAGATTTTAGCCTTCATAGACCAAAGCCTGACTACAGCCAATTTAGGCAAGACTACAGCACTCACAAACCTAAAGCGGAATACAGCCCATTCAAACCAGACTTCGGGACTCACCCAAAAACTAAAACAGACTACAGCCCGTTCAAACCAGATTATGGCACTCATCCTAGGCAGAAAACTGACCTCAGCCCATTCAAACGAGATTACAGCACCCAACCAAAACCTAAACATGACTACAGCCCATTAAGATCGGATTACAACAAACAGCATAAACCTAATGCTGAATATAGTCCATTCAAGCCAGACTTTGGCACTCACCCAAGACCTAAACCTGATTACATCCCATTTAAGCCTGACTATAGCACTCAGCCTAAACCCAAAACAGACTACAGCGCCCAGAGATCAAAAGCTGACAGTTCCTACAAACCTAAGGACCCTTACTCTTCCCATAAGACTGCAACTAATTACAGCGCCTTTAACACTGACTTCAGTCCCCAGAAAGCGGATTACAGCTCCTTCAAGTCTGACTTTAGTCCACACACTCAGAGACCTAAACTTGATTATAGTCCACACAAAATGGAATACAGCCCCCAAAAAGTGGACTACAGTACTCTAAAGCCCAAATATAACACCTATAAGCCAACTGGCCATGGGGCTAAATGGACAGAAAACAATATTGGGAACTCTTTGCCTCGAACCATGCCCAGCACCATTACAGCAATGGCTGAGCCCTTCGTCATAAAAACTCACACCAAGGAGAAGGTGCAGGAGACTCAGATTTAAAAAAGTCCCCCTCAAAAGGCTCCCTATCCTTTCCCTAGATTCCTAGCTCCCACCCACCACTGTCCCTTACCCCCCTTTGTCATTTCCTCATGAATTCATGCAATAGAATGCACAACGAAAAAAGGACAGGAACTACTTTTTTGTACAGAGTGCAAACTTAAAGACTGATGATTTCTTGTTGTACATGCTTATAAATAAATAAATTCATATATATATATATATATATATATATATATATATATATATATATATATATATATATATATATATATATATATATGGACAAATTGAAACTACCATGGGCTGGTGATAGAGAAACATATATTAAAAAGAAATTGAAACTATTTTCTAACTTGTAACTTCTATTTAAAACAATGAGTTGTTTAAGATGCTGTCTTGACTTTGACAAATGAGGGTAGTCTTGTTTTAAAAGGGGGCATTCTGTGTGATTTTTACACCGTGCTACAGAGAATGCAGTGATAAGAAAAAAATATTTATACTGAGAAGACTTTATTTAACAAAAACCGAAAAAAGGTCACTGTCGATCTTTACAGGTTTATCTTGTAAAAGCACCAAGAATTTGTACTGTGCCAAATGTTATAAATGCAATAAAAAGGATTTTTGGAAGAAAAAAAGGAAGTACTAGAGAGAGATGTTTTTCCCCCCTTTACTTCTTCTCCTGGTGTATACTGTAACGATCAGCCTAATGCTTTAGACACTGCAGTAAGATGCTGCAGCTATACTTTAACCCTACATGTGCTGAATTACTCAGGCAGAATGAATCACGGTGCAGAAGTGGATGTTTTCTTCTTTTTTGAATCTCTCAACACCTCCTATTATTATTATTATATTATTTATATGTAACAAAGAAGTTTGTTCAGTTTCTATTTTAAACCACCAGTGAGTGTCATGGTGCTTCAACAAAGTGTGGCTGATCAAAAGTCCACATTTCATTTAAGTTCTTAAGTTCTACAAATGCTTTAAGAATTAAAAGAATGAGAATGAAAAGAAAAATGAAGCAATGTTGTGTCCATAGCAGAAACATCTGTTAATTTAAATGCTCATTACATAATGTTTACAATTCAAACAGATTGTGTTACCTACCATTTTCTACATTACAAACTGGAATTATTAATCATGTACCCAATGAGTGAAAAGGGTGATAAATGAAGGCGGAATACTGTTTGGGTGTCTTGCACTTTGCCAAAAATATAGATCCTCATTTCACTTTTCATAGCATTGCCAGCTGTTGTGCCTTCATCAATCCGTATGGGGTCTTTTTATGGTGACAAATGCATTGGGGTCTCTGTTAACTGCTCATTTTTCATCTTCAACAATATCACGCCTCTCAATCATAATATAGCCCCACCGTTCTCTGCCTAACAAAGAAAGATAACATACACAGAGGTTACTAGGCATGCATTAGCCAGGTAAGCCAGTTTGTTTTTGGAAACCACAGTGTGAGGAATTGAAGACCAAGCAGTGATGTTGCCATTCGTTCTACTTTAACTCTTACTCAATGACAAAACTGAGGACAGTGTTTCACGCACTATAAGCATATCCAACACAGATCCTACCTGCTCATGAACCCTTATAAAGCTGTGCAATTCTAAAGTAAACTAACATGAATCAAAAATACACAATAACTGGCCTCTGGAGATGCGTGACATTATCAGATCAACAGTCACAGGCCTGTGCTGGCAGGCAAAGCTTTGGCCTAGTAGTAACACCAGTTTATATAACCAGTAAGAAGTGTGGAAAATGGAAACCTGGGTAGAGTACCTGCAAGGGCCACAAGAAAAATATTAGGGTTTTCCTCGTTAATACTGTAGAGTTTCAACATTAGAGATAGTGGAACTAAAAAAGGGTTGTTTGAATAGAAACGAGAGAGAGGTTGATATTGCGCATTACTAAAATAGTGTAGCAGTTTGATGAGAGCTTGTGATGTGCTTTACCTGGGGTCAAAGCTGTCAGACAAGTGTGTTTTAGAGGGACAGTACAGCTACAAAAAATAAGGAAGTGACAAAAAAAAGAGGACGTGAGATAGAGTAAGGGATGGTGGTTAAAGAGACTGGCTGATATTGTCCAAGAATTTATTTTATTTTATCTTTTTTACATTTAGTTTTTTATAGGATATATGGTGCTTGGATCACATGTAGAGTAAGACAGCTTTTGTTGTAAATGTATCATTTAATTGTCCTCTAACATTCTGCTACATTATCAGGATGGGATGGATATGATGACCCCAATGAATAGAGACTACTTTTGGAGTAAACACGGATGGCAAAAATGTGCAGTGCAGCAGAAAAATATATATCACAGAAAAAAAACAATTAAATTGTATCCAAGGAAAGCATTGCATCTTCCTAAAAAACATATATAGAGACAGTAATTTTTCACACACCAACGGTGTGATGTTAGGGACCAAGGACATCTAGCATGTTAAGACAGGGAGGGCCAGAGAGACATATTAAAAACATTTAACATGACCATTAAGGTGTGCCCCAGTAGCCATAACTGCAATCCGATCAAATCCGGCTGCGGATCTTTGTGGCATGCCATACCCCTATCTCTCCCACTTTTTACTGTTTGCCTCTCTACCATCACCTTTCCAATAAAGGCAAAGTGCCAACAAAAACAAATATGCAAACACACCCCTTTTAGAATTTACTGACCATTTGTCAATACGCTGACTCACATCTCAGACAGCATGCCTTCGTCTCCCACTCCTGTTGTTTACTGACAATTGTTTTTATACCGTAGCAATTTAAAGCCAGAAAGCAGTTTTCCAATTGTCTCTAATGTGAAGCATGTGGAAGGAATGTTCAAAAAAGTATGTTGTATCTAAACGGATACAGTAAATGGGTTAGTTGGATTGTGAGCAGTTGTATGAACAGATGTAAGCTCTGCATTAAGCGGTGTTATGGCATTCTATCGTAAGCTTGGGCATACTGTATTGCACTTTGTATGCCACAGTATGGTGTAGCAGGACGGTTCTTGTGCTACACCATACTGTTCAATACTAAAGTATGTTGTGCAATGTTGTCACATAAAAGGCTCTGTCATACTAATCAGTCAACATGGCTACAGGGTCATCAACCAGCCAATCAGCTAGGCAGCCACTGAAGGGCCCATCTCCATGGGAAACACTTCATCCCTCCATCCTTGTCATTTTCTTTTGTCTGTGTGCTTCATTAGCAATCATGAAGCCATTTGAAAGAGGAAGCAAGTTAAGATGCACCTATTTCCCCACAGAGCTTTGGTAGAAAAGGAAATTAAATTAATGGGAGAAAGAATATAAAAAAGGGTATAGGAATTGAGATTTATGATTTTGATTTATTCATTTAGAAAATAAAATTTAAGTGTGATGGAAAGCATGACAGATTGTTAAAAAAAAAAAGTTATTAGGGAGCAAGCAAAAGTAAAAAAATTTTTTAGCCAGAACAAAAAATAGGGTTGGTACAGGCAGCAGATCTAAGAAGCAAAGAGCAGACAGCAAAGGCAAAGCAAGACACACACAGAAAAATATTACAGGGCTGGATAAGGTGGCTGATGGTACATAGTGTTGCTGGGAGACTAAAATAAATAGACAAGAGAATGAAAAATGAGAGGTGAAGGGAATTAAGGGAGAATTTGGCCACAATAAAAGATAAGCAGGGTGAGAGAAAAAAGAAGGAAAACCAGAAAACAAGCAAAAGAAATACAGACAAGGTAACATTTGATGAAAAAGAAATAAAAGTGAGAGAAAAAGAAGACGAGTTAGACCTACCAAAAGGGGAAAGCAAAGCAGCGAGAATAGATAAGGAGAGAGCAAAGGCACTTGGGAAAAGAAGTAAGCAGAGCAAATGTGATGCAAGAGTGCCAGCTACAGATGGAATGGGGGATATATAGCCTGGCCATTATAGCTCGTGAATGATTGTTGAATGGCCTGGAATGCACAACAAGGGATGTGGTGGGGACTTGACCGCTGGGGGTACTTGAGGAAAGGAGACCAGTGAATATGACGGCAGAGAGGATAGGAGGATCAAGAGGTCAGCGCAAATGGAACTGTAGGGACGATGACTGCCAGTGTGCAACCAGGCGTTTAGGATTTCAGTGTGACCAAGACAAACACAAATTTAACAAGTCAAAGCCCTTAAACCAGTAGCAAAAAACAAATATACTTTCACTTAGATTCAATTCAACTCATTCTCAACTTAAGAATTTGTAGCACAATTATTTTGATGCAATCTCTTAGATTTTTTTTTTTCTCATTGTAAAATTACTTGGCACTAGATAATTACTATACAGAAGATGGCAGTAATAAAGTGTCATTGCATTAGAAATGACCCATACGCATTATAATATCAATACTCTTTCACGTTCCATGTAATTTCTTTTCAGAAAAGCCTGCATTATTGTGTTTAATATTGGAACGTTATTCCATTTTTTGCTAAATACACTATATGTGGCAAAATAGCCTATGCCAATTGCTCTGTGTTTTCATTCATATGTATTTTAAAAGGCCTTATTGCTCATTGACAATCAATACGATTAAAGAACCAGCCTAAACTCTGCATCCCTAGTTAATGGTAAGTGTGCTCAACACAGTGCATGTGCAAGGATTGTTGTATGAACACTAGCCAGTGTGCTAGTGGAGCAGACAGGAGGCTATTCTAAGCAGGCCTGGGAGCGTGCTGCCTTGTGAGTCAACATGAGTCAGGGCCAGAGTTGTTCGGTCATAATGTCAAATATAGGGACTGGACGGGATGCAGAGTCAAAGAGAGGAGACGGCACATCATCTATGGAAAGAGCAAGTCTGTGTTCATTATGACAAAAGAGAAATTGAGTCAGGAGGACTAATAAATCACTTAACCTTTAAAATGTGGCTTTATCACATGGTCTTTTCTAATTAAATTATTAAATCAACAATCTTTCCTATAATGATAATACATTTTACATACAGTGCACTATACATGAAGGTAAAGGTGCGGAGGGTGGAATGAAAGAACTAGTGACGGCAACTTGATGTTTGCTGGTGCATCTGACTTTTACTGAGTGACAAATGGTGTAAATAACCATATTCAGTGACCAGCTGGTGGTATTAGTTGTTGAAACTGAGGTCAACAGAAGCAGAAGAACAATTTTAATCACAGTATACAGTTGGCAATGAGCCCAGAGCAGTCGAAGCTTTAGTGTGGAATAGGTGCATGCCAACAGATTTTATTGGATATGTACTGTGGTCAGATTTACCAAGATGTTGTTGCTAAAACTGAGACTGAATGGCAGGTGGGTTGTGTGAGCTATTTCTGCCATGTAGAGGACCACTCAAGTCTGTTAGTCCCTGTGAGACAGTTTATTGCCCTTTTGGTTAGTGAAAAACATCCAGCCAGCTACAATGAAGCCTTACTTTAATGATCCTATCCAGTGGTTGAAGCTAAGGTGTGTGCGTGTGTAGTAAATCATGCCTACTGAGAGCAGCAAACTGGTGACTGAGACATATTTGAGGAAGCGTGTGTTGAGGTTTGTGTGTGCACAAACACAAATAAAGATAAAGACACACACACACACACACACACACACACACACAAAAGCATGCACATACACACAGAGCACATAAAAAATGAAGCCATTGATCATTAATTTCACTGCTTTTGGTGATATTTACAGCCTGGAGAGAAATCATGATCACAGGTGCATCACCAAGGATACCATGCTTGGTATCAGTCCTTACTCACTCACTCACAAACACAGACCTACACAGTCCATCAATTCAGGGTATTAACATGTTATTTCTTATCAATTCTAAATAAAGCACTAGCTCCCTGATTCTGCTTTAGTCTAATAAAACTTTTGAGGCAGCTTATTAGTAGGCTTTAACAGAGGCAACTGTGCTGACCATCAAAAACCATGACATACAGTCAGAGATGTCTGTGTACTGTGTGTTTTCTGAAAATAGATTAAGACGAGAAAAGGCACATCAACAGTGTGCTGAAAAGAAAATCTTTGTCCTTATGCTGCATTTACAAATAGTTATTTTAGATGCATGTGGTAAATTGATGTTCAGATTGCGTTGCATGTTAAATGTAGCTACTATGAAGAAGAGTTATTTTTATGTGTGTGCGCGCTCGCGTCTGTGCGTGCGTACAAAAGAAGCGAGGAAAAAAGAAGCGTTCTTACAAACCTGCAGACTGATGTTACATGAAAAAGCAGTTTGTGGGTTACAGAGTGCTCTGGGATTTAATGTTGTGTATCTGGGTGAAGACATTTTGGTGAGTGTAGAGGGGTGGGATTGGGGTGACAAAATGGCCTCCTGCATTGCTCAACAGATTAAAGAAAGGAGGCAGTGAGAAAGACAGAGACGCGTAAGAGAATTATCTGAGGTGGATAGCGAGGGCAACACATTATCTACAACACCCTGATTTAGTATGTTGGACGACAGCAGAGCTAGATGGAAAAAGGACACGGAGAGAGAGAGAGAGAGAAGTGGGCAAGAAAAGGAGAGTGAAGAAATAGAGAGAGGGCGCAAGAACGGGCAACAAGGAATGAATTGAAAAGGTTATTGCATTAGATAAAAAGCTATCAGACACATTACACATAGCTCAGTATTCGTTCAGTGGGTCCATGAATTTACACCAACGTGGACTTCAAGATGACAAGCAGTGTGCTTAAGCCAAAGACTTCCTGAGAAAAAGTGCACTGCAGAGCATAGAGTTGCACATGAAAGCAACTCAAGATGAAAGCTCTGACGAGCTGCGTAGAGCATCCATGGGTTGAAACAGTTTTCATGCGGTGGCAGAATTATTTAACTACTGCAGCAAACTGCTGTGTGGGTTTAAATGTGTGTGTGTGTGCATATGGGTCAGCAGTGATCTTTAAAGATCAAACAAATCCATAGCCAACCATAGTATGCCATGGACAAGTAAAGCCTCACCACATTGTAGGTAGTGTAGTCTTTTCGCCCCCACTTGAAATTTAATTCTTTAGCAGGGGGCATTTGTAAATTAGTTAGGCTTTGTTAATTTACTTAATCTTTTTTTATTAAGATTATTTTTTTTGGGCATCTTTAGGTCACTATTTGACAGGACAGCTGAAGATGTGAAAGGACAGAGAGGGGGAAGGACATGCAGCAAAGGGCTGCAGGTTGAAGTCGAGCCCGGGCCCGCTGCGTCGAGGAGTAAACCTCTATATATGGGCGTCCGCTCTACCAACTGAGCTATCCAGGCGCCCAGTTTATTTACTTTATCTAAGTGGAGTAAGCTGTAGATCTCCAGCGAAACAGAGACAGGGAAAATAAGCTCAAGCGGTTTTCATGAGGCGGCAGGGTCCAGCCGCTGATCCCAGCCACAAGTTTTAGTGGCTCCTAAATGACTGGTTTCTCCAAAAGTGCTTGTTTAAAATACAGTCCTTACTTAATAAAAAGGATGCTGATTTACAGGCAGACCTAAGACAGCAGTGAAACAATAAGACTTTCTGTAAACGTTTAGCTTATTCTAATTTCTCTTTAACTCTGACTTCAGATACATGTGGTTGGACTTCAACTGAAAGAGAAGAGTGTGTGCTGTCAAGTGGTCTGTTTCTGTATTTGTGTGTGATGTAGGAGATGCATTTTTTGGATTTGCATACATTTAGCTGTTGAACTTTTGTCCAATGTCCAGTGGTTTTTGGTCATGTCTTTAGATTCCGTAAAATCACTTGATAACACAGATGTGTGACTGCATGCCGTCTATGTGAAAGAGCTTGCGTAGGAGTTGCTGCAGGTGAACCTGCGCCAGTCTTACTATGCCACCTCCTTATAAAATTGATCAAAGCAAATGCCATCCCAGAAAACAGACAGCACAGAGCATTTTAACCAAGAAGCTGGTTATCAATGTCAGACAACACTTAGACTTTAACTTTGTGACATCCTCCAGAGCTACACTGGGAAAACCTAACATGTTGGGTCCTCCTTTGCTAGTTTAAGACAGACGCAGTTGTCAATTTCCCATCCAGCGCCGACGTCATTCAGCAAATGCACTTGCCCATCTGTGAGCCCAAGGGCGTGCTGGTCTTACAGGGGTGTTGTCAGGTGCATTTTTGGCATACTGCTATCTTAAGGCAACGGAAAGTGATTGCGCCATTGACCCACAAAAACCAAGACTAAAGTCAATAATGCAGCATTTCATTGTTATTTTAACAGTACATTAGTAAAATGTGCCTAGGATGTGCACAATGCGTGCACACTATGGTTGTCACACGCACACAAAAAAATTTCAATATTACAATGTGAACTAGTATATGATCTGCTCGGACGCTTTTATTTCATGAACAGATTATTTTCTTCTCCTGAAAATCTCTCCTTCCTGCTTAGCAAATCCGCCATCATAATAGCAATGAGCCAAGGTATAAAATGGCTTTTAAAGGGATTGGGAAATGACACACTGATTGGTTTATTGCATGTTATGCCCAAAACACACCTATGATTAATGAAGACACTAAGTACCACCCTTTTAAACCCTGTGCCCTAAAAGCACCTGGGCAAGGCGCTTCACGGCGTGCACTTAGATCGTTAAAATAGGGCCCATTAATTCACTGAATAAATTATAAATATGAAGCTGATGTTGGAACTTTTAAACCTTGCAGACGTATACATTAAGGTAGAGTTTAAGGCCTCACTGCAAGAAAGGCAATTGGAAAGAAAAAAAAACCGTCTTACATAAAATAAAGTAATGAGAGGTCAGGACAACCCCTTGGTCACGATTTGGCTACAGTTACATGTGTAGTGGTGTGGGCATCAGTGAGGATTCATTTTGCATACTTATTCTTATTAGAAAAGCAAACAAAAAATAGTTTTCAGGGCAGTGTTAAGCATTTCAGAACCAAGAACTTTTAAACAGGCGGTGAATCAGAGGCACTGTGTGGCCCCAAGCTGAGCATGACCTCGTCGGCCTGCCTGATATCAGAGTACCTGCCCAACGGGGAAGCCAATAATTAGAGCACTAGTTACACTGCTCTTCTTCCCTCAACACAGTGGTTGTGCTTAATTAGCTGGATTGAGGGACAAGACACATCAAAGACGTGTATGTGCAAGTAGGCTTGTGTTTGTCAATCAATTACAGTTTTGTTGTTGATCATGTAAAATTACTTCAAACCAAGTCGTGAGCAATAGTCGGGGATGTACTGTAACAGTGTTAACATAAGGGATTAATGCTAGTGAGTGAGAGAGTAATAATACAATTAGGTGGTATCATGCAACAGTGATGTGAAAAAAAGAAAACCTATAGAGTTACTACTCTAGTGGGAGTTTAATACTATGAAGAGGAGGATGTGTATGCAGCTCATATGATGACTACTGAGAGTAAGCAGAGGGAAATCAAAGAAAAGAAGAAAACACAGAAAGGAGAAACAAAAGGTGGCTCAAGTTTAATGACTAGTGGAGGAGAGGAGAGGAGAGGAGAGGAGAGGAGAGGAGAGGAGAGGAGAGGAGAGGAGAGGAGAGGAGAGGAGAGGAGAGGAGAGGAGAGGAGAGGAGAGGAGACTTGGCAAGCATTCACCCTCCCACTCTGTTGGCAGCAGAGGCACTAACTGTTTGCTCACAGCAGTACATGCACCTATTAGTATTGTTCCAGGAGATAGAGAGAGAGAGAGAGAGAGAGAGAGAGAGAGAGAGAGCAAGAGAGTGTGCGTGTGTGTGTGTGTGTGTGTGTGTGTGTGTGTTTACTTCTCAGCCAAAAGTGGAAAACAAGTTGCTATGAAGTGGCAGACGAAACATTATGGAACAGCAATAGGAAATGTATGAGGAAGCAAGCATTTGTCTGCCTGTGGGTGTGTCAGACCTTAGTGCTAAATGTCAGCAATATAGAAACACCAGAGACCATGGTGCCAACAACACCACAGTTTCTGAAAACTACAGCTTCCATGAGTTTCAGCGATGGGAGGACAGGCTTTCAAAACCTGAACTTGTAGTTGTTGAATGCTACAAAAATTGTTTTATGCTGGTTAGAATGGAGAGGTGTTAAAATGTTATGTCAAAGATAATGAAATGTACTTTTAGGCCTGGGAAGTATTGAGCACCATTCAGACACACTTACACAGCAGCGAACACTCACTTGAAGAGAGATTCAGCTGGTGACGAAAGCATTTTAAGAAACCGCAGTGCCCCGGCCAGGCTTTCTTGGAACTTCCCCTGCATACACCCCTGCACATTCAGAGAGAGATTCAGCCAGCAAAGGGGTTTAAAGAAACTATATTTCTATAGCTGGCCTCAATTGAAGCTATGCTTGTGCAGAGATACACACAGCTCTCTGCCTGTCGCCCACTTCTGCCATTAGCTTTATCTGTTTGAATTCAAAGCTGAAAGCCCAATTTCTGTTCCGTTTTTTGAAAATATTTTTGCCAGGCTTGTTCTTCCCTTTATGCCCCCGACTCTCCGCTGGGAAAACATTTGAAAGGAAAAAAAAAAAAAAAGAAGGGGGTCGATCGCTGACACAGCCGCTGAGATAGCCTCTCTCTTGTTGCTAAGAGATATAAAGAAATGGAATGAGCGAAGAGGTAGATGGAAAGAGATGCTGAGATGGGGATAAGATTACATGTGTGAGGACGTTATGCTGGGGTAAACTGCAGAAGGATTACCGCTTCAACTCGCTCCTCTTTTTGGCCTTTATTTGGCGCTTATGTATTCTCATCTTTGAGGCTATATTTTTGCTCACGCAAGGTGCACACACGCGCACAGATGGGGAAAAAAAAAGTGTCTTGTGAACGCAGAGGAAAAGATGAGAGAAAATATAAAAAGGACAAGACAAGAGGAGATAGGAGGTCTAGGGAGGTGTGCTCTCTACACAGCAGGGGCCTGACATTGACAACTCAATAAGCGAGCACGCAACGGAGGACTGACATGAAACACGGAGAGAGACACACATAGAAGATGTGGGGAATAGAAGAGGTGAAGATGGTCTCAGAACAGCACGTTGTGTGTGTGTTGGTCTATATGAACCATATGTAAATTCTGCCATCATAAAAAAAAAAGAGAGGTAGTGGGGGAGAAAAGGCGCAGAAACAGCTGACTTCAGTGTGTACATGTGCAAGCCTGATTTTGTGTGTGTCTTTGTGGAATGTGTTTTAAACCCTACAGCCAAAACAACGTTGACATGTGGCAACTGCTGCGTTGTCAAGGGAACCATTAGCACAACTGAATGGCTGGTATCTGCTCTGTGCGTGCACGCACGCCGACCCTCTTGCATGTATGTTAGTGATGCCTGAGAAAATTATTCCTCTGCATAGGCACTACACAGATCCCAGGGTGTAAGAAGCTACAAGTAGAGCTACATTTGACACAGACCACAAAGCAATCTAAACATCAATATACCACTTACATCTAAAATAACTATGTACTTGATGTATGCATAGTGGAGACTACGATAGATGGATATGTATGTGTCTGTCAAAGCTGTCAATATTGTATAGCTGTCAAAGGATCAATCCAAGCATCAATAAAGCATAGAGGCCTAGAGCCACTTCCTCAGGGGGCTTATCAGAGATTCAACTAACACATAGTAAAGGACATAGACCATACAATGTTTCTACTACTGTGCACCATCTAGGTCAGACTGCAACAGGGAACATCCTGGTATTATTCTAGCATTAAATGTCAATAAGCCACATTTATTTAAAGCATGTTTTTTAAACAACAATAAGTACAAAAACTGTTTTCAGATTAGGACAGAATGTATTTGCTGCTAATGAATTTGAACAGACTGTTAATTTTGCCTCTGAAGCCAATTGCACGCCATTTTTGTTAGTGTCAAACAGTGTTCATGTTTTGATAACAAACACCTAGCGGCTAGCCGCTCAGAAGGCGACGCAGCAGGGGGATTTGGGTATGTGTGTTCATGCAACTGTGTGTAAGAGTATTTTCCTTGTGGGTCAGGCTGAAAGAGACTAAAAAGAGGTTAGTGAAAATAACATATGTATACAAAATCACAAAGGGGGTGCAAGTTGGGGTAACGAAAGACAACGGCGACAACAAAAAACTTTTTTTTAAAGCTGAGGCATTTTCCAATAATCGTCTGTTGAGATGTTTGAAATTTTTCTTTAATAACTCGCTTTCATTTCCATCTCGTATTTAATGACCAAACAGAAATACATTAGAATTGAAAGTAGACCTTTAAGTAACTAACAATGGCATTTATAGAACCTCGTTGTTTGTGATTAAAAAGCCAGAGCAAGATGAAGATCGGTCCGACTGTCAGGCAACTATTGAGCTATCTAGTGTGCCCTACTAGACTGTGCTCATTCATTACTGTAGTCGATATTCCACAGTAACTCTCTCAATATTAACGCTCAGTAACTTTCTTTTTCGGAATTCTCATAGTCTATTTGTCATTTCGGACCATCACAAGTAGTAGTAGTGTGCTGACTGATGAAGTGAAGTGAGAAACTGTTAGAACGGCACTAGTACTGGTTGAAAAAATTAAAACCCGGAAGAAGAACCCAAATAACGAGACAAGTAATGACGTGTCTATAGATACAGCCACTGGCTATCTGGCTGGCCGCCTGCAGTATTCTGAGACGGACCGAAATTCAATATGTACTTTGAGAAGTACCAGAGTATAACGGGGAAAAGCCAAACAAAAAAGGGAAACAAAGACGTGGCAGAGACAATAAAAGCCTTTTCTCCCTTTCCTACTTCTGAACCATTCAGTCTTCTGGCCTCAGGTTCAACAATCATTTTTAAAAATGTGTTTGTCTAGGAATGTGTGCACACACACACTGATGCCCTGTACCTCCATTATGCACCCTCTCTCCTTAAATGCATTAAAATGTAGACCATTGGGGTAGGGTGGGGAAAATCACAGAAAGAAAATTAAAGATGAGATGAATACAGTGAGTGATATACTGTTAGACAGTACAGTGCAAGTGCATGAGAACATTACACTATTGCCCTCATTGATGTGGAAGAGTGCTGCAGTGCCCTTCATGTAGAGGAAAAGGCTAAGAGGATTCAGCTGGTCCCCAAGCACAGTGTGTGCCTGTGTCTCTGCACTGTTTCCAGGGTATGCTTATCAGGGTGGACAGTGAAGTTGCAATTCCAGCACGCACGTACGTCCGTCCTCGTGGTAAACAAGTTGGGGCAATAAAGCAGTGAGCAGGTTACTCCCTTCCTCTCATCTCTATTCAGGCCCACATATATCTCTATCACTGCAATGGTGCAAATGCGTTTATGTGGGTCGCTCTGCTCACCTTCAGGCTATAATTCACAATTTGTCAAGGAACAAAGGCACCCAACTGTGATACTGATACACACAAAGTGAGCAGTGTTTTTTTTTTTTGTTGCAAACTGCTGCAAAAATTGAACTTCATCCATGACACCAATTAGTCAACAGTAGACAAGCCATTGTGAGCGTTAAGGTCAGTATTGACTTAAATTATAAATTTCATCTCAATTTAAATTGACAACTAACATGTTTGCACAGTTATCTTACTGCTACTCTATCTCACAGAATGAGACACATCCACCATTACACAAACAACTATTGATCAATAGTGACTTGTATAGATGGTCAAACGGCCAGGCAAAAGGTGTGCAACTTTTGACAAAAACCTCAAAAACATGTTTTTTTTTTTTTCCTTTCTCTGTTCAGGTTTGTATCAACAGAAATGATGAGCTATGCCCACAGATTAGGGCACATCTGTGGATGTCTGGGTTTTTTTGTGTTGTTTTTTTTGTTGACAACTGGGAAACATAATTTACAATCTGCCAATGAGGATTTATTTAAGTGTAATGCTGAAATAATTAAAAGCCCCATCTGGGTCATATCACTCAAATAAAAAACTGAATTGTACGTCACTGTTGGCAACACTATCAGAAGAATTAGCTATGATGTGATGGTAAAAAATATTAAATATCTCTGGCATGGATGTAGTCCAGGCTGGTCCAGACTGCTGCAGTTATGAATGGATGGGGACAGATCCTGTCTGTGGCTATAAAGCAGCAGTAATATCGATACCGGGCTGCCTTTTTCACTCGTGGTTTGTTCGACTACAGTATGTGGTGGTAAAAAGGACCCGAGGGGCAATTCACCGCCCCCACCGTCTGTTTGTCTCGCTGACCAGGAAACCACACCATGCATTATTCATCATGTGTACTCATATTCCCTCCCCCTCTCTGTCTTTCTCAGATACACTCACACATTTTGCATGTGTGTGCCAAAGTACGAGAACGAAAAATAAGTCAAAAATAGTTGCAAAAAGCAGACACACAAATGCATGTCGATAAAACAGGCCAATATCATGGGGGGTGAGCTGGGGGGACATGGTCAAAGCAGTACTTGTATAATCGGCCTCACGCCAAAACAATTCAAGCGTGATCGGAAATCAATGTGAGAGCATGGAAGCTGTGGAGAAATCCGATGCTGTCCTGCGGCCATGAAAGGCAAAATAAGACGTATAAAAGAGCCTCAAATGCATGAAGGATGCTTTCTGTGTGCCTCTGTGCGTGTGTGAAGAATGCTAAATGAATTGATCAGAGTTGCACTGACCGCAGATGTGCAAGACGGCATATTGAAGAAAATGATAGATAATTAAAATCCAACTGCCACATTGTTACTATTTATACTTGAGGTAGTGGTACTATAATAATTACCGCATGGAGAAGGAAAAGCAAAATCCTCTTGATATTAGAAAAGGTGGTGAATGCATTAGCATTTAATTAAAATGCTCACCAAGAACAATTATTAAAGCAGAGAGCTCTGAGATCTGTAGAGGCAGGCGTTAGAAGGGAATCTGTGATGCTGGCCCAGTGACTCATCAACGCTCCACAACCCAGCCTCCTGCAGGTCTGAAGGCAGCCTGTCCAAACCGTCACCTATGGCAGCCTGGTGCACACAGTGTTCCCGTCACATGGTGGGGTAAGGTGGGTACAGGGGACCCGTTTACTTGTTAAGCATGCTCAGGGGAGCAACGAGCAAACCACGACACCCAAAATTGACCCTTTGAACTGTGAGGTAAGTCTCCGTGTGTGTGTGTGTGTGTGTGTGCGTTTTAGGACTATGGCAATTATGTTAAAATCCTAATTCAATTGTATTTATTTTTCCACCCAATTAGTGCAATTATCATTATTACCACGTCAACTCTTGTTAACTGCAGCTGAAATGTGATTTGGAATAAATTGTCTCAAACTTACAAATTGGAGGCGGCCTCTAGCTCACCCAGTAAAAGCGTTCGCCCCATGCGGCAACCTGCAGCCCTTTGCTGCGTGTCATCCCCCATCTTTCCCCTTTCCTGTCTATGCACAGTCACTATCTAATAAAAGGGACAAAAAAAAAAAAAAAAAAAAATCAAAAAAGAAAAAAAAGAAACTTTCAAATTGGTAACAACTGTGGCTGCTCGTGTACCATTTGAAAATATAGTTTCCTACTAAATAGACAATGACAAGTGTTCAGAGACTGGAACAATAGTACACCCCATTTATCACTTTGTTCTCAGGTGCAGTCAAATGTAGGATAATCAACAGCAATGGTATAGTATACAGTTTAGTTTCTTAAAACAAGTACTGATTATGACTCAATTGTAAATGCACGATTGGAAATAATTTAATAATTTTATGAATTCTGGATTTAAATATAGAAATACATTTACATTTTTAAATGCAATGAAAAACACCCTGACATAACAACACAAAAGGTCCTCTTCATGTATGTGTAGGTTTGTCCTTACATGCCAAGAAGTGAGAGAGAGAGAATGTAAGTTTTACGAGCATCTCTCTGTGTGAGGTACAAGCAGTAAGGGCAGTACAGTAGATGAGAGACCACCCAGACTGAATGAGGTCAACAGGACTGACGGTATACGTAGGTGGATCAGTAAATTGCATATTACTGTCCACTTAACCTGCTCTCGTGCCTGCTCAAACAACTTTAACTTTTTACCTTTTCTTATTCTTTCTTTTTTACACTCCAGTCTGGTGATCAGTTTTACAAATGGAAATATAAACAGTAGATCCAATCAACAGTCTGTAGTTTAGATCTTAAATAGCTTTTGAACTTGACTGACTTTGATGCCAGCATCACACGGTCATTGTCACATGTTTCACATTGCAGCCCTCACAGTTTGGAATGAGGCTAGCTATCATACAATATTTAAATGAGGCGTTGGGAACAATTTAAATATGGTTTCACTGACTTGTGTATTTCATTAACTAACACTGAACTACTTAACTCCTGTCAGTAGCTGACT
Organism: Percina caprodes; assembly: GCA_013375575.1. Classification (NCBI taxonomy): domain Eukaryota; kingdom Metazoa; phylum Chordata; class Actinopteri; order Perciformes; family Percidae; genus Percina; species Percina caprodes. The sequence goes on along the minus strand of JABXJD010000007.1, from coordinate 1,806,521 downwards.
CATCCTAGATAAACACGTCAATGCAGTAAAATTCTTTTGTTCTCCTTCCTCCTTGTTAGGCTGAGAGTTGCCACCCAAAAGCAAAATCAATAGAAAGCTTCAGTGACTGAGACTCTTTATGAATGTTTTTTATCAATGGCAGGTGAGAGAAATTAAATGGAAGCCATAAATAAAGGAAAGAGAAATGTCTGGGGAGTGGTGTTTACCAATGTTTTCTTTTTTCTCCCTCAAAAATCTGTGCTGCTGTTTCAGTTTCACGCTGGGAACGGGAGCAGTGTCTGTCAGAGATTAACACAACACAGAGGGAGCAGGAAGAGAGACAGACAGACGGAAAAAGAGGGAAAGAAAGGAGGGAGGGAGGGAGGGATTGAGGAAGACAGAGCAGATAAACACAAAAGGGATTTTTGAAAAAAAAAAATCAGTGAAAGTGAAAGACATCTTTAAAAAGCGGCAGCAAACCACCAGAGATCCACAAAAGGAATGAGGGGTGGTGATGGTTTATAAATAGAGGAGACAGAAACCAGGGCCTCTCCCCTCACTGGATGCCACATTAATTATGCGTGTCTGCATCAGGAGAAATTAAGATATGGCTGTGTGGCAGCTTAGAGAAAGAGATTGAGAATGGAGTGGGATAGGGAGAAATTGCAGTAGAGGAGGGAGAGAATGGAGAAATATTCAATTTTGCTTAGGAAGGTTCCTAACAGAGTGAAATGACCCGGAAGTGGTTATGTGGCTGCCATGATAAGAGCCATTCGAACTGTCTTCGTGATAAGAAAAGGTGCTTCCTTTGTTACCTTCTTTAGAATAGGATACACAGGGCCATCCTTTACCAAAGAAAAGGAGATAATTGCCATCCCACAAGTCCTTGCAGCATCAAAATTTAAAGTGAAGCATCACCATTTCACTGTTCATATTCAGGATATTAAGGTGCGCAGTAGTGCCAGCCATAACCCTATGCGTGTGTACATTTTATGTTTTGGGAAGTGTGAGTGAGGCAGAAATGAGTAGAAAAAGAGAAGCCGGAGAGAGAAAAGGCCATTAGTGGAAAACCAATACAAAGGCGAGAAAAGCGTGTCCAGGTTTCCCCCAGAGTGGGGATGACCTGTATTTGGCACAGTTCCGGCGTGTTGCCCTCTCTACTGGACCCAATTCAGTACAAGAGCGCAGCTTTAGGGAATTCAAATCGAAATATTAGTCAGTCATCGTCATGGTCCCTGAAGCCTTTTTCTCATCCGATTCTTCCATAGGGGTTAGTGTTTCTGCAGTGCCATCATGGCGCTCACCACTTATGTGTTTAACTGGTGATTGTTAACACCTTTTCAAGATACAATTTGAAGACAAAAGTCTAATAGGCACACGCTTTTCTTTAATGCAGGTTTTGTCACAAAGGGTATTAAAGTTCGCACCAATAAGGACAGTAACGTCGAGCTTAACGTTTGCATTTCCAGATACCGCCAATTAAATATTAAGAATTTTCATTTAAAATTTGAGTTGGAGGTGTTTATGGAACAATTATCACTCAGTACAAGCGCAAATAACACTGCTGGATTTAATCTTCATGATAACGTGGATGATATGGAGTGAAAAAAACAAGTGCGAGGCACCAATACTTTATGTTATTTATTTATATATATATATATATATATATATATATATATATATATATATATATATATATATATATATATATATATATATAAAATATTAAGAGTAATCGTTATTTCCACATGTACTTTCTGCAGTCTGACATCAGTTCACCACCTCACCATTTGCGTTGCCAATTCCCATTGCCTCCTAAATGTGCGCACGCATGAGTTAGAGTTTGCGTGGAGGACCGCACATTCTCCCATCAAGTTTGTTTTTTATATATCTCAACCTTTACGTGGGAAGCGCCGTACATACATTTTCAGCCCTGTTTTGTGCGTATGCCACATTTATGAATGAGACCCCTGTGCTTTATAATGACGAAAGTTTATGCACCGTTCTGATACCACATAATAAAGCCCTAAAGAATCTATGTTAAAAGTAGTTTGTTCTTTTTTGTTATAACTTACTGTCAAACTGGCTTAAAAAAGAAAGTTCTGTGGCATTCATTGTTTAAGAGTTTAACCTGAGCCAGACCGACAAAGATAGAAACCATATATCATCCATACAGGGATAATAGTTTACAGTTGTTACTTACAAACTTAAAAAATAAAATATATGACACACTGGTATCGGATCAGTACTCGGTATCGGCCGATACACAAGTTCAAGTATCAGAATCGGTATCGGAAAGCAAGAAATGGTATCGGACCATCTCTAGTTTTCACCATGGCATGGATTGTCCTCTCACTGCGGAGCACCTTTCATTGACTTGACGTTTACCATTGGGGTTAAGGAAAAGTTGGAACGGACTTAGGAGGTACATTTTGACCGCAGCCCAAATGTCAGTCATATCTAAAACTGGACACCAAAGGCGACAATGGGAGGTGAGAGAGAGGCAAAAATGAATGGAAAAAAAGAGAAAGTGGAGAGAGAAAGGCTATTAGTGGAAATACAAAACAAAGACGCAAGACGAGAAAAGCGTGTCCACGCCTGAACTCAAACTCACTCTCAAAAGGAGACCAGAGAGAACAACTAATTACAGAGTCATGGAAAACAGAAGTGCGAGAAGAAAAAAAAAGCATAGGGACCATTGAGTTACTTAACCCGTCATCAAATCAACAGCCCTACAAAACTCAAAAATGCAGCGTGAGCAAGAAAATATTTTATGAATGCAAATAAATACACCGCTAACACTAAAATCAAATGTCATTCACGTGAGGCCATCTTCTGAACATCTTAAAAACCTTGTGCAATCAGATGCCATTCAAAAATGAATCAACAGCAGAAACGTATGCTAATGAAATCAAATGATGCATATTCATCTTCGAGTGTCACACACCTTAATAACCTGTTTCAGTCACGCTCTGGGAAAGAAGAGATGGAGAGAAAGCTGCACAAACCATTTCTACCTCTCCGTTCTACATCACGTCTTTTATTCTGCTGCTACTTACTCATCTCTTGTTAGAGCTTCTTCTTACCTTTTCACTCTGGCGTTTTCTCAAGCAACGCTCCTGTTTCAGTGCCAGGCGATCCTATAACATTACACTAGCATCTGACTGATATATGCGGGTTTCTGAACTGTGACTTGTTTCGTCTTCCCCTTGCTATGTTTCAGTTTGTTTAGTGAACATATTTAAGCCGGTGAACCAGAAGAATTACACCTAAACTGATTTTCTACACAGGGAATTTCAACCAGTTACTTTCTTTTGGTTCATTTTGCCTTTTTATTTTTGGAAAAGTGACAGCGCTCATGTGTGAACGCTTAACTTTGTTGTTATCTACTTGTATGTGTCCATTTGAGAGTGACTGTTTGTGTTCATATTTGTCCATAACAGCAGGTCAGTGCAGCCAGCCAACCAGCCCCCGCACTGGGCTCAGGCCTCATTAGATGGCTCGGTCCTGCCTGCTAACTCCCACCTACCTGTGAAAAACTTGCTGACACCACAGATGACTGGCAAGGGAGAAAATGTGTGATGTGTGTGTGTGTGTGTGTGTGTGTGTGTGTGTGTGTGTGTGTGTGTGTGTGTGTGTGTGTGTGTGTGTGTGTGTATGGATGTATGTGGATAATAAATTCTTAATTGAATCTGCGTGTCTATTGGAAAGACTAAGGAGAATGTGGCAAAGCATGTGTACAAGTGTTAGGAATCCGATTATTTATGCATTGGTGCATATATGTGCATCTGTAAAAGCAATAACAATTCCTTTTAACATGTCTCTGCACCGCATTGACTCATGGGGGGAGATTTGTATCCCTGTCAGTCAAAATCCGCTGCTGGTTGCTTCAATTGTTTCCCAGCCGAGTCGTTCCAGTTCCAACCTATACTACTGGCTCGCCACAGAAACACATCCATATACACACTAACACTGGTCCACCTCCAGTGCTGGCCAAGGCTACATTTCCATGACAATTAAACACCGGAGGACAGTGAAGTTAGCCACCCTACGCAAAAAAGCCCTTTATAAACGGTGATAGGAATGGAGAGGGGGAGTTAAAGAGAGCAAAAGAGAGGGAGTGTGTGGCCTGGATAAGTGGTGGCAGGATTATAGCTAGTTCCATTATGGCTTTGGTCCGTTCACTGCTCCTTATAAAAACCTATTAGCATGTGAATGAACAGGCACACACTGTAGTTTTCTAAACCCCAGGAGCACTGATCCACTATCAGGTGAGCTTTCCATAAACTAGTAAGCGGGGGAGGATAGTGCATGTGTGCGTGTCTGTGTTTTGGGGTTAGTGTAGTTGTTTGTGGATTTTTGTTGAGATTCCACATAAATCAATGTATACGTACAGTGCAATCAGCTTATTAAAGTCACTGACCCAATCTTTGCTGCCTGTTTCTGATATCAGGCATCAAACCAAATGTCAAATTGCAAAAAGAAAAACAAAAGAATTTTGTTTGGAGGAGATTCCTTTGGTGGAAAAAAGGTGGATCTCTGTCCTGGGTGGATTTTTTTTTTGGAAAGATTGTCTAAACAAGAGACATCCTGTCTATACCACAAGGAAATATATGTATGAATGTCTTATATTATAATAATAATGACAAATTGCCTAGAAAATAACATCAAATGTGGGTATAATTCTTTATTTTTCTAATTAACAAATTAAATTAAAGACATTTTAATATGAGTTGCTCGAATAAAATGGGCTGGATCGACGTGGCAATCGCACAAAAACAAAAAGCCAGAATGCCTGATGGAAATTAGTTTTCAAGCCAAAGTAGCGTCTGGGTTTATCAGTAGCTGTTATTAAAAGTATAATAGACATTATTTTCTCGCATCTCTGAACAAACATGATTGTGTGCTCAAAGCAGACTAAACTTGGACTGTGAGTGTGAAAATAAAATGGAGCAATGTGGGTGCCAAAATAGCAGAGCACCAAAGAGTTAGCAACATGGGAATGGGCATTGAAACACTAGTAGGGAATGATGAAAACAGGGCCAGAATGTCCCTCTATACTGCTTACCTCCCTTTGCAGCACCAGCTCTTTGGTGAACAGCATGGCCTCATCACTGAATGGTTCCGCCACCTGGATCCCCCCAGGCGTATTTCTGGAACTGCGTGGACATTCAATACCTGGCCAAAGACAACACAGTTGCAGGAGTTAAAGGTTAGCACAGCAGCTAATCAAAAGAACAGCAAGATGTCCCGAACAGTTTTAACATGATTTGGCTTGCACAAATGCAGAAGTACTGTTGCCATCAGCATGTCAGTGACTTGATGCGTATCCACAACTTTCAGGACCTCTACTGCAATGAACAACGGATGCCACTTCATAGGCCAAGGTCAAAATGGCTATGCACACTATTTCACAAAAGGTATGTACGTGGCACAACACAGATTAACCAGCTACACTATCATCAGCACTTAGTGGATAATTGGTCATCAAGGGGTCAATAATGAGTGCCTAAAGTGATTCTGTATAAGCAGTTTCAACTGAAAAACAGCCTTGTTGAATTTACGTTTCTGGGACCTTTCGACATCAACTCTGCTAGATTTTCAGAGGCTTTCTTGTAGAGTTCAGGTAGTAATGGATAAGCTTTGGGGCAAAGGTGGGGGAAAGAGGAATGAGTAGATATAAAGGCTCTGTATTTCATGGTTTAAAATATATACAGTATATACTGTGATACAAAGAGGTATATGCAAGAAAGGTACTGTATATGCATAAGAGATCATTTCTGTGTTTGAGGGTAAATGTGACTAGGCTGTAAGGTAGAAAGACAGAGTGAGTGAGTGAGTGACAGACAATTTTTTATCTTAGAATTGATATCACCATTCTCTGCCATGATTTTTTTTTTCCTCACAAAGTGTAATGTTTATTGCACACAATGGACCATGACAAAAGAAAAAAATTTGGCAGTACCAAACGGATGGCAGTGAGGCACCTATAGCGTATCACCACAAGCCTGTAAACATAGAGGCGTCAATGAAGAAAAGGGAGAGCATTGCAGCACTTGGGAGCCCTTTAAAACCTATTATATAAAGTCTATGTTTAAAACTCACAGAAGAAGTAGTAGCATTTGTGATGCAGTTGGCTCGTAAAATTAAATGAGAATTAAAATATATATACATATATACACATATATATATACACACACATATATACATACATACACATACATACATATACATACACACAGTATATAAATCAAAGTTATTTAAAAATGTAATTGTGAACAGGATGAATCGAGATCGCAACATTATAACAATTAATCGTGCCGGCCTAGTGAGTATGTTTTTGAGTGTTGTGAATGTACAGCTTCTATTGCAGGAGCATACCTAGCTTCAATATAGATTCACTTCTTTTGTTTCTGATACACCTTAGGACCTGATGTACTATGTCTATGCAACGTGTGTTTAAATGCACAGACCAGTAAAGCTTGTGTGTAAAGGTGAAAACACCTAACACTAGCTACATGTTAATCCTTAAATGAATATGCACAGTAGCAAGCAGGTTGGTGCAGTATTGATTCAAGCAGAGAAACTTAATGACAGTTTTGGTTTCCAGCATTGTACTAATAAAGCAACAGCTCTCTCCCAGGGTGTTCCTTTCTTCTCTGACTCACATGTTGAATTTAATGACCTTCACTAGCATGACAGAAATGTGCGCAGGGTTGACTCCTGAGGCAGCAGATGCATAGAAGTAAAATCAGATGTATTAGCGCCATGGTCACCTCACAGTAAGACTAACTTGGCTTTGAAAATTACTGCTTTTCCATGGACGTTTGGGCATGTTCTCCCCATGTTCTTCATGGTTTCCTTAGTCAAGTGATGTACCGGTGTTCCCCAGACTTTTGGACAGAGAATGCTGCTGAGCTCTTATTTCAAATGTGACAGTAATATATATATATATATATATATATATATATATATATATATATATATATATATATATATATATATATATATATATATATATATATATATATATATATATATATATATATATATAATATAATATGTCAGGCCCCTTTAAACTTGTCAGCTAACCTAATGGTTTCCTAGCTGATTTTATAATAAAATAAAATAACCTACTAGTTTTTTTTGTACTTTCTGTTCCCTACAGAAACCTCTGCATAAGTCTGTCCCATTTTTGAGAAGAACAAGAGACATCAGCGTATTCACACTGGCAATGAAGGGAAAATGACCTAGGAAAGGCAAAATGAGGCCACAGGACAGTCAGCACCAAAGTGTTATTATTATTATAACTGTTGAGTCAACTTTTATAAGACAAATGTATTCAATATACAGCAGGGAGAATTTAAACTAATTAGACATGCACATTTCTGTTTTGCATTAAACCATTTGCATCTTTGCGCTCTAGATATGAGATTTTGCAAAATGGTGATACAATAATTTATATTTCTTTAAATGAGATTCATACATAGATTTATACATAAAGTAAATACGAGAAGGTAAACATGGAAAACCCACAGTAACAAAATGATTTAATAAAGAATTGCTTTAAAAATTTACCTAAATAAGGGGTAAAAAAAGAGGTCCCACTATACGATATTATCAAGATGTATGTCACATATTGCAATTTATGACCTTTTCCAAACTTTAACAAATTATGTCCCCAAAGGAAACGTTGTCAACATCAGTTTTATCTAAAAATATACATTTCTCTGCACCATCTAGTGGATTGAAAAAACAATTAATGTTCTTGTTCCAGTACCAAACAGTTAAAAAAGGTATAAAGATATGAGGAAACACTGATGGCCAGTATCTGCTTGTATTAATAGAAGTGGACCAGGACAGGGCTTCAACAGGGGACAGTGTGGCTTTAACAGTGCCAGAATGAAGAGTAGAGGGATGTGGGATGCCAAATAAAAAGAAGAGACAAAGACATAAGAGGGAAAACAATGGAAGGGCAAATACTGCACACTCTTTGCAAAAACTGATGTATGAAGTAATTGAGAGCTATGATTAAGAGCTAGAACTGTGTCTTTCTAACATAATCCACAGAAAAGACTTCATTACATTTAGCTGATGCCTTTATCTGAAGCAACTTACAATAAATGCAGGGCCAGATTCAGGACTACCGGTACAGGTCATGTTTAACTTTACAGCACATCTATCTATTAATTACAGGAAGGTCTGTGTGTGTGTAGTTGCTTCATGTACATTTATTAAAAACTTTGCATTGATTAGCTTTTCATATAGTCAAAGCTCTGAGACAAGGCCGTTATGTTTAAATAATGGCCATCGCTACTAACGTGCACACATGTATTGTTTGTATCACAAGCATGGTCGGTCAGCGAAGGCGCAGTCGCAGCTGTTGCTGCAGGAAACCAACTCGTATGACAATGCACGGACCAAAGCTAGCAAGCACTTTCTTACCACTGCTGCCGTGTAAGTATCTTCCTTCCCTCATTTTGAGGCACCAAGTGCTAAACGCCTTACGGCTTCCCGTCTCCACCCTTTTCCTCTTGTCCTCTTCATCATGCCCAGCGCCATTTGGTTTTAACTCCTTTTTCTAAAGCTGTATCTACATGCTCCAAGTTCGATAAACTTTGCCTCGGAGACGGTCTCCGGGAGACCACAGCACTCTCGCTGTTGCCCTTGCCAACACTAAATATCAAACACAAGCCAGACACTATATAGTATTAAATTGCTTCCAGAAGCGGAATATAAAGTAATCTCAGAGATTATTCCTTTACAGCGCTGTGCAATTCGAGAAAATCTCAGAGCTGAATCAGGCAGACAGAGCACTTTTCAGACTCACCCCAGGTTAATTAAGATTAGGCTACTGCTAACTAATAGCATTGCCATTACCGTCGCCAAAATACACCCGCGAATCAAATCCCCTACTTCACCGTTAACTGTCAAGCCACTAAACTTGTATGGAAATTAACACCTCTACTGAAATGTTAAATTCGTTAAAGATCATACGACACCTACACACCCACCCACACCCAGAGCGTGGTTCTGGTGGTTGATTAACGCATATAGGTGCTGACGGGCCGGGTAGGTAGCACAAAGACAGTTAAGGTAGTGCACTGCCATGGCGCTAATGGCTGATTACTTCACACTGTCATTGTGATATTTTGTGATTCAATTCTGAATCTGCAACATTCTCTGTCAGGTAAATCAGTAAGTTTGTAGTAGGGTATACAGAGGAGTTGCATATGAAGTAATACCACAGGCCAAGCAATCAGCCAGGTTCCAAACAGGCACATTTAACAGACACTGCACTAGTGTAGTACAATGTCTGCATCAGCAGCTATTGTTAATCCAGCCCAAGCTATCTTAAAAAGACAAAACATCCCAAACAACCTTAATACACAAAGTAATAGGGTTAGAAATGGGAAGAAATTGGTGGTTTTAATAACAGACTGTAAAATAAGAGATATAGACACACATATCTCTATATATATGCTGTCCTTAAATGATCTACAGCTTTCCGGACTGCAACACACGCACACGTACGCACACGTCTCCTCCTTGCAGCATTTAAACCAAGCCGGGAGTCACTTAGCACAGCCAATTTTAACCTGCACCATGATATAGTACATAACTCACGCTTGACACCAAGATAAACATCTGGGACAAACTACAGGATATCTATCTTATCTGATCTCAGAGACAAACAAGACATACACTGATCACTACTGACATCACACTACACACAGAAGCAAAAGCACACACACAATGCTGTTATACGGCATCTTGCACATGTTGTTCCTCACACTGGCCTGAAGCGCATGCCCACCCGTCAATCCACCGTACACCATATTCTGGAAGACATCAGGTCTGGAAGACGTGGATATTAGATTTCTCATTTTAAAATGTGTGTGTCAGGCTTTGGAGACATAACTAAAAACAGAGTTAGCAATGACAAAATAGTGCACAACTAAATGAACTGCTTAAAAAAAAAAAAAAATCAATTTGTGTCATTTTCCCAATTCTGCAACCGAGAAGAACAAGCTATCCACCGTATCATTAAATAATGCTGTTTGTATCACTTTTCATCCATGCTTCTTTCTCCTTCCATACATCTTTGACTCTGGGAAGGCCCTGTGAAGAAGATGTAACATTTTAATCTGTGATTCAGGGTGAGCCGTCCGCTTGTGAAATGCAGCCCATCCCCTTAGCTCGAACACACACAGCTTTGTTGCTCAGTCATACACGCACACACTACAGTTCCTCCTTCTCACCCCATAAACTGTCAGTTTCTGCATAGACTAGACAATTGTCCTCATCATAAATCCTCGTCTTTCTTCCACAACCACTCAATTACAAACATACAATTAGTTCCATTTCTAAATATAAAGCATGCATATACCCTTTAAGCCTCTGCCCCACCCCGTGTTTTTACCTTTAAATAGAGCCAGGCTAGCAGTTTCCCCCTGCTTCAGGTGTTTGTGCTAAGCTACTGGTTCCATCTTGATATTAACAAGCAGATATGAGAGTAGTTTCAATCTTCTCATCTAAGTCTTGAAAAGAAGGTGAATGTGCATTTCTCAAACTTTCAAACTATTGCTTTAACTGGTATTTCGTAACCTCACTGCCATACTGTTCAACTGGAGTACTTGTAAAAGTTGAGTAATACTCCCAGTCCTTGAAATGCACTAGTAGGAGCCATGCAAATATACAAGTCACAAAACAGGCTGTATTCTTTTCAGCGAGGAATGGTCTAGTTCTTAAAAAGCCAAACTAATTGGATGAATTCATATGCATTCATTTGTAGCAAGCAGTTTCTTTTCTAATATGTATATTTATACCCTGTAACTGAATGTGTTTTCAATTGACTCAACATTTAGCAGGAACAGGACTGTTTGACCTCTCTTCCTTTGCTAACCAAGCTGAGATAACGAGCTCTCTTGTAGAAATGGGTCAGCAGGGAGAAATGTGGCAATGTACGGCTGCAGTGCATTAGTGTCATCACTGGAATTTACACAAACATACATCATGTCGCAAATTCCTATACTAATAATGTGCATATTGATTAGCCTCTGACTTTTTGCTCATAACCTGCCAGGCGCTTTGTGCTCTTGCTTTGGCATGTCTACAGGTATAAATGGATACTTGCAGGACACAGTCAGCTCAGTATGAATTCCATTAGTGTCTATCTTTTTAATGTTACTAATATAGTAATTCATGATTTTTGACAAACAGCTGACAGGACATAATTAGCACTGCGGCAGACAAAAAACAAAGTCATAAAAGCCAGGGAGGCGTGTGAGTGTGCATGTGTGTGTTATTACAGCTCTAATACTCATGCTTCTTTCCTCCATCACCAAGGAGACTATAATTCTGTTTGAATATAACCTATATCTTCTCATCCCTATACCATCCTTATATGAATATCTCCCCCTCCCTGGGTAGCAGTCAGTTGCAAGCAAGAAGTTCAGCGGTGGGTGGAAGATGCAGGTTGGCAACATATAGGTTAGCGAGGGTGAATGGGAGGCAGACGAAGGGAGCATGCTCAAGCCATCCCACCGTCTCACCATTATCTCACTATGGCTCACTAATGCAAAGCCTCATTTCCTCAGACTAGGCTTCGGAAACACCATGCCCTTTCCTCCAGAGCACACAACAGTGCCAAGGAAATATTTAGATATTTCATTTGTAATATTTGTTTTTTTATTTAAAAAATACTAATAAAAAGCATGGTCTTTAAATCAAAAACTACACCGTGGCATGTTCCGTTTTCTATGCAAAGCTGGTTGGATAATGCAACCCAAATAATGAGGTGTAGGCTTAAGTAAGGCCTGTGGTAAGTTAAGTAATGCCTAGAAAAATTGTGGTTTTCTTTCAAGCAGCAATACACTGAAGCACATATCAGATGTCACATTCACTAGGCATAATAATCTATAATGAAATTCACATTTAATTACTTCTCATGCACAGCAAACTCATTTTTGTTAATTAATAAAGTTTAGTAGGTTAGACGTGAGCATAAGCTATGGTGCAGGATTGATTTATTACAGGGCCAACACAGCTCATGTTTATGTTCAAAATCACAGCTTATAAAGTAGTAAAGTAAATGCCAATGAAATGTTAATACAAGTAATTATTTCCTCCTTACCAGAAACTTTATTACGTGGCATGCCTTAAAATGTGTCAATGTGTCTCAAAGCCTCAAAACATCCAGACCCCTGATTTCTAATAACCGTGTGAATCTCAAGGAGATGCAGTGCTGCAGTCACACACAAATACACTGATATGTAGAGGTCGGAGCACAATAACACTTTATTTGCAGACCTTTCCTGACTCACATGCTACAACGCAAACCCTTTTGCACACACTTATTTTAGGAAACAGTCTATAAATTGTCTGCTCCACTTCTCCATCTTTCAATCTCCTGCACTCACACACACACACACACACACACACACACACACACACACACACACACACACACACACACACACACACACACACACACACACACACACACACACACACACACACACACACACACACACACACACACACACACACACACACACACACACACACACACACACACACACACACACACACACACACACACACACACACACACACACACACACACACACACACACACACACACACACACACACACACACACACACAAACAAACAGCACTAGGCCACACACTGATGGCTAATGTTTCTTGCTGACACTGTAAATCTTTATGTCCGAGTGATGGGTGTTTTATCTTTTTGACAGACTGCTGCTCAACATACCTTTCCAAGTAACTTTGAAAGTATGCTTCACCTGCTGTGGCCTCCCTTGGAAACTCTGTAAGCTACAGAAGCTAGTAAACTTTTATGGCCTTTTCGATGCTTGGTGTCCCTAAGCTTCAACGGGCCTCTATACCCACAGCTCTTACTTTACCTTCTCTTTTTATCATCCTACCTCTGTCTGCTACATTCTCAAATCCTTTTTTTTTCCTGCATAGAAGCCCTCCTTTCCCTTTGGGAAACAGGATGACTCCTTTACCCTTTATCAAACTTGCATACGGAAGTGAAGCCATGTGGGCCAGCAAGTGAGAGGAGAAGAAAAGAAAAGGTGACATGGGAGAAGAGGAAAGGGAACTTCCCTTCAACTCCTGAAGCACACCTCCGGCCCCTCTTTGAAGCATAGGCTTCTCTCGCTACCCTTTGTTTCCTGCTCCCCCCCCGTTTTTTTCTCAAAGCACCGTCTTTATCCATCAAGGAGAATCTGGAGAAGGAAGCAGACTATGTGCTGGGTAGATACCGAGGCTTTAAAAGGTGCGTCACTGGAGAAACAAGTAATGAATGGGGTTCAGAATTAAATCAAGACAAATAATATGGCTAAAGCAAGGGGAAAGGATGCCACTGCAAGCTGGTAGTTCAGATTCTAAGATGCATGTATTGTGTTCATGGTATTATTATTTTGACTTGCTGTGTTGCATCACTTACTGCCTTGGGAGTATTATATTTGCAGCTCTACAGTAAACAGTTTGTTCTTCAATGGCCTCCCACGACATTGTTAAAGAATAAAGATGTGGCCATGATGAATACAGAATGAAAACAACAGGGCTAATGAAACAGATGACTAATGCATAATATTCCCTATTTGCCTGCATGTAGAAATATTTAGTCAGAGCAACTCACACATACACTTTCCAAAACCCCTTTCAATTGAATATTTACAAGGATATGCAAATAATGGTTCCATTTAATTCAATATGTATATACTAACTACATTCTAACATGCATACTGCAATTTCTATGATGAGACACCTATTTAACTTTAAAATACTGAGCATATCTGAAATATGCAGTACTGAGATCTGCTCGTATGGAACACCGGAGGTGACATGGGGGACCGAGGGGAAAAAAAAATGCTGGAGGATTTGTTGTCACACTTTTACGAGATATTGACTTGGTTTTGCGAGATATCGAGTTTCATTTGCGAGATCTCGCAACAAACAATAAGCCTAGCTAGCTTGTAGTGCGTTAGCTAGCTAGTAGCATGACATGATTCCATCTCCTTGGTTGTCTAAATACATCAATCGTTTATTTTGATAACCATTACCAATTAAAACAGTGTTATAAGGAACATTGTTGTTGACTGTTGATGTCAATAGCGCTAGTTTGTGTTGTCGTAGCAACATGCTCGTTCATGAGCTTTTTCCCCTTGTCTCTTACAAGTATAGCTAGTTTGTTTGGCCATGGTATAGCTAGCTAGCTATGTGGCGAACTCATGAACATGCCGTTTCATTGTATAAAATATCCACTAACGATAAACATTTTGTTTTCATTGTTCCTGATAGTTTACATGTGTATCAAAATAAATTATGAATGTATTCAGGCAACCAAACAGATGTAATCATGCCATGCTACTAGCTAGGTACTAGCTAGCTACTAAGGTTAGCCTGCAGTCATTGACATAAACAGTCAACGTCCATTGTAACACTTTGGCATGTATTAATTAGTAATGCTTATCAAAATAAACATTGGATGTATTTAGACAACCAAGGAGATGTAATCATGTTGTGCTACTAGCTAGCTAAGCCTTATTGTTTGTTGGATTTGCTAGATCTTGCAAATAAAACTCGATATCTCGCAAATTAAACTCGCTATCTTGCAAAACAAAGTCAAGATCTCGCAAAATCTTGCAAAAGTGTTTGTCCCCAGTACATGTTTTTTTTGTTAATTTTTATTTTTTTCTTTACCCTCCACGTCACCTCCAGGGCTCCGTACAACACCTCATTATCCAACTGATGTGTGATTAAAAAAATAAGGTCAAAAGAGCAGCATACACAGATAAACACTAGAGGCTTGGGGAAGAAAATGTATCATGTATGTGTCATTTCAAACATAGCCTATGGTGCAGATGGGTGAACAAAACACACAAAGATAACTTTGACAGGGAAGACAGAGTGGAAAGAGATAGGAAGCGCTTTGAGATTAGAGGTAGAAAGATAATAAGGGGTTGTTTGAGCCCAAGGGCTTAATTTCATGTATGGAGACTTTACATCAATGATCAGACAAAGAAAACCATGGATTACAAAAACATACATGCAACCATAACAAGATGAAAAAGAAGGTGATGACAAGAAACACAGACAGACAGGACTCTAATTGGAATAGCGGTTAAAATAAACAAAAAAAGGAAAGGGCGTGATGTGTCAATGTATCAATCAGGGCTAATCCAGCTTAATGTGTATATTAAAGGCAATACGTGTCATCTCATTTTCAGCAGATGTATCTTTTCTTCTAGGGACGACCTTAATCAAATACGCCTAGGCTATCAGCTCTAATGTGCTTCTCCCGATTTTCTAATAACCTTTGATTGAATAAAATCATTCCAAAAGTAGACTGACTATGTAAACACCATCTCTCACACACCTGACATTTTCACTGAGAACTCTCATTAAGGGGAAATTGTCAAATGCAAAGAGGTGCTAAAAAGAAAAATCTTACATGGCCCTAAATTGGAGACTACTTATTGACAGGGGTTATGTCGATACATCTTGTGCAGGCAGTGGGCAAAAAAATGCAATTACGAAAACCATCAGTGGAAAGCAGAAACAATCAGAAGCAAATTACAAAATTAATTAATACATCGACAGTTCAGCCGCACATAATTAAACTAAATGATGTACGTATGTCAGAAATGTATGCTGTTTGTACTACTGGAAATGGAGAGGAACTGTATTGCTGGCAAATGTTTGGCTGAAATGGAGATGGATTGAAAAGGAATTTTATTGCGACTATAACAAAGAGCATCATCTGTTGTGGAAGGGATAAGCATTCTCACCATTACCATGATCTGAAAGGATGTACAAATCATTGTTGGCTGCCAAAGATACAGTCTCTGTGTTTTTATTACTAGCGTTAACTGTCAAGCCGGTCGAGGAGCAGAAACAAATGACTAGACCTGCCATCAAATAGTCTGTATTTCATCCCATATGCATCTTACCCTAAGCTATTGTTATGTTCTTACGCTGAAAAATGGGCAGAAAAGGCTAAAAGAAGGCACTCATTCTTGGATGGATTCTTTTTAAATTATTATTCTGCTGATTGTTTTCTTGATTAAACGATTGCCCAATAAAATGTCCGAAAATAGGGGAAGATTCCATTATAATATCCCATAATGCATGGTGATGTATTCAACTCACTAATCAATTATTCAACTAATCGCTAAAAATGCAATTTCTTTCCAATTCCAATTCTGTGCCCCTATACTGCTCATCAGGTAAAAGTTATTAAAAAAGGTACTTTACTTTCTTCTCAGACACTGAGTGAATAAGGAAGAAAAAAAAAAAAAAACTTTCCACCAAGCTCATACAGTGTTATAATTGTGACAGAACCTTCCCATCCACAGGACTTTAACCTCCCATTACCTCAACACGGTGGCCTGTTTCAAATAAAAATGACCAGAAAGACGTAGAGAGCAGAGCATGAGTATATTTCAAACTTGGCAGAGAGCCAGAGACGGAAGGGTGAGGTCAAAGGGGACACATGCTTTATGCCACCCCTGGTGTTTTCTAAGACAGTGGGCTGCGGCTGATGCAACATACCCAGCTACCCCCTTGCCTGCTGAAAGGTGTGGTAGAGAGCTTGTACTCTGATCTCCAAGCTGAACACACGCACGCACGCACGCACGCACGCACGCACGCACGCACGCACGCACGCACGCGGTCAGATGAAGGAAGTGACCTTTGCACTGCGCAAGGAAACAGCTCTACCCACCAGCAAGGAGGAATGTGATGAGGCAGGTTTCTTTCGGCATGTACAACTTGAGGCGGGAGCCGCTGAAGACGTATTCTACCACAGCTTCTGACCGGCCAGCCCTCTGCAGGAAGGGCAAGAACTGCTTGGCTTTCTGTGTCTCCTAATGGACAAAAAGACAAAGAAAGGAGGTTAGATAGTGCTTAATGAAAAACCATTTCTTTAGGTTGTGTTTAAGTATATAACAGTTTACTGTAGTAAAGCAAAGGCAATCTTGTGATATCCGTAAATTAATCATATTAAAAGGCAGAGATAGGAAGTAACAAAGTACAAATAAAGTAGATTTTCCAGATATTTTTACTTTACTATTTATTTTTGTAGCGACTTTTTACATTTTCCAAAATTAGCTCGTTACGTCTATCAGGTGTGATTGTGAGTGCATGTCGGAGAATAGCATGGACAAGCGCCTCACATCGGGAGCGAGCGTGCATGGTACACGGAGAAAAAAGTGGGAGAAAAGAAAAAGAGACTAGCTGTCCAGAGGATAACCAGTTGAGATTGTGTGAGTCTTTGAGAACTTTATTTTGTGTATTGGTCTATAGTTCTGGCACATTTTAAGTAAGTTAGCTAGGGATTTTGTTGTTTGTGTTCTTCACCTGTTAGCTAGGTTGCACCTGGCTGTTGATTCATAATGGCGATTGTTGAACGCCTTGGCTCACGTTTGTATTTTAGGTTAATTATTTACATGGTACAATTAGGCTACACTGCATTAAGATAATGTAATTAATAGTGGGTTTATGGTTATTATTTTTTAGCATATATAATTCCTATGCATTGTGTATGGTAGCCTTTACAATGTTATTTATTTTATTACGACACATAAACACAGCCATAGCAGTGCTACCCATGCCCATGTTTGTACTGATGCTTGATTGTAATAAAGCATCAACAGAGGGACGTTGTCTCCGTCCGTGTTCTAACAGACACACCTGGGGCCGAGTTGGAAACCAGAATCAGCTTTAAATACAGTCCTAATCTAGTCCACACTAACAAATTTCAAATAATTTCACTGGAGTTACCGTTATTATTGTTTGCGTCATCAATACCAAATTCAATCTAATTGGATGGGAATATACAGAGAATTCTCCCAGAATCACAATTGAATTCATAGCTTGTTACTCAGTCAGAATCTTAGTAACCTGGAGTCATAGTCTCTGTCACAATAATCATATATGTGATGTTTTAGGCCTATTGGCAGACGTCCATTTAAAATGTAGAGTGCGGCATATAAACAGCCTTTTTTCCCATGTCCACTGAAGTTTCTCTGCGTGCACTCTAGTAACATTTGTGAGGTCCAGGTAGCTTTGCATTGCAAAAACAGTTGTCATTCACAAGGCTACTTTTACTTTAATACTAATTTCCAAGCCTGTACTTTGTTACTTTTACTTGAGTAAAGAAGTTAAATCAGTACTTCTACCAGAGTACGGGAAGTGAATACTTTTGCCATATCTGATAAAAGAACAAAACTGTGGACTTTTCATTGTTGAGTTATTTCAAGTTTTTGGCCTCAGTGAAAATAAAACAATATTTGATACAAAAATCAACCTTGATACGGTTTCAACAAAAGATCTCAGCTAAATGAAAAGTAACCAAAATAAACATGACAGACTAAATTGGTTGCTTTAAATCTTAGTCCTGCCTAATGAAGTCCGCTTCGCTTCTCTGAGACACGCCTGGTAACTTGTGCAATCAAAAATTATTCTCTCCCTCAAGCCTCCATCTCTGTCTCTGTCTGCAAGGGTGAGTCACTGGCTTATTGTTGTGCCCGGGCCAAAAAAAAATACAAGCAGAGCTAAATCCTGCGTATTCAAGACAGGGCTGGTGTTGCAGTGGCAGATTCATAAACAATAAAAGAAAATATTTAATGTGTGTCTACTCCAGGCGCAAGCATGTAGGCACAACAATCAGTCATGGACCAGAGTTGCGCGTGCAGTCATGGAAATAGAGGCTCAGAGGAAAGGGCGTTCAAACAAGGAAAGTCAGAAGTAAAAATGCATTTTCTAATTTCAAAAAGCATTGATGGGACATGTTTGTAGATGAGTTGAAATTTTCTTTTGGGGAATTGGTACGAAACACAGAGGGCAGTAACAGAACTGGACTGGAGACATCATGCAACAGACATCACCAGTGGGACTCATGACGTTGTGGGTAAAGGGTATGTACTTTAGCCATACGATGCACCACCTGAACTCCACCCACTGCAGTCCAAAATAGCCCCTTGAGTGGGAGAAAACAGAACCTAACATTCTGTCGTTCACACAAACACATTTACAGCACCTGCAGTGAGTGGGATGTGCAGTCTAACTTGGTTCAAAAAAAAGGGAAAAGACATGATAGAGGAGAGGACCTCATTATGCAACCTTTAGAGGTACGAGGTGAGTCAAGTGCTTTATCCACTCTCCTCCCACCACCTCTGTTCATCTCCTACACTATACGTTTATAAACCTATCTCTGCTCTATTTGTGACTGCATCCCACTCAATGTACATAATCCCTTTCAACAAACCTTTACCACCAAGCTAAAGGATGCTGACGTATGGTAGTGTGTATTTCCTTGTGTATGTGGGGAGCGCCTGTGCACGTGTGCGGGTGTGTAACAGAGCATAAAGGGAAAAGAAAAAAGGGAAGGAATGGGAAGGATGTGGAGCGAGGAATGGGAAGAAGGGGGGGGGTGTGCTGCTGCAAATCCTGTGTGTGTCCTACTGGACATGCTAAGAGAGAGGAGGAGTTGCAGCTGCATGTAAGGCACTGACCTAAACCCCCGACACTAATAACCACTGACACAGTGGCACTAATAAGAGGGAGTTTAGAGGGGCTTCACAGTGCTGATGTAACACACAAACGCATGACACAGCACAATCATGTTAAAAAGTAAAGCCAGCCTCAGCCGTTGCCGAGTTACTGGGACAGTTTTTAATGAGTAAGATGTGTAAAATCTCCAACTAGAAGTAGGGTGTGGCATTGACTGCATTTTCTTGTTATTAAAGTAAATGAATTATTGAGCACCCACCCTGAAACTACTCCCAAGTCATTGCTGCACATAGAATATGGTCAATTTAGCCAATTAAGTTCTAGGTCTTTAAAAGTATAAAATGCACTAAAACCCCTGATGAAATAACACAGGGCTGCTCGTTCAGCACAACAATTCCCTGTCATAATTATTTTTACAAGGTCCAGTAATGTATCTGTCCTGCTGACACAATAAGACATGGGGAGGTTACGATGATGACAATGTGGAACAGCACAACATCTGAGAGCAGTTATGCAGAGCAATGTCAGACTTATTAGCCAGGCAAAGTCCTATTGGTGTTAAAGAGCTTTAATAACTTGGCTGAATGCCTCTGTTCAAATGCAATGTGATAACTCTTTAAATAGCAACTTACAGAGATGTAAATGACCACCAAATCTGCTGGACCATTCAAAGTTAAAAAAAATAATAAAAAGAAGAAAAATAGGGCATAATTAATTTAACCAAATGTCTCTTTAGAGCCAAGTACAAGTGCTGCAGGAGAGCTCAAGTGATAGAGACAATGAGATGCTAATGTTTCTGAAGTTCAATTTTGAGTCATTCACAGTAGATCATGTAGTGGCTTATCAAAATGTATGAAGAGATGGCTAGTCGACAAGAACAGAGATACATAAAAGGCACTTGAATAACTGAATAAAAAAAGGTTACAGCTTTTGCATTACTTTTGAGGTTTAATAGCATTTTGAGTATAGAAATTTTGAGAAAAAAAAATAAAAAATACCAAGGTGTAAGGGTGATCGCCTGGTTTATTGACCCCCACCTTGAGGTTATTTCAAATAGGTAGATTAAGCAAAAATAATGTAGCTTCACAAAAGGTGACTTATTCACTACCTCTTGGGTGTTGTGAGAATAATATGTTTGCCAACAGCAAGAACAGTACCCAACAAGCGACATTGGCCAGTAAAGTGCCGCATTTATAGTGTGTGTGAGTGTCATCAGTACACTTTCCACTGCTCTGCTCTCAATGTGATCTCATCTAATCCAGCCACTCAGTTTGACAATGACTTAATGAAGACTACACTTGGAGTCTTTCAGGAGTGTCTCTAGAATTAATAATGGATCAAAATCTTTCCTTCACTCAGTTACAGATTGAGGAAGAGAGTGAGGATGGGGTGAACAGAAAATGCATAGGGATCAAATTTAAAAACAAGCTTCCAGGATTTTGCAAACAGAAGCACATGATTAAAAACAATGTGTACCGATCGCCCATTACTTGTTACTGGGAGATTTTATGGGTTCCCTGCGCTAATGTTCATTTGGTGAGCACTCCCAATCCGGCATCATTAGCCAAATGAAGCCTCTATCAAGCCCCTGGGCACACGTAAACAAGCTAGGACCAAGCACCACTGATGGTTTTATTAATGGCGCTGATTATTTTTAGAGGCCGATTAGTTTCTTTAAGATGAGGAAACCGGCTGTGAAGAACAGGGATGGGTGGGGTGGGAGAGGTGTGAGCCGAGGATTATAGATTGTCTTCTGAGAGACTCAAATTACTGGTAGAAAAAGTCAGTAGCTTTTGGGCATCGATGATCTGTGAGTGTCATGGGAGTTGTGTGGAAATGTAAATCCCCTGCTTGCAGAATATTGAATTATATCAGTGCATTTTGAGATGCTTGTCCTATTATACATCATAGAAAAGCTTCCATTCCCTTGTGTAGGATTATAACCTGTGTATACATACACAAAAAGACACATACCCCAGAGATATCAGCCACTCTGTGGATGGGTACCTCCTTCTTGCTGTGCAGCCCTTTCCCGTTCTTGATGGCCCTACAGTCAACACAAAAAAGAATTCACAAATATAGCTCAAGCACCATCATAATACATTCAAAACGCAGGGCTGGAGGCTTAACAGACCTGAAGAAAAGGGAGCTCTTTGAGTAATTACTGTGGATACAAAGAGTGAGCTATTGTGGCTTTGTGAAGAAGGATGTAAATTCATACCAGTTTCTTTTCCCTGAAATGCCATAATGGCTCAACCGGAAGCGCTAGAGGAAACTTTTTCCCCACCAAGATAATCTACAGGCTTGAGATGAAAAAGTGGAAATGGTGGTAGAGAAATTATAGTTAGAATGAGATATTATTGTTAGAATGGAGGGATGGGGAGAAATGGAGAGCCAAGGGTTGCTTCTTTAGAGCCAGCTAAAGCTTTAGTGATGATGACGACCACTGGTGCCTTTTTAAAAAGCCTCGAGGGCCATTTGAGATGAAGATGACTACTGTGGTTGCGACTGTGGGGTGGAATAATGCCACCTATGGGTCACTGGGAAGCAGGCTATTGCCTTAAAGATGGAGCGTGTGTATTTATGCAAGCATGTATATAGTACATGCATTTAATAGCCTGGAGGAGGTTTCTTGAGGGCTGCAGGCCATTGGCCTTATGCAGTGGGAACTAAAAATAAAACCTAGGCTATAGAAACCTCTCATCAACTCTAATAAGTCCCGCTAGGACACACACACACACACACACACACACACACACACACACACACACACACAGAGAGAGAGAGAGAGAGAGAGAGAGAAGACACAGAAGAGCAAGGCATAGGAGGACAAAATTGAAAACAGCTAGGGTGGAGAAATAAGGACAAAATGTGCAAAAGAAAAAGGGAAGCAGGAGGAGGGAGAGAGCAGAAAAGGAGGGCAGGTGGCCAGTGACACTGCATGAGAGAAAGAGGGGAGTGAAAGAGTAAGTCATATAAAAAGGAGGCTGTGGCTGCATCTGCTTTACCTATAGCCAGCAGATCTTAATCTATAGCAGAGTAATAAAGCTCATACTAAATCTCTCCACCGCACCTCCATATAATTATATTCATAGAGCCTGAGAGAGTTTTTGATTTATCATCTTAACGCTTGGGAAGGTGTATGTGTGTACAGGCAGGTATGTTTAAAACTAAATTATGCATGCCAACATATGTATGAGTGAATTTTTAAAAGCAATGATTCTGGGGAAATGTAGTTAACCACTGTTATGGGCTGTGACTTAAGATGGTGGCACTGATAAAATAAATTCTGAAAAATATGAAGTGATTTGCTTTACTTGTGCCATGTTGGATGTAACAGCAAATGTAAAAGAAATTTGGGAAAAATAGCTCCAAGGTCATATTCGATTTTCTCCTCTTCCCATGAGCAAAAATGGTCAAGGTCATGCATAACTCATGGAGTGTGAGTGTATGTCAGTGTAAAAGGGTTAGAAGATGAGTGTAGCGTGCACACATGCACGTTTTTAATTTAATTTAGTTTGAGAGACCCACTGTGCCAAGTGTGACGGCTCAGGTAAAAGGGAGATGGAAGGAGTAAATGTGAAAGCGTTTTGTTCCTCACCGAGCCTCTGCGGCAAGCAACTCGTCATAGTGGGAGGAGCGTTGGTCGTCGTCCTGTCTGTATCTGATGATTGTGGCCAGGCCTTTACTGACCAGAGCCTCCGCTATGTTACTGCAGAAAGGGGAGGGAGAAAGACTTACTTTAATAAAAAAAAATAAACAGAACAAGCATCCCCTTTGGCTTCACACAGAATTCCAAGTGAGCTAGCTCAAAAAGAACATGACGAATTTCAAAGGTGGCTTTGCAATGGAACAAAGGTCACTTAAATGTTGACATTGCACACTTGACTAACCACTTCCTCGCTATGTTTCGGATGTACTGAAGAGAGAAAGAGAAAGAGGAGAGTATTGTTGTCCCTAATGCAGCACTTAGTGGCTAGCCTTTGGACATTAGTGTTCTTGTTGATGTGTGGGAGAAAGAAAATGATGGGACGGAGTAAAGTCTTCAGAACTGAGCTTGTGCCATCAAGAGCATGCGTCTGTCCTCATGTTGCAGGCATGGGAACTGACAACATTATAGCTCTTTTTGTCATCAATAACATGCTGAAGACAGGACCATAGAGGGTCGGAAACATTTGCCCCACTGACCACTTCAACTGTCTGACCTCAGCATTCATGGGAGACCATGCAAGCTGTTATCTGTGGAGCGGAGCGGCTGGTTTCTAATGCTGGGTTGTAATTGGCTGGTCACGAGGTTGGGTCCTGACCGCTGTGTACGCACGTAGACACACTGAGGCTGTTGATTTGATGACGAACAGATGTTTACACGTGTGCATGTAACTGTGCTTTGTGACATAAAGTCCTGAGTCATACAGAGAGAAAAACAGAAGTGTGGCTTTCAACTGTTGGTTGAGAAGGGATGGTATTCAAGTCACGTGGTATTAAAGCCCTTTTATCTGGTTTTGATTAAATTTGAACCTTTTTTTTTTAAACGTTTATATCTGTGGTACTCAAACAGATACACCACATTTCCTCAAAGCAGTGTTTATAGATAGAAAATAATTGTTTGCACTGAGGCGAAAGCCATTCTTGATGGTGACAAATGATTGTTCTGTGTTGTCTTATATCACATGAAACTAACTTTTAAAATTTACGCAGGGAGACAGCTTGGTGCGTTAGTTCACTTACACTGACAAATTTAATACTGTGTGATCTGCCAGGGAGGGCTGCTTATTTGTAACAAACTCCTACTGGAAGGTTAATGTAGCATGTACTGCAAATACAGAAATAAAAGGCACGTTTCATTTATGCAGAAAGCTGGTCGTAACTGTTAAATTGTAACAATAGGGAGAATAAACCTGAATAGAACAGACTAAATCGAAAGAGAGACCATTTAGTATGATAAGATGTGCTACTTACATGCCCCCAATTGTGACTGTCGCACAGGTGCGTTCTGAGAATGCAGGGGTGCTTTCTCCTGGACCGGTAGCTGCTCTTATGTAGTCAACTGTCACATTGACCTAAAGGGGCCAAGAAAGAAAAGAATAGGTCATAAAACACTTGACAAACTGAAAGCAAAACTCCAGTTATGGTTATAATTAGCATTTCTGACTTGTGTGTGGGTATCTGTCCAAGTTCTTAAAGTCACCCCAAGTCTCACACACACACACACACACACACACACAAAACAGCTCCATAGGGACGGATTCCAATACACCCAGCCTGCAGACACACGTTTGTCAGTCAGCTGTGTGTGCACATATCCACAGGCATGTGACGGGGATAGCCTGCTTATGGCCACAGGCAGACTGTAACAGTAGGGGTGCAGCCGTACCTCTACACATAATCGATCGTTTAAGAGCTCCGTGTCAACCAAGTGTGATGGGAGGGGGAAACAAGTGTGGGAATTTGGCTCTGCTTCACAGAGTCACAGCATAGACAAAAATCAAATAGAGACTATGCAAACAGGCCTATTACAGGGACATGAACGAGACGCCAACCAGGACATGGAACAATGTTGTCTTGTCATTAGATGGATGGGATGAGTACATTGTGACATGGGCAAGCAAAGAGAAGAGCATCTGTTAAGGCAGAATGGATGTATAGTTCAGCATAAAGTGCCGTCTGTCTTTCAAGAGCAGAAAATAAAAAGGATATCGGGAGATAGATCCTGTTTTTTGGAGATCACACTTGGTTGGAACATTACATAATAAAGAGTATGCTTCTGAAACTGCTGTAGCAAAAAAACAGGTACGTTTGAGGGTTACAAATTTAATTAAAAGTTAAGATTGATAAAGTTTTAAGTGTTAGGGATTATTTGGAAGAAATGTAGGTAAGAAAATCAAATCAAGGAAATCATACTTAGTAATTGGTTCCAACACCACACATTTTAATGTAACCTTTATGAGACATTTTGATCCCAGCAGCTGTATCAGTTAAAAATAAACATCCCCTTACACCGTAATGTACATTAATAGCACCCATATCCTAACAGTGAACCTATCAGCAACAGAATGGGTTTGTGATCGCCTCATCCATAGATTATGCAACATGCTCACTTTTAACACCCCCAATTGTATTCATCTTGTAACCATGCAAATAACCCACTTATTGTCTTGAAGGAGATAATTTTATCCTCACTCCCACATTGAAGCTCATAATTTCATTGTAGCCCAAACATGACAGAGTTTCATGTCTATTCAGCTTTATTAAAAAGTGAAGCCATTCAAACGAAGGCTGAGAAAACCTTTTACATTGGTTACAATTGTGTTTATTGGCAAAGCATTCCCAGGCCTGGGTAACTGAAGAATAAGGGACAAACAAAGCAATGAAAAACAGGAAAAACTCAAGTCAGCGGACAAAACGAGATAATAAAATATGTATATGACAAATGAAAACAAAAAAGAAAACATTTGACGAAAAGATTGAAATCAACAAGCAAAAAATAAAATGGTATAATGGATGCCATAAGCTGTGACACCAGTAGTTCCACATTAAGCGAGGCGATAAGGGATTATAAACTTTGAACAAGCAATGTTAGATTAGAGGAGTTCCAGGCCCATTCTCCTTGGGCCACCTAACCGATCTTCTGATAAGGCAACGCTATAAGAACCCCCCAGAGGAGAGTGAGACAGAGGGGGGGAGGCAGTAGATGGCTGAGAAAGCGGGGGAGTGATAAGGAGGACAGCAGGACAGGTGTGAGACAATGTTTTGTTTTGCTGAGGCGACAAGCGTCATGGGGAGTTTTGGTTTGCTGTACAAAAGGAATCATGTTTGTACTTGTAATGGGAGTTTGTGTGTTTTGGAAAATAAAAATCATGTGCTGCATCTGTTGGTATCTTTGCACGTGAACAAGAGTATATACAGACATGCTCATATGCATGTGAGGTTTTCGGTGTTTATATAACTTCAGCTTTGATTATACAAGTGTGCGCCATCTGCGTGTGACTGAGCCACGGTGTGACGGCGCTACGAGCATCCACGGAGACGTTTATGGTCAACGCATCGTTCGTTGCAGTATTCTCGGAACATCATCGGCGTACAATCAAAATAATCTGAATAAGCAAGAAGTAGTAAAGAAGAAGAGAGCAGAAGTAAAAGGAAAGAAGGCTGCCTGGCATCAGTAGTAAACACATCCATGAAAAACCCTGAAGTACAACCTTTATCTACTCTAATTATTAACTGGACTGTTTATTTCCAAATCTAAACTACGGTCTGTAACACTGTTAAGAACACTCTTTCCATGTAGTTTTTTTTTTAGGTTTGACAAAACGACCTCTCATGTTTTTCCATACTCTCCAGCAAAAGTTTCCTCCCCCACAGTATTGTGTCTCTCTCTCTGATGTAATACTAACTCTCTTTGGTCTGTACATGAAGAAACATACAGATGTCCGTAGAGGCAAAGCTGCTTAGCCAGTCTTACCGGTTGACCATGTCGAACTCAAATCGCCGTGTTGTGCACGACCACGAGCCGTGACAACTTGCGGAGCCTTCACGCTGAAAACAGCCGTGGTGACGTCATTTTATGGTGCCCGTCCACACCTCAGGCCGGGAACACCGCAGCTACCATAAACATAGCTTTACATGGGACCAAGAAAAGTTGTGAACGTATGTGGATCAAAGTGAACGCATGCAAAGGTTACAACTAATTAAACAGAAGTTTTCACTGTAGTAAGACAACCCCCATGCTTGCTAAAATGACCTTCACCAGATGAATTATGCTGATGATATGGTAAGGATACCTGTGACAGATCATATCACGAGCAACAGTAATCATAGCCCAGCATGGGCTACCCCAATACAGTGTAGAATGTATTAGGTTTGCTCAAACTTATATAAGCACCTTTCAGCTGCACCTATTAAATATAACCCAAGCTCCCACAGGCAGTTTCTTTTGTATCAATTTCTAATCAAAGTGCAAATTTTATGTCGTTAGGGTTCTAAGTGGAAACAAATATGATCATAATTCAGTTTATGTTGCACAGCTACAGAGTGCCATACTGGACCTGTGAAAAAAAGGACATTAGAAATGCTTTCATACACAGCAGCCTCAGACTGCATAGTGGACATTAGCCAATTACTGTGGGTTTGAATAAAAAGAGATCTTGGAACGTCTTTAAGCCTTAAAAAGCCATGTACATGAAAGAAAGGGGCTAAAGTTGCTGCTTTGTTATTTTTTTTAAGATTCTTTTTTATTTTACTAGGCAGTGACAGACAGGAAAGGTGAGAGGGGATGACATGAAGCAAAGCACCGCAGAACAAATTCGATCCCTGGCCACTGCCAAGGATTCAGCCTTATGGGGCGCACACTCTGACTAGGTCGGCCCGCTGCTGTGTTTTTTGCAGTCTGTAATCACAGATCGCTATCATTTATATGAATTGAGCTGTGCTGGAAGGAAACAACCTCAGGCTGGGGCAGCACAACATAGAGAAGAAAAGAGGGAGCCCCATCTGGATTGTAAACCATGGGACTTGGTGACAGTTAGGCTTACCCCCTTTGCAACACACACACACACACACACACACACACACACACACACACACACACACACACACACACACACACACACACACACACACACACACACACACACACACACACACACACACACACACACACACACACACACACACACACACACACACACACACACACACACACACACACACACACACACACACCTTTCCCTCAAATCAAGTCTCACTCTCACAAATACACAACACATCAAATACCATATTGCACACCCGGTATTGTCAGCGCAAATGCACAGTCGCATGCACACCAAGAAGGGAAAACTCTGGTGCTAACGGTACTACACAAGCAGCTGCATAACAGGAGCCACTTTGAGCATGCAGGATTATCCGAATGTGCTCAACCCTGATAAGTGGCTTAATGCAACATTTCCACTGGACTTTTTTTTCTGCTGAGGCTGAGACCCAGGCGCACAAGAAGCACTACTTATAAAGTTAGCCAAATCAAGCTTTTTGGGATTATGTCACCATGCAAGCGCTGCCATTTCAATGGGGGTGGAGGGAGATATATATATATATATAAATAAATAAAAGGAGGGGGAGAGACATAGAAAGACAGAGTGAAAGGAGAACTAGAATAAATGTCATGAGGTTGTCTACCCAAACCAGTTCAGTTTACATCCAGCTTTGCTGCAAGTCGTCTCCCTCCTTTCTTGTCTTCAAGCTGTCCTGTCAATCAAAGGCCATAAAAGCCCACCAACCACATCTGTCTGACTGCCTCGGTTTCTGTGTTCTCCTCCTACCCTCACAAACCACCTCAAAAAATTCCTTCATGTGACCACATGAACTGTGTTTTGTCTTGTGCATTATGTTGTGTTGTAATGTTATGTATACTATGTTGCTGTCTGCATTTTTTCTTTTTCGAGAAAAGAATTATTAAAAAAAATAAAAAAAATAGGTGACCCCTTTAAGGTGTTGAAGGGAACACGATATCTATCGATAAACGTGAACAAGAATGGGCTAGATGGACAACCTGAAAACATAATGCCTCAGTGCTCCTCCCATGTGATTAACTTTTTATCAATTTCTCTTAAGTCTCATGTGGCTCTTGGCTGGCAAAAAAAAAAAAAGTAAATGATGAATT
Organism: Percina caprodes; assembly: GCA_013375575.1. NCBI lineage: Eukaryota > Metazoa > Chordata > Actinopteri > Perciformes > Percidae > Percina > Percina caprodes. The sequence continues at coordinate 1,777,335 of JABXJD010000007.1, read as the reverse complement.
CAAAAGAGTTGATCAAGGCTGTAGAGTTGCTGGAGCTTATGGTGTGAACAAGACAAGATTTCATCATCACTACCTGTAGCTGTAAAGTCTTCTTTCAAAGAACAGATCAGGTATTGCACAAATCCCTTTCTGCCTCTGAGAGCTATCAAATATTGACTGGCTGGCCAAAAAAAGGCAGTCTTTTGAATATGGATATTAGATATGCTTTATAAAAGATCAAAAGCACCATACTCTCCTTATAGAGATGAGGAATAGAGGATTTAATAGGGAAAAAACATTTAATGTAGCTTTATTCCCCTAAAGTGGCACGGTGGCATTAGGGCTTTGAGCTTTTGCTCAGCACACAGACTCATAGATAATGCTTAGTCACATCCTAGAAAATTCAGTCAGGGCAAAATCTGCTCATTTCCATGGTCATGCAATGCATTGCACACTCAGGCAGTCTTGGGCTTTAAAATGGAATATTGTCAAGGGGGATATCTACAGGTCCATCTGATAACTTGACCTTGTTACTGGACGGGACAATTAGCTTTGGTCATGTCCAGTTTGAGGTACATGACAAGACGATACACTTAATGATCGGATAAGCTCTGCCGTCACACCTCTGTATGAGACTCAAGTTCTCCTCCCCTTCTTATCTTCAGACAAGACCCAGACCAGAGTATTCCCTTTGAAATCCATCGGGTCAAGGCCCAATTACCCCACTGTTAAGGCAAAATATTTTTTCTTGGTTTGTGTCAGAGAGGAAAAAGAAAAGAAAAAAAAGAGCAGAATTTCATGGAATGCAGGTCTTAGTCTCTTCTACTAATGCTTATTGCTCCAAATCTGTCTCTATAGAGCTTAGCGTTCAGAAACAGGATGACAGTAAGTGGGTCGACTCAAGGCCTTTCCTTGTTGGAGTGCAACATGCGTATGCACACTTGTGCGCCTACCTGCATCCAACTTGACAATTCAAGTAGGCCAAGGTAGCATGATTAACTTTAAAACCTTGAGGGTTAAGTATTGTGCTTGCAAATAAAATATTCATCCATGGAGAGCCTGTGATTATTTCATCCAAAATAATTATTTCTTGTTGCCAAGGCAGCTGAAAAGTGTTGTTTGTACCTTTAAAAAACAGCAGTTTTGTAGGGCCTCTGATTATTTTTAAAAACACGATATATGGTGACAGAGGGCTTCATTCAGAGCTTTAGCCTTGTGTCTTAGCAACAAAGAATTGGGAGGGAGCAACAGTCCAGAAATCCTCCATTATTGATTTTGCAGACTGAGGAAGGAGGCTGAACTGCTGACAAATGGGCAAGAGCGCTCCTCTTTAACCTAATTCACTTCTGAGAGCCTATAACCACACCCTTGGAAGAACTTCAGTACCAATAAAATGTAGAGGAATACAGTGGCGTATAATGCATATAAATATATATGTACTGTATATCATAATGACAAAGAAGGGAAGTGTGACACTACATCTACAGTCGTGGTCAAAAGTTTTGAGAATGACAAGGGCTGGATTTCACAAAGTTATCTCATTCGGTGTTTGTAGATATTTTTGTCAGATGTTACTACGGTATACTGAAGTAGTATAATTACAAGCATTTCATAAGTGTCAAGGGCTTTTATTGACAATTACATTCAGTTTATGCAAAGAGTCAATATTTGCAGTGTTGACCCTTCTTTTTCAAGACCTCTGCAATTCACCCTGGCATGCTGACAATTAACGTCTGGGCCACATCCTGACTGATGGCAGTCCATTCTTGCATAATCAATTCTCAAAGTTTGTCGGAATTTGTGGGCTTTCCCGCCTCTTGAAGATTGACCACAAGTTCTCAATGGGATTAAGGTCTGGGGAGTTTCCTGGCCATGACCCAAAATGTTGATGTTTTGTTCCCCGAGCCACTTAGTTATCACTTTGGCCTTATGGCAAGGTGCTCCATCATGCTGGAAAAGGCATTGTTGGTCTACAAACTGTTTTTGGATGGTTATGAGAAGTTGCTCTCAGGATGTTTTGGTACCATTCTTTATTCATGGCTGTTTTTAGGTGAGTGAGCCCACTACCTTGGCTGAGAAGCAACCCCACACATGAATGGTCTCAGGATGCTTTACTGTTGGCAAGACACAGGACTGATGGTAACGGTCACCTTGTCTTCTCCGGACAAGCTTTTTTCCGGATGCCCCAAACAATCGAATAGGGGATTCATCTGAGAAAGTTACTTTGTCCTTTTTTTTTGTGAAAAAAAAGTCGCTAGGGGGTCTGAAAAGTTGGTAAATCTAACAACAAAGTTGCTAAGTTGGCAACACTGCTTTCATGGAGACAGATGCTGTGTGCACGGAGGGGAGGGGCTGTGTGTGTAGAGTGACAGAGAGACTGAGGGAAAGGAAATGCAGCTGAACGAATGTGTGTTATAAATAGCGTTTATATATATATATATATATATATATATATATATATATATATATATATATATATATATTCATTCATATATTCATATATATATTCATATATTAATGTAAATTAAATATATATTCATATATTAATGAAACGCAATGCGTGGCGGCTGGTGTGTGGCGCACCGCTACAATTTAGTATCTGCGGGAAACACTGCTTTTCTCTCCGATAAACACTACTGAAATACACTAAACGATTACTGTAAAATAGTTTTTTTGTTTTGTTTTTTTAAACAGGCATAAAAAAACAAAACAGAATGATTTAGATGTTGTGCTTGTGTGTGCTGAAGGCAATTATAACACACTGAACACTTTAAAGGTATAAAGTACAAATGTTGCATGTGTTATGCATGCATGATTATTGTTTACTGAATTATTTTATTCAATTAGTATTGTTCCCTTTCTTTGGGTTGCAAGCCATTGGAGCTAGCATAGGTAAACAGTTAACCACTGTGTTTTAATGCCGACATTCACTTCTACCAACAACCCAAAAATCGGTTTGTACGGCTTAGTGTTACATACCTGAGCTTCACACACACATTTCATTTTCATGCTAATGGCATAGTTTGCGCAGGATTGTTACACCTTGACAAGGCTACAGTCGCTCTATCCCCTTCAAAAAACACACTCATTATCCCCCCCAGTAACAACACAAATAAACAGCAGAATCATTATTCTTGCTTCACTCGTCAAAAGCCAGCTCATGGCAGAATTTTATGTCATTAAAAAAACATTTAATGAGGATGATTAAAATGACTGTGATGAAAGGCTGGGACAGGGATGTGAATCTCACGCCTGTACTGAATGCCAAAAGGAACTCTCTTGGCTTTTGGCTTTGAGTGGGTGCATGTTTTTGTGTTTGTCAGGCTGTACTGCGATTTATTTTTTTATTAGCCATACACTTATGAAAGTGGTGAGACCCGAAATGTTTGTTTCATCTATTGTCTGGGTGCTGTGGTTTACATTTTGTACACCCAAAATAAACACTGGTTGGGACACTGAGAATTGATTTGTGGAGGTTTAAGCTCCAAAATCCCATACTTCAGCAAAATTGGAAGTCAGCTGCAAAACAGTATGGCATTTATGAGATAACTTCTGACTAGGGAAGTCTTTTGTCAGTAAGACTGTGCATAAATGCACCATTTTCGACAAAGTTTTCCATGTTTTTGCTAGAAAGATTCCAATCTTTTCTACCATGGACCCCATTATAATGTGGACCATCTGAGTCGGACAAGTGTTAAGAGTTAGCTTATTTGGAAAAACAAATCATAATTCAACTCAGGCAGTGCACAACAGCTCCAGGCATGCATGTGAGCAACAGCCGCCTTCTCAGCATGTGCCATTACTGCCACTGTACATTCCAAAGCCAACAATGTGGGCTTCATTTTACCGATTTGCTGGGATAACTCTGATGAGAGGAGAAAAAAAAAAAAAAATTCTATTGTGTGCGTTACTCAATTTGAGTAACGTATTCTTAATACTTGGATTAATTCCACATTGAAGTGGTTTACTAAACGTGCCTATTCTGGTGTGTTCTTCTGTTCCAACTGGCTGAATGTGTACATGAACAAGCAGACAGATTTTTGTATTTGTAGTCCCGAACTCCATAGCCTACTACAAAAATCAAACTGCAGTCTTGCTACCACAAGGTAATTTCAGCTAACGTTAACATAGCATGTCAAATGGGGCTAGTCAGTCTTTCAACGGCTCTGGGGCTAGTAAATAAGCACATTGGAGATTGTAAAGTCGCACGTCATCTAAGCAGGTAGCTACCTGATACGACTATAAAAGTAGCTAGCATTCCTGCCCTGGCTCTGTTGTGCCGGTTCCAGCTCCATCTCTGCCTCTATCAGTGATCACGCAAAAAGCTAACTTTTTTCATTTTCATAATTGAGGCTTCTGGGAAATACATTGAGTTGCCTTCATTTATTTTGTTAGTGAATAAACTTATGAAAGTATCGTCATGTATTCCAGTGATTTCAACAATGTAACCGTATTGTAAATTCCACCTATTTAAATTGTAACTAACAGAAATAATAGTGGGCATCGAACACCGATTCCTACTCTCAATAGTTTCGAAAATTACAATTCCAGTGGAATTGTTTTATTGGAAGTGTTTGGAGGATTTGGTTTTAAACCTGATCATGGGATCCAAATTTAAAATGCGCAAGTTTTGGTTTCCGTAGCAGCCAAAAAGCTTGTTGTGTTGCAGCCTTGGAGCACAGTAAGCAGAGCTCTAGTCTGGCTTTATTTTACGTTGAAAAAGATCTGTAAAACTGCAACCCACCATTGAATCAAAATAAAACTTTCCTCTTATTTGTGAAATAAGCATGAGACCTGTTACAACTCCACCCCTCAAATAATCGGAATCAATAAGAACCAGAATCATAAGGAAGCAATTAGAATCAGAATCATTAAAATCCAAACGATGCCCAACCCTAAACGCCGGTAAATGTATTCCCCAACACTGGTTGTCCCTAAACCATTTCAAACACTAAACCTTATTTAAGTCAGTGTAAGTTTTTTTTTCCCTCTCAGACAACAAACCTCAAATCAGAGATTATCGAAATAAATTTAATACAAGAAGGGCAGATGCTCAAGCAGTGGTTGGTCTCTAGCTCACTGCTGGGTTCTGGTGGGTCAAATGTGTGTAAATCATAGCAGCCCCCTAGGTGTACAGACTCGGTAGATCAATAGAGACAAGTGGGGGAAATCAACACTGCTTGTTTAAAGGGTGCGTCCCGGCCAATACAAAGCCCCAGGGCATCTACCAGGAGTACTTGGTATTCAAACTGAGAAAGGGGAGAAATAGATATCTAGCTCAGGGCTTCAGAGATGTGTTTGGCTACCGATGAGGGGGTAAAGGGTGTTAGTGAATATGTACAGCCACTGGGGGAATCCCTGTTAAGAGCTATTGTCTAATTTATTAAAAGCTGATTAGAGACAAATCAGGTACTAGGTAAACCCATACTCACACACACACAAAGAGCCAAACAGTGATTGTGAGCTTCCAATTTCTGTCACTGATTCTTACCTTTTTACCTATGAGCTTCTTCCTCAGGAACTCACGGGCCTCGAACATGTAGGGAATGTCGTAGAGTGGACGGAAACGTTTGTCTTTGTCTTTGTTCTTCTCCTGAGAAATTGGAGAGAAGGGCCAGGAAGAGGATGTGGGTGAGGGGAGAGAAGACAGAATGGAAAGAGAAAAAATTATTAACATTGCACTGTCAAAGCTGCGTGGCTCAACATATCCGATGCAGACCTCAGAGAAACATGCACACACAGAAAAACAAGCCCCCCACCTCAAGCATACCGACAAACACAGAATCACACACAGATACAGCTTGTTTTTTCCCCTCTTTTCCTCTAATTCATTCCCGTGACAGGGAGGATCTAGACTTTGAACTCACTGAATGACTTTAATGTCAAAAGCAGCATTTCACACACGCACAGTCACACAAACACCTCCCTCAAACACTCTTGCTGTAAATACTGTCACACACTGCACCAAAAAATATATAAATAAATCAAAAGTACACAGTTACCAAGGACACAGATGCGAAAGCCAAGGCAAAGACACTGTGTTAAACTGATGCACAAAAGGTGAGCTTACACTATGTGCACACATATGGCGCATACATAGACAGATGTAGCCACACATACACTCACACAGCTGCACACAAAAACTTAACCCTTAATACGCTAACCCACTCTCTGACAGGAGCAGGCCACAAATAGAAACCATTTGCATTTTCAAAAGGACGCCGAGTTTCTGTGTTGTTCCCAGTGTTGAGAAACACACACGCGTTTTTTTTTTGTAGGGACAGGATAAAAAATAAAAAAATGAATAAAGCAGCAAATGACAACGACGCGGTGGGAAAACAACAGGCGCCGAGGTAAAGAATGACAAAATCAGTATGCTCGCCACCCCTGCCCCTCCCACAGTCTTCTATAAATTCCATCATAATCTGTTCCACAAACAGAAGAAACACTCTTCCAAATGAACACACAGGGTTGGATTAATTCCTCTTCTCTTCAATGGTTTTCATTAATTTTTAATACTCCTCCAGTTGTTCGGAGCTGCCAGGTGTGGCACACAGCTGGGCTGATGGGTGTGAAAAGAACACATGGGGAGCAAAGGCTGTGTGAGCATTTGTTTGTATGTTGGCAGGAATGTAGTAACCTTTAAGTTTAATAGCTTTTCATCTTTTATTACTCCCTCATTCTCATCCTTCTCCACTTTCACTAGCGGAGTCAGCACAGCATGGAACCTACGAGGTGAGTTAATCTCACACACGGATAGCGGAAATCCCACACTGCTCAGCCAAGAGCCGATGTCCTCCATTTTGTGTCAGTCAGGGCTTATTGTCAGGGTCTTTCATCCCTACCAAGTCAGTTGCGGTGGGATGATGGGGCCTTTTAGAAGGACTGCCAACTAAGAGTCCTGCATTTTGTGCCCGAGGTGCTGACTAAGCTGTCCACTGCTGGGGATGAGGATAACTTTAACCGCGCGGGCATTGCTTGGATAAAATCCTTCTTTTGGAGCATATTTTGGTAATGTCATACATTAAGACAATTCCCAGACATTGAATGATGGTGTGTTTGCATCCTAAGGGGCTTTTATACACAGCCTTTTCAGGGTAGTACATGGTAGTAAAAAAAAAAAAAAAAAACTTCAACAGGGAAAAGAAAAAAAATGAACCTAGGAGAGGGAAAGAAAAATTAAAAATTAAAAATCATATTTAACTAATAAGCTGTTTCACTGTAGAACAAGAGACATGCCACTGAGGGCAAAGAGTAAATGTCAGCACTCCATGCCAATTAGGCTGAAGAAGTGGTGAAGCAGACAAGGAGGACAAAAGGTACTTCTCCATCTTTTGGTAAGTCTTTAGGGAATTAAGCAAGGCTGAGTTGAAGACAGCAAGGTGAAAGATTCCGAAAGCAAGCAAATTAGAGGAAATGTTGCACCTACAAACACAGGCAGTCATAGGAATCCACTTCCCAATATTTCAAATGAGCCTAGTCCGCTTTGTGTTCAAGTTACATAAGGAGTCCACAATATGCCGCATCAGTTGCAGTGTTATTGAAAAGGAACATTAAGTGTTCCCTGACAGTTAAGCGCAATTCCAATTGTTGAAAATAAATGGGCCCACTGTCATTCAAACTAACTTACACAAGGCTGATTGACCCTGATGAGTAGGTAAAAACAGACTGTGACAAGTGTCATTATTAGATCGAGCCAATTTCAACATCAATCTCTCCAGACTGAGATAAACTGACATTAGCATTGTTACATTGAGACAAACTCTGTGTACACCATCCTTAAACTGTTTCTATGCAGTTGCAGGAAGGTTACAGATAGAAGAGAGAGTCACTGCTATGTCTCAACCGTGACCCAATAACAACAGTTTGCTCTCACTATCCTAAGGGGGAGTTCTGTTCTATTTGGGGTAAATTCCCTTCGTTCCAAATTACCAGCTAAAGCTCAGGAATCATCTTTGACTATTGCAGAGGCATGACGCTAGCTGGATTGTACAGTGTCAGAGGGCTGCAGGGGCTGGGCTGCAAATGTGTGGATGCTACCGCTGGAAGCATTTGCAGCTTCTGGAACTTCAAGGGTGAAATCATGACTCAGGAGCACATTATGCTTTCTGATGTGTGGTGGTGGAGTCGGGGAGTGTACAGTATTTGGCCTTAGTTTTGCATTGAACTGATTGCGAAGAGTGTTGTTTTGTAGACATTTTTTGGGTAAGCAAGAGTACTGCAAGCCTTAGACAAACAGTCAACATTTACAACTGTATACCTCACAACATTACTCAATTGTGCCTGCATAAACATTAAACAGTTGCAGAGGACTGGGAAGGAGAGCGGAAGACAATGCAAGATGGGAGAGAAAGATAGTGAGAAGGCAGAAGTATACTTCCTGAAGCAAGAGCATGAAGGATGTAGCTAGTTATGATACAACAATACAAAATCTAATATATCTAATCTAATAACCTTACATTCACAGCATTATTAGCCATACAGCAGAATACATATGAGTCATTACAGTGCCATAAACTGATCCCACGATAGACTCAAGAGAAAACCTGGATATCAGATTTAAAATTACCTGTAGTACCATAACAGGCAGCCACTCAATTCACGATTAGCTGGCCCTGCAGACAGACACACTGATGCAGTGTTTGACTAACTGCAGTGCTACCTGCTAAATCTCCAATATTGAGGAATTGGAGGAATCTATTCAAAGCATAGAGCACAATTTGCTCCACTTACACTGGATAATACTGCATAAATCGCACCTGTCTCAAACACAAAGCGTCCATTTCATAAATGGCCTGTATAAAAACAATTTCTATTCAAAAAATGATTGATTTTTATTTGATTATTTATGCTTTTGACAATACGGTATATCTCAAAAGCAACAAGATTTGCGTTATCTTCTGTTGCAAAACTTATGTATTTCTTACACAAGCAAGCCAACTTCTTGCTTTTTCAACACTGTCAGCCAAATAGTGCAGTGGGGCAAATAATATTCAGCCAGTAGTAAGGATGGCTACTGGCTACCAATCTGCCTTGCCCAGCCAATAGTGCACAAGTGAATCACATAGTGGGCGACCCTCCTCCTTTGTCATCGTCCTACCAAACTTGAGGTCAAAACATGTCATGCCAGGCTAGGGGCATGCCGAGGGCACACACATGGCTGGACATACGATTAGGAAGATACGGAGGGAGGGAAAGACAAAAACAAAGAGTGTAGGAAAAGAGAAGCAAGCCACAGTAGCAAATAGAAAGTGGGGAGCAGATGGGTCCATCTGCCTTGCCTTGCCTTAAAGGCTGGCTACCATAAAACTGCTTCCTTGAGTGAAAATAAGTTAGTATCAAACTTCAATAATTATATTCCTACAGTGACATTTGCACAATCAAATTAGCCGATTCTGTTCTGAAAAGCCACAGGAATTTAACAAATATAATCGTACTGCATTACACAAAACAAGACCCAAGCCTCCTCCCAATTTATGTATTTCACATTGCTGTTTTGTTAGTTGTTTGATAGCCGTTATCTTCTTACCTATATATCCGTCTTATTGTCCCATGTTATTTTATTTTTTTGCTTAGTATACAACATACATTTTCTATTTGACAGCGTTTGGATGATTTCTTTATCCACTTTCATTGTATTTGAGCATTCTGCCTTATACTACAGTATAGTTGATCCTGTACCTGACTAGCTGCAGGAAGCTTCTCTGCCATGCAGACCATAGACATATAAAGAGTAGACGCCGCATTGGCTGCTGAGCGCAAGAAATCCAGCCGCCATCTTGGACCGGTCATACTCACCACTTAGCAGCAGAAGATACAAGATGCCAGAGCACTGTGCAGCATATTCTTGCTCAAAGTGGCGGATTTTTTTTTATCTGATCTCTTTCACTCTCGGTTCTGTAAAGCATTTTGTATCCATTTTGATAATTGCTACATAAGTTAAGTTTTGCAAGTTTTCAAGGGAGATTCAACCAAGTAAATGTGCAGTTTAAATAAAAACTGCCACTTTTTATTTCATACTGCTACTTTAAACAAGTATTGGTACGCGTCCGTGCTTTGTTAGCGGTGCAAGATATATCAACGCAATATCGTTACACAGCAGATCGTTATTATAAGTGAGTATGACCTATACATTATTCTGGGGGTCCAAAAGCAGCACTAATGTATGCTTATGTTGTTATTACATTGGGATTGATGCAGAACAACGTGGTAGTACAGTGTGTGTGACAGAGAAAGAGACAAATATAAAAAGCTTCAAGTAGACTATAATAATATAATCATATCGTTTCTTGAACTTAAATATCTGACTTTACAGCCACTATCTGTTTCTTCTTCCCTATCATATTTATAATGTGTGATTTGCAAAATACCTATTATAGCCTTCATCACATATGTGATGTAGGGGTATTTTACAAATACCTATCATTTACAAATGATAGGCACGCCGGGCACGTCTGGTCTAGGGTGACCAGACGTCCTCCAATTTAGGGGACAGTCCCCATTTTTGGTTGTCTGTCCCTGGCTAAATACAGAAAAAAAACTACCTCTGTCCCTGTTCTGTTTTTAAAGACATTAGGTTTTTTTAATCAGATTGATAGTCAAACTGGAAATGTCCCCGTTTTTCTCCCTTTTTGGTGATTATGTTCCCAGTTTTGATCTCAGACGTCTGGTGACTTTATATCATATCAGAATATTCTTACTGTTAAGCACACTATGAATATTAAAATATGCCTAACCATGTGTCCTGTATCATAGCTACATGCATGACCGTTGCAGCAAAAAAAAACGCGTGAAAATCAATTAGGTATTCAGTGAGGGTGATTATTTAAATGCGCTGACAGCTCATTGCACCCGCCAAACACATTATACTGAGTGGAGCGGCTGACCGGTCCAAGATGGCGGCCCCACGGCTCGTCACCGCCAGTAGGCAGTAGCGTTCGATGCGGCGTCTACTCTTTATATGTCTATGATGCAGACGGCCAGTCTGTTAGCGGCCGTACAGTCTTAAACCAATTAAAACATTTCCATTTTCTTGAACCAATTAAAACATTGGTTCAAGAGTTGATCCCGCCTTGATTGATAGGTGACAAGCTGGCTGTGTGCTGTCTTTGTGCCAAAAAACATCCGCTGTTAGCCTCCGATACGAAGAGATAACAGAGACATTAACATTCAAATATAATTGCATATGTCACCTAAACACTTCGAAAAGTACGTTGGGAACTGTACCGCTGCCAGGGAGCCTTGAGGGATTTTCGTTGTGTGGGATATTCGTCATGTTTATCCGACGTGAAACTTGGTGAGTTAGCTAGCCAAAGTGATTGAAGTATTGAGTGCATTGCTACAGTCAGCTAACGCAGACACTACGCAGCATGTCATGGATTTCAATTTGGTAGGACCATATTAATGCATATCAATGTGTCAGTCTCGGTTTTATATTAACCCTTGTGTTGTCTTCCCATCAATCATGAAACACTTATCACTTTTTCCGACATTTGTCACATTTTCAGTGTTGTGGGTGCTTTTTTTTAATGTTTTTTCCAAAGTTATTTGATATTACCAATATTGACATTTGCGGCGCTTATTTCGAAGGCCCATTTTTTGTGATAAAAAACTGAAAACGGTTCAAATTTGACCCAAGGACAACATGAGGGTTAAAGATAGTCTATCTACGCTCATTCACAATATACATCTGGGTTTTAAAGAAAGTAATTTGCAGTATGTATGTAAACTATATTCCTGAATTTTGAGTGCATGGTTTCAACACGTGCATCTAGCGTCAGTTCTGGTTAACACTGTTGGTTTACATGATGTAAAGAGATCAAGACATGAGTACTGTTGGTGTAACATATGTTTAATAAACTGTACTTACCTATATATATATATATATATATATATATATATATATATATATATATATATATATATATGTGTGTTACCATATAGTTCATTATGTTATTCTGACCTTGTTTACACTGGTCAGGTCTTTTGGTCCCTTGGAAAGATTTGAAGTTTGATGGCGAGCCACCCAACTAGAACTACAAAATCTTAAAGGACGGTATTTTATTTTATGCCATGGACTAAAGACAAGAGCAAGACTCTTGAGAAGGAACACTTTTGAATATTGTATTTTATTTATTTTATTTTTATTGTATACACCATATAAACACATCTTGGGCTACTTAGAGGGTGCACCCTAAGGTTTTGTATTCATGCTGTATGCTATTCACACCCATACATATATAAATATTCTCAATCTTTGATACGTGTGTCATTACTGTTATTGTTTCAGTACACTACCTCCTACTTATCTAAATCTTCTGAAACCTAGTCTAGATAGATAACCTATATAGTAGACAGTTAATAAAGGCTACATGTGCATTCACAAGCAACGGAAACATACTACTGTATAGCACTTGATACAAAGTGATGTACATTCTGATGTACTTCACATAGTTATGAAAATGGGAAAATTGTCAGATTCCACCCACATACTTTGCCAGACTTCTCAGTCCTGTGTTGACACAGCCGCATTTACAGAAATGCTAATTAGTGCGCTATGCTCCAGTATAAAAATAAACCTAATAATGTGAAAGTAAAATTAAGAAGATAAAAGAAAAGCGAGAGAGGGAGAGAGGCAACGAGATAGACAGGTGGTTTATGGGAGGCAGCAGCAGACAGGACAGAGAAAGATGTATTGTGAGACTAAATCATCTACAAAGTCAACACACAAAGGGGGACTGTAGAGAGGTTACATGAGTGGGCAGGGCTGTATGGAGTAGAGTGGGGATGAGCCATAGTCATTGTGTTGCCTTATATAAGAACTGTGAGTTGACCTCTCTTATGTGCTCCATCAGCACTCTTCTTAACCCTACTTAAACCACATAAGCATACATAAGCAAACAATGCATGAAGAGACACACACAAACACTTAAGACATCGTCAAAGTAGATGCACCAACATATCCTAACAAACTGATTGTGACCGACTGAGTGAGGGGGTGTAACAGTGAGTCACTTAATAGGGTGGAACCAAAATGAGAGGGGGAAAAAAAAAAAAAAGTCGGAGGAGAGCAAGTGAGGACATTTGTGTGCTATGTTATGCTGCAGCTAGACACCATTGGTCCAACAATCTGTGAATCTGAGCGCAATTAGTATAGTCACGAGAGGGGGATACACTAAAATGAACCAGAGGAAATGGGAGGAAGAGGAGGAGAAAGGGATGGCAGGAACGGTCACAGTTCATCAGTGCACTTATACATCGCATCAGGCCTCAGTTCCCCCCAAACAGTGTGTGCGTGCGTGCGTGCGTGCACACACACACACAAATGGCCTTGCTTGCAGAATGCACGGTCAAATAGTGCACAGACACATCCAGACAGACAGAGATAATAATGACAACTGGCAACAGAAAATCCCCACAGACCTCTAGAGAATGCAACACACACACAGGCAACCAAATTTCTGAGTGTTTTTTTTCCCCCCTGGAGGTTTTCTGGGTTCATAGATGGGCAACAGTGATAATATGCACACCTCTGAGTGGCCGCACGCACGCACGCACGTCTAATCCATGTTTGTGCACATGCTGATGCCAATTTCCAAGATGTTTCCTGACGTAGGCTAATGCAGTTTAACCAAGCATGTGTGTGTGTGTGTATATATATGTATGTGTGTGTGCGAGCTGTGCTGCAAACCGTAACAATGTCATTGTGTTTGTCTGCAGCAATGTAAGCAAAAAGCCAGCTCACTTGTGACAGTGTTAGCCAACATGATGTCAGTATGTGTAGAGCTTGTGGCTGAGAGATACCTGCTGTGACCTCTGAGGTAGGAATCATCCCTGCTGCTTACAACCCCACAAAAAGCAGTTATCTGGTTGTGCGGGCTGTCATTGCATGTATGCTTCTTACATATGTGCACTAACACATTTTTCTTCTGGCATGGTGGAGGGGAAAAAATAAACAATTTATAAAAAATAAAAATTGTTCCCACAGCGGTTAGCCATGGCTGGTAAGTGTTTCTTCTTAACAAATACTTACCACACCAATATTTGGAGGTGCTAAATGATAGATGTGAAGAAAAATTAAAAAAAATAGTTCAAGCGATAGTATTGAAAATTCAGAATACTTAATGTGAACTGCTATATTTGCATGTGTAAAGAAGTGTAGACAGGGCATGAAATGAAGTTCCCCTGCTCACCTAAGGTAACGGCTCACTTGTCTAATTTGGTGATCAGATAAAAGCCCAGTTGACAAATGAGACTGGACATACAATTGTCAAGTCCATGCATGCACATGTATACATTTTTTTTTTAAACATTTAGTTATCAGAGGAATTTTAGTGCTTCTGTCAGTTGGCTCTATTCTACCTTACAGTCCAAGGGCTCATCACAGCTTCAGTAAACATATCACAACTCTGCATTGCTACCATAGCGACAACACTCAAAGCTGAGCCAACAGCCACACACACACACACACACACACACACACACACACACACACACACACACACACACACACACACACACACACACACACACACACACACACACACACACACACACACACACACACACACACACACACACACACACACACACACACACACACACACACACACACACACACACACACACACACACACACACACACACACACACACACACACACACACACACACACACACACACACACACACACACACACACACACACACACACACACACACACACACACACACACACAGCTCTATAACTTACAGACAGAAATAACTAGCTAACAAACATCACCATAATGAACTACCCTTATCAATACACAAAATGCAGCAACTGTTTTTATCTAAGATTGCAAAAAAAAAGACTCTTTCTGCATTCACAAAAAAGTCCCCTCTTGCTTATAGGAAGCACTGGCTATGATATAAATAATATCTTGTGACTGGCGCCTTCATACTTTCTGTTGTCATTTCACTTCGGTCTTACACATGCTTTTTCCCCCTTTAACTTGTTAAAGCTTTAGTGGGTAACTTTTTGCTATTAATAAACGTCCGTTACATTCAAGCCATTGCCAAACGAGTTGCTACAAAGCTAATTAAGACTATCGGCTCCACCCAACTCTCTGTATTTTTCAGGATAAGCTATGTTCAGAAGATAGTGTCGTCTGGTGACTTTCCCTTGCAGAAGCGCGAGTGAAGATAATTACCTTTTCTAAAGAGTCCATCATGTTTTTATATCCTCCATGTCGTCTCAGTCTACTAGCACTCTAGAGGGGTGGTCCGTGATCACGGAAGGCTTGTATCATGTGGATGTGCCAACAGTGTTGTTGTCATTACTTAGAATTTCTCATGGGGGCAACAGAAACTACGCACTATAGCTTTAATACCGTCAATGATGCACTTAAGTTACTTTAAAGCTTTAAGTGTGTAATTGTCAGCTCCACACAACTCTCTGTATTTCTCAGCATGGCTGTGTTCAAAACTTGCGTGCAGAAACTCAAGTTAAGATAATGACCTCTTCGGAAGAGTTCATGTTTTAATCCTCTGCATCCTCCTTGGCTACTAGCAACTATGTGGAGGAGGGGTGGTGGTGAAGTGCGATTACGGAAGGCTTGTTTCATGTGGATGTTGTCACTACTTAGAATTCCTCATGGGGGAGACAGAAACTATGCACTATAGCTTTAACAGCTAGTAATAGAATTGGCACTGCAAAAAAATACATTACTTGTGCAGGTAAATTTGAACATGAACTTCCTAGTCCAAGATGGATAATATCGAAGTTACCGTTAACTTACAGGGAATAGTAATATTGTATCCAGGCTTCGACAAATTTCACTTTTCTAGCCCAGTAAACTGAGTTTGATAAATATGCAGGGTATTTCCATGACAAATCCCACACACAACCACACAAACAATTAAATATGCATGATGTGCAAGAAATAGCAGTACAACATCCCAATATAAAACTAAAAACAATACACATTCACATCTGGGCTCACTCTTCCATACTCCCTGTAACATACGACGGTGTAATGAAGCACAAAACTCATACTGTTGAAGCATCTGGTGCAGGCAAAGACAGAATGACAGACAGAATACAGACGGGCACTGAAAGAGAGGAAGAGATGGAAAAATAAAAGAGGAGAGAGACATACACAAGAGTGGAAATTCAACAGTAATATAAAAGGAAGAAAGGAAGCACAAAATGTGGGAAGGTAAACCAGGAAATTTAGCAGGAGAGAAACAAAGAATCTCCAAAAGCAGCAAGGACCAGGTCAGAAGAGTTGGGAGCGAAAGCTAGGTCATTTCAGGAAGAAGAGAGAGGGCAGAGAGACAAATGGAGATATGTTATTGTCCAGAAGTTTGTTAAAACCACAGAGAGCTAAGGAGAGTAAACAGGTCAACAATATGACCACAGCGTGCACATCCAGAAGGAGAGGATGGCAGAAGAAAGTGAGTGTGGAGGAGAAGGGAGATGAGGAGGAGAGAACAGAAGGAGGGAGGGTGGGAGGCAGAAAGAGATACAAAGCAGTCTCTTAATGATACGAGGCACTAACGACACCACGGGACAGAGGGAGACGAGGATAGAGGGAGAGGCCAGGGTATAAAAAAAACAGTCAACAGTAAAGAGAAAAAGATAGGAAAGAGTAAACCATAAAAAAGGACAAAACAAGCAGAGAGAAGAGTCAATAAAAACAAATACTATCAAAACAAAAAAATTGAGGGCTGTATCAGACATTCCGAAATCTGACTTTTACAACTGTTTCCTAGACAGAAGCACAACACCCTCTCTGTCTCATACCTCTTTGAACAAGGAAATGGGAGATACGACTTGCTCATAAACGGATATTACAGCAAACAATGTGTTGACTGGAGGAATGGTTGTCAAACAGCCTCAGACAAGTTGAACAAAGAGAAAGGGTTTCACTGGAAATATGGAACTCTGACAAAAAAAAAAATTTATTGTGACAATAAAACTTTCTAATTAATGGAAGTGACATTTTCAGACATCTTGAGCCTGTTATTTAGAAGATTATAGCATTGTAGGAGGATGCAGACACAAAGGGTAATTGAGAAATAAAAATTGATCACTCCTTTTACGGACAAAAAAAATACATTTTGAAATGAAACGTTTGGAAAAATAAGCAATGCAAGTTGCAATTGTAGTGATGAAAAGGGATTTATTTCAATCAATAAATGCTTTGATAATCAGAGCTGTGTGTGGGTGTGGGTGTGGGGGTTAAGCAGTCTCCATTGTTGCAGCTATGTGTATGTGTGTAAGCATGTCTATGTTTTCATGGTTTTGAAGTGATTCTGAGAAGAAGAAAAAAAGAAGAGATTGTGAAGGGAAGAAAAAAAAATAATCTATCTTCACTCTCTGCAGTGCTGCAACCACTGGGTGTGTGCAAGTGTCTCACTGTGTTTGCATGTGCACCAACTGCAGGGGCGCCACTAAGTGGTCAAAATTATTTCCACGGTTGTTTAGAGAGAGACAAGACTAATGTGGCAGGGAAGAGAAGAGGGCATGAGCAAGAGAGAAGGAAGCAGAAAGATATGATACATATTCAGAAATTTGTGGAGAAAGATGAAAACAGCTTGTGTTTGACTTAAAATGAAAATAAACCAACTCTGTCAAGACATCAGAGACGGCAGTGACTCAAGTCATCTCTGTGGAGCTTCTAATTAATTGGCTGACCATGCAAAACCACAAGCTCTCCCACATATAACAACATTCAGTCACTTGTTCACACACAAGTAGCCACCCACTCTGTGTAAAGCTGTACACACATACAGGCAGGCAGACATTTGTTTGTACCTCTCCTTCAATTCTGGGGGGTCGAATGCTGGACAGGTGGATGGTCTTGAGTTCTCCAGAGTTGAGCTTCACCACCATGGCATCAGCGTTAACCACCTGCATCACCTAGAGGGACAGAAGAAGGCAAGAGAGGAATTGAGTAAAATTAATACAGAGGGGCAATACAGTGCTAGGCGAACAAAGCACCAAAAGGAAGACAAGAAACTCATTAACAAATGCATGTAAATCCCTAAGGAGAAAACTAGAACAGAAAAATCACATCCCTGCAGTATGCGGGATTGTTGGAACAAAAAGACTGGCATTGGAATTTGGATGAGAAGATAGACTGAAAGACCGATGGGAAGTGAAGGAGCAGGTAAAGGATAAATGGAGAGGAAAAGATCTATTCAAAGGCGGAAGGGGAGTGACAGTGCAGATTGTCGTGCTGTCACGAGCAGAAAGCACTGAGAGCGGGGGTGAGAGAGTGATCCTTGAGTGACTGAGTAAGTAAACGAACTAAGTTGTCCCAGCAGGCCGGCAAGGTTTGGAGGACAGAGTGAGGACGCTCTGCTATCTGGGGGATTGGCGCAAGGAGGGAGGGAGGGAGGAGAAAGAGAAAGCTTTTAAAACACAAACATCCTGTTAAAGATAGACTGGTAGAGCATTTCACAGCGGTCTTCCCAACGACTGGTAGCATTTTGCTCTGGAGACCTTTACAAGTGTAACTAAATATGCAGCCTAATTTATGTTTGGCATTTAAATGCTATTTCTCTGTGTACCAAAGGTAGCAACCATATTTTACAGCAGGTACGGTTCAGAAAAATATGTGAGGATGTTCCAAGCTACAATTGTTAAACTACATCTCACAAGAGTATTAATATTAGTAACTCAACCCAACCTTGGTATGTGCTTGAGCCCTTCCAAGTGTAAAGACAGATTGGGGGTATAATGTGACTGAGATGGAGGAGGCATCCAAACCTAGAGCCTTTAAGTGGGCCGCTTGCAAGAGACTGAGAAATCAATCGCCCTACACATGTTGCCACCCACATGTGCATTAAATGGCCTCATCATCACTCAAACTGTTGCTCATATGTAGGCTGTGCTCAAACTAGAGTCCTTAAAGTGAGCAATGCAGGTTGGAGTCATGTTTCAAGAACAATTTAGACCGTGTGGGTGTTTGGGTGTTTGTGTGACTGTGTGGAACAACAACAAAATAACCAAAAATGCTTTTTAAGTTATTGAGATTGAGTTAAACCTTTTTGTTAGTGTATAGCAAACACACATCCAGGTGTAGTAGGCTCTTTGGGGGATTCATTATGTCATTAAAACAAATCAGACTGCCATTGCACTTGCCACCAGAGAACAGAAATTAGACCAGCCCACATGCTAAATAGGCTCACAACAGCAGCCAAAATACATCATATACTAATCACTGAGCTGAGTGGGAGAGATACAGAGACATAGGGAGCAGGAGGGAGAGAGACAGAGAGGGGGAGAGGTGCAATGAGTAAGTGCGAAGGGGAGCATGCATGTACACGGCAACAAACACACATGCATGCACACCAGCCTACACAAATTCACACTGTAACAAGGTCATTTCATGGCCTGCCCAAGTAAATAAAGTGCAAGAGAGAATGTGGCAGGAGCAGAAGAAAATGGCACTGCATTTACGGGCTAATTATCAGCCGTGGGAGGCGACACAAGAGAGGCGAAGGAGGAGAGATCAACACTAAGATAAAGGAACAGAAAGATGGAGCGAGCCAGAAAGACGGAGTGTAATCTCTTAGCAAATATCACAAGAACAGAGAGTGGAAAAGATGGAGAATAGATAGAAAAATAGTGCAAAAAAAGTCTTTGCAAAGTAGCTGCCATGGGGGTCGAGTGAGCAGGATGAGAAGACAAATAGGCGGGCAGCATGACTCACTGGTCCAATCTGATACTGAAAGGTGTGGATCTACTGCCACCCTTGCCCATGGCTGTCATGACATCTGCAGTGGCCAAGATAGCGAAAAGAGGATTTTGGCTATCGCCAGGGACTGTGTCGGCTGTCAGTCGAATCCATTAAGTTGGTTTCAACCACAGGGCTGAGAGAGGGCTCAGCCAGGACTTTACTTCCTCATGTCAGGTCATCTCCCTCAAAAGCAACACCTAATGGTAGTGTTTCAGTGTTGCTGCCAATAGAGAAGATTTATCACCCAACCTACATGGTTTCAAATAAACTAGTGGTGTTTGTAATTGTATGATTAACACCTTACGCTGGCATGCAGCCCCTGGGTGCTGCTGAAAAAAGGTGGCTGTTGAGTATGTGATGCTTTTTTGGGACATTATCCTGGGACAGATACCAATAATCTAGAGAGACTTTGACCTAATCGCCTGACTGATTTTAACTGGGGCACGAACCAATATACCCTTTTCTCATCTTCCCTTAAAATGTAGTTTTTAAAGAAGCTGTGTGACCTTGTCTGTCGAAACTATTTTAACTGGGGCATGCAACATACCAACAGCCAAGGGGCCCTCATACCCTCTCTTTCCCTTTTGTTGATGTACTATTTTCTCTTTCTATCCATCAAATCAATTGCTCTTACGCACCAGTACATACAATAAAACTTCTCTTCACCTTTTTCCAACATAAGCCAGAACATACACTTATATAAGTACCATACAACTACATATTAGAGGTGGAATATCATGTAACTCAAGGGTAACATTGAATATATGAATATACTTCATATGGACATTCATCCGAACAAAGCACAAATCTTGTGACTTTGACAAATGTGTTTTATGCCATTATCGGTCTGTGTACTATGGACTGATACTGTTGCCCTACAATCATTTTAGTATGAAAGAACACATCCAGCTTTAGGTTAGGATGTCTAGAAAAAGCAAGTTGATTCACACTTAAATTAGTACAAGTATTTCAAGGGGTTTTGACATCTGTAATTGTTTAACAAAAGACATCTTTACAAACACACTGGTAGTCTTCATATAATCCTCAGACATCACAAATGCACACTAGTTTTGCATTGTAAGATCATATTTTTATGTATTTGGTCAACCTAAAAGGAACAATGACAGTGTTCCTGACAAGCTAGTGATGAGAGGCTGGTAGAGGGGTTTACAACACGTCACCTTTTATCCATCACCTCGCAGGTTGATGGTTACCCAAGGGAGAGGAGGGAAAGGAAAGAAAAGGAGGGGAAAGGAAGACGTATGGGGCCTGGCCTACATCCAGTCCCAGTAGAGGTGGGAAGAGAGAGAGGCGAGACAGTCAAAAAGGAAGATGCGTCAGCAGGACTGACTTGTGGGGATTGGACCTGCTCTGCCCCTCCACTCTATCCATCACTTGGATAATATGAAGTGAAACATAGAGAGGACGGGAAGAGGAGAGGAGTGTATGATGATGAGATTGATGGATAGTGTTCCTGGGAGGAGAGTCGGTGCAATGCAGTATAAGGTGCCGACAAATGTCACAGGGACAAGTATGGAGGGGCAATGACAGGCCTGAGTAACCTCAGCCTGCCCAATATGTACTTAACTTTAAAATGCCTCAAGCAGCTGCAGGGTCAGCAGGAAGTTTCCCATCACAACTGCCACTTAACTAAAGGTTTTTGGAGTTGCATGGTCGTAATGCCATTTTAGAGGCCTTTGAGACTTTTATCTACAACTTTTCAAGTTATCTTAGATCATATTCATGTTTCAGAAAATAGTTGTAACCACATAAACGCTATAAGAAAGGTGATGATCTGGAAAAGTCTCTTTTACAATGCATGGTGCAGAAGCTGCTGACAGCTTTTCATTCCCCCAAAAAAAAGACCAACACAGCACAAGCGGACATGGGACACGCCTCCTCTGTGTGTCTTTTGGCGAGAGCAGGGGAAAGAGGACAGAGAATTATTCTACATAGATCAAAAAGTCCCCAGAGGTTGAAGAGGGGGCATCAGCAGTGCAGTACCATAGCAGTAAAACTTTATTTTATGTATTTTTGTAAGCATCTCAAAAGCTATGAGAGAGGGCATGCATAGTCTCAGGGATCTTGTCTCCCTATACCTTTCCACTCAAACTTATGCTCTCAATGTCTTCTTTGACCCTCTACCTTTCTTTCTGCCTCTTACAATCTCTGGAGCTCACAACCAAAGGTTACATCAACCCCCCCTACTGCTCCCTCTTTTATTGAGGGTGTTCTTAGAGAGATGTGAGAGCAACTTACACTGATAATATAAATGTTGTATCCTTTCTCTGTTGCTGTTAAGCATTTCTCCTAGTACCTTAAGTAAAGGGTTTTATATTTATATGGGGGGGTGCGCAAATGTGAAAATAAGAGGTGTCAAGAGGATCTAAGCCTCCAAATGGCTCTGCTTCCACTACACTGCTGGGAGAAAATTGGAAACGCTGAAGAAGACGTCAAGTGGTGGAAGCAAGGGAAACAATCGGCCTCCCCTTTTAACTAAAGCTTAACTGCTTCTTTTGCTCTCTGTAGTTCAAAAATAAGTAAGGACTTTTAATGGAAGCAAGATGATCCAAAAAGAAAGACATTATGTTAGGGGCCAAAGGAAAAAGTGCCAATTAGAGATGACACCTTGACCCACGAGACACAGCTTAAAAAGAAAGCCACTTCAGGACCTTACCTTGGCTACAAATTGTCTGTCCTTCTGGTCCAAGTTTGCTGTGGGTGCCACATAGTCCTTCCAGATGCGGACCTTGCGCTCTTTAGCAGATCTGACCAAGAACAAAATCACATAATCATCATAATCATCATCAGTGATCATTCTCAACATCAGCCAGAAATGCATAGGACATAAAGTGCTTAATCAATTGAATAACAACTATCCATTTGGCTGGGAAAAAAGCTCATTACAGCCGAAAAAATCCAAAATGATTAGCCCATAGTCATGGCTGCGATAATTGTAGGGAATGAATATCACTGCAGCAGAACAGAGTGAGACTGTTCATCTCAAGTAGCAGTTGTATATCTTTGCATACCATTTAATTTACACAATTATCTTCAATACCTCAAGAATCTGCATATACTTTCTTTGCTTATTATATTTTGGATCAGAACAGTAATTTCCAGCAGCAAATATATTGTGAATTCAAAACATATTTCTTTGTCAGCTGAGCAAAGTCTGGATTTAATAATGTATGACACGACAGCTTGCCTGTCATCAAATTAAATGCTTAATTAGCTTATTAGGAATTGTTTATCCAATTATTTTAATAAAAATCTGACAAACAGAAAATCCCATCCAACAGAAGTTGTGTTTTCTATGTGTCTACAGTTGAGTACCGTTCAGCAGCTCGGAGTTTCAGCTCCCTGGGTGTAGACAGCCATGGACCAGTCTACACAGCGGGCAAAGCCTTCCTTCAGCAGGAGTTCTGTGATGTTACCATTCTGACACAACGGGAAACAGGGACCGTTAAAAGAGCAATTATTGGGACAGGAAGCCTGATTTTTAGTGGCACTTCCACCACCGAGTGCCAAGTCCTGTGTCCTACCGGGTGAAGGATGGTGCCCAGTATGATCTGGTTGGGACAGCTCTCCAGGATAATCTGAACGTCTCTCTGCAGAAGGCGGGATTCAGTGAAGAATTTGGCCTCTGCTGCAAATGGCTCTGGTGACTCTGAACCATCCGCTTCCCGCTTAAACGTGGGACACTGGAGGAAAGGAAAGCACACATTAACACAATAATGATTGTACTTCAATCAAAAGATGTTTTTTTTTTTTAAATGGGAAATGTGTTAAAATGTGTTGGGTTTGATTTCATTACATCCGCATTGCAAGAGAAGTACAGATTTTGTCTACTATAAATCCCATCAGTCAAAGAGTGCCTCTGGGAGGGTTTTTGTGCACACCTTCTTTTGATATAATCTGTTTTTTTCTGTGTACAACTGTTTGACTTTTAACCGACGTCACCTTGCTGTACACGTCATCTGTATTCTCTTTTGCGCATGGCAAAACACCAGACCGATATAAACACAACAGGCCGATGAGCAGACAAGCCTTTGAACAACGAAACAAAGAACACCTTGAAATTTTATATCTTCCAAGTGGGAGATGAAAAAGATAAGTTATGTTGCGTAGACCATTGGCAAATCGGGGCTTGGTGAAGGGATGGATGGGGAAGGTTATGGCGTTTTTCCACTGATGGTAACAGCTCGACTCGACTTACTCTACTCGACGCACTCTGCGTCCGTTTTCCATTGCAGATTGAGTAACGCCTCAGCGTGGCTGGTCACCATAGCTACGCAGCCGGTAACTGCCATGATGTAATTTTCAACGCGACTCACAACAGCACGTTGGAGGTGTTTGTTTTGATTCTCGGCCAGAAGAAAATTTGTTTCAAAAGAAGCTGAAGGAAGCAACAAAAATCACTGCTGGAAAAAAAAACAGGAGTTTGGGAATTCCGACGGAGTTCAGACGTCGACGTGACCGTTGTTCGCCGACACAAAAGTTAAGTTTCCTGTAATGTTAGCTAACATTTGCATGTGTTCAGGGTCACAGTCAGTATTTACTTTACGCTATATAAAGTACATGAACTTTAACAACCATGATTACACACCAAAATATGTATGCTGTGTACTGTGTGTGTTTCAGATCCTTCACGCTTTGCAAAATCGCAGTTGACCGTCTGTTTGGGCGTTCAATGTCCAACGGGTGAAATCTCTGGTTCTGACCTGCTGTGCTTTGTAAAATGTTTATGAGAATCATGGAGAGGCGCTTAAGACGATGACTGGGATGCATCTGGGACAGCAGATACCACGTAGTGGAAAAACGCCATTAGAGGAGCGGATATGGTAGAACAATACACAGACTTTGAAGAGAGGAAAAAATGAGCCGCTACTCTTTAAATGTTTTTTAATAAATATTCATGACAAGACTGGAACGTTTATATTAAAATACTTTAATAATCTTTGTGACTGTAAAGTGAAAGATGGGAGTTGAAGAATCCGTCAGACCACTGCCTTATTATCTACATGTGGTTTAGCTGTTTATACATTCATTTATTTATTTGCTCACTACGGTTAAAGTTATATAAAACGGTCAACAGTTTAACATTTCAATGTAAGTTTAGCAAGTGAGTGGTGGTTACCTTTACTCCAGACAGCATGACAGTGACCAGGTAATAGTCAGGGAGCAGCAAGGCACGAACAACGCTGCCGTCACGCACATGCTCGATAATGGCTGCAGGAAGGAAGGAGAACAGAATGTAACGGAGGAGATTATGTTGAACTGCAATGACCATGAAGACATCAAGCTCTCGAAGTAGACCTGCTTATTTGTGGGCTGAACAAAGCTTATACCTACCTTATAATTACTATATTTTACACGGGAAATGTAGGGTGAGGACTGAATTATAAGGCACCTGGGGTGAAACCAAATATCTGATATTTCAAGGAAAGCTACATCAAGGCTAATAGGGCCAGACCAGTGAAAATTTGAATTTTTTATTTATTTTTTTTATCTTCACCCTGGGAAAATTGTCATAAAATACATTCCCTTTTCAACAATGCTCTGCATGACACTCAGATTTAAAACTATAACACCTCTGATCTGTCGAAAACAGCAGTGTTTTACTGAGAAGTGGAATTGAGATGTCTTGCTAAAAATGACTCTCTGCTTCTTCTCAAAAGGGGAGAAAGCCATGGCCTCCTTGACAGACTGTGTACACTTAAAGTGATACTCCAACTAAAAGCTTCATCAAAACACTCACCCTTAAAGGCTTAAAAGGTGTCTGGATAAAGGTTTGCAGCTTCCTTCATGGCAGCATAGAAGGGCTGTGTTAAGCTTAAATGAATTTGCACAACTGCTGTCAGTGTGCAGTTTGTTTAAAACAATTATCTAAAATAAAGCTAATACACTACTTCAGTGGTAAGCTAGTCCCATTGATACTCTGAAATTCAGATGCAAGTAGTATATTTTGCTAAAACAGTAAATGTTTGGAACATACTGAGCCTATGGATGTAAAGTGGAGAAGAGCATTTGAGAAAATCTGCTGGATGTTTTGATACTTGCCCCTATTGAAGGCAGCATACACTCAAGCTGACCACAACTTCAAACTTGGAAAATTCAAAAGTTGATAATAAGCGATAGCCTTTTGGAGTACAGATATCACTTTAAAAAAAAAAAAAAAGCTTTATGATGCTTGTTTGCAACATATCAAGCTTGAGGTAAGATTAATTTATTTGGAAAGCTTTTGGAGGTATTACATTGGATTTTTCTCCAAAATCAAATATACTCCATTGTTGCTCCAAACCTTTAAAGTGCTTTAAGAAATTGGACAGGATGTCGGTCACATAGGCATTTCACACCTAAATGGCATTGTGATGATGGGTTTTCTCACTCTCTATATGCCTTCTTTCTTTACTTATATACGTGTCCGCATAAGCAGATGAGGGAGAAATTGTTATTCCGGTTTTCAACCAAAGCTACTCTACACACAATTTAAAGCGCTTCGGCTGGAGTGCTTCCAATTTTGTAACAACCCTTGACTGTCTCTCACAAATGGTAAGAACAAGAAATAAAAAGAACGAAAAAGCCTTCCCCTGTTCATTTCCCCCATTCAATTAAAGGGTAGTGAAATGAGCTGAGCCACTGTTAAAGGCAGTCGCCTGGAAATGAACTGAGAGGCACATTATAACACAGAAGAGTCAGAGATGAGAGATCAGAGGAAAAGGGCAATATTGTGTATACCATTACATGCTCTCAAGTGGATATTTAGAACAAAATATCTTCAAACAAAAATGGTGGATTTCTGACAAAGCGTGTAAATATTCGTTTTTTTTTTTTTTTTTAAATGGAAAAATAGAGGCTTTGTGTGCTTTTGTATGCCATGTGTCTTTGTTGCCGAGGCCAACCTTTCTCTGTATGAATGTATCAGTGTGGCTGTTTGAATGCCCCTCCCAATCTCATTACCGTTGATAGGTCTCTGGTGCAACGAGTCAATGAAGTTGCGGGGATTTTCTATGATGTACTTGACGTCACGGATGGTGTTTGTACCGCCACCCTCACTCCACAGACCCTTCTTGGAAGCCTTAGCCTGGTCCTCCAGTTCACAGAGTCTGGCCTGGTCTGGACTGGTAAGCAAAAAGGAAAGTTTAGGACATACATAAAGGAACACCCACAAAATACATTTGAAACCATTAAAGTGATAAAATCAATAAGTTGATCTGTACAGCAATTTGAGGTCTTTGCTTCAGTTTCTCAACCAATGAATGTAAAAAAGTTGTCAATATGGCAGAAAGTTTTCCCTTGTTTTCAGGCCTTCTCTTTTAGAAGAACTTGCATGCAGCCACAGTGGGAAACACATGAGCAGACTGGAAAAAGGAATTTTAGTACATAAAATAAAAAATAAAATGAAACTTTATTAAATTGACTTCAATGAATTAGTTAAGTAGCACGACATCGCCCTGCTACTGAAACCTGCAGCAGAGTGAAGCCAATCTTGAAACTTTCACAGTTGGCTAAACTGCATAGTGCCCCGTTAATTTCTACCATGATGGTTTATAACTATTCATCAAATTACAGCAACAGTTGTAGCTTTCCAGTGCAACAAAACCCCCATTGGTTGTAAGTTTCAACATCTACAAGTGTTCAATAAAAGCATAGGACTGCGTGTGTATGGGTTTGGTAAGGCTCGAGCTTTGTTGAATTTAGTGCTTGATAAAGTACTCTTCCTGACAAACTGCACCGTTGTTTAAGTGGCAACCAGCTGATGACCAGATTATAACTGCTTTAAAAAAATGTTTCCGAGCATTTTGTCAAGAGACAATAACAGTGTTTGACAGCTCCTTCAAAAGCAACCACGCAGCTGGCTACAAATGCCACAATTAATTCCATGCTGGCTCTCTAAATCGTGTGGCCTAATGCTTTTTAGGGCCCTTGTACAACTTTAATTATTCATTACATCAAATGGCCAACAGGCTTTTGTTTTTCCTAGAAGCAATGGCTGCCCGACTGATATGGGAGTAGCGATAGTGACTACAGCTTTTACAAAATGAAGCGTACACAAACTCAATTTTTCACATCTTGCTGCCTAAAAGACACTGTTCACTTTGGAGAAGCAACTAAGTGGGTCTCAATTAAAAACGCCACACACAAACACACACCACATGCCCTGTTCTCCAGCTGTGTGTTCCTAATTGGGCTTTTGGACTAATGCCCAAAAGCCACCCAGTCCAGTTCCCCTCTACATTGATTTAGCTACTTACTTCAAATTGAATCGAACCGTTTCTTGCTTACTGAGCAACAATAGTGAAACTTTCTGTAAGAAGTCAATTGTGTTTAAGCTACTTTGAATTTAAGCATTAAACAGGAACTAAGCTACAACAAAGATAGAGTGAGAGAAACTAACAATGCAATCAAGGAAAGCAGACATTGTACAGCCACAGAAATAAATGGAAGGCAACTCACAAGTAGAGATTGGTTAAGATTTAGAAATAACTGCATGTGTGGAGGCAGATGATAGTGAACTTATCCATGGCTCCAAATAGACTGGTTTCTTTTTAGGTCATCAACTCCTTCCAACCAACACATTGCTTGAAATCAGAAATATTGATGGGTAAGAATACTAAGAGACGCTACTGGAGGAACAAGGGCCATGAAGAAAAAAAACAATATTATTTGAACACAATGTAGGCTATATCTCTTTTTCAATATGGCATCCCTCGTGCAACCAAAAATACTTTAGATATAAAATGTTGAACTTTAGCAAGCTGTTTTACAACTCCCTGTTGCCTTTGTACAGTTTGAAGATGGTTCCCTAGTGTACTTGACTGGAGTGGTCATAGTGAGCAGCGAGGCCCAATTGAGCACAGTTTTTTTTTTTTTAAAGAAAAGCAGTCTGAGTGAATGACGCAAATTGAGATGAAAGACTGAGTAGAGTAGATTGATTAATGTGTCTGTACCAATCACTAAATGGCTCAGCAACAAGGACAGCATTTCTTTTGACTGATCAAGTTAAAGTGAAGCTCAAATGATGAAGCCTCCCAAGAGCAACCCGAAAAACTCATCTGTGTGATTTAAATAAAGATAAATCTGCCTGACACTGACAGCTGCAATATGTAGCCCGAAGCTAAAGCTGACAGATGAAAAAAGAAAAAAAAACAGTGTTGTAAGGTATTTAGCGAACATTGAGGAGGCTATACAGGGAAGAGAACGATACCGGACAGTTAAAAAACTGTGAAATAACTTGACTGATGATGTTGTTGAGGAATTTTACTCAACGGAACAATGACAAGTATTCGTGCTACTGTCACATGTTGCTGTAAAGTAATTCTAGTAAATCTAAATAAGTAATCTGTGCTAAGAAGTTACATGGAATCAATCCTCTGTTCCAATGAATTAATTTGCTCAAAATTGCGCAAGTACCACTACAGAAAATGCTGTATTTTATTCATGTTTAAAAGAGGACAGAAATGAACATTCAATCCATCTTGTGACAGATAGTGAGAGAGTGTGTGTGTGTGTGTGTGTGTGAGTGAGTGAGTGAGTGAGTGAGTGAGGAGTGAGTGAGTGAGTGAGTGAGTGAGTGAGTGAGTGAGTGAGTGAGAGAGTGAGAGAGTGTGTGTGAGAGTGTGTGTGAGAGTGTGTGTGAGAGTGTGTGTGAGAGAGGAGGAGTGGGAGTGAGGGAGGAGTGGAGGAGGGAGTGAGGGAGGAGGGAGTGAGTGGAGTGAGTGGAGTGAGTGGAGTGAGGGAGGAGTGGAGGAGTGAGGAGTGGAGTGAGGGAGGAGTGGAGGAGGGAGGAGGGAGGAGGGAGTGAGTGGAGGAGGGAGTGAGTCTGCTTGCTTTAATAAACCAATCAAGCCTGAAAAACTGTGCCCCAGCCGGCTCTGGTGCACTGCTGAACATTCGCCCCTGCCCATAAATCTGTGAATTGGGTGACTATGTTCCCAAGCCGCAGTCTGAACGTGTTTAACGGCAGTGTCCGAAAGCCATCATCGTTATAATCGTCCCCCATAATTGTGATCACATCATAGTTAGTGTGATCAACATAGCCAATCACAAAGGGTAATGATATTGGAGGATAACACACCGAGGGAAAAACTAAGGCCTTAAGTCCTCACTGAGTAATGGGGCTCCATTTTGGCCAAATGATGTCTGCTCACACTTAAAGCATCATTTACATTAGTGCTAGTTGTGGGCCATTGCGCAGAATGCTTGAAATGGGTCATTAGCAACAGAATTTTACATCATCTCCATTCATGTTGGAAGATGCACATGTAGCAGCATGAGTGAAATTGCTTGTAATGTGTGTAATGTGCAAATACTGCCACTGGGGGGATATGCAGTACTTTGTCATATAGCGCTGTCATAAAGTGTGTTCAGGGGATTACTGTGTAAGGGCAATGTGGCAGAAAAGAGTTTCAGAGGGTATATAATTGTAGCAGCAGGGTAATACTGCCACCATCTGGGACACAATGGCTCTCTCTCAATTCTCTACAGTCTACTAGTTGAGGACTTGCATGCATGCATCCACAGATTTACCAGAGTTGTGTTGCTATGCAAAAATTATCAAATCATGTTGTCAACAATTATTTCAGCCTTACTCAGTGTAAAGTTGCAAACTAAAATCAGTTTTGATGACCAAAGATACATCAACCACATTGATGAGCTAGGGGTTTTAGAGGGAAAGATTTATGATATTTGTCTCTTGTATAATGCTACAAGTCACCCAGGCCAATGTAGCCGATTATGGCACCATAACAAACATAATACACACCACAGAATCTGACATGCAACAATTAGATATCCCAAAGATAAACTTTGACATATGGTGTGTGGGATATTGGATTCCAATCTTATCAGTACAAATAATTTCATCTAAATGTACTTTCTTTTTTCAACTAATCTTACCAAAAAGCAGAGAAGCAGACAGAATGAAAACCTAACATTCTTCTGCATAAGTATCAGTTTCATGCCAACATGTTGCTGAATGTTCTAATAGTGAGTGTTTTACACCTGACAAGACAATATTAAGCATGTGGAACTGTACTGCACTATAAGTGTCGTACCATTCATGTTAACAAAAAATACAGGGAGCAGAGATGCAAAAATCTTACTTGTTGCCCCTGATTCCTTCCCTGCGGACCGTGGCAAGGCCCTCGTTCACCAAAGAGTCAGCGATGTTCTCACCTGTTGTGTCTAAAATGAGGACAGAGAAAATAACCTATCAAACTAAAAAAACAGAATTTCATTTTTTTTTTATTACACAGCAGTTAGTTCTGGTCAGGTAATTTGGTGATTGGACAAGAGGCCATCACGAGTGCTGGCATTTAGGAGAAGAGGGACATCTAGCTACATATAGAAATGTGCTTTTGCAGGGGTGACGATTTGATGTTTGATTACAAACAATTCTCAGTTAAATCGTACTCGCAGCTGATAAGCAAGCAGCAGGTACAATTTCACTGAAAAATACTCTAGTATTGTACCACCATCAAACTATTTGAAAAACAGAGTACTTAACAAATTGTAATGCTATTTTTGCACAACGTTTACAGGCAACATTGTGATAGCACAGTCATAACCCTGAATTTTGAAGAGACTCTTGATTTGCAGTAAGTGTGCATAACGGTTTTCACATCACAGGTATGTTAAATTCAGTATGACAGTGTTGTCTCTCATATGATTTTGATTTATTCTTGAAAAAATAAACTCACAAAAAAATCAAGGTGAAAATGAACATTTATGGAATTTGCATCCTTCCCTATGTGGACACTGTTCAGACCAATTTGTTGTTTTAGATGTGAAAGTCCACTTACCTCTCCCCAGGTAGACCATGCCGTACTCCCTGCCCAAAGCGGTCTTGATTTCCACAGTGAAGCACACTTCTTTGCCGATTAACTTCTTTCGCAGGAACTCTCTGGCTTGAAAGGCCCATGGCTGCAATACAGACAGGAATATTAATGTATTCTTCCATAGAGCGATCAAATCAAAAGGTTTATCACAAACAACCAACGTATATTTTGACTGATGAGTATCAGCAGGACAACTAGAAGAAACATACTGCTGCAATGACAAAATAATCCATCAAAAAAAAATAGTGTGTTGTATTATTTTCTGATTAAATTACAGTATGATCACAGTTGGTGGCCTCCACTGCAGTTTTTTTTTTTTTTTTGCCTCTTCACAGCCACCAGACACACAACAGTCCACAGTAATGAAATGAAAATAGTACACACTAAACAATAGTTACACAAGCAGTATAAGCAAAAACGGAAATAAACTTGATTTTCAAAATTATGTTATCTTGGTTAAAGCAAATTCTCTCTGTATTCCTCCCATTTTCTCATCTGATAAAAGAAAAAGGCCCATAGTGTATTTTAAAATAAGAACAGAGAGTGGTAACATCTGCCTTTGATTAATAAATTGATGGAGTTTTCAAACAGTGGTATCTTAAAGCCTTGAGAGAATTGACATGTTTACCTCTAGACTACATTATCATTTATACAATCAAGGATGATCTGAATACAGATCCACACATTATTACAACTGATAGATGGGAATTACACCTGCCAAGCCATGTGACAAAAAAGCTATTTATTCTACCCACAGTTAAAACAAAGATGCACATATCAGCATTAACTGCCATATTTGAATATAGTAGTGTGTGCCTCAGGGCTACTTAGAAGGACCTTGTTATGCCTTTGCCAAACTCAAATAAATATAAACAAACCCAAACAGAATGGGATAGAGGTGCTCACCTCATCAGGGGTGTCCTTGGTGTCGGGTTGGCCCTGAGCGGCTCGACGGGCCATGGCCCCAGCTCGGATATTACTGAGATTGATCTGACGCTCCGGGGGTGGGCCACCCCGAGGCTGGCCCCGAACAATGATGGCACAGCCTGACAAGACCTGGAGAGATGACAATAAAGACAATCAATTGGAGAAGATAAAAGTCAACAGTAAAAAGTATTGGCCCCCATTGCAATTCACAGGCCACAGACACCAGGCACAAATACCAGACCCCAACACCTGTGTGGAAGGAAGAAATAAGAGGTAGCTTTCAGTTTCTATATTCTCTCAGTCAATACACGCTACATGGTACAGTCAAACTGTTGAATTTGCATTACGGAAAGTGTCAATCTGATAGGCACAATGGAAGGGTCATTGAGGATTCATTTGAAACTAGTATAACACAAACAAATAAAGTAGGCAACCATCCTGTGTGGATGCAAAGCAGTTGCCAATTTATTAAAATCACCGTAATTATAAATTAGCAAAATCTTAAAAATGTTACAAAGGCCTGGAAAACTATTATAGAGCTGGAAAGCAACTTCACGTTGCCGCGGAGACAGTCTGTCACTCAAACGCAAGCTGAAATCGCACCATCTGATAACATAGCTAAATACAAAAAAAAAAGATAACCCCACTCTTGGGTATGACAACCATGGCATTTACACGAATCTGAGCAAACACGTTTTATCTGCCGACTCTCCAGTGTGTCTGCAGGGAGCATCACTGGGGGCTGTTGATCTAAGATGTGGGCTAGATAAAGTCTTCCATCAAAACACCACCATTCCGCACTATCTGACTCAGTCCAATCAAGAAGGCTATAGGCTAAGCAGAAGAGTAGTTGTATTTTTTATGTATTGACCAGGCATGGCAAAGAAGAGACACTACCCCCCCCCCCATCTTTGTTTACAAAAGGGACAAGTTCCACTTGGAATGCACTACACAGCTTTGCTTGACATCCCGATCACATTTCTCAAAGTAAGTAAGTAAAGTCAAAAGTATTTATAAAGTACTGTTCTTAGACATAAGCCACAAAGTGCGTTACAAGGCATAATAAAAAAAGATAAGATAAAAAATATCATTGAAGATACCAGGGGCAGACAGGTTAACCAAATGCCTGTATGAACAGATGGGTCTTCATCTGCTTTTTAAATTAATCCACAGAGACAGTAAGGGTGATGGCAGAGTGTTCTCAAGGTACAGAGTTGATTGTATTAGATAAGGGACATTAATGAAGGTTCTACTATAAAACTAAATTATAGTGAGCGATAAGAGTTCATTTGAAATTCATCTCTTACCAAAATCACTTTAATTGATCTACTTAGATTGGTGCACTAACAGAGGCTTTACAAAACCCTCAATTCCTTTGGTAATAAACCCACAAGAGTGTAACCTACTAATACACCTTCTCAAGGGGAGGACATCCATATAAGGGATGACAACAGTGCTAACCTGTTTACAGCAGCTACGAATAATAAAAAACAGCTCTTCCAACACCTAGAGACAAGTGTGAGTGTGTTGTTGAATATGCTCTCCATGATAAAGTAGAATGAGTTGCATGCACCTTTACTTACTAATACTAACATCTAAAACTTATACAACATTATAACTATAGCTTTTATGTGTTTGCCCCAGAAGACTGTGTGAAACTATTGGGTCTGGCTACCTTCCGGAGTTCAAACTATGGAACTATGCAATGCATTGAGAAAATATAAGTTTAGGAACCACAGGTGTGAAAGCACCCTAACTTAACCATCTAAATGAGTAAAGGTTATCTTGCCGTTAGAACAAAGTACCAGGCCGAATCTAAAGTCAAAGAAGGTGAAGTAACAGAAACAGAGACTACACACAGCCAAGATGAGAGATTACAAGGAAAAGAAAGCTATAGCTACGTGTCAGTTTCCCGTGGTTAGTTGGAACCAGCACACTAGGGAAATGCTCTGGGACTTGAATGGTCGGAACCATAGAAACATCGTCCTGAATCCCATATTTTCTAACATTAATAATCGGTAATTGCTAAAATATGATACAATAGCATATATAGTAAATGCTGAGAGGGACAATAGTGAAGAAGAAGCTTTGATTGTTAGCTAGCTTACACGCTACTTGGCTAAGTAATATTTGTTATGTCGCTAATAAGATAAAGACATTCAATTTGTGTAAAGCTGTCAACTCAGTGTTCCGCAGGACTGCAGACAACAAACTTTGTTTATTAAAGTCAGCACTTGCAGACCATAAGTGTAAACGCAAGTTAGCCAACAGTTAGCTAGCTAGCAGATAGCTGGGAAACTAAACATCTGTTAACGTTACAGCTAAGTTACTAAATAGCCTTTTTGGATTTTAGGACATGTAAATCAACTTTGGCAAGTTAATATTTGTAGATATACGTTACATTTCCACTGAAATGGTTAGTTTAAGTTACTTATAGCAAACATGTGTTGACGTCGTTAGTTTTAGCTTATTAGCAGGCTAGCAAATTAAGTAGCAAACTAGCTAATGTTAGCTGACATGCTGCCGCAGCCAGGTAAACTGAATGTTAGTGACACATTGCAAAGACTGGCATTTAACACTCAGGTAGGTTTAGCTATATACTCAAATAAGTTTAATTAAAGTTTTATGACAGTTAACGCTAGTTAGCCTTCATTAGCTCTTGGCTCACTAAGCTAAGTGAGCTCACATATGTATGTTAGGATTCCTTCCTACCATTTTCACAATTCCCCTTTGCAGAGAAGCAGCCGGAGAAGGGCCTGTCTGAGCTGGTGCCGAAACAGATGCCATGTCCACCGGTTTGAAATATAACGCCGTTAAGGGGTGACCAGGCAAGGGAGCTGGGACTCTGAAGTCAGTGACTGTTCTACTGAAAGCCAAGAGAAAAAGGCTGAACGCCGATCAACACACACGTTATACCGGAAACACACTTTGCCATGCATACACACACGTCAAATTCTTTCCGGGTCTGGGGAGCAGAATGAATGGGAGCGAACGGAGCCACTTCTCGCCCGCAGAGGCAAATTGAAACGAAGTCTTCCGGAGCAAGAGGTGCGACACGTCAGCATAGTGTTAACACAGCTAATGCTGCGTTCAAGCTGTGTCGGACATTTTCTATTTTGAGCTGAGCGTCACACAAACGACCCTACAAAATGACAAATAGGCCTACGATATAAATATTGTTGCTAAAAATAAATAATACGATGTTTAGGGGGTTAAGAGCACAGAAGATGTGTCATCAATTGAGGTTAAATATTGTGTACTTTGCATGATTTTTTTGTTTATGATATAATTAAAAAGGCAGCTGCCTTGACTCATTAAAAATATATATAATCATTTATAAAAATGTACACCAATCCTCTGCATATCTTCTCCTTATTCTGGCCCTTGTTTCACAAGATTTCAAGACTGAAATTACATAAACCAATAGGATATTATAGTAGGCTATAACAGTTATGTGATTCTATTTAATCAAAGTTGTGACAAAATTGAACAGTATGTTATACACACAAATACAGAAGCTGGTATGTCTTAGGTTTACAGGCAAAATATAATAAAATATTCAATTAAATTATCTTCTATAGAACAGGGCAGTTCATCAACCAATGGACCCCTTTCATGGACATTTGTCTTTGCAAAACAGGAAAAGCACATGTGATGGTAATGATAGTGTCATCATTAATAGTATAGAGCAAGATAACACCAGGGATAATCATACATCAGATTTTATTTGTATTGTATTTTTGCTTGTCCTGATCTACTGCTCCTCAGTTAGCATCTGGCAGATGTGATCGTGTGAGTGGGAAGCAGGGCATTGCTGGAAAATAGCATTAATGCTCATGGGATCTACTTTAAATATTTACAGGCTCTTGAGATGTTTTTATGACTTTATTAATGCTCTGACATCTATTCCCAAAAGGAGTAACTTGTAACGACTTCTATGAACTGTGTGTGACAGAGAGAGAGAGAGAGAGAGAGAGAGAGAGAAAAGGCCCCTTGGCATAGATTGTAACTATCTAGTAGTCCAAAATCTCATTGGTGTCTAGCTGGGTTTAAATTTGGAAACTGTTAAGGCCACAGCATATGATGCACCTTATTTATATACTCATAAACCTATTCACTGATTCCTTGTGCCCTGTATGGATGGCTTTAATTGTCAGCTATCTGTCTTATGAATTGTTTTAAAAGGCACAGAGTTTGAATCAGCATGTCTGCATCACTGGGCTCTGTGTAAAAAGGTGTCAGTTTAACTTAGAAGAAGCTCTTTTTACACTATATTGTATGCTTCATATCCTATAAATCCATTATTGTATTTAAACATATATCTAATAAAATTGTATTGCTAAAATAACCTCCCTTCCCCCACAATACTACCTCTGGTTATGCAAATGTATACATAGTACAACTTTTAGTGGATTAGATCTACATATGTATGCAATGAGTTGTAAGTTGTGTGTCACACATCACATTATCAAACTAATGTATTTTATTATTATTATGACCTATTTGTTTACCATATTAAACTTGGGCAATTCAAGCCAGAATTTTCCTTTTTTTAATCCCTCATTATTTTTTATTAGTCAATTTTATTTTCATAACTGTAAAACACTAGTATTTAAAAACTGAGCTACGCACTCATTTCAGTAGTTTTCAGGAGAGAATCTGGCATCATGATATCACCTGAGGAAAAAAGAAAGATAAGAAAAAATGTATTTACTTGATCAGTAATGAATATACAATCAGATATCACAATGACACTTGATCTAAAAAAGTCTTAAATTGGAAGTGAATTGGAAGTGAAATAAAAATATAAATGTATAAATATCATAATGCACAAGTAAAATAAAAGATAATCATGAATGGACCTGAAAACCAAAATGTATGCACTCTGACACTGACCTGCAGGACATTGTATTCAAATAACCCACTGTGGACCTGTTCCGGTAGATCTGTAATTGTCTTTGCAACAGGCTGTAAGCATATCTGCGTTATTGAACAGCAATCCAATGTGCCAATGGGACTCTATTAATGAGATAAACGGTTAAAGACATCCATTAGACGCATATGTATGCTTGTTTAATCAAATCCCATACGGATAATGTGTGTTTGGGTAGCGTGCGCAAAGTTATTTATTTTTTATTTGTACATTTGTCTGAATCTTCCTCGCCAACAAAACGATAGCCTACTTGGGAAAGCAGAAATGACGCTGACCGGTTTGTCATTTGATGTAATTTACCTTGTTATTGTCATATGTCTGCGTGTCTGAGTTGCAGTACATAGCAAATGTTGGTGTGAGTGACGCAAATTTTCAGAAACGTATAAAGAGAAGATTTGGATCAGAGTCAAGAAGAATGATATTCACCGAGGACATACAATTTCCCCTTTGTTATGAGAAGAAAATAGTTTAAGACAAAACCATATTAAAATTGTTTTCTTTTCAAAAAATGATGTTATTAATTCAAGACGATGGTGACAGATTTGGTTATGTGCAATATGGTAGGGCTTATTTTAACCACTGAATGTGTAATCAACACGTTATTTATCTTACTTTGAGTCCGAAATCTTTTTTTTAAAATAAAACAAGTGGGAAATTCTACTAATAACCTTAAGTTCATATTTTTATGCTTGTTTCAAAAGTAGCCTAAAGCATTTAAGACTCTGTTCAAATTGAATGTTATGTTAAGATAGACGCTTTTTGTCTGTTAGCCTACTACTGAAATCGACACATTTGGTCACGGACATGAATCTAAAGATCTATTATTAATGAAGGACTAAAACAAGCATTCAGTGAATGGTAAAAACATTCATTCACGTAAATATCAAAAACATGAACGATAGATACATCCCATTACAGGGTGGAAAAATTTGCAAGACACGCGACCAGAAAGGCAGCTCCGTTGCGCACACAGGACCTCAGTGCGCTTTGGAGAGGTTTTGGTAACCTTTTTACGCGGATGAATTACCCACATTTCTTAACGCTTCAAGGCGCAGTAAAGCACCGATACAGGTGTTTAATCCACAAGACAAATACCTAGGATGTGTTAATGAAATGCATATTTATTTCGTGGCACGATTTAGTTACTGAAACTCTCGCTTCCTCCTTTGGCAAGCCCACATTAGAATTTACGCACCACGAATGTGCGGTACTCTCGTAACAACATGATCTAAGTACTTTAATCAACCTCGTTTGGCACACACTGTACGTGCATTAAAGTACTATAAATCAATTACCGCATCAACTCCCCGGTAATAAATAAAAAAGTCTTGTCTTATGTGTCTTTTGTCTCTGTTGGCAAGGAGATGCTGGTGTCCAAAAATGGTTTTCCTCTATCTAACCTGGCTGATTGTACACAGAGAGTATTATTGTCCTCTAACTCGTGGTTAATGTATAATTTGGACCATATGGCATTTTAAATTCTGAGCCTTTATTTCGGTGGCACTTCAATCTGTGTGGACCCAACTAATGATATTCAATTATCATTAGTCATTAAACAGGCCAAAAGACGAGCCTTGTGTGGGTTTTCACATAGGCTAATATTTACTCGTCAAATATTTCCCTTTGAACAGTTTACAACGCATTTTTATCTGCTGGCTGCACAAGGAACATCTGTGAGGGTTATTTTAGCCTACGTCTTCTGGATAAACGAGGTCCCCCAATTGGCCCTTTCCTTGCGCCCATATAGAGTCTATTTGTTCACGTTTTGAAAGAAAATGTAATAAAGAGAGACTGGGTGATGGATTTATGATTGATCAAAAGCACTTTACCATATGGCAGTCGTCGCAGAGTTCCAAATGTTTGTTTTATGAAAGGAGACCAGAGATCCGTTTAATCTGAGCCACTTCACCTGGTTAAGGATGCTACAGTCACGTGACCACAAGTCCCCCATCCTAAAGGATGGGAAACACAACAGTGTTGATCCTTTAGCCGCTTAATCTTTCAAAGCGGCTAAATGTGTGTCTTCACTTTAGAAGGATAACATGCACCGAAGCAGAAAGTTCAATGGTCTGAATTGTGTCGCTCTGAAACGTTGGTTTGAAACTAGGTAGCCACTGCGCAAAAGAAAAGCAGTCCGAATTTCCAAACTTCAATATTATTATGTTGATATCATGTTCTGCAGTACACAGACATTTTGAACCAAACGCACAATTTAAAAGGATCTCGAAGTGGAAATATGTGTTTATGGCACTGATGAAATGTGGCAAAGCCAAGAAACTTAGTAAACTATTCAACTCACTTTTCTGGTATAGGAAAGCTACATGTGGAGCTTATTATATGCCACCAAAACAAAGATCCCGATATGATTTCTTGGAAGATATCTTATTTGACTTAGTTTATCTCATGCCACTCAGAGAGCACACTTTTTCGTGACTAGTGTTTTATTATTTCTATTTTATTCTATGAGCTACTAAATGTCTGATGTGCATAATAACGAGATATAGCTCAAATTTAGATTGACTTAAATTAAACAACAATTATTGTAACTTGATTGAGGGATCTTTGGAAGAATATTTCTGAATCATGGATTTCTATGGCACAATCGATCTACCTTCCTCTGCATATTGCTTAAATCAAATCTGGACTTGTTTGTTTTTATCCCTGAATCAAATGAAATTACAAGTGAAATGAAAACCAGAATAGTGTTATATGTCTTATGTAAAGACATACCAACCTGAAGCCAATTTTAAGTCTAAAATGTCCACATTCACTTCCAGGCAATATTGACATTTCATGGACCAGGCCACCACGTCATGTTAAGGTCGACAGGCCTATAAATGTCTGCTGAAGGGCGTGATTCCACTCACTGCCATTCACCACAAATAAGAGGAGTTGCCTGGACAATTTTATCTTTCTACAGGCGACGTGGTGTTGTTGGGCTTTTGTTTTTAAATATAATTACGTGTTTTTTTCTGGGAACATTTCGCATTTGGTTTTTGTGATCATCACCAAGGCTGGGAGCAATGTGCGGAACAAACGAGCTGCCAAATAAAGGTTACTTTTCTATTGTTATTACAATGCACTT
This sequence comes from Percina caprodes, assembly GCA_013375575.1. Taxonomy (NCBI): domain Eukaryota; kingdom Metazoa; phylum Chordata; class Actinopteri; order Perciformes; family Percidae; genus Percina; species Percina caprodes. Next base: position 1,736,839 of record JABXJD010000007.1, on the reverse strand, counting down.
TAAGGCTTTAATTAGATTCTATGACACCTAATTAAGCCATCTGTTGAGACTGTTTAGTGCAATAAGCACTGAGGGTGTGAATTATGCTTGCTACTTTAATAGGCTATTTAAACCACTTACATGTTAAAGACATATTTAAATAAGGGCTGTGTTATGATAAGGTTGTGGAAGTGTCAACCAGTTAGGAGGGATGTTTCTCAACGGCAGACCTCTCCCGGAATCCAAGAGGAGGAAAATGATTGAACTGGCCTCGGAGGGAGTCCGTCCGAGCCAGATCTCCCGGATACTTCGGGTACGCAAAACTATTTTGAATGCAAAACCACATTCAGGCTTTAAATCAAGGAGAAAGGTTGGTTAAATGCTGTGTTAATAGTCTCACTGGGTCATTTTTAGTAAATAAAAACATTACTTCATGTGTTCAGAATTTAAGAAAGTGAAACTGTGTATTTCAGGTGTCCAACGGGTGCGTCAGTAAGATCCTGAGCCGCTACCGCCGCACTGGACTCCTGGAGCCCAAGACCATTGGAGGGAGCCGACCTCGGCTTCTCACCCCGGGTGTCATCACCACAATCATCCAGTGCAAAAGGGAAAATCCAACCATTTTTGCTTGGGAAATTCGAAAACAGCTTGCAACTGCACGAATATGCAAAGCCTCCAAAATTCCCAGCGTAAGTGAGATTGAAATGTTGTTTTACTGAAAGTGAGAATGTTCCAGCATTTAACATGATGCTTATTGCACACTGTGTTCCCGCAAGGTGTCGTCTATAAATCGGATTGTAAGAAAGATCCATTTGAACCACGGACCGATGTGCATGGAGATCAATGCGCAGATCAGGCCTGAGCAGGGTAGGTCACATTTGAAGGTCATTGGACTACAGAAAAATAGGTGACCACCAGCTGATTATTATCATAAGGACAATCGCTAGTCTACAAAGAAAAAACTGCACAATTCCCCAAAAGACCTAATCTAATTTTATATAATTAAGACTGTTGATTTCCTACTTAAATCTGTGTGTGCGCGCAGATTCAGATTCCCTGATCCAAGAAGAAGTGATTGAGAGAAAAATGTCTAAGACAGTATGCAGCAATGACCAGAAGCCTAAAGCTGTCCAGCATCGCAACCGCACCACGTTCACCCCGGAGCAGAGCACAGCACTCGAGCAAGGTGACTTAAAAGTCCACGCCAAGTCCAAGTGTTAGTCCACGCACTAACACAAAACTGCCTCTTTGCACTCAGAGAAGTCCAGTTCAGTTAAATATATGTTTCTATCTCCCGGATCAGAGTTCTCTCACAGCCAGTATGCAGATATGTACACAAGAGAGAAACTGTCCACTGAGATCCAACTTCCCGAGGACATCATCAAGGTAGAGTTATAATTTGTAATCATGAAAGTGCTCATACAGAATCACATATTTCATATTTCTGCTGATTGTCTCTAGATGATTGTCTGTCTCTCAAAGGTCTGGTTTTCAAACAGACGGGCTAAATGGAGGAGAGAAGCCAAACAGAGGAGCAGTACACAAAGTAAGTGTGTGTGTGTGTGTGTGTGTGTGTGTGTGTGTGTGTGTTTATGGCAAGGCCTATAAACATTACATATAATCCTAGATTATTTGACAAAATGTATTCTCCATAACACCTGCAGACCTTCAAAAGCAAAGAGATTTCCTTCCTGTGAGTCCAACTATACCACATGGCTTCACATCTCAACAGGTGTGTAAATGTGTAATATGTGAATTATATTTCCATGCAATCAGTTGACTAATCAGGATATAACAGCATTTGAGTAATACTACTACTACTACTACTACTACTACTAATGACAATAATAATAACAATAATAATATATAGCACTTTTCAAAAAGTAAGCACAAAGTGCTTTCCATATTAAAAGATTTACAGGATATGAATTTGGAATCAGAACCCATGTGAGCCCCCCTACCCCCCATAACATACTGTACTAAAATATAGAACAAGGAGCACTTCATAAAACAATGAAAGTGCAAGATAGAATGTCAATAACAGAAACATGTATGGACATGCATTTAAAAACACAGAAATAATAATGCAAATCAAGCATAATTTAAATACGCAACTGTATAACGACAGTAAAATTCAAATTCGGTGAATGTTAAATTTCAATATTCCGCACAGTGATGGCTGTGTTGTAATTCTCATTGAACAGTAGGCTCTAAATCACAGACAATGAAGGAATCAACATCTTGCAACAGCTGGTGTGCTTTTGGACACTGTCAATCAAATTTGCTCAAACGACACCCAAACAGTCTTGATGAGGCCAGTTAGCAGATTTTTTTTACTTTTAAATTCTTGCTAAATAATACCTAAAGATTCTTTATTTGAACTTTAATGAAGTCCTATTTAGTCATTAATGTAGGCCAAATGTTATAGAGCAATACTTAAACTGTAAAGCCAAGTGTTTAGGAGCTTTAAAATGTAATATTTAATTAATGATTAATATGATTAAAAAACGGTGAATTACAAAATGGCTTTTGGTCTACTGTATAGTCACATTTGGACTATGTGTTGATTTAAAGGCAACAGGAGTGTCAAGAGTCTACTGTGAAAATCCAGCGGCTCCCCCTACCTATAACACTGTTGCTAGCGCATTGCAAAATGGCTACCTTTTCCCAGCAGAAAGAGGTGAGATCATGCAAACAATTGCTATTTTATCAAATCTGTCTTGTCTATTTTCTAAAATGATTGCATTGCTGTTGATTTTAAAGATTTCACCAATCTCTGATATACAGATTTGACACATTCTGGACATCTGACATCCATCTCGATCCTACCCTCATTCATCCATCAGCCTAATAACATGATGGCCCAGACCATGGCAGAGAAGACTCCACTGGATCTCCACAGAGATAATAGATTCACTTTCCCATTGGTTCACCATCACACAGACGCAAGGACATCCCTCCCTTTGGCAACTGAGACAGTAAGAGCAGACCACCCTGTGGCACAGTGCTGGAACCAGCAGGGGATTTCTTTTAAATGGAGCCCGTTTCAAACAGATGAGAGGTTTTTATTCGTACAGCAGCCCTGGGATGTGAACCCACATGGCAACCTAGACTAAATGTGTGACTTCTTTTTGTATAGTTGGGTGCAGCTGCAATTTCTAGACTGGAGGAACACATTCTAACCAGCAGAGGGCAACAGACGACTGGCGTTACAATCTTGTCTCTTAAATTCTTTTTTTTTTTTTCAAATGCACTGCATCTTATTCTAAATTCAAAGCTGTAAACCTTTATTCTTCAGACAATCCTAATGGATCTTAAATGAATCCACTAAATTTGCAAAGACTTGTGATTTGTAAAGAAGACAAAAGTTAATGAAAAAGAGGGTAATTCTTTTTTTTTCATTTTTAGAAGTGCTAATCATTTTTATTTATGTGTTTCCAGAAAATAAGGTGCCATATGCCAAGTTGTGATCAAGCAATGAACACAGGTTCTGCTTGAAAGGTTGTAGATGTTAGAGAGATTTAATGCTAACAGTGAATGTCATAACAGTAATCATATTTAGATACATGAGCATGAGCAACTTTAACTGGATGCTTGACAGCACTGTGACATAAATCATAGCTCCATGGATCATTTAAGGTTACCACTGGATAATATGGATGGGATCTCTTTTATAGTAGTGCTGTTTATTTGGGTCCGAGCCCTAGGAGCCAGTAGATTGAACCTCCTAGCTTCACATTGACCAGCTGCAACAGTGAAATGCTGCTTAAGTAATAATGTTATGTGTAACACAGGGCCCATTTTTCTGCAGAATGAGTACTTTTACGTAATACTTTTAAAGTACATTTAGTTCTTTACTTTTACTCAGGTAGAATTTCAAATGCAGGACCTTTACTAGTAATTGAGTACTTAAAAAAATGTGTATTGCTTCTTTTTATGAAGTAAATGATCTGAGTACTTCTGCATTACTGGTTATAAAATATAATCTTACGTTTGGAGCATTATGTTTATCTAATTTCACATTAAGCAACCAAACATTTCAGAGTTGCTGAAAATCTTATCCAAATGTATCTCCATGAAGTATGGGATGTCCACATTAGTCATCCAAACATTTCTCAAGACATGGTATTACTCATCTCCTCCAGTGGCTGTATTAATGACCCCTGTTGTTTTAGCCACTTAATAATATTTATCATGCACTAGAATTTGCTGCACTGAGTGTCATAAAGAGTAAACTATCAAAAACAGAATGAACAGATAAGTGTGTGCTGCTGGCATATTCCTTTCAACATATTACACAAGGGAAAATGAAAAGAGACAGAAACAGGAGTACAGAATATAGCTAAATACAATATCAAGTTCTTTATTAAAATAAGAATAATACAAAGGCTAGAAAATTACAACTCACTAACACAAAATAGCAGCTGTTATATTTAAAGTTTATAGTGTAGACACATATTAACAGAATGATCATGTAGTAAAAATACTTAAGTAGAATATTTACAAAAATTACAAAGTGTAATGTACAGAATGCACTGGTCTATTTACATGAAGGGAAATTAAATAACAGTTACAACACCATGAGAGTGCAGCTGACAATTTACAACACAATTATTTGATCCTCCACATTAACCAAGAATATGTAATATTTGATTTCACTCATCTTATGTGTCAGTTGCCTTTTATGAAGCTTTCTTTGTTTAAATTGCTACTTCATAGACTTTCATCTTGGTTTTAACATGTGCAAGGCTATAAGAGGATTCAATTTGTCCTCATACTATGATTAAGGCAACAGTTATAATTTAAATGTATACAGTCATGGTCTTTGAAACCAACCGCAATGGCAATTACTCAAGGGCTGATGGGAAAGCCTCCTAATATTAATGTGTGTTCCTTTGTTGCTATGTACTGCTATGTGATATTCAGAACAATCGTGTCAGAGCTGAGAATAGAATACATTGTTAAACGTTTCTGTAAGAGCCACACAAATATAAGTAAAATATTACTTATTTTAATGCTTAGTGATTGGGGAATCATAGGGCCATTTGGGCATTATTTAAGGTATTTAGGGCTACAGGCATCATCTGGCTAATTGGACACTTTACCTAATGCAGAAATGGTTGTAAACAGAGACATTTGTTAGAAAAACTAACTTTTTCTAGTCCAACTGATTGGACTGATTGATTGAATAAATACCCTCATCAGCATAAGTTGACTTCTATCAAACATCACACAAATAAAATCATAAGCAAGTGGTCATTTGGGTAGCCATGTAGCCAGTGATAATGTACTCCTTCTCTATCTCCTGTATTGATTTTACTTATTTGGCTTTATTTTAAATGCAAGAAACTTGGTTTAAGATGTTTCTGTTTTTTGTTTTATTTTTTGTAAATAAAATGTTCTAAATAATGATAAAAGTTTTGCACATTTTGCACATTTTTGTGTTTGTGCATGCATTTATGTTTGCGTATATACAGTTAAAGTCTGGGCAGAACAATACTTATTTAGCCCATGAGAAGCACTCTTAAATTTAAAGGTTAAACCAAATGAAGCATACTGTAACCTAGCATGTTATTTCATGTTTGTGTGGCTACTACATGCATGTTGTTATTTCAAATTATTCTCAGAACAAAAACACAAATTCTAAATATCACACCAAAATCTGGATTATTTTCAAACCATGTCTTCTGCTAATTAAAAAAAATAAATATACTAACTACTACTTACAAGCTACCAGTCTCTTTAAATATCGAACATAATCAGAGGCCCAATGAAGCCATTACATTACGTTATTAGTCAGTGAACCAAAAATATTCCAGATCTATAAGACCTATAATATCTTACAGCACAGCAGAACCATACTCAATAAATCTGCACTTACAGTATGTACATAAGGAGTCTCTTTCCATTAAACAAAAAAGTATAAAATATCCTGCTGACCACACACAGCCCACCAGGGGCCAAAGTTCCCTCCAAACTGGAGACCAAATAGCCATGTTATATTTGGCATGACTCTTCTCTCTCTCATGCTACAAATATTAGCATAATATTTTGGAGCAGTTTGCTCAGTCCTACTTAGACTCTCTCACGGGGAATCTAACAGTTACAGCTTACTGGGGAAAAGGTAGTCCAGCTACTGCACACAATTAGCCCGGCATGGTTTGCCAAGGCTGCTGCAGTTTGCATTTCAAGCAGCAATAGTGTATTTTATATACCTAACTACTGTTATATCTGAAGCCAAATATTGACCTTTGCTGGATTAGAGGCTTGACTTTTTTCATTGGGACTTTAAGTATCTACACTACCTAATAGATACATTTTAATGCTTATATCTTCCTCCCTTATTGGTATTACCATAGTTCTTTGTTGGATTATGTCAGAAGGTGAAATAATACATATCATTTTTGCCGTGGTATTATTAAGGTATCCTTAAATGTATGATCAGATTGGTATATTTGTTCACATTAAATAACACCACAATTATTCATCTGCATCAAATGTGTTGGAAGTAATAAGATATGTTTTGCAGTCCCACTCAACATATTAAAAAGGTCCCAGTCACAGGAGGGTACCTCATGTGGTAACCTCCAGAGAACTGGGTTTTGTCCATATTCAAGTATATTCCAGGAGATAATACTGAGTCATTCTCATTGTCTTGGTTTGCATGGCTTCAGAAATTCTGAACATGTCAAAATACAATTAGTATACCAAAAATGTGCCAGAGACTTTGGTTGTAAAAAATTATATTTTTAGGGCGAAAAAACTGGGATGTCTTCATTTGCAAAGTGGAAGAAAGGATAAGATTCCAATCGGTTTATCCAGTCTTCAATCACTAATCTGTCATCTCCGTAAAATGACAAATTCAACCACAAAATCCCCAAATGGGCACTTTCCGTTAGGTGATTTTCCTCATTTGTCCCCTGTGGTCCATGCTAGAGCGGTCTTGGAATTTGTTGGCCCAAAGCCGCCGCCCTTCTCCTGCAAGCTGTGGTAAAGTCATGCATGGGGTTGATTTTCACACCACACGATCAGTTCCTTTCCAAACTGGGGTAAAGTTTGAACACTTTGTATATCCACTCAGAGTAGAAAGCAACGTTAACAAAAAGTGCAGGCTGCGATGAGGCACATTTTGTCCTTTGGATGCTCACGCCAATGATGACTTTGCGCTCATGTTCCTGGCAAACCAATGGGCCGCCATTGTCTTTCTGCAAGAAAGGGTAGAGGACGACACATCAGAGAGACAGCACGCTAACAAGGACATTATACTGTATGGTTGTCAAACTAAACCAAACTGTCATTTAAATTTGACACTTTTGATATATGTCGATATATGTTTGATAAATGTTCGATGTAAACCATTTTCATTGGGACTAGTTCTTCAGAATAATAGGTGATAAGTAGTTTCCATGATAACTACCTATCCAGATGTTGCCATGTTATTTGAGTGAAATGACCTTTCAAGTAATGTACATTAATGTAGAATTCAGGTCCCTTCTGTTCTTACATCACATACGCCTTCTCCTCTCTTGCCACCAGCACATATTCTGCTTTCCCCAGCATCTCCTTTAATTTGTGAGCACATGTCATTGTTGACCATGGGCATGGTCAAAGCGTTAAGTGCATCATCGTATCCTGTGTCTGAACAGAGAAGGACATGAAGTGTAAATGTTACAGACATTCTTGCATGAAGAGTGGTTGAAATGCAAAGTGGCATGGCATATTGGTGAAAGAAGACAGTACTTTTAGTTTCCCCCCATCCATACATGGTGCAGTTGGTGCCTTCGGTAATGTGACACTCTTTTACTGGAAGATGAATAGTAGAGGCACCTTCAGACACAGGGGCCGGACTAAAACAAACATAATAATAGTCATAATTAACTAATTTTATAAAATAATACATACTGCATGCGCACAAAAGAGGCACATAAGAGATGTAATTTTTTTTAGATCAATAAAAATTGATGTGGTGAAATTGGTACAATACAAAAGATTAAATAGTTTTCCATATGACTAGTTATGCTCTCACACTAGGACATAAATTAGTGGAAAACTAGTAAGTAATTGAGAACTTACTCTTCTAGTTTCAGCATAACCAAATTGGATCCTTCTGGGCCACATATCAGGCGAGAGATGCGTAGTCTTGGGTGGCTTGAGGATTCATTGAGGTGGTGCAGACCAACCTGCACACTGTAATCCTTGAGATCTGGAACACTGATGACCACAAGGACCAAGATGTAAGTTGTAAACCTACCTGTAACGTTTCTTATAGAGTGGGCAACCAGGCTTGAGAAGCTTGCGTTGCAAACTGCAGATTGCATTGAAGGAAAAGTATAATCCAGTATTATTGGAGATTGGCCCATACTAGAGTCAGGATATCTGAGACTCTGCTGCTTCAATCTTTTTTAGTGAGTCTCCCAACTTAATGGAAAGTGCAACACTAAAATGGCTAGAGTACTGCTTTAAGGTACTACACAGCCTTTATTAGACCTACAGTGGTCTCACCTTTGACAGACAAATTTGAGCAAGGAAAAAAGCAGAGTCTTAAAGCAAACAATGTTTTTCCAAGACATCAGGCCCAAAAAATGAGCTAAAAGCCACTGATGTACACCATATGCAATACCTAGAGAACTGTACATAACAACAGTGATAGGGGCATTTTCTTTAAAGTCACTACTTCAGATGTGGAGATATTACATGGATATGACTCGCTCTGACACAGAAAACTAAAGTTAAACAGATCTTCAGGGCAAACCATTCTGTTCCATATCTCAGGTCAAGCCTGTCGGGGAGTGAGTAACCTTCCGTAAACAGGATACACCCCACTTTTTAGGTTAAACAATATTAAAAAGAGGGCAGCAACCCAAAAAAGAAAAGTTTGAGAGATAAATGGAAAAGGTCAACGAGAGAAGGATGGGGTAAAAGTTTGTCAGACAAAGACGAAAAGGTGGAGTATTACCAGGAGGTGAAGCACTGTTGGTCTGTCAAAACCCAATCTTCTCTGATTAATGAGCCCCCACACAAATGAATCTTCCTAAGAAAAAGAAACATTACAGTAGGTATAAAAGCCTAAAAATGGATACATTTGAAACATTTTGGAAAAACACTGATGTCAAATGACTTACTCTCTTTGGATGCTCACAACCCAGCTGCCATCTGTACCTTGCACTTGGTGTCCTCCAACGATTCTTGTGTTTATATGCACAAAACATGATATCTTGGGCCCAGTTAAAGCTAAACAAGAAGACATTTTTATGCTGCATTTTAGATGGATGTGTTATTTACATGTTAATGTGGGGCGAATGTTTATTAAAACTGCAAAAGGTTTGTGATGATTTGTTTAGTCAGGTACTTAACAACAGACAGATTTGATATAAAGAGGATAGCATAGAATTACATAAGAGGAAGAGGACTAGACTGATAAAACCCATAGCAATACTCACTGATCGGTTGAGGAGCCACTGTAGCTGATTCACCTGATAGAAGTAAAGAAAAGCACAACAGTAAGAAGAGACCCCACAGCAGCAACAGGAAATAATTTAGACCACTAACCATACATTAACACACAAAGCATTAAACCTAATTGAAAAAGGCACCCTTCTTTACTTTATAAAGACTTATCTCTAAATCATTGTTGGAGGCTATAACACTCAGCAACCACAGCAAATAAATTAACTCAAGACCCCAAAACTTTCATGGAAGATATGTTTTACATTATGGAAATTATTGTACAGCCATTTAAAAGAGGCTCTCAAAGTGACCAGATTAAAACCAGCCAAAAGAAAATGGTGGGTCCGGCTGCTTGTGTGTGTTTTCCCCAGTAAAAGGATGGAAGCAGAGACCTGCATCTGTTTAAGCATCATGTATTCTCTGCTAATTGGACAAGACCACATCTAACAGATTACATAAGCCACTAGACAAGCTGTATGAGAACAAAGTTATGACATTTTAGTCGAAGTCTACAAAGGCTGCAAAGCTAAACCACTTGTGTTATTTCATTGCACTGCACCCATATACCAACACTGTCTTCTTTTTTATACTGAATGTCAATTAATAATGCTCTTTCAGAAGCAGCTGTAATCAAAATGTGGTATTGTTCACATACTTGCCTATGCATGTTGTGTTTACTTGAAAGATTAAAGGGGTCAGGGATGCTGATCAGGACCAAATCGTCTCTGGCTGACACACTAATCATTGTGACATTTTATGGGTAAAAGCATTAGCCTCTTTCTGCCACCTGTTGTTGTTCTTGTTGCTTGTTCAGAGTCTGCTGCTGACCTTGCTACACATCCTAATATACTTTCCCCACTTTTTTGGGCTTCATGGCATGTTGCAGACAAGTACTGTTAATTTCTGCGGACGCACACAAAATACACAAAATACACAATCTGTCATGTGCATACATATTTAAAAGCAAGCATCTCAAAGGCAAAGTGATGAAAATATGCTTTCAAATTAATAGACAGTGACAGTTTTAGAATTCCCTGAAACCAACAGTCCACACCTGCTTTTGCAGTAATTAGCCGGGTGCATACAAGTGTGAAAATGGGCAGACCTCTAAAAAGTCTGCTAATTCTTTTCTCAACATTTCACACATTTCTAATTTTAACTACAGCATGTATACATACACACATACTTACAATTATACAGTTTTCAATCTGTATTGGCAGCAATAGATGTGCTTTGCTTTCAAAAATGCAACTAAGATAGGAATCAAAGTTCTAAACATTTCTAAACACTTTTGGAAAGACACACACTCTGCCTGTTCATTTTTCACTTTAACAGGTATATACTTCCACTTTATCATTAACCTCCCCTCCTCACTTTGACAGCTAGATTTGAGCTCTAACTTTAAAGGAAGCCAAATGAACAATGCTTCGTGGCTAGTTCTTAAAAACCGTCCACCTTGAAACATGAAGGGAAATAAATATATTTGCTTTCTAGCCAATAGTTAGATAGGAAGAATTATACCACTCTTGTGTCTATAGGATAACTTTGAAGCTACAACCAGCAGTTGGTTAGCTTAGCTTAGCACAAAAACTAGATACAGGTGGAAACAACTAGCCTGGCTCTTTTCAAAGTTCAACAAATCCACCTATCGGCACCTCTCAAGCTCACTAATTTAACATCTTGTTTGTTTTTAATCCACACTTAAACCCAAGCGACAAAGTGATACATTGTGGTTTCATTGTTTTGAGTCTTTGTGCTAAGCTTAGCTAATCAGCTGCTGGCTCTAGAAACCATACAGACCCGAGAGTGGTATGGATTTTATTTTCCAACTCTTGTCAAGAAAGCAAATAATTTCAAACTACTCCAATTAAGTTCCAACGTAACACAGATGGATCTACTGTTATAGAGACAGAGGTTACTTAAGCCACTCACAGTGCCGCAGTTTGCAGTAGTCCCAGGCCAAACGGTTATTTGGATTGGTGTAACACCAGGGGCCATGTTTGTCCCGGTCCGGGTTCCGGCAGTAGTTCTTCTCCAGCCCTACATGGGATTCTGTAGAGTGAGAATCCCCACTGTAAAACACACAAATACAGATTCTCATATTCCATTTATTATTTTGCACACATAACTAACACTGGGCCATGTCTAATAAAGATTCATAGACACAATCTAAGAACATACAAACATGTGCTTACATGGGGTCGCACACACACCATCACTCCACACTGTACATACACACTGTAAGTAACCATGTTATGCCTGGAAAGTCTGACTCTGGCTTTCCTATAGTGCAATGAATCCACTGCATTTGCTGCACAGAGCCCATAGAAGGAAACAGAGTTTTGTGAAGAGTACTCATGGGAGTATAAAAGTATGCACTAAGCATTCAGCAGGGCTGAGACCAGCAGGAGCCACATCCTCTATAGAACGATTTAGTTGTGCTCCCCATTTGTAGGAATTCACATTTAATTGTCTTTTTACAATGTTCTACTTGGCTCTGTGAGATTTAAATGTAATCTTCTCAGATATCCAAAATATTACTGAAAAACAATTACTTGGTGGGAGTTTGGACACACACGCACAAATATAATGCTAAAATGCTAAGCAATGGCCGACAATTTGTCAGGAGGTGAAGATAATTCCACATCCCAGGAGAATGTTAAACAAGCTGTAGCTCTCAGCAGTTTTTCCTGGGATGACCCTTGACCTTGTGCAGGGTAGCCAGCATGTCTGGTTGCAGTCTACGCGAGGGAGCTGATTGGCTTTGATCTACTTTCCTCAGAAAGCACTTCCTGGGGTCAGGGGTTGGCTCTGGAACATGTCCATCTGTCTGTGCCATTTTGGCTTTTAAAATTCCTGTAAATTAAGTAATTCCAACAGCCTGACTTAAGCATGAAGCAACAACTCTGGAGTGGGGAACCTTTCTGTCAGGATGGGTCACAACAGGGTTTCCTCTCGTCAGATAGATGAAAAATAATTGGGCCTGGTATTGACCCCAGAGGAACCCCCCGATTTCCTCTTGCTGTTTGTTTTCACTGCTTAGCTTCATTCATATGAAGGGGATTTTCACAAGGCAATGGGAGCTAAGTCATCAACAAACACTCATCAACTGAGCTAAAAAGAATGTGAGCCTCTCAACATCTCCAGGGTTTCTCAGTAGAGCTTAAAGGTCCAATATGTAATATATATTTACTGTAATAAATCCCAAAATGACCCCAATGCGTCATCAGATATTAAGGAAACATGCTAATTGAAAAACTACCTTTTCTGACAACAATGCTAATGCCCGTATTTTCTCCTTTTGAAATTTCCATTTGTGTTTTGGCCTGTGTGTTGTTATCAACTGCCCAGTTTGACAGCCAGGCTGGCATGCCAGATATACCTGTAAAAACGTAAACCTAGCGTGATGCAGCTGTAATATTAGTACAGCCATGAAAGCAGTACACAAACAAACAGGATCAACAGAGATATAGTCTACCCAACCTAAAAAAAAGTGACCAGAGATGTAACAAACCCTGGGTAAATATTGCAGATACATTTGAAAGATGGAGACAGCTCAGAGCCCAAAAGGACATTGAGTTGACTAATTTCCTCCTGTACAGGTAAGCATTAGCTCCCGTCTAATTTATCACGGCTGCAAGGGACGGGCATTTTATGTCATTTCAACATTTGTGTACTCACATTAAATTATATAGCTACCCGAGTTGGTTACTCGCAAAAACAATTGAGACACAGCCAGTAAAGTGATCCTGACTGGTCCTGGCTAACGCTGCCATGCTAACCCTGCTAACTGTTAACGTTACTGGAGAACCAGGCAAGCGGACCACGGCTGTTTACAACATGTAGCCTGTTCAGTGGCCGTAGCCGACAATGGCTATGTTATTTTAAGCCAAAAGTGGGGGGCTATAAATTGTAAAGACAGAACCGTGAGATTGCAGTCGGTTTAGCAATTGTTGCCACAATTCTAATCCAACAAAGTGTGTTCAGTTGGGTGGAGAGGATGGCAAGGTATTATTATTTTAGTGGCTGTGTGTTTAGCGGTCCCTACTGTAATTCTAAGCCTAGGAAGTGTGTCTGTCCATCGGGTGGAGAGGACGGCGAGGTTGTTGCGTTTTCAGTGGTTCTTACCATAATTCAAAGCCAAAAAAGTGTGTCTGTCGGGTACAGAGCTCCGTGTGAGCACTAGCTTTTATGACTGTCAATATAGCCAGCATCTAGCATTATGTGTACTTCACAGCTGTGCTGAAGTAATGTCTGGCTATGTGAGACAAGCATCCAACAACATCGTTGTGGATGCTACAGTCTCAGCCTTGCAGCCTCCGTGAACTTAGAGTCTGGGAGGAGGGGGAGGGGGAGACGACTCGCTCCAGTACATTAAATTTGTACTGCAGTAACTATTTTACACAACTGTGTTACCTGTTTATGTGATGTAACCAGTCTGCACAGGGAATCCCCGATCGAGTTATGGATAAAGTGCCCCTGTACGTCTCTCCGTTGTCTTCATAACATTCTAAGAAAGAAAAGGGATATTATTATTTCAGACCTTGTTGTTAAATATTCCCAGGATAGCATAGAATTACTCAGCCCAGCAGTTTCTCAAACACTTAAATGCAATCAGTGAGTGAGCATTACCCAAAGAACTACATACATGATTTGGGTGGTGGCTGTCTTTCTCATTGATGCAACATAATTAAGTTCAGATTTTTGGCTTGTTTTTGTGGTTTGGTTGACTTAAATGTCAAGGGCCCCTATTTAACCGGTGGTAGAAATCTTTAAACCTTAAAATGTCTGTTCTTAAACAGAATCAGAAGAGGGGCTGTAGTAAGTTACAAACAGACTGGCTGCAGGTTAACATGTGTGGGAATCTTACTGTAAATGTAAAGCAGAGAAACATGGGAAATGATAGCAAGGTATGGTATTGTTGTTCTTCCATGAAGCGGAATTCATTGGGCAGCATGCTGCCAAGTGTCCCAGTCCTATGGGGACTATATAAAAAGTGTCTGTGTAACTTTACTTTGCAAAAACATGAACATGACTTTTGACAGCATTTTTAGTTCTATATTCCAATCACATTATTCAAGAAACAACATTGACATTTTAAATTCTTTTGTAGTGTATTGCTTAGGAATCATCAGTAATCTTAAATTAATAGTATGCCATTTTGGGAAATACATAAAGTTAAATTCACTCATATCTGTGAGGTAAATATGTAGCTAGAGCCACCAGCTTGCTTAGTTTAGCATAAAGACCAGGAACAAGGGTAAACAGTTAACCTACAGTGAAAGTAGTATCAATTTTCTTGTTTAACCTTCAGAAAGAACATAAATAAGCCTATTTCCCCAAATGTTGTTGTTTTCATTAAAATTTTAAGTTGTACAGTAATTTACCTATTTTTTGTTTGGCCTCAGCATCACACCTGGGGATGTTGGTGCAGTTGGCTATCCTCTGATTAGGGTCTGTAGTGAAGCACCATGGGTAATCTGCACCATCAGGGTTACGGCAGTAGTTCTCTCTGAGATCTCTAAAACACATACACAAACTACAATTTAAATGATGGTGCTGATGTATTTTTTTTTTTTTACAGCAAAGCTGTTATTTATTATGTTTCATGCTCATAATTTTTCTTTTTGGCATTTCAACAGACAAATGCTCAAAATGAACAATTCACCACCTTGACGCAGCGGACAGAAATTAATTCAAGCTGTCAAGAGGCCATGATACAAACATTACTCACTTGCATTTGAAGTTCTGAGGAAGAAAGGAGTGGTTATGGGGCAACTGTAAGTCCCAGCGCTGACATGTCACACCCTCCGGAGTGACATTCATTGTGCCTCGGTAATCTGTGCCTTTTCCCTGGACACAGGATGTTGTTACATTGACATCTATGTCCTCACTCGAGTCAGAATCTAGCAAAAAAGTAAAAGACATACATTGTGATTGTGAGTGTAAGAATGAGAAAGAAGGGTTACTAAAGACAGTGAGATGTAGAAACTGAAGGCAGAGGGAGGAAGGGGCGCAAAGAAGGGAGATGTTAATCCCCAGAAGAATGTGTCATGTTAAACATAGAGACAGATGATCAAAAACAGTAGCACTCCCCGCCTTCATTCCCCCATACATTTTTAGAGAGTCAGCAGGATCAGGTTCCTCTGGGTTCACATCAGCGAGGATCTGACCTGGACTCACCCCACCGACACCATCACAAAGTCTGCTAGACAACAGCTCTTCTTCCTCCGCAGGCTTAGGAGGTTCAACATGGACTCCAGGCTACTCTAGAAGTTCTACAGGTGCACTTAGAGTATTCTGAGTGACTGCATCACCACCTGGTATGGCAGTTACTCTCCCTTAACTGTAAGGCTCTACAGAAGGTGGTGAAAACTGCTCAGCACTTGACAGCGACAGTCGTCATCAATGGGGGACCTCTTCAGCCAGTGACGCAGGAAGAAGGCCACCAGGATAATCAGAGATCCAAACCACCCAGGTCACAAATTGTTCTGCAAATTTGCTCTGCAAGTCACTCTCAGTTCCAACTGAGACGGGTCTGGTGTCCACCAGGCTAAAAGGGAGCCTGAGACCCAAGATTTTCAATGACAACGACTGCTTCTGTAATTGTTGTACATCTGACATTAAATAACTTGATTCCTAACTTAAACCTTGTTTCAGCTGTGTTAGGGAACTTTCTGTGTATTCATAACATTGGTGCCCCACATTCTTGCACCTACAGTAGGTTACCTCCATGCATTTAAATTGCTGACAAGTTTACAGATTGTTGTAAGAAAAACCTAGAACCTGATCATACTTATGAATACATCTTTGCATCAACATTAAACACCAAAGTTCTGTTTCTGGTGAATTTGTTTATTGCAACCCAACCAAAGATATCACATCCAACCCGGTCTGGCTGGGGCAACTTTATCCACTGGAAAACTATTCCAAACATCTTTAGATGGAATTTTGCAGGAATAGCAGTACATGGGGAGCGACTTCTCCCCTCAGGATTTCTGTCTCTGTTTCTTTAGCCTTTGACAAATGAGATGGGAGAAGATGGAGGAGGAAAGGGAATGTTTTGAGGCAGAAATGAAAAGGTGGATGAAAAAGAGGGATTCTTTGGCTTGATGTAATGCATGCCAGTGTCTGTGTGCACTGCGTGGTACAGGTCAATGGTTTTTATCTTTCTGAGGGCAGGCATTGAGGGATGCACACATCTGGACAAATGCAGATCCTCCACCCTCGCTGTAAATCATAACATGTACTGTAAACTATATTTGTGTATGTGTCAGAGACAAAGAGCGAGGCTCTGTGTGTTTGTGGGTGTGCATGTAGAATTAGTTCATTGAGGTTTCAAAGAAAAAAAAGAATAAATTCTCCAATGGTGTCTCCTCTTTTTTTCTTTTCCCTCTGTCTTTTGTAGTACATTTGAAGGCACACATTATGTAAACTACAACTCTGTCAGACTTTGTCAAATGTGATATGACTGAATTTATATTGTTTATCCTCTCAACATATATGTCTAAAAACATATAGTACCCTATCAAATACAATAGGGCTGCAATTAGTGATAATTTTAATCATTATTTAATCTGTAGATAGTTTTTTACAATTAACCAAGTATTTAGTTAATACTCTTTATTCAAAAAAATAACAACATAAAATTGAGAAGAGAAGCTGGAGCTGGAAACAATTTGGCATTTCCTCTTAATGAATAATTTCAGGTTGCTTGTGTAACCTTGGTTCTCTGAGTAGCACATGTGAGATGTCTCAACAGTGTTTTAATTATGGTGTTGGATAGTGCTGTCAAACACGTGAATACAAAATCTTCCACAGGTTTTTTTAACTGAATTGAGATCTGGCTGTTATATATGATTGACATAATTTTTATACTAAGCAAACCATACAACTATCCTTGTGTGTCTTGTATGGCAACATCTGCATTCATTATGTTCCTTTAATTTGTCACTTGTTTGTATAATGCACATCATGATTTTCATACCACTAAAACAACTATTAAGCTTTCTGATGGCAATGGGAGGCATCTCTGTATAATAGCCTCTATTGTCCAACACCATTTTACAGCCACTTGTCATCTGTGAGTGGGCTCAGAAAAACATTTCTGGCTCACTGAAGTCAGACCCTCCCCTTTTACAAACAACCTATTTACTCTTCCTTGTTTTAGTTGAAGCAGTTGAAGTCAAGCACCACATGAAACACCAAGCCAGAGAAAAAAAAGCCTTATGTGACTCTGGGAAGGGATAGGAAGACCTTTCTTACTCCAATCACCACAACCACCAAAGTCCTGAATGTAACAAACCCCTAAGCGTCCTCAAAACATTAGCTAGTAGCACCTAACCACAGAATGTCAAAACCAAGCAAGGGATCCAGAATGACATGTCCACTTTTGGTTCTTTTAATGGCTTTCTAACTTTGTGATACATACTGTTATAATAATCATACATCAGTTAAAGGTCTTTAGTTGATTTGTCAAAGACTTTGTACACATAAACCCAAGCCCACACTTAGAGTACTGTAAATAAAGTACATAGGCTCTTACCACACAAAGTAATGTTGCAGTACTCCCACGGAGTTTTGGGATCCATGGTGTAGCACCAGGGACGAAGACGATTATCTGGGTTACGACAGTAGTTGTCCTTTAAATCTTTATGCCGATACCTGAGAGAGGAGACAGATAGGATATCGAGGAGGAACGAAAGAATTTAGAAGGAGAGAAGTGAGTCATAACAACTGGTGAGGTCTACCTCTCTTGAGTATTAGCGTCAGTTATTTAAGCATCTGTCATGGGTGTGTGCAACATTGTCCGTGAGAAAAGTTAGTGTATGTGATTATCAGCTTTGCAGCTTACTTTTTGGGCTGGAAGTGGTGTTTGTGAGGCCTTGCTGAGTCCCATCTCTGGCACTCCTTGCCCCTCTCCGTATGGTCCATTTTGCCCCGGTAATCTTCCCCATTACACATCATACAGACTTCTGGTCAACAAAGAAAACAACATTTATCAAAACTTGCTTCCCTCTAGTAATGAATGCAAACACAACATATGACTTCAAGATGGAAATAAACTACAGACATTATTTAAATGTTCAAACATCTCTTGAAAAGATACATAATAGCAAATTTGTAATATTAATCTAAATTATTTTGACCAAATCTTATTGATGGGTGATCTTGTTTGTCTTACCCTCTGAACACTGTGGTATGCCACACTCCTCGGCTCGTACGTTGGGGTCTGTTGTGTAGCACCACGGGCCACCAGGGTCATTGTTGGGATTACGACAGAAGTTTTCCCTCAGGTCTTGATTTGGGTACCTATCAGGATAAAACCTACAGGGGAGTAGACAGACATGGTTGAAATTGTTAACTGATACTGTAAGCTGTACAAATACCTTCTAGGGAGTACTTGCACACTTGGCTGCTCCAGTGATGTAAACAGTACCGTACCTGTCTGCTAGTGCTCTCAGTAACAAACCAAATAAACTCAAAAGGCATTGACATTAAGATTTAAGCTTCATTCTAAGATATGCTAGTGCCTATAGTGTGACCAGGTTACATTTCCAATTCTAGAATGAACAGTCACTTAAATCGTATGCAAAGTAAGTCATCAATCTGGTTCTTCTCTTCAGGTTTGCACCTTTTGCATGACTGCCTTACCAATTCCTACCATGTCCCAGTTCCCTCATGTGTGAAGCAGGCAGACTCTGTCACAGCACAGTAACCACCAACAGCACAGAACAATGCTACGAACCACTTGGAGCAGACCAAGCAGGTCTTTTGCTGGCAGCCTTTGACCACGTATAAACCTAATCCCTCTCTGTCATCGGGTACCTCACGTCAGTGTGAGCTACCGACTGTAAGACTGTAAGACTGTAAGAAAAAGATCCTGGCTAGTCCAAACATATGGGATGTAACAATGAGTAGCAGCATGAGACCCCAATATTAAATGAGTAGTGTGTGAAATGTGTCTTCTGTCAGGGCAGGATGATGAAAAGCTGGCATGTCAACACCCCCTGATCCATGCCGACCACATACCCCCTCCCACCAAGGGAGACAGGGAGGGAAGACAGGAGACAAACTTAGTAGTCATAGTAGAAGGGTGAAAAGAAACAAGTGAAGTGACTGACTTCTTAAAAAAGAAAAAGTGAGCAAAATGGAGTGTGCACAAAGGTGAGAGCTCTGTGTTTAATTGATGATTTAAAAAGAAACAACATGTGCAGGAGAAAAGAAAAGAAAAAAGAAAAGAACCAGTCCACCCTCCCTTCAGCAGCTTGTCTGAACACACTACCCCAGACAATGACTCTTTTCTTGGGGGAGTCTGCTCTGCTCTCCCCTCTGTGCCCTGGGGCTTAAGCAAGGCTTCTACACTAATGCATAACATCATTCAACCCAAAACTGGAAGAAGTTTCAAGCATTGAAGCTACACACCATAGTCCCAACTACAGAAAAATATAACAGGGTTAAACATTTTACTTATGCATGTAACTACAACAAAACACTTGTTCCCCTCATTGCAGCACTCTGCAAAGTGCCAAAACTCACATCTGTTGTGTGTAACTCACAAGCTTGATACATTGCTATCGTAATACAGTATCCTAATTTATAAATGGAATTACAAGGTCCCTCACTTTACAAAAAAAGTTGCATCTGGTGAGAGTCTGTAAAAGGCCGCTGCATGGGAGCAAGTTAGCCATAATGATGTTGCACTAACAGATGTTGGCCAGTTATTCATCTCTTTGCCAAAGTCTGTTCCCATCGGAGCGCAGACACATGCTTTGCTCTCTGGGCCGGCAAAACATGTTGGCTAGATCTTGTATATCACTAAATCTAGAGTAAGTAAAGTAAAGTAACTGCAGCAAAAATGTCTTGTAGCATGCAACCAAAAGATAGCTATGCTTCAGTGATGTAGCAGTATTCAGAGATGAAAGCAACGAGAGCAGTGACTTTATGAATCTGAAGACATAAATAATGATTTTTGGAAGAAGTGTGTGACAGCTGACATTTTTAAACTGCTCAAGTAAAAGGAGTAGTGTTATTTTGGAAAATGCACTAATTCACTTTTGTGCTGAGAGTTGAAGAAGTTCAATACCATATTGTTTTATCATCAGACAAGCCATGCTAGCTGTTTCTACCGGTTTCCAGTATTTGTGCTAAGCTAAGCTAACTCGCTGTTGGTGCTATTGCTTCATTTTTACGGTGCAGACAGGAGAGTGGTATCAAACTTCTCATCCAACTCTCTGCAAGCAGCTGTGTGTTTCTGTAGCTGAGCCAGCTCACTGACCACCCAGTGGAAATGTGTAGAAAAATAAAAGAATGTCCCTATGGGAATTAATAAATGATTGCAATGTTATCTATTGTTATTAATATGAACAAACATGTTCCATTCTCCATGCTTGGCTGGGCATCAATACAGACTTCTTTCAGAACCTTGGTTCAAAAACTAAATATAGTCAACAGGTGGAAGTCCCATTCCTGGAAGGGAACCTCCTGAGAAATCACCCCTGGCCCACGCTGATCGGTGAAGCATGAAAATAATAGTTACCTGAAGCTCAAACGGTGCGTGGTTCATTATGGTGGTAATTCTCAAACAGCGGGACAGTCCCATGTTAGGTAACCCCACAGTGGCACTAAATCTCCCTTAAGTAAAGCTCCCTTTGACCCTTTGAAAGTTAAAAGTTGCTGACAAGCCGGGGCGATGTTACATTTGCCATCGGGGACGAGGACTGGAACCGTGTGTCAAATAAACAATGACAAAGAATTCCTAATATAAAGAGCTGCTTCTGGAAAAGGAAGGGAGGAAGAGAGGAGAGGATGAGGATCAACACTGTAATGTGTTTTAATTGTGGGGAACCACTGAACTTGTATTTTCTCTCAGTATGTCTATTGCTTTGTGAGCTCAGCTGGACAACAGAGAACACATGACTATACAGTTTTGCGCTTTCTTTCTTTAATTCTTCCTCCCTTCTGTCTATTTTTCACTCCACACTCCTTCAACCTCTTATTACTCTGACTCTCAAACCCCCTCCCTGTCGCAGTTAAAATATCTTGTAACTAATGAGCACCACTAATGAGATGCTGGCACAGAACCATCGTCACAAATTCACTGATCTGTAGCCAAGGGAAAACATTTTTGGGATACACCTGATGAGTGCAGCAGGAAAACAACCTCGATGGAGAGGACATCCCTGCACGTGTTGAAAGAAGTCAGACTTGTTTCTGGCTAAACGTTCAGCCACCTCTGAGCCTCCACCTTCCCTTAACCCCTGAGGTGCAGGGGATGATCTAAAGCATCTATAAATCAGGTGCTGAGGCCTGTTCAATATCAGACACAGAGAAATGGAAAAGGAGCATCCAGGAAGGTGGCGGCAGCTTAAAGATTAGAGAAGCAGACTTTGAAGGCTGCTGGTTCAAATCGACAGAAATCTGGCAGGGGGAAGTGAATTATTCACACCTTCTATTCCTTAAAAAGTGTCATCAAGCAAGGCACTGCATCCTCAAAGTAATATGTGCATGTTTAGAACCATTCCTCCTCTCATGACTACTTATTATTCCCAACAAAAATGTAATTTACGTACTCTTTCTTGGTTGAACAGAGAGGACTTACGTGTGTTCATTGATGTTATTATCTGACCAAGCTTGGCAAGTGATGTTTGACTTTGTCCAAGACCTCCTCCCTCTGTAGTTGTCCTTGGTGCTGATGATACACTCCCTTATATAATCTAAGTAAGAACAAAGGGCATAAAAAGCATTTGAAAACATCCATTCATCATATCACTTCTACAAACTGTTTGTGTATACTCTTTATGCGTTATTATACACCGTTTATTCAATTAAAAGTTGATTTGCTTTGGCTGCCTTGACCACCTGGAATATAATTTCCCATGTATGGTCAATAAGACGTTTTTATAGGGAGCTTTTTAGTATTTTAAAGCTTGTGTGTTATTCCCAACTGACAACTGCCAGAAGTTCATTAAATGTCACCGGTGGGAGTTTCTGTAAATTTTGCAGTAAATTCTAAAGTGCTAGATTCCACAGCCGGCACTGGAGAAAACCTTTGCGTTCCAACTGTAAATAATGAATTTTTTTGTTTACATGACACTTAAGCCTGCTACATGTTGATGCGTGCGACTCTCCCGACTGGCGTGATTAAACAGCAGGGTGTGTGTGTGTGTGGGGGGGTTGCTTTTATTGTGTCAACAGAAAAACCAAAGACCTTAAAGAGCGGGGAGCCGGCGCAAGTGGCACAACCTGCAATCACCAACAATTTGCATGTGTAAATCTGTCTGCACCTGAATGTTCACATGAGAAAAACACCAGAGGGCATAGACTCAACTTTAAGAGGCTTTGCCTCTAAAGATAAATAAATAACATTTACCTTTTTTTTCATACAAAGTAAAGTTGACGTTGGCCTGCTTCTGCACACCATGGGTGAAGCGGTCAAAAGGAAGCAAGTGGCATTTCCTGTTGTGCCGCTGAAAGTTGAAAGCCCTGTAGAATCACACGGGAAGTAGTTGAGAGATGAACAAACGATAAACAACAGAAATGTAAATACTGGGTTTAACACAGGAGGAGCGTAGGAGTGAGGGGAATGTTTCAGGAAAACATAGAAAGAAAATGGAACTCACCTGCAGTTTTTCTTGACCTTCTTGCACTTGCGTGCGCACTGTTCCTGCGATCGGCTGTTTCGTACCAAAGGGGGCTGAGGGCAGTCTGTGCAAACCAGCATGTGACTCTCAGTCTTTTCATACTTCTGTAATGACTGATGAGTCCTTCTACAAAAACCTGCAAGGACGTGAAGACACAACATTTGAATGTTTTTGCACAGCCATTAGATTCACTGTTTGATTGGAAGAAGATGGGACCTGCTAATGCAAGGTTCATCTCATATTGTAGATACCGCCTGTTTCTCATATGGAAATACCATTCACATGAATATACAAGTTGTAAGCATGCCTTGAATACGGAATTGGCAAGTGGACGATCACGTCAGGCAAAGTCTGTAATTAAACCCAAATTTTCTGGATATAGTGTTATTTGTCAATGCACAATATTTGTAACCATTTACATGAAAAACTTTTCAATCATAGAACTTAAGGCTTAAGTTGTCCACTGACGTGAATGCTTGCAAGTCTTAAACATTGGTTTCATCCCCATCCCTATCATTCATCCCATATGGTATTAAACACTACAAGGACTGCTAAGGTGGCATTTATCTCTAAAGCCACCAGCATTAATTCTGGTTCATATTTTATATTTTTTTTCCCAAACAGATATCCTCTGCAGGGTTATTTAATGGCATGTGATTCAGAATAACAGAAAAAAAGCCTCTTTCAAAGGGCATCCTGGCTTGAATGTTGTGCCCCCCCTTTCTCTGTTCCCTTGTTTTATGTCTGTATCTACACTTCAGCTATCATTTAAAGACTTGGAGCCATGGTCAAACATTTCACTACTGTTTTCAAGGTGTTGGGGATGTCAAATCGATGAGAATATCTCATGGAGTTGGACTATTAGAACACCGGGAGCCATGAGCACTGGTTTCAGTGTTTTGGCATGGAGGAAGTGTTGCAAATATGAAAAATTATTTCACTCTCATACATGAACTGGTTGGCCAGCTGTCCACGAAAGCATCCTTTGACTACAGTTTGCTTACAGCCCCATGCTTGTTGGCATGTTAGCAACCGCACTGCTGAATCCTACTGAAACATAATTTTGAAAATCCTGAATCCCTGAAAACTGTGCTGTTTTGCAGCTCTTGAGAAAACCTTTTTCAGATCATACTTTAGCTGTGCTGGTCAAACCGTGGTAGCGGACTAGGTTATGTGTCAGAAAAAATTAAGCATTAAGCGTGTCCAGGATCAAAACCCAGCTCAAAATTCTGCCCAGCACTCCCGCTTCAAACCAAGGAAGCTGCCTGTGGGGTGCTGAACTGAAGACAGCCCACAGAACAGAATGATGTCCATTCAACAGGCTGAAGCCCTCCAGTGCCTCAGTTATAGATTTGATGCTCATGGAAGCACATCTTGTATTTTACTGCTTTTAGAATGGTCCACAAATCCACTTTTTCCCAAAACCTTAAATAACTTCTTGGTATTTGTAATGCTACAGTTTTATGTTATTGTAGATGCATTTTGATGGATATCCGTGATTCCTACATAATTCCTACGGTTACTTGAATGCATGACTCCTTTTCCCAACATGAAAGTCTCCTTTTTCAGTTTTTCAATTCCTTATTTTGAGCAACAAAAGTGGCATTTATCTTAAGTGAACAAACCAAGATGCAGTTGGAATTCCCTTTTCGCAGACAAGCTTTGATACGACTCATCATTTCTATTACCTAATTAAGTTGTATACATACATTTTAGGTATAGTCTCTCAGCTATTGAAGCAGAAAAGATACAATATGTGGAAAAATGGCAAACTGCCAAAGTTGGATAAAGGTCATGTAATTAATTATTTTTCGTTTTAGTAATAGGCCTTTGTTGAGAGACATTTGTTTGGAAGAAGTACATCGAAAGAGAATATCATTCCAGAGACATTGGCATGTATATTACATCCAAGTGGGTTCAAAAGCAGGACAAAACAGTATTTTAAGTTCATATCCTCTGTGATACAAATCATTCATTTCTACATACTGGAAAAAGTTAAGAGGCCATTCTTCAGCAGAATGGAGTTCTACTGTAAATGCTTGTTTCGGAGGACTATAGCAGCATCTTTAAATGCATTGTATTTAGTTACAACAGTTTTCAGTTTATAATTAGGGGCAAGTGTGACATAAATCACACAGTAAAATATCATGCTACCGAGTTACAGCTACATGCTCCTTTGCCAAGTTCCGACACAAGACGTTGTGTGTGTGCTTAGGATATTGTAAACTGTGGAGCGTTTAGAGGCTCCTCATGGTTGAAAATGATTTTTGAGGAGGACTTGTTATTAATGTTTGGGCTCCACTGGACCACATCTGGCACTCATCACAGTGTTGTTCCAGCCCTGATGTCTGGCCAGGCTGCTCAATTAGATTTCACTTAGTCTCTTCCTCTCCTTGCAGTCGGACTCCTGCTATCTCCAAATCCCAAACGTTTGCTGAAGTTGGAGATTATAATAAAACGTGCTTTATGAGCGAGTGTGAGAGAGGTGAGATTTAATGAGAAGAGACAGCCATAGCTTACATGGGTCCTGCTTTAAGCTTGGAAAATGTAGATAGGAAAGGTGAATGACTGACACTCTGACCTTCCTCAGGAACTTCCAATTAGGTGCCCTTGAGCAAAGAACTTAAGTGTCAGCTGGATAAGAATTTTAATGACGCTTTTCTAGAAAATAAGCTACAAAGAATCAACTATTGATACAGTAATCACAAAATGTGTACATTTTAAGGCAATGTGAAAAAACGGTATGATATGAGCAACAGGAAAGTAGCAGGTTAAAGGTGTGCCTCTGTCTGGGAATTAAGCAGACATTACATCTGCTTCAGAGAGCGCAAAATGTAGAACTGGGCTCAGAAGCCAGATGTTAAACCCCCACACACACACACACACACACACTTTTCTATCTCTCTACCGGGACAAACGCACGAATGCCAGAATCCCGGGCGCGCATTTTACTTTCCCCAACTCCAGGGCAGTCAGAGGTCAGGGTCGGCACCCTTGGAGGTGATAACTATGGATTCAGTGCTTTACTTAGTGACATGTCAGCGGGGCGGATGTAAGCCGGGACACTTAGTGTCTGTAACCATTCGATAATCTGCGCTTTTTTAAAGAACGGCACGGAGTTTGTTTGGATGCGTTCAAATGACGGTTTGCCGTGTGCGACACAGGCTGTGCTGCAACATTAAAGGAAGACATGCAACGCATCTTGGTCAGTCCAAGTGATGCAGGAGTGTCTATCAGCCCACCTAAAATGACCGGGACCAATATCAAAAGTTGAATTACAGACAGAGACGTCAGTAGATGCACTTCAAATTAAGCGAATTATCCACGGGCTTTTTTTTTGTTTTATTACTAAATAATATAGCACAAGACAATATCAATGCATCAAATTTGCGATTGGAAATTTAAATTAAATGGTAAACGTACATAATTGGAAACCCCAGGGGAATCAATGGATTACTAAAATGAGGAGCAATTTGATGAGTTGCTCAATTATTTCATTCAAAGTTTTGTTGTACCACACAGTTATTGAAAGTTTGGAATTGTACTCTCCCTTAAAAATAGCATTAATAGCCTCACCTTCAAACATAATTAAATTGTCAGTCACAGTAATTCATCAAAGAGAGCGAGCCAAAACCAACAAGACAGGCAGCGTTCACACAATGCCATTAATAATGACATAATAACCGATTAAGAACAGCAAGTAGGCTGCTTTACTCAACGTCCTGGTTGAGAATGTTTCAATTAAAATATATATTTCTCACTCTAATTGATAGAAAATATGCAGAAAAGAAGAAATCCGATTAGATTTAGATATGAGGTAAAAAAAATGAATCACAGCAGACATTAGTCATGTAGATATTGAACATATCCTAGAAAGCATAGCTCTTCGTGTCTTACCTGTGCCCAATACAGTGACTACAACAAACACCACAGTTTGGTAAATCCATATGTTTGTCCTCATGGTTAGGAACTTGAAAGCAGGTTTTTAGAATCCAGATTAATTGAGCGACAGACTCAGTGGTTGTATAAAGTCCAGAGTGGCTGATGACCAGCTAAAGACTTGCCTTCCTCACACAGATGCCACTTTTCCAAGAAACCACACGTCCTCGGTTCAACCCCCTTTTACTTGAGTTTGTGCTCCTCTCTATCAGCGTCTCTCCTCACCATTGTCAAGTCCAGTGGATTAAATAGTGCAACCTCCGGGTGTTATTTTCAAAATAAATCGGATGTGACTCATTGTTCTGCATGTCAGTTTGGTGATATTTCACATTTCATTTGTTTTATATTGTCAACAGATTCCAACGAACATAAGCAACAATTAATGGATCCTACCAAAGTTGCCAAAAGTCTGATATAGTTTAATAGACATAGTCATCCAAAAATTATTAAAACACATTTTACTGGTTCCTTCATTACAATGAACATGGGCATGTTATTCTGAGCCCATCACATTTACCCCATTCTGTTGCCTTAGATACTTACAGGCCACTAATGGTGTATTAATTCACATCTGAAGAAACTGATTTTCTTAGGCACGCTAGTCTTATTTTGTAAGGGCACTGAGAGGTTATCTGTACTAAACAAAAACACTACAATTGATTTTACCTCTAATTCTCCCAGTTATCAAAAACATTTTTAGCATATTTCTATAAGAATGCAGGATTAAGCATGATTAGATTAATCAAACGACTCAGCCAGAATAAACCAACAGTGATAGAATAATGCTTTGGTTGTTCTGTACACCCCTCCAACTGGTGCAGCTTTACAAAGAAATGTTAGTGATTTGCTTTATTTTGAAAGTAACATTTCTCATTTGCTAGTCATGCTGTATTTTGGCTGAGAGGACTAGTTTGTGGAGCACTTTATCATTGAGTATCTTTAATATGTTAGGCATTTTATCATCACCATGGTGTATTAACACCTATGATTGACACACATATGGCAACACTTTCTAAGGCAGTGGTTCCCAAAGTGAGGTCAAGAGACCCCCAGGGGTCCTTGACACGGTTCCAGGGGGTCCCCAGCAAAAAGGCAAATCATTTATTTTCACTATAATTGTAATTCATAAGTAACACACTGACAGAATGTATGAATGCTTTGAAAATCTCTTTGGGTCATGTTTATTCTCTTGTGTTATCTTTTAATTGCTTTAGTTCATCAGATATTGATTTCAATTGATCCTTTCTGGCCCACAATCTATTTCTTAACAACTCATTAACATTTATAATACTTGAAAGATTCTTGTAAACCACTTTTCATTATTATCTTATTAACATTTAATGTTACAGATATTATGTTTCCCTCGTTCCCGATTTTCCGTTTTTTTTTGTCCAGGGACACGTTGTCATGTCTCAGCATATTGTTCATAATTGTAAATTAAAGAACAGCATTTGATCACAAAAAAACATGTTACACTTGTTTCCCCTTTGTTAATGACTGTATTAATGACTTGACATTTAATGACTCCCCAGTAAACAATTCATTACCATTAATGAGGTTATTAATTACAATTAATAAACCCTTTATAAAAGATGTGGTTTTAGAATGTGGTACATGTTCACCCTTTCACAGCAGGTGGTGATGCTAAACTGGATAGAGCACAAAGAATTAACTGGTGGGAAAGTAGTAGTGGCCATAATATTAATTATTATATTAGTTTTAATTATAATTCAAACCTTTTGACAAGACCTGTCTCTCCTCACTTGCCTCACCTTGGTTCAACTGAAAAGGCAGATGGGAATTTTGTACATGGTGCGCCAAAAACACTTGGCACAAAGAATTAGCCAGTTGCAAAATGCCTAATACAGTACCAGACAAATTGCACAAACATGCAAACAAGCAGTAAAGAGCCTACTGAAATGTCGTTAAAGTCCGGGTGAAGCCAAAATAAATATGTGGACAGTGTTATCAACCACCTAGCCAAATCAAACTGTTAAGAAAAATCAGCAAGTGTATAAAATTAGGTTTCACAATTGTAAAAAATAAACAGTAGCCTATCCTCTGCTCTGAGACGCTGTCCTGCTAAAGGCGCTGAGCCCAAGAACCAGCTGCATCAAAAGACTCTCTTTAGCCGCTAACCCAGGAGCAAACACAGTCTATGGCAGCACAGCACACAGCCCCAAGTCAAAAGGACGAGTGCTGCTTTGTGACAAGAGACGTTAGCAGCTAACATTAGCACAAAGCACACACCGGTGCAGCAGTGAGCAGCAACTGCTGTCGGGCCCGGTAGCCGATCCAAGCTGAAAGACTAAAAGGTTTGTTAGTGACAGCTACTTTGCAATTTTTTTTAGAACTCCGCAGTTTACAGTCTTTTCACATCTTTTTAAGTATATTCTAACATGTATGATGTGTTTAGAAAGAAATTATTCTTTACCCAACCTTTTAGCAACGCACTACTACTTGGCCTAGATACTGTTGACATTGAAGTCTGGCCAACTGGAACCATTGACATGAAGAGGCACTTTTGATCAAAGCAATCAAACCTGTTGACTTTAAGGTGTATGCACCTGTGGACAAAATTTGAATATTTTCAGTCCGTGTCATAACTTGTAAGCTGCCACTTTCTATGATCAATGTGCTCAATAAAGTGACACACCTGAGACTGAACAGCTTTAAAGAAATAGTTATGCAATGCTACTGCATCATCATGACAAAGCAACTTATTTTGTTATCAAAGACACACAGGGTCAGCTGTTCTCACGAAAGTCACATCAGGACGAAGATGCAAAATATCTTTTGAGGACTTCAAACAATCCCCACAAGAGAAAGAGGTACGGGTGGAACACATAGTGCCAAAGTGTCTTCATGGCTAATCATGGCTTAATTCAATGCCTCATTATAAACTGACCTTGCACTGCCCCCATAAAGAAATATAGTGTTTTTATTGTATAAGTGTACTATTGACAGAGAACACTATAGCATGCAGCCTTATAATGTCCTATATCTTAATGATAGGAATAATTACATTGATTATTGGAGGTTAAAAGTACCATAAAGGTACAATAAGGTCACTATAAAGATAAAAGTGAGCACCACAGATAGTTTAAATCAGTGTATGGACAGTATAAGTCATGAATGTGTGTGTGTGTGTGTGTGTGTGTGTGTGTTTATGTCTGTTTAGGTGGGGCAGATGGAAGTAATCCTATTTAGGTACTAGCGTACAGGACTTTTGTTAGGCCCCAACGCTTATTTGACAGGAAATCCACACTTCAGCCGTTAACGGGCGGCGGACTTAAAGCCCTCCAGAGAGAGCAGCAGGGGGAAGAAATGGTTTGAGGTAAATGCCAGACGCCCGGCCCTCCCTCATTAAGACGCGTGCAGGTCATTTAATTTTTCTTTGGTCCCTTTTCCTCCTTTGGTCTGTGTGTGCGCAGGAAAGTACCAGCAGGTGTAGAGGTGTGTGTGTGTGTTCAGTAACTCTAGGCCTTGGCAGCAGGCACGGAGGTGCACTGCACACCGTACACACATCACACCCGCAACGTCAATCAGTGTCAGTGCAAAGAAGAAATCCAGACGCTCAGAAAATCTGTCTTGGAGCAAATTTCAGTACATTGGTCCCTTTGAACTACATCTAGCCCTGTCCCATGTGGTTCACAAGCCTCAGGTAAATAAGTTAGGTTTGACAGCTGATTATGTATCGAGGGAGAAAATGTTGGAAGTGGGAGTGCTCTTTCATAACAGACCAAAGCAATGGGAGTATTAACTTCCATGATTTTTTTTCACTCAAAGCCTGGGACCTATTGCCAAGGATTCCAAAATGTCAGTCATTCTGCAGCATTGTTAATTAGAGCATGGGAAAATTGGTAGTGCTATCATTTACAAGACGGATGAGCAACTTTATTTCAATACTAGCTTAAGATGTAATCAGTGTAACTGACATACATTTCCCAACAATAGGGTCCAGATCATGATGCACATGCTACTTCAAAAGTTATTTCAAATGATTTTAATTTGTGACCACCCTTAACAAAGTCCAGTCTTCTATTGTCAGAGGCATCCTGAGATATAATATTCATGATTAACGATGCTTTGTTTCTGCATGTTACAACACTAAATCAAGGGAGGATTGGGCTTACAACACAAGAGAGTTGTAAAATAGTAAAAGTTCTGTTGTAACTGGTTTGTCTTCTTCGGCATGTTTCCCAGCTTTTGGCATGTCTCGCAGTTTGTAACAGGTAAATGCTCCTTTCACCTTTCAAAAATTACATATTTTGTTGGTGGTGCTAGTGAAAAGTGCTTCTTGTATAATCTCGAAACGTAAGTCCAGGTACATGTACAGCTCATTTTTCTACAAAAACTGCACAGCCATAACAATTATTACAAAAGAAGTATGTTGCAATCACATAAAGAAATCAGCACATAGTGGCTTTAATTACAGGCACTATTTTTGTGTCTCTTTTTTGCTTTTGCTTTCTCCTCATGCCCACATAAACACAGACCTATTTCATGGCCTGTTGAGCCACATAAAGAGGTGTGAACAGGGGAAGGGAGGAGGTGGAGGAGGGAGACCCAGAGAGATGGGTAGTCGTCATCATCAGGGAGAGCTGGGAATCAGCTCCCAAGACTAGAACCTGTCAGCACTCACAAATTGCAGCCTCATTTGACTTGATCCTTACAGCACTATGCAAACTATGCCACTCTACCATGTTATCATCTAAGATTAACTTGTTTTTATGCACAGCTAATGTGCTTTTCCAGCTGGCAGCTTCAAGTCTTTGAGTACCGGCATTGAGTTGTTGCATGTAGTACAAAGGGCAAAACCACCATTTTCAAACAACCAAAGCATGCAATTGCACGTCCCTGTAGCATTAAAGGTTCCATGACATGGTGTTTTTAGGATACTTTTATATAGGCCTTAGTGGTTCCCTAATACTGTATCTGAAGTCTCTTTCCTGAAATTCAGCATTGGTGCAGAATTACAGCCACTAGAGCCAGTCCCACAATGAGCTCTCCTTAGGACGTGCCATTTCTAAGTCTGTAGCTTTTGAGGAGGGTTAAGGTGGAGGCTGGGGGTGTGGCCTTGAACAACTGCCAGTTTGCTCATTTAAAGCCATGATGTCGCTCTCTTTCTCCTGGGTGGGCCAAATTCTCTGGGCGGGCAAAACAGAGAAAGGGGAGGTAACCTTGCTCCTTATGACCTCATAAGGAGCAAGATTCCAGATCGGCCCATCTGAGCTTTAATTTTCTCAAAGGCAGAGCAGGATACCCAGGGCTCGGTTTACATCTATCGCCATTTCTAGTCACTGGGGGACCATAGGCCGGCTGGGGGAACTCATATTAAAAATATATATAACAATATATGTTAAAAAACCTCATAAAGTGACATTTTCATGCCATGGGACCTTTAAAGTTTTTAGATGGCATGAAAAGTTCAGTGTCAGTCCAGTATTCAAATTTGTTTTTGGGACAAATCTTTATTGTGAGAGATTTCATGAATTTTACCTGGACTCACCTTATTAGGGTCCAGCTGCCCATGCCTTGACCTTGGGCAGTATTATTAACAGTGCCGACAATCCTCCATGCAGAATTTTACCCCTTTACGCCTAATTACTTTACACCCCAGCTGCCCAACAAACACTCCCCCCGTCCCCGCTTCCCTCCATCTCCACACATGAAGGAGGCTAATCACCAGTGTGATCTCCCCCTTTTCACCTCTGACCCCCCCAACACTAGAATAACAACTCCCATACCAGCCCCTCAACCCTTCGATTCCCCCAATTAGGAGGGTGCTTTTCCCCTTGCAGATGACAGATGAGGGGTCAGAGGGCTGTCAGACCCCCTTGCTAGTTTCTCCTCATGCCCACCGAGGGATGAAACAGAAGGACGTCCTTGCCTTGGGGAGTGACAAGGAAAAAGGTTTAGAGATGGAAGTTGTATTGACGTAGATAGATGACTGTTGAGGAACTGGGCACGGAAGCTTATAGAGTGGGGAAGTTGCAGTGGAAAGCAGATGGGAAGGTTAGACCTGTTGGATGGAGTTAAGGATGAGAAAGATATTCAAGGGAACGTCAAGATTGAAATGAGACAAAAGAAGAAGTAAAAACAACTGCTGCAGCAAGACTGAAAAATCCAAAAGTAAAGAGAATCAGAGGTCGGACAAAGAAATTGTGAGTGGCCTGAAGGATTGAATGACCAAAGTAAAAACAAATGAAATCGAGGACAGGGAATGAAAAAAAGACACAGAGAGAGATAAGGCAGCACTCGCTGTGCTAAAACACTGCAGTGAGCCTTTTTCCTCCGCTGCAATAAAAGCAGAGCTGCAGTCCAATGAATCAAGGCGTTGGGGGCTTTCCTCTCTCTGTTGTGTGTTATGTCCACTGCTAATGGCCAGCAGATGTGGAGGTATTTCACAAGTGTGGCTTTGGAAAACATTCCCTCACATAAATCCAATTAGGTCGGACCCTGCACACGAGCAAGCTAGCAAGCAGGCGGTTGCGCCCAAACACTCTACAGACACAGTTGACTTAAATAATCCGATTTTCACAGCAGATAGAGGAAGATGTAGACTTAGTAATAGTTAAAGACTTTTTAAGCTCAGGCTGTTTGGGTTTGTCTGGTTTTGATTTTGTGCTGGATGATCAGATTTGACAGCTCAGTGTTCGCTGTCAGGGTTTTCTTTATACAGGTGGTCTAAAAACAGTTAAACTATACCAGAAAGAGAGGATTCATGAGACATTGTAACAAATTGCATTTCAGGCCAACATTGTATCATCAATTGGAAATGCTCCTTCTCCCCAGATCACCTGCCTTTGGATCAAATAATGCAGATCAAATAACCATGTCTGAACTCTGTGCCAAGCTATATCTCAAGGCAGCAAAACATCAACGTAATCATGTTTCCTTTGAAAGCCATTCTACAAAAAAACATCACCCTCCAAAAGACAGTTATTTGTTCGTGATAGAACAACACCTTGTTTGGACAAGAGACTGGTAGCCAGATGACCTTATAAATACAGTTTCATGGGATGAGGTAAATGCCCACATGTATTAAACACAATGATGAAATCACGTAGCTGTTAAATGTTCCATAATTGACATTAAGGCCTTAAATTTCAAAACTTCAAATTTGATTAATTTATTGTGATCTATCAAGCATGAATAGGTTATTTGCACGGGACAGGCATCCTTTCAGTTAGTCACTCATCAGCATGGAGCCTTCATATTGTAGAGTTGACCAGATTTCTGAGACAAAGTCGGGATATTTTCAGCTCAGAAGCGTAAATACCCCCCAAACAGGTAATGTTTTTATCTTTGCAAACTTAAAATGGGTACACTACC
Source organism: Percina caprodes (assembly GCA_013375575.1). Classification (NCBI taxonomy): domain Eukaryota; kingdom Metazoa; phylum Chordata; class Actinopteri; order Perciformes; family Percidae; genus Percina; species Percina caprodes. Next base: position 1,702,493 of record JABXJD010000007.1, on the reverse strand, counting down.
CCGAGGGCTTCAATAAACCTGAAGCTGCACTGGGGCACAAGCCCCAATAGGGGGGAGGGGGAGGGGGGGTGTCCATGGGCCTGCTCCCCTGTATAAAAAGTTGTCTATTTTAATGTTTAAATGCATCAATCTGGTGCACTTTGAGAAGAAATTCAGAGGTTATACTTGATTATTCTTATCTATGGATAGAAATATATATGCTGCTGTTTAACTATTTTGTATAATAAAAGAATAAAAGATTTTCTTTAATAAAAGAAATTCTGTTTAGCATGAGCTTAGCATTTCTACATTCTCCTCAGGATTCCTCATGTGAAATCCAGTTATTGTGCAAACACAGTGTAGGCCAGGTCATAAATGAGCGTTAACATATTTTGTCCACATTTAGGCTTGACCACAGCCAATAACTAGTATCTTTAAAAAGTTAAAGGCGGCAAACGGACCACAGTTCACAAAACCCAGACACTAACATCATCTTAGCAATTACAACAGTACATACGATCTGACCTAAAGTCAGCGCTCAGCAGTGACTGCAGCCTACTGTGTCTGGATCATGAGCTATTGTTTAGCGTGGCCTGCTGCAAGCTTGTCTGGCACCTCGTTCACTGCTAACTGGCTCCACGTGTGTAAAAGGACAGGTCCACAATCATTGCATGTACTTTCTGCACACACATGAGGTCCACACATACAGGCGTAAATGCACACCTCGCCACACGCCACAGACAGACACACGTGCACACACACACTCACTAAGCCCCTGGCTTTAGTGGCACAGCGGGAGTGTGGTGGTCTTGTGTAGCTTTATTAACTGAGGTGGGGCAGGGAGAGGTGAGATGGTAGAGTGAGGGATGGAAGGATGGAGGGAGGCGGAGAGAGAGGACAGAATAAGGGCGTGGGGGGAGTCCCACCAGGTGCTAATAGATTTCCTGCAGCTTTGAAACGTTTGCTTGCGCTAGTCTCCTGGAATGGAGTCAAGTTTCATCTGTGGCAAATTACCCGGACCGAGAATCGACCTCCTTCAACACACACCGCAGACACACGCCTGCGACACACATTCTGACACACACTTAGCAAGTGGGACAGACGTGTGCACTGTGCACCCACCCACAGTTACACCTAGATAGCACAAAAATACATCCTCAGTGGTGAAAATGCCTTCACAAAGTCATATTCATATATGTTTTATGTCCTTAAAGGAACAGTTCAACATTGTTGGAAACACAGTTATTTGTTTTTGTTCCGGAAATTAGATGTAAGGATTGCAGTTAATGCCTGGAGCTGTGATTGCAACAATGTTAGAATAAAGACTAGATGCAAGGAGAAACATCTAACCTGGCTCTGTCCAGTCAGTTCAGAAATACACCTAACAATTTTGTATTTCTTTTGATTAGGTTGTACAGAAAAAGTTGCCAGATCATTTAATTAAACAAACAAGATGTAATGTATTAAATGGGGAGTTTAGAGGTGATGGTAGGTGTGTTTTGTTACCTTCAAACAAAGCTTAACTGGAGAAATTTCTTAGCAAACGATTCTTTATGCTAAAGGTAATCAGCTGCAGCTTCGTATTTATCCTACAGACATGCCTAGAATAGTGTGAATCTTCCCTTTGTCAAGAAAGCAAACATAATTATTTACCAAATAGAAACCCAAGTTTCTTTAAAGGTAAGTAACTACGTCTCCACTACATGCAATCGAGATTGATATAAACCTCATCTTACCTTACTTTCAGAAAGAAAGAAAAAAGGAGCGTATATCCCAATGTGTTCTTTTAACTCCATCACCCACTTTAACTGCACTAATTAGGCATTAACACACCTTCGCACTTACTCAGAAACAAATTATCCCATGACTACACACACACACACACACACACACACACACACACACACACACACACACACACACAAGGATTTATTACTTTGTTTATCTGTTGTGTGAGTCTATATTATGTATTATCCATATTGGTGTGTGGGCTTGTAGGAATGTGCACATCTGCTTAAAAGTCCAGTTGTGAGAGGCAGCTGTAGGTTAATTTAGCCACAGTAAACAGGGCTTGGCGTGTCAGAGAATCTTTAAAAGAGTAGATTTTCTGTGTGTGCCAGACATTGGTGCTTAATCACACACATTACTGTTACACACGGACAAAATGCTGACTCGCTGTCCTGGTCAGACACCCGGAGGTCGCACCAGAGGAAACAACTACCAGAATAAAAGCTGTCTGCCTGACTTTGTGTCTGTTATGTAATTGGCATGTATCTGATCTATCTGATATGTGTCTGTCTTTGTAACGAGAGACTGTAAGACTCATGGTAGCTGTTTGTCTGGCAGTGTTAGTCATTGTTTGTGACTCTGAGCATTTGTTTGATCAGTTGGTCAGTTAAAAATCTGTCTACCAGAGGAATTATTGCCAAGGACCAATAGTCATAACATGGGCCAGATGCTGACAAATCTTTGCCAATCCATGCTTTGTCAACAAATTACTCTTATCAATAGAACAATGATAATTTCCTGTAAAGAGTCGGCTCAACCAAAATACAACAATATTTTCATACCTCTAGTGTTATCTATTCATGCATATCATTTTGATGGTTTTTATGTCCTTGTTTTAAGACATTTCTCTCTGAGATTTCTGGCCCTATCAAATTTGTGTGTTATATTATTGTAATATTGAAGTCAATAAACTGACTAAGAAACTTCCACAAACAGTGTCCCTGTTGGTCTGGATAAATCAAAAACCTGTGTGACCACTTTCCATTGGAACAGTTTACTACCAAAGAAATAATCCCTATGAAAAGAGTCCACTGTGTGTTCTGTGGATTATATGGGCACTTGCCTGGCAACCATTCGACGATGTCAAGACTCCATATTTTCAGTTTCTGTTTGGATTAAACAAATGAGATATACAATTTTAATTATCAAGCTTTAGAGGTGTTGGTAGGAAGCCAGAAAATGAATCAACTTCTTTCTCAAAATATTAAATTACTACTTGTAATTACAACTTGTAACTACATGTGAAGACAGGTTTTCCAAATTACATCATTTTTGCTAAATCAATAAATGTCACTCATGAGACATTTAGGGTAGCTAAACTTTGTTCCTCAGGTACCATCATTTAAAGACATTAAAGAAGTTTTGACAACTTGTTTCTTTTGGACCTCAGCCTGTCTGCAAATCTCTGTACTGTAAGGGCTTCTCTGTCTTCTCCTCTGTTCTTCTCTCCCCTGAGATAAGGACTACTCATATTTCCAGTCAAGGACAGCTGATACAAAACCGTGTGTGATGCTGGTGATTCAAAAACCACATCAATCCTCCGGTACTGGTCATTGCACAATGAGGGAGGGCATCCCACATCTGCCTTGGGTACTTTCCGATTTACTGATACAGCCGTAGCCTCCACTTTGATATCACTTTCTCTGCAGAACATGAAAGGAACATGAAAATCCAATGCTACCAGACTGCAGCAATTACAACAAAGTGAGTACATAAATGACCAGCAGATGATTCACGTCAGAGCTCCCAACAGGGATCCAAAGTGGTGCAGAGAGAAAGGGAGCAGGTGAAGGAGATTTACAATTCAAGCTCTTTTGGAAAAACCAAGGAAAAACTTTGATTTTGCCAAATCAATTGTTTAAACCTCCGGTTTTCATAAATCTTTTTTTCCCAAACTTTCAGGTGGTTTAAGTTTTGTGAGTAGTTTCTTTTGCTAATTTTTGGAGGAATAGTATTTATTTTGTACACAAAAGACTGAAGTTGATTGTGCAATAACATACGTCATCAATACACCATCACCTTTATCATGCAAGCCACATTTGATTACATGGCTGTTACTTTAAAGCTATAGGGTGTAGTTTCTGTCTCCCCAATGAGGAAATCTAAGTAATGACAACAATTTCGTCAGTGCATCCACATGAAACAAGCCTTCCCTGCCCCCCTTCACCTCCACCCCACCATCCATGCAGTTGCTAATAGCTAAGGAGGACACGGAGGATAAAAAAAAATAAGAATAAGCGTATCTGTTTAGTCTAGCTTTTAATACGTTACAGTGGTGTGACAATTTCATTCTTCTGTTTCTTTGTAACCTTTTCTGATTTTACTGTTTTTGATGTTCACTCTTTCTATTGTATGAAATATGTTTTACTCTTGGTTTTTGATGTCAAGCACTTTGGATACCTGCTGGTTGCTGTAAAGTGCTATATAAATAATTTTTGAAGTGGTAATTAACGCTGCTCGAGTTTCAGTCCACAAAAGTAGTCGGACGACACCAGTTTCTGAACACAGTCGAACTGAGAAATACAGCAAAAGTTGTGTGGAGCCAATAGTCTTAATTTGCTTTGTATCAACTCATTTGGCAATGGCTTGACTATAACATACGTTCATTGTTATAAAAAAGTTACGCACTAAAGCTTTAACTTTTTGATACTTTCTTTATTCCAAATTTTGAGTACATAGACATTCCACCTCCTGTGAAGAACATAACGTCACTTACCTAGCTGCTGTAATTCTTGCACAATGGTGTACATCCAAAAGTAATGTGACACATTTACACAATGACATTACTCACCTTCTAAAAAGAGCTTGGGTGGTCTCTGGGTAATCCCGTATTAGGTGACTTAAAGTGAACCCCAGACTGTGAGAGTGAGACTGTCCAAAAGTGTGCACCATTGTTTCCATTTGTATGATAAAATGTGTCAAAACAACAAACAAGCAACAGACAGGGAGTTCAGGGTGGCAATGTGATGCAGCCAGGAGGAGGCTATGGAGGCACCCTTATCACTCCACCTTCAAGTGTCACCAATGGGAACAAACTTTAGACTTGTCACATTGCACTGCCTTGTTTGTTTTTAAGCATAATGAATCCTTCCGGATCTAGAGTGTATAGTTGTCTCAGAGGTAAATAACGATCAAGGATTTATCATGCATTTAAATGCTGTTATCATTGATGAACTGTAGACACATTTTCCTGAAACTACTGCACAGGCTACCTGGAGCTACATACCGCCTGTATGCATGATCAAAGAATGCCATACTTATACTGTAATTTCCTTCATCGTAATCTAAGATCTAAAAAAACATTAGAATGGAAAGAGCTGCATGCAGTTGACTGCTGACCCTCGGGGGTACAGACTTTCTGAATAAGAGAGGCACATCTACCCATTAGCTATACTTGCTTATCCTTTAGACTCTAAAAGAGGGTTGTGGGGGGGCTGGAGACAATCCTGGCTGACATACATCCTCAACGGGCCAGTCAATCACAGAGCTGACACATGGAGCGACAACTATTCACGCTCTCATTATTACCTACAGGCAATTTAGAATCACCATTTGACTGTGTCAGAGAAAACTGGGGCACCTAGAGAAAACCCATGCAGACGGAGTACATGCATACTCCACACAAAAGGGCCCCGGGGGGGCGGCTGGCGGAAGAACAATTTATGCTAAATAGATCAATCTCCGCTTTCCCGAAATGAGATCCCCTTGTGCCATATAAGTATCACAACATATCTATTACAGCAGTTGGGATTGGGTTTTGAGCCTGGGCCAAAAACGCCTTCTTGAGGAGTTTGAAATTTAAATGAAGGGGTATGAACTTCATTTGGGATTGGGGTGGTTACAGATGTCCCCCCCCTGAACACAAAGTCAAAGTAACAACCTTTAAAATTACACAGAAGAGCTAAAAGAGAGGAGATGTGGAGACAAACCAAAACCTCAACAATGCCTTGGTGGTCTAATCGTTGTTCTTTGTTGTCGGTTGAGGTTCTGAATGTGTTTTTTCCCCCCAGCCACAACCCTCAAAGTTGTTCTTTCTTCCCAACAAACATGTGCCTAGTGGATCCTTTGTAGCCTGCATCTGTGCAAAAACAACATTTTCTCAGTGGTGGTCAGCTGGGTTTGTCTGCGGGTAAATAACAGGTTTTGTGTGGGGACAATGTACCCCTTAGTAATAAAAAACGGGCTGTACTGTATAATCGCGTACTGTATAATCGCGTACTGTATAATCGCTGTCGAAACCATATCTTCTTCATCTTGCATGATGAGGAATTCAAGCGTAAGCATTATCTGAGAAGACGGGGAGAGAGGAGTTTGAGAGCAAGCACTTAAAGGTTCACTCTACTGCACAAACAATATCTGACACCATCTCTACACTCCTTGCAAAGTCCATTTTGGAAAAACAAATTTGACGGTGTAATGAGGGGACTGTTAATACTACCAAATGTAATTACTTACAACTTTTCATATTTACTCTAGAGGAGGTTTACTTATGGGACTTCAGGACAGATATCAATCAGTGACAGGGACACAAGCCCAAACACTTAGGATAACAATCAAAAACACAACAGGAGTGACCTATCAATGTAAACTGAGAGGGTCATCTTGTTGCCAGATGCGAAATCCAGAGCCCCTGGCAGGAAATCCAGCGTGTGCTGTTGACATCGCAAGTCATCCATGACAGACAAGGAATAACACTTTTGGAGAGGAAGAGTTCGGGGGAGAAAAAAAAAAGGAATCCAAGAAAAAGTGCTGTCATTGGAAAACACGGTTTCTAGCATGAAAATAAATCTTTTATACAATATTCAGTAAAGAGAATATATTAAAAACAGAGATTACAGATAGTAAAAAATATGCTATAGTTACAAAATGTAACAGATTTATAACTCTAAATCCAAGAGGGTTGAAGCAACGTATACGTGCTGTACATCTTTGCATTCCAATGTTGTTAAATTATATTTTTAATTGGTATTCCGTTTCATCCTTGATTGTAATTTTGTAGATGTATTCACCTGATTAGGATAATGCACATTAAATCAACATTTCTGTAAATGTTCCAGTGTTAGCCAGTCGGCTAATTTTCAACTGTAGTACTAGTTACCTAGCATGCGTGTCTTTGCGGTGGAAAGAAACCGGAGCCCAGAGGAAAGCCCCGCAAACACGGGGAGAACATGCAAACTCCACACAGAAAGGCCCGGAACAACCTGGATTCGGACCCAGAGTGAGGCATAAATGCTAACCACTGAGCCACCGAGCCTGAGCCTTTGGAGGGTCCGTCAAATCCTACTTATTTTAAATGGCAGTTTCACAAAGTTTTAGTTAGCTGTAGTAATCAATTTCTTTACAGGGTTTGTAAAACATGTAATTTCATATTATTGCACTCTGTATAGTCATTTACCAGCTGTACTACACACAATAAAGGCAATTTTTTTTTAAAATTAAAAATACATATTAAAGACATTGTAAAAGGTCACATTTAAAACGTCCCCAATCACCAATCAGGATTTTAGTTTGTCTTCATGGGGCTAGCAGTATACCATACAGGAATAGGGTTGGTTTTTAATGTCCATAATAAAGAGTAAAGTGAGCCTGTGGTTTGTCTTTGGGGGGGGCAGGAATCTGGGCTTGAGCACAGCTGGTGTCAGGTTCAAGAGTAAAGCAGACAGCACTAACGAGAAAGTCACTTACTATTTGATCAATATGCAATAGGGAAAACAGGAATTACTGCTAATTTATGACCACAGAACGTTACTGGTCGTTGTTAATAGACCTTTACTTGAGCCAAATTCAATGTTGTAGAGAGATGTGGCTGGTCCTACGCCTCCATCCTTTCTTTTCCTGGACATTGTTGATTTTGGCTGGACGTCAGTTTCTGATGTTGGCTAGACACTGGGAGAGCAGACTTGGGGTGCTTCCTTCTCCTTTTCACACACATTTGGATGGGAAATGTGTGTTGGCAATGTGACAGAAGTCAGCAACAGAAATCTGATACACCGTGGAAAAAAAAAGATATTTTGCAAGAAGAGGACATGAGCCAGAACTCTAAACGCAATGCAACAGATAGTAATCATAAACTTTTATTCTGAATATACCTTTTTTTTGCACATGAATAAACATGTTTTTCCTCCCCGGGATTATAAACATGGTTCTTTTTGCTTTTTGCTGAGAACAACATTAGTTTTGTTACAGTTGTTTTTACATAACTGATTTTGGAGAATCAAGTTCCACTAAAGTGTAACTTGTTAAAGCACAATTGAGGGAGACTGACAGAGAGGCCACCAAGACTCTGACAAAGCTGAGTCTGGCGAGGGGCGACACGGTGGACGCCTTCATCAAGATCCTGCCTTAACACCGAAGGCAGAGAAAGATTGATTGACAGGTCCGTCAATCGTCTGCCAAAGGGTGGCAGCAAGGTTACAGACACAAAAACACACATTAAGCAATCCTCAAGATTCCATAAATAAAAAGGCCAACCCACAAAATTCATACAGTGAGCACCAACAGAGTCACAAAAACTTCATATTACAAGTGACAGCATCTGATTTTAGCACTTGAAGAGTAGAATGGAACATCTGAACAACTACGGAGCGCATTTTCATTCTCCAATGTTTTCTGTGCATTTCTAAAAGCATCCAGTCGGATCATTTTAGATGGTGTGTATTTTCCCTCATTTAATGTCTGTACCGTACGTCTCTGCCCAAAGTGACTTAAGAGGACCATGCCAAAGTTTTTGCAATTTTATTAATTACAATTTAATTTTTAATAGGCTATTACTGCTGACTATTTTCACTTTTCCCCATATTTGAAGTTATTTTATTTTATTTTTCAGGTAGCCATTGTTTTCAATTCTTTTTTTACAGCTTAAAATCAATTAGCAAACTCCTCAAACTTGTGTGAAAAGCTTCTAGACTCTGTAATTTGATTTTCATACCATATGCAAATGAATGGAAGTGCACGAAATGCAACAGGAAACCACACAAAAAAAGACCAGAGTATACAACCATGCTAGCAGTGAGAGGCTGTACTCAGGCGCAGTGGTGCTTCGAGCTGAATGCGCAATGTCAATGCTAACATGCTAATTTTAAGCAATTAATGTCTATGTGTTCTCCATTTTTGCTGGGCGTAACATCTCTTTTTTTAACTAAACACAAAGCTGATGCTGTGCAGATTAGTCATAAACCAAGTTATTGGACAAATTGAAAGTTTGACCTGATGCTGGCACGAGATGAAAAATCCATTGATCACAATTGATACAAATCTCATAAAAATCCATTTAATAGTAGTTCAGTCTGGACCAAAGTGGTGGACCGACTAGCGCCACACCTCTAGCATGGACGAAAATCTGAAACACTACAACATGGTTTGTAAAATACTTGGCAGTAATAAGTATTTAGGATTTGTAGTAACTAGTCAAACATTACTGGTAGGGTCCTTAAATAATAATGAATCATACATGGCTTGAACCAATCAAACAGATTGAGTAGTGCATTCATCATGCTGGCCAATCAGATCCCCCCCAGCAGAACAAGACCAGGACATAGCCAAATGCTGTTCCCCCCTTCCCCAAAGAGAAAGGCAGTAATAGCTGATCATACCTTATCATATCATAAACACAATGCCTGATGCCCAGAATATTATGCTTCCCAACATTACACACTAAAGCAGGACCACACAGCGCATATATATATATATATATATATATATATATATATATATATATATATATATATATATATATATATATATATATATATATATATATATATATATATATATATATATATATATATATATATATATATAATCAAATCGTAAGCCACTGCCATGCAGCACAGGGAAACAATTATTGAGACTTACATGTTGCCTTGGTAAATTGCATAAATGTTATAGTATGATAATAGGTCTCTCCACTAGAGAATAAGAGACTCCCATATGGCACTTGATATTCTTGTTAGTAAATGAGAAGCATAAATACCATTGTTAGTTTCACCACATTGTTTTTGTTGGAAGGTTATACTTTTAAGATAGAGTAAAAAGTGCACCACAGACCACTTAAATGTTACTGACAATGATGGTGGTGGTGGTGGAGCCTTGCCATAAAATACAATGAACAAAGCCCTCCATGATGGGACTAGGAGGAATACTTTGAATAGAAAAACTGACATTAATCAGTGTGATGAAACAGCAATTATTTAAATAAAAAACAATTCTGAAGAGTATGACAGACAAATGTTAGTGGTAATGTGGTGCACATGGCTCAATTTGTGGTTTTCAATTCCAAACAGAATTAAGTAGTTTTTTGCAAACATGTTCCAGAGTTTATAGATTACACATTTTGTTTATAGCGTCCCCAAAATTGTCTAATTAGTTCCTCTGTTGAAAAAAATACAACAGTAGAAATAGTATATAATATAAGTGTGAAAATTGGGGGCGCTATTAGGCAGTAAAACCATAGAGTGTATCCTTTAAGTATCTGACATTAATAAACAGTTGTAACATAATGCTTACTGTTGTAACCTGTGATTGTCAATTCTTACCTGCAACAAACAGACACTCAAATAACGATGAAATTGTGTGGTAACTCATTAACAGCAGTGTCACATAAACCGTCTGGTCTAGCATCTGGTTTAAGTAAAAATAAAAGTTATATTTTAAAGATTTATCGCTTGTTGACAACAACAAATTCTGCCTGATTATTTCCTGCCTTATTTAATTTTTTCCTCATTTAGTACTCAATTTTCTGTCAGAACATAAATTAACAATTTTCTCGATATCCATCTTCAGGATGGATTTATATTTTGTCCTGAAATGTATCAATTATTCTCTCTTATCCTCGTTGACATAATAAGTACTGTATTGAGATTTAGATGTTTTAAGAGTCAGGAGTTGGTCATGTGAAATATATTATTATTTTGCAAGAAATCCGCAGCATAGGTTTAGTGCATTTCTTAATAAAGATGAGTATTTCACTGTTCTGCACTCAACACACAAGATGATACTATTTCACTACGACCATCTACCATCTGTAAATTGTCGCACTAGTTAGGTATGTTTTTAAATGTGTAACTATTGGAAAAGAAGGCATACAAAATGAAATAATGTAAACTTATGTTGGAGAAAATGAAATACAGCAGTAGAAAGATCACAAGCAAGGACTGACTGTACTGATTTCTGCAAGGTGATATCATTCCACAGTATAATAAAGGATAAGGAACCTCACGACTACATAGAGATAGAGGCTGTTCTTCAGTTAGAATCAAACTGTAAAGACAAATTACAGCTGCACTTTGAATTGCAGTGCAGATAGTAGTCATTTAATTTAAAAAGTGACAGCAGTGAATACAAATGTACTGTGTTCTGTTTTTTGTTGTTGACCAAAATGTCAAATACAAATTCATATATCCCTCTCCTTCATTTTTTAGTGGTTGCAATAAAAGAAACACTAGCATGCTGTCCTGACGCTTCATTCAAATAAATAGTAAAATAAATAAATACTAAACTTCTTTTCATTCAGTAGCCACAGTCTACAAAGCCGAAGGGGTTCATCAGAGTCACACAGTCCACATGGCACTAGAAAGGTTGTCCACTGAGCATGCATAGGACACCAGCCAAGCTCACCCTGATTGGTTTAACGCGCACTATGGCAACAAAGTTTTCATTGGGGCAATCCAACACCAAGGAGGGAATTCCAGATCCTTTACTATTCTCGATCAGGGCTAATGATTAGAAGATCAGCTACAAAGTTTAAAATCCATACACTCAGAAGCAGGCCCTCTGTGGCAGTTGAAGGGTTGGTTTCTGTAAATGAACATAACAATGAACCAGGATTTTCACTCTGCAAATACAGTATCTACATGAGAGAATACTGAGGCGAAAGTAAAGACGTACATCTCTTGAACCCTCACAGACAATGTGAAAATGTTCTGTGTAGTGGTATCTAAAAAAAAATCTGACTGAGACAACATTATTATCAGCAACCCAAAGGAGGCAAATCAAGGGCTCAAAGTTTTGATGTACAATTTGACATTTCTTACTGCAATGTTAGCCAAATTCTCAACCACAAAACAATAAATACCTAATAACTAGCCATTGCAAATTGACTTAAAATAAACTGCACGCTTGCAAAAGGCAGCGCTGTTTCTGGCAGTGGTGAACAAAACTGCTGCCGCTGCCCCCCCATGTGACTTAAATCCCCCAGATACTATAAGGCAGTCCGATCTCTTTAATCGATGACATCAAGCCAGAAAAAGTTCTGAATTATTCTCTGAATTCCTTTAATCTCAGCTGGCGGGGACCAGTGAAGAGGTAAAGGATAGGCGTAGGTTTAGTTCTTTATCTTTCAAACTGATATCTTCCAATAAACATTTTTTTCGTCACTTGTACCTTTGCACCTGTTAAAATCACTTTGAGAAACCCCTGAAAGTGAAGTTATCAAAAGGAGAAACTGGCAGGATGTGGGGGCTCACAGGTTTTTGTTCGTTTGTTACAAGCGTTTCTCATTGGGCTTTCGTCATTTCGGTGGCAGCGTTGCATGCTGGTTGCCATTTTGGAGATAGCAGAAGGGGAGAGAGAGGAGGCGGATTTTCAGAGGTCATGACAGGATGGCATGGGGTCTGGAGCCAGTCAAAACCCAGAGCAGAACCAGTTGAAGAGCCGCCATCAGCCAAAGGGAGGGGCTCAGACCGGACGCCCCGCCACAGTCAGGGTCCTTCTCCTGGTGCCGAGCAGGGAGGAAAAGAGTTAAAGTTACTGATTGTTAAAGCCATCGCAATAAACACTTTTCGATTGACCATTGACTAAACAGCTCTCCAAACACAGATTGTCCAGCAAACCTGTCAAGCTTTGGATTTCTCCACACACAGTGGTGTGCATGGAGCTGTAGTAGGAGTGATTCTTTGAATTTAATACATTTGCACAGTGGTGTCTATTTTTTGTTTCCTTTCAAAATTCCCCCAAAGCAAATGTGTAAGAAATGGATTAAATGGTTTGACAGTGTAACATAAGCTGCAATTTTAAGCATGTCCAGCTAACTAACTACATTAGATTGTGGGGTTACGGGTTACCCCATTCCCGACTAGCACACAACTAGAGCTTCAGCCAATACATAACTGCCTTGTCCTGCTTAACTAGATTTTGGGAAAGCTTGTGTAAACATACTGTTTGAATAATATGCGAGCTAATTGGCCAAACTATGTTATGTTAGAATGAAATAACTGATCTTACATTGTTATTGGACTGAAAACACTGGTTGAAGTACATGCAATACAAGAGCAATACTGTTGGTTTATTTTTATGCCCCTTATATGAATTATTGGCTGCCGATTTTCTGCCTGGGACATGCAGTACATAGATATTATGTATGTAGCCATTGAGTGCATATTTAAGGATTTCAGAAGATTTTAAAAGTCAGCTGGAAGCTAGTGACAGTGTTTTTGACTAATTCTTTAAGCTAACGTTCAATAGTTGTTAAAGTCTGCCAGTGTCGGTTGTCATATCACATGACGGAGAGCGTGACAACGGAAAGCTTGACAGGTGTAGCATGTTAACAACACTAACTAAGGGGGGGTAGAGCTTTGCAAACGGTCAACCAGAACTACGCAGGGATCAAACAAGAGGTCAGAAAATAAAAAAAAAAGCTTTTTTAAAAAAAGCTTTAAAATGTCTTTTTTATACTTGACTGGAAAACTTTGAGCCATTATGTTTGACCAAAACTGATCGGATACTCCCACTCTCTGTATGCTTAGCATCTGGAGAGGTATGAGGGAAAGAATGTCTTGGCTTGATATGTTTTTGGGAAAAACTTGAGAATCATTATATGAGACGCACAAACGTCTGGATGCAAATGAGAAGTGATTGGCCTGTTTTAGCTAGCGTGCTGCTATTTCGGTAATCAGTTGTCATTGACAGACACTGGATTCTATTGCCAGAGACGGACAATGATAGATGGGGAAAGATACAAAGAGCATGGCTTGAAGTTCAAAGTCAGGTAAAATGGAGAAAATTTTGGCGAGAGACAGAAAGAGACCGAGAGGTAAGTTAGGGGGAGGTGAAGACAGATGGTGGTGGAACATAAGAGCGAGTGACAGGTGAGAAAGATAAGGGTAAGAAAACAATGGAAAAATACATGAAGAAGTGCAACAAAGCAGAAACAGAGATGTGAAACGAAGAGATAAGGTGAGGAAAACAAACACCCGAAAAGAAGCACCAGGAGAGAGTGAAAAGTTATGAGCCAGAGGCAGTAAGATTGACTGTAAGATAATGATGAAATGTTAATGAAAGAGAAAACTAGCGCTATGGGACTGACCCGAGACAGCACATGAACAGTGGCAGCAGTAACATGAGCAGAGAGGAAGCCAATGGGGAGCCTGCGCTCCTTCGGCACATGGCCTCATCCTAACCATCAACAGCCAATCACAGAGCAGGAAACAGAGAAAACAGAGAGAAAGAGAATCATGCAGCAAAAAGGTCCATATAGTTAGCAAGAAGTTAGAAAGTAAATATGAAGGCAAGAAAATTTGTTGTTGACAATACTAGTACAAGACAGATGCATTCACTACTAGTGTGTGAGAGAAGGAGTTATAGTGTGTGGATGGATGCTTGTGTGTATGTGGGTGAGTGAGCAAGACAGTGCAGGCATAAGAGTTAATTCATTAGACCGACAAACTTTGACACTGGAAAAAGACTATATAGTGAAAACAAACAGAGCATTCAGGCGCAGAGGTTTCACACGCAAAGATTCTGTGCTGCTCATAAAAATGTTTGTTTAGCTTAGTTATTCATAGTCGAACAACAACTGACTGTTTGTCTTTGCGTGGGAAACCTGCACAGCTTTCGAGGGATTGCAGAAAAAGAAGTGACATGCACCATGTAAAGATATTAGTGATGGGAAAGGTGCCATGGGTAGAATTTCTTCACTGATATATTGTTTCCATATCAAGAGTGCAGCTTAAGGATTTTGGGCACTGTCCAGTGAGGCAAAAAGCTTAACAAAAAAAACAAAAAACCTTCCTTCCTTTTTATTGGTCCCTAATAGGTTGCTGTTGCTACCTCTTATTTTCCAGGTGTAATGTCAAATCAGATCAAGTTGTTTCATCTGGACTATAAATTTGGAAGGAATAATAAAAGATTTGACTTTTTTTTTTCTAATATAGTAAATAGTTACATTTACCTTGAAAACATTGAATGTGATGATACTGTTCGATAGACTGGTCAAACTCCACCCACTCGATTTGATTTCGCCCTGCAGCTCGGTCAGGAACCTTTAATTCTCCCGCTTCATTTCAAAATTTTGCGGGATCCAATCACAAACTGGTAAATCTGCCTGGCGCGCTACTGGCGGCTTTAACAAGATGACGATGGAGAAGCAACCAACCAGCTTCTTGTTTAGAATCAAAATAGTGTCCACCAATCACCACCGAAGCGCAGCAACCAGTTGATGCCGCTGTTGCTTTTACATCCCCCGGGTCATTGGTCTGATTGGTTGAAGGACTGTCCAATTGCGGACAGAGTCATTTGAACTATGCCAGTTGGTCATGCCTTTGTGTAGAGATAATACAGAGCACACTCCCCAGATCAATGCTCAATCTTAAATCTTGGGCTTGGCTTGGTCTGGTGATAGTCTAAATGTTTGATAATTTGGTGCACAATATGTTGAGTAATTTCTGATTTGTTCATCCTGATTTATTATTCTGACCAGTTAAAGATTGATTTGTTGGTTGAACTTCTAGTTAGATGCCTTTGGTTGTTGTATACTTAGTTTAATGCTGCTCTGATCATTATTTTTATTTCAATAATGAAAGCTTTAACTATATTGGATTTATACAATTTCTTACTAAAAAATTGTGATATAAGTAAATTTATGTCCAGAAGAAATGTTAATTAATGTGTGTTATTTGTGCCAGGTCTACAGGGTATTCAAAAATGTATGTTAGGTTTGGAGCTACAGATGATTTTCATAGTTCTGTCTGCTAGAAGTACTGATTGCAGCTCTCTCCTGTAATATGTAGCCAAGCTTAGCTTAGATTTTCTTTGGCGATGAACTCAAATGATTTTAGCAGTGAAACCCAAAAACAGTAGCCCCGGGGTACACATTTGAATTTGAAAGGCTTTTTCCACTTCAGGCTGGATATTCTGCAAACTTCTTTAATTCTTGTGAGACTAATAAAGCAGCAATGGTCTCACTGTTTAGCAGCTTGGCAATGTTATACAGGAAACCCTACACAAAACACCCTTAGCAACAAATTTGTGCAGTTTGAATTTTTCCCAACCAAAAGCAGTGCAGGTCCGATGGAAGCAACTTACGTGTTCATTGTTATCAAAACAGACTGCGGGCCCTTTTCTATAGCGTGGATTCTGAGCCATTTCACAGGGATCGGGACCATTAGCTAGATAAGTAACGTCAGGAACATGACAGGAAGACTTTGAGTAATGACAGCATAGAATAGTAGTAGACACTCTGATTAACCAATGGAAAAAGCTTCAACATAACATTTTGATAAATGTGGAAAAATCACTACGATGTATTATATTACTGTCCAAATCAAGCAGATCCAGTAAAATTCTGTAAGGACTATTAAAACGTAAGGCGAGTTGTCTCTTTTTGGATTTCAAGCACATTGCTCAATAGCTCAATGATACTGTATGGCAGTCATTTTCGAGCATTGTGTTTTCCAAGAAGCTTAATCTATAATTGATCACAGCCCTTTGTGTTTGAGATAGAATCATAGATTTGTTTGTAAGCTATTCAACAGACTTGTCCTACACTACCATCTGCTTTACAGACACAGCAGGGAGAAACCCAGTGCAGACACATCTGAGCTCTGGGCCAAAATGTTAAATGTCAATAACTGTGGAAATGTTCGCTCATTATGGCTATGAAATTTAGAATATACAAATGAGGGAAATAGTAAGTAGTTAGACTTAAATAAAGTGTCTATCTATTAGACCTTGTCTATTATTACCTTGTCAAAAACACAACATTTTTTAAACATCTGTTTACTGAATTAAATGAACATGTTCTGCGCCAGATGTTAGCTGTGTTTGGTAAAAGGATACACTGCTGTTCATCCTGTATTAATGGCTTAGTGTCACAGGACGAGCAGGTGAGTTTTGCATCAGCAATGATAAAGACCAGGTTCGTCTTGGGCAGCTTTTCAGCATGGTAGAGCCTGGAGAGGACACAAGAGAGGTTGTTGACACATGGGCTTGAGTCCAGGAAAGATATAGATATGGAGAATTTCACTAAGACATGCAATATTTTAACAGAAAGGTATGAACTGATTTTGGTCTGCTCCTTTAAAGCAGATATGAATTATTTCTCATAGAAAAATACATTTTTCCTTTTTAAGGTTTCTTAGAATCCACCGTGCACCCAATATTCTGTTTAAGATTTGGAGCTTATTCTTCATTCCTGACTAAGCCACACTCCAGAAACCTTGAAATATTTAGCACAATGAAAAGCACACAGAAGATTGTTTAATCAAGTCTCCTTACTGCTTCTATTCCCGTGGGTACAAAAACCTGCTGTGCCACCCCACTGTCCTCCAGGACCTTTACCAAAACCCACATGTCGCTGGTGCACAAATGATTTTCTCTGCTTTTTTTATGGTGGTCGTTAAAAAAAAGAAACGTGTGTGCGGCTAATGTGCAGGAATGCCACGCGGCATGCGGGCAGGCACTCCATTAACCGGCACGAGGGGGCTTTAAAATGGATACGTACACACTTGTGTGCACGATCACACACACAAACATGCCAAGACGGTGGTCCCCACTACTTGACTTCACCTTCATGGCATGTGATTTTTTACAACCATATCTTTTAATGCCACCTCTGGGGACTTCATTTGTGTCTCATGGATGCAAACATATTCCTGCAGATCAGGAAGTGTGTTTGGACCTTAACCTTACAGCTGTAAGTGTGTGTGTGTATATATATATATATATATATATATATATATATATATATATATATATATATATATATATATATGGCTGGTGTGTAGCTGAAAAGTAGTGGATATTTTTTACCTGGTGCAGTTTTCACAGTCGATTGTGCCTCTGAAAGACAGGTCATTGTTCTCAAAGTAGTATTGAGTTTGCTCTGTGATGCAGACCTCTTTGAGCATGGCATCAGACATTTCATCATCCATCTCAGCTGTGGAATCACACACAAGAGCATTCAGGTGGATTCACGTAAACAGACAATTCCATTTATATATATATATATACGTAAAAACAATAAGGATTTCAAATATAATTGGCAGTAAAACCAAAACAATGTACTGAAAAAAATCTGTAGAGCTGAGGCGAAACGCAGAGTTGACTAAGAAGAAGAAGAAGAAGTCGGAGAACGGAACTGTGAGGACTAAGTGGATGACGGAGCAATTGAGACAGAAGCAGCAGCCCTCCGTGGCGCTGCTGTAAACTGAGGTGAGAGGCGTGCCCAGGTACCGCAGGTGGAAGAACCGGCGGCGATCTGTGCGCCCCTCGTGACAACAGGGCAGATGGAGGAGAAGGCCAAGGTTCCCCCTCCAGCAGTGGAAAATTGTGTTTGCTGAAAAATACTCTAATGGTTTCTCACATACTCAAAATCATTCTAATCATTACTTTTGCTTTTATTTCCCCAGATTTTGAGACAATTGTCTCTTAGACTCTGTAGTCAGCCTAATATGATGGACGTGAATGGAGGAAATTTGTGGTTTACACAGCAGTTAAAAAATGAACGGCAACGTTTATTTCCCAAATGGGTAAGGTGTTGGTTACTCAATATAATACACAAACATAAGTGTGGCTGGTTTTCATTAGAACAAGGTTCTACTGAAGAAATAGTCTTGATGATTTGACTGTGTGGTTAGCTGTCACATCCACTGAAGTGGTGTCAGAAATCTCAGTGACAGATATCTCAAAGCCTGAGGAAATTAAACCCAGGTTTAATCTGCATAGGTTTTTACCAGTAGAAATAAGTTGATTTTTTTTGTAATTTGAATGAGATGATGCTTTAAAAAGTATCATTGTCATCACATGGCATATTGTATGTATGTAACTATGAACGATGAGAGACCTGTTATCTTGGATCTGTTGGCAATCTATGTCAACATGCATTTGCATTCACACAAAAATAACCCACCAAGGTCTGGCTCATGTGTGCAAGAGGTTTCCCACGTAACATTCTTGGAAGATGAGTGTTCAACTGTTTCTACGGACAATACTGTTAATCACTACATATTCTAGGCATGTTGTGTGTATTTTACCAGAATTTTAAAAAGAAAACGGAACGTGGTCAATATCTTTTAAGAACTTGTCAAAGTAAAAATTAAAACATAGATTTTATTTCCATCATGAGACCATTAAGGCGGTCCAGAGCTAGCTCAATATTGCAAAAAAAACAACAACGTATTGAAGCACTATTCTTTTCTCTGTGTCAAATTGACGGAAACTCACCTGCGTCCAGGAAATTGGGGAATGTGATGCTGACCAGTAACTGTTGCAGTATTGACCTAAGAGCAAAAACAAACCCATGGATGACAGATGTCTGGTTTCATTGGAACATAATCCACAATAAATCATCTGTGTAAATGCTAATGTATGAATAAATCAGGGGAAGATTTTGTAAAAAGTTGACTGTCCTGGGAACAATTTAGCTATTAAACAGATGCTATATGTCCATTTGGAGAAACAAATCCTTGCCTGCTTTCCATTAGGATCTAAGTTTAAGGACTTAAAATACAGCCTTTTATAGTGTATATTTTTGTTATCAATCATTTGAAAAAAAAAATGGGCTGACACTAATGCCAACCATATAGAAAAAGTTCGGAAAAAAAAAGAACTTACCAGGCTGCAGCTGTCGCGAACCATCCTAAATTCAAAATGTCTGCAATTGTAGGCTGAGGGGAACAAACAAAATGAGAATTAATATCAGAGGACAAAAATCAAGTCTACAATAGACTTCAGACAAATAATTTTAAGCTATTTAACCAATCCTGTTTGTGTTTAATGTGGCTGCAGACTGTCCAGTTTTGCCAGGCACAAAGATCAAAAGATCCAGCTAGAGATTTTATTTACTTCCCTCTCAGAGGAAATTAGAACACAATCAACCTCAACAGATGCAAGCATAAATATGTAAACAAAGAGCTAGTGAGAAAACAAAGTAGCACACGGTTTGAATAAAAGGCCCAACATGCTGATTTGATTATGGTTAGCATGCGAGGGCCTTGTTTTGGTGAATGAGTGCTGCATCCTTTCGCTTCAGTTGATGGTGTGTTGAGTCATCAAGGAGTCTCTAAACTAACCGTGTTAGAGGCATTGCCGGCTGTTGACGGCGTCTTTGATCAGAAAATAAGTGCACCTTTCATCTTACCGTATAGTACACATTTGTGGTCCAAGTAGGGAAATTATGTGGTTTCAATTGTCTATTAGTATGGGAGAATTTCTGCATCTGTAAATACCTACAGATGCTTTCATCTCTTTGTGAGGTATCAGCTTATTAGCTGTATTTACGTACCTGTCATGGTCTTCCAGCATTCAAGAGAAATTCATTTGCACAACTGAAAACGACTGTCTGCAGACAGTTTGCGTCATTTCACTGCAAGTTGTGCATTTTGTAAGTGATGAAAAACAATGCCTCTTTCTACATCACTTGGTGTGTTAGCCAAGCATGCTAGACCACCTAATCCTGTTACTGTTACTGCAAACTCCCACTCTAACGCTTTCACCATACCCTCTGCTTCCCTTCTCATCTGCTCTATCCAGATTTATGGCTCCCTGGTGAGTGGCCGTTTGTGTGTGCGTGACCAGTTGGAAGAGTGTAAGCAAGCAAGTATGGCTACAAATGTGTACTTGCAGGGAAACGAGTAAATAAATGTGTCGCTATCAAAATGTGTGAACACGTAAGTGTGGATGTGCATATGTGGGTGGCTCTGTGTGTGGTTATGTGTGTGGTAGGTTGTGTGTGAATGGTCTCTGGCTTATGTAACTCACCACATAGACGGATCGCAGGCCCGCGGCAGCCTTGCTCTCTTTCTCTGGGTCACAGAGCGACTGGTAGTCGAAGGTCTTCTTAGAGGTGAACAGGGACGAGTTGACCAGGTTCACCATGAGGATTGGGTCGATACCACCAAAGAAACGGCCGATCTAAAGACAGGGGGACAGGAGAATGAAGATCTTGTTAGGAATAGGATCTATGTAAGTAAAGCATGTTGTAAAATAATGAAGGTTTAAGGATTAGATTTTGACAAAGGGCTTGAAGAATTCGGTCATTAATAAGTCATTTACTGTGCCAACGTTGGAGAGCGGTATTAATCTTCTTATCAAGCTCTCAGCACAAAAGCAACTAAGTATATTGCCCAAATTAAAGTCAAGCCTTTAATTTAACAGACTACCAGTGTGTTCCTAACCTAAGAATTCATTGCGGAAATTGTTTCAGTAATAAAAGGTCGGAGAAACGTTTGAACCCTCTATATAAGCAAAAAACCTTGAAGCTGAAAAAGTGTTGAGGTGTACCTCAATATTCTTCATTTACAGAGCATTTTAACACTTTTATACTGTCAACCCACTATTTTTATATCAATATAAAACGCATGCATAAAAACAATTAAGTTATTGTATACAAGTCCAGAAAATGTTAACTTTGTTAACATTGAATTTACAAACAGTCACACACAAACTCAATAAATCACCCTCAAACCAGGAAGATGGACTTCAGTATAATCTGATTAACACAGTCCACCAGGCAGCCATAAATTTCTATTAAGAGGAAGTACTTTGTCTCAGCAGGTGTGACATGACCGTGCATGTTGGAGTGTTTAAGTACTTGTATATCCAGGAGGGAATATGTACAGTAAGTAGTATTCATCTATGTGTGTATGTGTGTGTATGTGTGAGCGCTGAAAGATGTGCGTGTATGTGTGTGTGAGGAAATGCAAACTATCCCTTTCCTTCCACTTTGTTAAGGTCACCGCTAACAAGCCGTCCTCCACATATCCTTTCCTTTTTAGTCTCACAGCCAAAGCTTATATAAATCTTCCAATCTATGAGGTAAAGGGAGCCTTCTCTCCTTTCCCTGTGCAGTAAAACAAATAATGAATTAACAGTCACAGCCTTGTTGGCTGCAGACTCCCCAAGGGTTTCAGAGAAAGAAAAGGAATGAAAGACATAACGAGGGAGAGCAAGCGAGAAGCTTACAAAGAGAGAGAGAGAGAGAGAAACTTTGCTCCTGTAGGAAATATGATTGAGGGCACACAGCTTTCTCCAAACAAGGCCTCAGGTCCCTGGGTTTTAGTGCTGCTGCCAAACTTCACTGGGCCACTGATTTATCCAGCGCACACCCAGGCCTGATTAAGAATGAGCCGAGGCCACATGAAAAAACATTTACTCAGATGACAGCAGGGACTCGCTATTAGCATTTAGCATAGGGAGTGGGGAAAAAGGTGTGTGCTTACTATATATGTATATGTGTGTGTAACGATGGATCAAATTGTGTTTGAGAGGCTTTATTAATTGGTCACAGTTAAGTATGTGTACAATGTACACTTCCTTTATGACAAACTGAGTCTCGTTTAGGATAAGACAATTTTATAGTGGTTTTCAGTACATTAAAGATGCAGTGGGTAGATTGCAAAAAATGCCACAATTTAAAGTACATTTTACTTTAAATTGTGGCATTTTTTTTTCTGCAGCTGTCCCTCCGACCTCTTTTGTTGCATAGGCAATGCTTTGGCAGAACAGCCAACAGCAACGCTCTCTCCCTCTGAAATGATCTACGATTGACCAAAGTCTCCTGTGATGGCTAGATCTTCTGAAGCCTGAATACAGAGCCAGAGGAGGTGCAGAAGTCTAGTTCTCTCTCAAACCACTTGAATTACAATATACTGAAAGATTATTATGGAATTATTCCCCAACAATGGCACAAATAAATTGCAAGGCCACAGCTTTAATTAAAACTGTATAAGTACTGAACAAAACTACAGAACAAAAAGTATTTTGAGCCGAACGTTGTAGTTGTAAGTAGGTTGTCAAACAAAATCAACTTAGAACACCAAACACAAGTTGTATATAACCTTAAAACACATGTATGTCCACATTGTAATAAGGCATCCTAGTTTTATGTTATAACTAACAATATAATCATGGTAGTGGTTAATATATAATTTACCAATGCGTTATAGATCAGTTTTTGAATAGGTTACTGATCAAGACTTGATGATTAAAACCCTTTTTATTAACATGTACAACTCCAGACTTAATACGTTATTAGTAAGTAAAAAAAACGCATAAACATTTATTAATGGATTAACATTTATAAATTACATTATTACAAAATACAATGTACTTTATAATGCCCTATCTATGTACTATGTAATTTTCAAAACCTAATATTCATTCTAAAATTAGCTATAAAGCATTGATCAATGATTTATCAATCATTGATAAAGCCATTAGTAACAGTTAATAATAAAGTATATATCATTTATAAAGTATGCCTTATTTGAAAGTGGTTTGGATTTTAGTGTTGTGAGAGTAAAATGCAGAGGCTCACCTGATCAATATATTCATCTCGATTGGACATGACGAGGAAGCCCCCATCATCCAGAATGACACAGTCTACATACTGGAATCACACAGATATTATAAAAAACATTGCATGCTTATGACTTATCCATAAATAATAGCTGGAAGCATAAAATGCAATTAAACCTCTTACCACATCGTTTAGCTGGCAGCCACAGATCTCATCATTGCACTAAAAATACAGTAGAACAGAGTAATGAAAAGTCACAGTCTGGATAAAGTGTGTGTCCCTGTGTCATGCAGATATAATCTACTCACATTGATCTTCTGTGTGATGTTGATAAAGCTTGCCATCCAGGCACTAATGTCCAACTTCACGCCAACCACTGGGATCAAACACAAAAGCCAGACATCCTAGATCATGTTGGACCTCTGGATCAACTTTACTCTCTGAACTTTGAAAATGCAAACTTGGCCAAGGATCAGAGGAGACAAGACAACTTGATGTGTGGTTGGTGTGTGTGTGTGTGTGTGTCCGAGGGAGAGGGAGCAATAGACAGATGAGGAGTAGTGATCTGTAAATAGTGTATCTTTGTGTGTGTCAGAAGATATCAAGGCATGAATAGGGTTATAAGATTGCAAATGTAGGTTTATAAATAAGACACCTAGCTAAGTGTGAGTGTGTTTATATGTTGGTGGCAGAAAGAGAGAGACAACTTGAGAAATGATGAGAATAAAAATGTAAATACTTGCCACTCTCTCTTCGTGTGTGAGTGTGTCCTTACCCGCTGGTTTGAGTATGATGCCATCAATGTTGAGATTTACTGCTCTGCTCACCAGGACTGAGTCGTCACTTGCTGCAAGAAGAGGAATAAGGGAACACTGTATATATGTGCATACACATTGCAACACACACTTACACCAATATTTATGCAGGCTTTTACTCACTGTTCTCTCTACTGAGGTACGGTGTTGGAGTGAAGATGTACAGATCATTGTCCAAACTTCTCTTATAGAAACTGGACTCGTACGTCTCTGCTTCTTCTTTCCAGTACAGCCCAGCACTGTCAAACACATTTGAACAAAACAACACAAATACACACACAAACAATGCCATTATCAAAACTCACCTCAAGAAAAACGTCCCACCCCAGATCTATTTAAGAATGGTAGACTAGGGCTGGGCAACATATCGATATTTTATCGATATTGTGATGAGACCAGATATTGTCTTATAATATATTATAATATGGCAGTGTTGTCTTTTCCTGGTTTTACAGGCTACATTATAGTAAAGCGATGTTGTTTTCTGAATTTACTAAACTGTTCTAGATGTTCTGTTATTTGCATTTGCCCACTTAGTGAGACTTACTGATTAACTCAATACTATAAATTATGGGCCCCTTCAATTCAATTCAATTTCCATTTAAATTCAATTTTATTTATATAGCGCCAAATCACAACAACAGTTATCTCACAGCGCTTTTCCTAAAAGAGCAGGTCTAGACCGTACTCTGTGATGTTATTTACAGAAACCCAACAATTCAGTCTGGGTTTGGCTAATTTCATTACATTGAAACTTCACAAAATAAGGTAGTTAACAATTTACTGATTGTGGTCCCACATTAGTCCCAATAGTCCAGACTGATCTGTGCATTGCATTCAACACCACAGACAGTGACATTCATACGCATCACCTTAAAACTATATTGGCATCAGTAGTTACCTGTTTTTGGTTTGGTTTGTTTGTCTGTTGGTTTATCAGCAGGATTATGGAAAAAACTACTGGCCAAATTTTCATGAAACTTACATTTTGGAGCAGATCAAAATCCTCTTTCATTTTCATTAACATTGTGAAGATAGGGTATGGCCTTGGTGGAACACTGTTCTTCTGTATTGCAGTGGTTTAAGTCTACTTTACATCATACAATACAATGAGTCATTTTCAACAATAACTTTGTTTGTCATTATCTCTCCTCTGGGGAGCTGCAGGGACCTGCATTGCATTTTCCCTTTATAAACTTCCACTTGGCAATATCCTTTGAGGACAAGATGCTGAAATAAACAGATACCTTGTACACTTATTTATATCATTGTCTCTCAAGACACCCTGCTCAATACTTAGTATACAGTTTATCTGCTGGCAATCCATACTTAACTTACTGTTCCTAAACTCAAATAACAAAAGATTTTGTTGTTTCCAAATGTTATACCTCTACGTTGTCAAATGCTGCCTTTGATGTCTGCAATATATCCCAAATCTCAGACTGATTCCTCCCATACTTTCAAAATTATATGTAATATTTAAGTTGTAACTGTGATATACCAAAATATTTTATCAAGATTACATAGTAGACTGCCATCGTAGTACACCACTGATCATTGTCATTGAGAAGAGAGATGGCAGCATGAAGACAAAGCTTTCCAGTTGATCTAAATTACAACCCTCTCCGATAGTCATAATCTTTATATAGTGACATTTGGACATCTGGAGGGAGCACGAAGTAGACTCACTGCTTCTTTGCACTAAAATGAACCAATTGAGATGGTTTGGGATCCTGATTAAGATGCCCCATGGATGCCTCACTGTAGAGGTATTCCAGTCATGTTCCACTATGAGAACACCATAGGCCAGGCCTAGAGTTTGCTGGAGGGATTAAAAATCCCATCTGTCCAGAAAAAACCTTGGGATCCCCCAGTAGTTACTGGAATAAGTAGATAGGGATATTGGAATAAGGGCATATCACCTGTTTTGCTTAGCCTGCTACCACCATAACCAAATCTGGTTATTTATAGAATATAGAAGCAGCTTTATTAGATAAGAGCTTGACAATTACCTTTTGGGGTAGACCCGTGTGATCCCTCCATCGGTGGCAACAAATCTGGCCAAGACACCATGCCTGACAAGCAGAGAAGATAAAGCTATAAAACAAACAGTTACAAAAATCTGCAATGTGCTGCATGACATTTACTGGTGATGCTGAAATACTTGAACCATCTGTATTGAATTTTCACTTGGACATTCGTTACCAAATGCCAAGTAACAAATAATTGATGCCATATTACATTGTTTTGCTAGATCACGAAAAAGCCTCAATGGTAAAGTAGCAATGGTTCTTCACTTACTGCAACTCCGTTCCTTTCCAATACTTGATCAGAGATGAGGTGATGCCAGCATCCAGGAGCAATCGGTTCACCAGCTCCACATTACCTAAACAGCAAAACATCACTTGAGCCTAAACATGTTATCTTTGAATATCATCAGAAATAGTCAAAGTATCCCTTTAACTGTCAGGTATTTGATCAGCTTTAAAGTGTCTCATAAGATGATGCTTTTCAGTCTTATGAACCTAGAAAATGTCTAACTAACAGGTATCTACAGGAATAAATCCCAGAGGTGCATCAAAAAGCCAACAGGGAACAAATAAAAGAAAGGAAGGAAAGTTAACCAAAAAGCAAAAAAAAACAAAAACAAAAACAATATTGGATCCATAGAGTATATATGATACTAAAAAGACGAAGAATAAAACAAAATAGGGGGAGAATTGTGAATATTTGAAGATTTACATCACATTTCAGGCATTGTCCATGACAAACATAACAGGCGATAAAAGACGCTCGCCCATTGTTTGTCAGTGCCCACCACTTTGAACTCTCTGACGACCCGCTTCAGTCCATTAACATCGAGGCTCGTCGATATAGCCCCACCACCTCCTCCAACCTTTATGACACACCACACACATCAGAGAAAACAGCTGGTGTAACACTTTATTCCCCCCCCCCACCTTTCCTCCTAGTGCAGTGGTTTTCATTAGGGGTCTTTTATTGAAGGCAGCCCAGGAATTCCTAATGTACTTCAACTTCTTCGCCACTGCAGTGGCTCAACCAAGTAAAGCGTGTAACGATACTCAAGCCGCCAATAGTCCACATGGGCCTTACTCTCTCTCTCTCTGAACTCTCTATGGACTCCATTAAACTAGCCGCTAATAATGGTGAAAGTAATATTTCAATTGGGTGAAAAGTTTTATTGGATTGATCATGTTGAGATGTTTGAAGTAAGTTCTCAAACTGAAATCGTCTAATCAAACTTAAAGGAGAGCTTTTATAAATATCTGGGGAAATTTTGGTTTACTCAGTGGGCAGAAAAAAGTGAGCAATGCATATCAATGAGTGTATGCAAGAAATCGAAAGGATTTTAATGCATTGGTCAGATGTTTGGGAGAAGGTCCATTGGCCCCTGATTTGTGTTTTATTGCTCCTCTTGTGCTCCTGGCTTGACGTGTCCTGCTCTTTCTCACAAACACACAGTAATTGGATGAGGTCGAGCGGCTATAGGTGGGGTGTGGAAGGCATATTACTGGTGAATATTGTGTGTGTGCGTGAGTGTGTGTGTGTCACATCTAAGCCGACGTGCCTCACACATGTGCACTCAGGCGTGTGATGGTCAGACTTTTAGAGTTAGCATCAAATGGGTAACACGAACACAGGGGTTCCACATCACAAAGCTTTGCCTGGTCATGCACACCAAACCATCCAGCCAGACCTGTATTTCACTGGAAAGAGAGACCTCTGGGAATAGGTTTTGGTTGGCGTTCTTCCATTAAATGTTCAATGCACACCTTAATGCCGAGCCAGATGGCTGACATTCATTCACATATACATACTATAGCAAATAAAGCGTAGCAGCTCTTTGAGATGTAAATACAAGTCTGTAGTGACAATGAGGTCCAAGTGTGCTACAGAGTACAATAAGATCCAGTAAAAAAGCTTTGATTCTCAAGACAAATGTCATAGTTAATGGCACCAGGAGAATGCAAGTGTTTTTAATACTCACACATAGGGTTGTTTGGAGTCTTTGTGTCAATGTAATTGTTGAACTCAATGAGAAACTCAGTGTTGTTTTTGTTCTTGTCAGGTGGCTTTAAGTCCTTGCAGTACATCCTGTGCAAAACAAAAGCAATTTGTAGTGAATTCATGTGAGCAGAAAAAAGTTGCCTCTATACTGAGTCATAGTCGTCATATTGGAGGTAAAAAAAAATGTAACCCAAACTAATTAAATCTAAATTAAATAAATCTTACCTCGGTGCAATAAATGTATATCCATATTCATCAAACTTGTCTGCCATCAGGCTTTCAGAAACTGGTGAAAGGTATAAAGTATTATTAATCTTCCTCCCATGCAGGTTATTATTAGACAGGGCATTAAATTGCAATAATCGTTGTATTGTATGCAGATGAGATGGTGCTCCACTGGGCAAAATGTAAAAGCTGGTGAATATTTAATAGTGCATCACTACAGGGACCAAAACATGAAATGAGATTCCATCTCTTGAAAGACTGAGCAGTAAAACATCAGCACCATAGCTACACATAATCAACCTGTCTAATGTCATTCTTATACGGTCAAGATCCTGAGTTTAAGATATTTAGTTAAAATGCAGGGCAGCTTTGTAAAGGGAGCAGTGGGTACTCACAAAGAGAAAATAGGAAATTATTAACCACATAAGTCATACAACGGAAGAACCTGTTGTGGACAGATTTACACTGCACAGAAATTAAACACTGTATTGCACAAAGCTGAAAATCAGGAATAAATAAGAAGGACCAGAATTGGCTTGGCCAGGCATGCTGGGTAAAGGACCAACAAGGCTCAAGAACAAGCGGCAAGACATTAAAAGTAAAGGAAAAAAAATACTTGCCATCTTTCCCTGGAGTGGAAAAAATCCCAGTAGAGAGAAAGTGAGCGAACGAGAGAATCATCCCCCAAGGAGGTAAAGACGAGAGGAAAAAGAAAGGGGAAAGGGGGAAGACAGGGCAAAACCACAGGGGTCAAAGGTGACAATATTTTATTCACAGAGCGAGTCATGAATAGAAATATTGCATTCCAAACAAAAGGTTTTAGGCCTTTGGATGTAAGTGGAGACATTGCTGATGGAGAACACAAAAAGGGGCTTAAAATGTGGTCAGACGATTTTTAAAGTTGTGATTTAGATGTGTTTTTAGCATTAGTATTAGTATTCTTTTGGTGATACAGTAAAACTGTGGAGTTACTGCACTTCAATGATGTATTTGCATTAGACTACTGCACAAAGGAGGAATATTAACCACAGCTCATAACCTTAAGGTTCCTTTGACATTCTCCAAAGCATGTCGTGTTGACAGTTGATTATACTGTACAGCAACATTTCTCATGACGACATGGGCTACTCCTTGCCCTCTATGGTAGTCATGATGGGGAAATAATTGCAGCCATGTGTTTGTTCTGTGATATTCGGTCACCACTTGCTAATCCAACAAAGTATCTAGTAATGATAGATAGCATGGAGATTTGGGGAGTGAAGACTGCTTATATTTTCTGCACTCTCACACGCCTTTTTCACTGATGATGACATTCCTGCCGCTTTGGTGAATAACGGAATCAGTGCCAAATCTAAGACATGCAGCTATATTCCATCCAAAATGTGATTGGATTTCAGTATGAATCAGTCTCACACACAGAAACATGCAAGACAAGAACCAGCATTGACTTAACAAATTCATGACAAATAGATGTGGGAATTTGGGCAAGATAGTTATCCAAGTTCACTTAAGCTTTTTTAATTGACATTTATATTCACCCACTGTAAAAGTATAAAGATGACACAAATTGCAGCTTCAGTTTCAGTTAAACCACTGAACATAAAAATGTTCTGTAGCGATTTTTGATTCAATGAGCACAAACAAGACAAAGCTGATGACAAAGCACACAGAAGGACAAACAGCCTAGATGAAGCTTAGTGTATTAAGAGGGGTCATGTTTTTCATTAGGAGTTATTTAACAAGGTTGTAAAACTCACTAAAAGTGAGTCAAAAAGAAAAAAACTAAAGAACACAAATAAAAGCACCGACTCATGTTTTGGGTGCAGACTCACAGCTTTCTCCTTTATGGCTTCACCTTTAAATAATGCAAACATCCTGTCCTGTGTTGTTCCTGCTACAGTGGGTTAGTGCCAAAACCACATCTGAGGGCCATTGGAACAGGTGGGGGTTAAATACATACATGCGCACACAGACATACATACACACACACCATCTGCGACACGCTGTGTGGGCGAGCATTGCATGCGAAGCACTGCTTCTAAGAGCAGACGCCAGCTTGATTCTGTGCAACAGAATTGTCATTATTAATCAGAAGCCACTAAGTGAAGGAAAACAGAAAAATAAATGCTTCTGTGTTCGTGAGTCTGCAACACCGCATCTGACAAACCAATTAGAAGTGATGTTACATCCAAAGTATGCTAGTATGAGCGTAAGAAGACAAGGGTGCGTAAGAAGACAAGGGTTTTGAGGTAAAGCACAGGAGGAGAATACTTGCCCAAAAACGCTGCAGGGGGATCCAACACACCAGGAATGGTCAAGAGTTGAAGAGGGCAGGAGAACAGGAGGAGGAGGAGGAGGAGGAGGAGAGAAGGATAAAACGATGAGGATAGGAAAGAGGGAATTGAAAAAAAAGCAGTAAAGGAAAAAAGCCAACAGGGTTACACACAATATTTTATTCAAATGGACATTGAATAAGAATATTGTATACAAAAGTATAAAACACTTAAGAGTTAGCCTGGTGGGAGATGAAAGAGTTTCAAGGTGTTTAAGGTAATTTAGGGTAAGATGTACTGTGTGTGTTTGTAGGTGTGGTTATGTGTATCATCTTTATTTTATTTAAAAAGGGACTGTGCATATTAGTAAACATTTCTGTTAATATGCCAGATTTAGCCAAAAGGCTAGTTTTCATCTGCAGTATCATCTGTAAAGATGCTGTGGGGACAACAATCTGTTCATACAGTCACATTAGGAGGACTTCCCTTCTTCATAGGGACACGCACTAGATTAGCCATTGAATTATAGGGTTAAGAGTTATTAGATTTGGGGATTGGCATTGTAGTCATTAAGGCTCCAGCTTGTTCTCCGTAATGACATTGACCCTGTGTGCATAGTGCCTTCATAATAAAAAAGACCCAATCACTGTTTCTATTTTCTAACTATAATTACAACTACTGCTTATGTACAGTTCACATATTTTGTATGCAGCCATTGTCTGCTATCTGCCTGAAAATCAACATGCATTTTGTTACTTTGATATTGTTAAAGTCATTTACTATCTCTGTTGTTGAGTTCATCAATAAGTAAAAATGTCAGATTCAGCTGCAAAATGACCAAATTAATGTCATCTTTAAAAAAGAAAAAGAAAAACGATTGTGTCCTCTGGTCTTATTTTTTCAGATAATTGCCAGGCCAACACATATCAGATATTGAAAGAACCTTAAAAGCACCATCAGGGTGTTTTTAAACTGGTCCCTGCTTCACAACTGCACTTAATAAAACTATTAAAAAAAAGGCAATGACATTTTCACCGTGATGGATTACCAGTCCACCTTCAAGCAAACTTCAAGTCTCTGCCAGTTGATTTTTTACAGCTTTCTGGAATAAAGAGTGACCAATTGCTGCCTAAATGTGGGAAAATCAGACTTATAATATATGAAACACATTGGAAATTAATTGGTAATTGGTAGTGTTTTGTTTTAGAACACACTACACTATAAGTATGGTTGTCAAGGCTAGTTTGCTTTACATTACAAAATTACCAAAACATTCTTTAATGCAGCTCGGCAGACCAAAACATAAGGACAGAGGGATAGACTCACCATAAAGGCAGATACACACACACACACACACACACACACACACACACACACACACACACACACACACACACACACACACAAACAATAAAACTGTCCTTTGAGTAACACTATAAGTCAATGACATCTTTTACTAGTGGGAACAGAGGGACATGAGATGACAACGCCACACATATAAAAACCTCTGATCCACTGTATGGTGTTAGATATAGGCTTAAACATGAACATGAACACACACAAACTTGCACACACACAGCAACAGAGCTAACAGAGTTACTCAGCTGTAAATGAATTGATGAATACTATATGTGTGAAAGCGGACACTGGAGTCTCGCTGTCTGGCAACAAAAACTTTACACAGCACCACAACTTGTGGGTGTGTGTTGCCATAGCAACACAAGAGGCAAGGGCATGCAGGGATAGTATTGATGTATGTGGTTGTGGATGTGCACGGGGCACTATACGTGATGGATAGGATACATAAGCTGAGGCATGAGTGTTTCTCAGCCTTACATGAAGAGCAATATGTCACTAGAACATTAACAGTCATTTACCATCTAGCACTATTTGACTACTACTAGTAATGGAGGTACATGTTACTTAGTGGAAAAACTAAGAATGGCACAAGCAACTGAACTGATTTATATGGCACTTACATTTTGCCTGGGTGATTGTGTCTGCAATGTTGGCCCGGATGTAATGCATACTGTAGTCAGGAAGGACCAGAGCCAGGCTGAGAGAGGACACACACACACACACACACACACACACACACACACACACACACACACACACACACACACACACACACACACACACAATAACAGTATATTTACATGGACCTTTACTTGCCATGTATTTAAGCACCTGTACTGCAACTATTTTGTGATTTTACAGAAGAAGAATTGTGCATGATTTTTTGTTTCACCGCATTGCATTAAATGCATGCACAGAATTTTGTCAATCAATTCACATGCAAAAACACACAATAAAAAAAAAAAAAAATCATCATAGCAAATTTTATAGTAAGTTCTGTTTTAGCAGATGGCTGAATTTTCCAATGAGTAAACATAAGTTGTCAACACTGGTCCCTCATGGCTTTACCTAGATCACTCTAAAGTGTGCCTGGACTTTGTCTTGAATTTAAGACCACAGTCTAAATGGTTTTATGCAATGATAATAAACATTTTTCAAACTGTGTCAGTGCCAAGCATCCAGAGTTTGTCTAATTCTGGACTGATGTTTGTTAAAAAAGAACTTAACACATGCAAAGTATTTATAATTTCATACGTAATATATTATATTTACCTGTAATCTGTCCCCTTCACTGGTGCAAAGGTGTACATCCTCTGGCCTAAGTCAATGTAACGCTTTGAAGGCAATAGTTTTGTCAGTACATTTTACATTTTCTAAGCAAATATGTCATGGACCCACTGTCAATATTAATTTACCTCATCTTGGGATTTCACCAATGTAGATATTGTGTAATTCCCTGTTAGACCGTCGATCATTTTTTTTCTCATCTGTTGACCAAATGATCAAACATAAAATGAATTAACCAATTTAAAATGGAGAAGATAAATCAATCATGCTATGTTCAGAAATGGCAGTGCTATTGATCTGATATGAGCTAATGGAGTCATAATAATAATGCAGTAATCCATTTTCCAAACCTGCACTTTGATCTCATTCTCCAGCTCTGCATCCAGGAAGTCCAGCGTAACAGGTTCATGAAACTTGGCAGTCTACATAGAAAGGCAAGTAATTAGTCTCTGTGTATATACTACAAATTATAATATGTGGGCCTTGACTACAAAGCAGAGAAATCATCAGTTATTAATATTCTGTTTCCAAAACAATTTATGATACTTGCATTTTTGTAGCCTTGAACAGGGAATTAATTATGGACAAACTCTCCTGTTGACACTAACTTTTAAATGTGTATCCATCTGTGCCCAATATGTGCACACGTAATTTACAAGAACATGTATCTCAAAGGTCAATGTGAAACATCTTGCCATTCTT
This sequence comes from Percina caprodes, assembly GCA_013375575.1. NCBI lineage: Eukaryota > Metazoa > Chordata > Actinopteri > Perciformes > Percidae > Percina > Percina caprodes. The sequence continues at coordinate 1,668,525 of JABXJD010000007.1, read as the reverse complement.
TCAACAAACATCACTTTAGTCTGGACCCACATGATCGGGAGATTAAAAAAAAAAAAAAAAAATATGAATGGAACAGCCAAATGATACACATTGAGTCAGTGTAGTCATTCAGGCTAATAGTCTGCAGCAGAGATGCTGTACATGTATTGTTGATGCTAAATTCACATATGCTCTGGGATATTGAATCTCTCTGCAAAAGCGCATTTGGTAACATGTAACTGTGGGTTGTTCCAACTCAGTAATGATATGAATTGTCAATGAGCTGCAAAATACACAAATCTTTATGCATTCTTAGTCTAAAAAGCCTGTTGACTATTCAGGAATGTTATGTTATGTTGTCTCCCCCTCTCAGCCAGTTAATGAGCAACTACTTTGATTTAGCAAAGTAACCAGACAGCACTGTCCTTAGACAAAGCAAACGCCTGGTTACTCTGAATTAAAGTCAAGTGATTTGGCCTACCAGTGGCTGGAGATTAGGGTGCAGCAGCACGTATCCATTGGGGTCAATGGCAAAGTAGTAGCCATTTGGTCCAAACTACAGGAAAAGGGATATATAGAGGGAGATATCAGTGAAAATACAAACTGAGGAACCCTGGTACAAAATCCTGTGTTTAATAATTAATTCATTATAATAATAATTCATTACATTTATATAGTATTTTATCGAAGACACTTAAAGCTTGTTTATGTATGTAGTGTGTGCTCTTACAGTAAAGCGAGGCGTCAGTCTCTTGATATCATCCAGGGAGACATCAATGGCCATAACTCCCAAGATGAGCTGGTTCTGAGATTTCTGAGAGAAAACCATATTGGGGGGGGGAGAAGAGGAAGTCACTGTAAGATCCACTCATGTGTTCTTTCTGGATGAGTCATTTTCCAATGTGCACTCTGAGTGATTTCAAGGAAATGGGGTGCAATAGAAATCTGGACAGTGTCATTCCCAAAAGCTTTACATGCCGTCATGAGTCACTGATAAGGCATTTCCAGCCTTCGTCTCCAGTCGAGGTAGACATGTAAACTCATCTTGAAGCACTTAGCTACCGGATCATTTCTCTCTCTGATCTGCAGGTTTGATCCCTTTTTGATTTTTGCTTTATGACATGCTCGGATGTCTTCCTAAGGAGACACGTGGGAGAGCTCCGAGGGACCTCAGAGTCAACAAAGGATACAAGGAAGTGCCACAAGAAAGAGGAGGATGAAAGTGAAGGAAGAAACGATATTTGAGAGTATTCATGTTGTGTGTTTGTTTTTTTAGTCTGGTAAACATTATGGCGTGTCACAAAACCGCAGACTTAAATCCTCCCATGGGGTCAAAGTGTCAGTAAACAGTAAATTTTGTCAGCAAGTCAATTGAGTGAGTGAATCAAGAAACATATCTGGAAAGAAGCATGTTTGATATTAAAAAAATAGGACTCATAATAACTGTGTCAATAAGTACATTTGAATCTACATTAAATGAGCAACATCCAAAAGTAGTCTTTTGTTTACCTTTGAGCCTGTGTTGGTCTTGTTAAAGACAGGCAGAGTTCCAGTGATCACCAGGCCAAGCTCCTGGAAGATGAAACATACAACATGATGAATATGTTTACTTTCTTTTTGTATGATTTCTCTGATTAACAAATAAGATTTATAAAAAAAATAACATTAACCAGCTACAGCTTAAAAATAACATGTTAACCATAACAAAAGGCAGAGACATTTCTGGTGGTGACGAGGTCAATACAGTCACAAACGTTGACAGCTTCTTATCAGTAAGCGAATGACAATATCCAAAACATTTGGCTCAGTTTACCAGACTGGTTTCTTATCTACACTGTCGCCTAAAACACTTGACAGAAGCTTGAGCAACACAAAAAAAACTGATGGATGCAGCATTTTTTGAAATAAAGTTCCTTTCAAAAACAATTTCTGCAACAGTTCAACATGAGTTTAGCGGGATGACAAACAGCAAATGTTTACCATAATTGAACAAGATTTATGTAGAATTCTATTTGATAGAAAACAGGTTTCTTCTCACTTTTGCAGAGCTTCACATTTGACTACAAATGCCACTTTCTTTTCCCACACTTTACATAAACTGTGTTGGTCTGTTATAACACACGACATACCAGTGCGTCCAGGTAGACGTTGGTCCACTGAACCTGCTTGGCCCTTCTGTCAGCCTTTACCATAGGCCTGCCCAAAACATCCAGGTACTCCTGCAAAGGAGGACGGACTTCAGGTTTAATTTGCTACATGCACGTCAGTCATTCCACCACAAGAGGGCACAATACACAAGTGTATTTAATGTAGTGTTGTTATTTGAGTTTACCTGAGTGTTGATCCTGATGGCACCTATAGATGGAATCTCATAGTAGTACCCTGAGAAAAATAAAAAAATAAAGTTGACACTACTTTATTTAACATCCATTGTGATAACAGAAACTTAATTTAATCATATCTACCTGGTAATCTAATGTTGTCTTAAACAAGCTATAAGTACTATTCTGGGATTGACACCCTATCTAATTAAAATGAGATTTGTACTGAAAAACAAACCGCACCCACTGCTTACTTCAGGTTGACTAAAATGAACCTAATGGGTTATGATCATGTAAAATAAAGATGTGTTCACAATAAATGAAATATTGTTCACGTTGTGTGTTGTGACAGATGCTCAAAATAAAAATAAAATAAAAAAATCCTTTGTGTCTACTAAATATTACTAATATAGAAAGCATTAACATAACATTTATTTGTTGTCTGGTGTTATCAAAGACCTTCCTTCTTCATCCTACAGAAGAATAAGCATCAGATGTGTGATGCATGTCATATGCAGCTTCGTACCTTTATTAGCGCAGGCCATCCACTGTATTGGCCCTTTGTCGTAGTTGTGTTGACCAACTGAAAATGTAAAGATGCGCACCTATGAAAAGAAGAAGAGAAAAAAAAAAAGAATATGGTGATAAAATGCTGCCGTATTTTACTCTGAGAAACTTGTGTTTACAGTCCTACCGCCTGCTTTGGGTTGTATTTTTCAAAGATTTCCTCTGCCCTCTCTTCTCCTCCATCAGTGAAGAGCATGATAATCTTGTTACAGTTGGCCCTTGACACATTCATCTAGTGGATACAAAAGCAAAATGTCTGTATTTTAAGCACTATTCAACCAAGGAAGTGAATTAAAACATTCATATTGTTGTTAGTAACAGACTGAACAGGTGCTGGTTGCAAAAGGAATTCAAGGTTATATCCTCTTTATACAGTTACAGAAGGGTAACATGAGCTCTTGCACTGATACAAAAATCTGCCATGTCCGAAACAACCTCAAGAGGTCGACATATACTCACACTTCATGAGAACACCACTGGGAGTTGTGAGTTGTTAGTGAGTCATATGTTCCATCATTACATTTTATAATTATATGAAAATGATACATTAAATGAACATAAGTTACATCAGACTGTTAAGTAGATTTCACAGATATCATCAAGCCTCTGGGTTAGTCTGCATACTCTAAGGGACATTGTAGGATAAAATGATCAAACAGATTGACAGCCATTTCCTCAACGTTACATCCCTACCACCATCCAGTAAACACATAACTCCTACGCCCTTATGTTAGCCAGATACCACACAATTATTCCGCCCACACTGCCACTTTACCTGTGCGAGCTGCTCGAATGCCAGCTCAAAGCCACCTCTGTAGTTGGTGATACCCTTGGCCGTGATGCTCTGCACAGCATCTTTCAGCATCCTCTTGTTGCGGACGTTGGCCTGCACCAAGTTCTCAAAGCATGATGCGTACGTGGCCTTGTCATTGAACTGGAGGGAAGAGGGAAGGAGGGATGATGGGAAGTGGAGGGAAGGCACTTGTGCATATTTTCTGTTAAATATGTGGCCTGTATTCCCTTCGTCAGAGTCATGCGGTGTCCCTTAAACATTTAGGATTGGCTTAAACGAAGGTATTTCATGAGAGAGATTAAATTGATTCCATTTTTTTTTAAATGACAAAATGTTATAAAGTAATCTACTTTATTAACACTTTAACTTCTTGGCTTTGCAGCTGCAAATATGTGTCGTGTAAAATGAAATCAGTCTTAATCAAAATCTGCACAGACCGAAGGGAGCTATAGGAGCAGAAGGAAGGATTGGCAGGCGAGCAGGTAGGGATATGAAAACAGTGGCATAAGGAGGTAAAAAAACAAAAAAGAAATTATGGAGGTGTTTATGCTGGAGAGACTGACATTAAGTAACTGGTTAAATTACAATTACACAGCGCTACATGTGAAGCATCTTTAGAGTAATATAGGTGAATAGTTAATGTGGAGGAACAGATGGAATCTTATCAACTTATGCACACACACACAAATATAAACCTATACACAAACACAGCATCTATGGAGGACTGGGACATGGCTCATTAATAGCAAACATCTGTTTTGGTCTTGACTGCAGCCATCCAATCATAAGTATGTGCAATACACACATGCTATAACACACATTCATAGTGCACATACACAACATCGAAAAATTCAGATTTTACAGTGCTTTCATAATTTTTTGCAACACAGTTGAATATCTGCAGATATTCACCACTGATCTCATACAATTTCTTTTCTTTATTAACATTTGCTTTGATCTGCAAAGCTGGCTGCATGACTGAATTGTACCTTCTGCTTTAGGTCATCCTTATCATCTAAAAACCATTCTCAAGATTACATAACATTTCAAATAAAATGTCAAACATACAGTAAATGACAAAATAGTGGAGATGGCCCTTGAAAGAGACTTGAACTTTGTATTATCTTAGTACAATGACAAGAACAGCTACAAATACAAGTCATGTTGCAAAGACTGCCAGTATTGCATATTTTAAAAGATAGTCAGCACTTTAGTTAAGTGTAAAGATAATAAGAAACCTAAAGCCAGGATCTACAAGCAAAGGAAAAACACAATGTAGGCGTCATCTCGCCACATGGGGTTACGTTTTCACAATGCCAAAGGAGTCTGCAGCTCACAATTCCAACTATTCAACATGTTGGCGGATGTTTCAGGACAAATACCACCAAGACATTCATCCTCTAAAAAGGCGCACGCACGCACACACACACACACACACACACACACACACACACACACACACACACACACACACACACACACACACACACACACACACACACACACACACACACACACACACACACACACAGGGAATATCTAAGACAAAAGCTCAGCAGATCAGCATGTGTGTTTGAGAGTGAGACACCTTGGGGTATTCAAAACACAACATAATGGTTCATCCTAAAACACAAACAAGTATAGCCATAGAGGGATTTAGCCAGAAAAACATAAAGCTATTAACCACACTATTTTATTATTAAAGCTTGTAACAGATTATCCCTTCAAAAAGGTTCAAAATGCTTCTGAAGGTTTACAAACTGAGCAGGATGCCATCAATAAAAGTGACTTATGCACTGCTGCCTTATTTCATCAACACCAAAAGCCCTTTCACTTAGCTGATTTGAAAATTCAAAACAAAATCATAAACCATTACTTTATTAAAGGAAGTGAAAGAAAATGTAATTAATGGTTCATTTTGAAAGCCAATTTAAAATTAAATCCCAAACACAAAGAGAAGGAAACTAAGGATTAAGAAGGAGATTTTAGGTGCAGGCACATTCAAGTACATTATTTTTACTGGAGTTAGATATTTTTGTTTAAATTGCATCCTTTAAAAAAAAATGGGCAATAACAGTTGGAGAGTTGAACAATTTTCAGACAGACTACCTGTATGCTGAATTTATGCAAATAGTTCTAAAAAGAAAAAACATTGGTGATTCATGCCCGCTTTGTACAAAAAAACAATCATGTGAAAGTAAGTTTGTGATTAAGAAAGGATGTTTTTATGGGTGGGATCTATAAGATAAAGTGCACAGAGAGGACTAGAGCAAAAAAAGAATTGAAGAGACAAGACAGTGGCAGCAATAATAACTTTTGGAAATACATTTATTTGCTTTCTTGCTGAGAGTTCGATGAGAAGATTAATACCATGTCTTTGTGTCTGTACAGTAAATATGAAGCCAGTTAGCTTAGCTTAGCATGAAGACTAGAAACAGGGGAAACAGCCTGGCTCTGTCAGAACAAAATGGGACCATTAAGCGTGTACTTAATTGACTGGCGCTTTGCACACAATACGATGGTATTTTGTTGCGTGACATAATTCCAGAGAGGCTGCCTTGCAGGCGGCTTTGCAACGCACATACAGGGAGCATATACAGGGAGCAGATCAGACAGGGAGCACATACAGGGAGCAGATCAGACAGGGAGCACATACAGGGAGCAGATCAGACAGGGAGCACATACAGGGAGCAGCTCAGACAGGGAGCACATACAGGGAGCAGATACAGGGAACAGATCAGACAGGGAGCGCATACAGGGAGCAGATCAGACAGGGAGCACATACAGGGAGCAGATCAGACAGGGAGCACATACAGGGAGCAGATACAGGGAACAGATCAAACAGGGAGCACATACAGGGAGCAGATCAGACAGGGAGCACATACAGGGAGCAGATCAGACAGGGAGCACATACAGGGAGCAGATACAGGGAACAGATCAGACAGGGAGCGCATACAGGGAGCAGATCAGACAGGGAGCACATACAGGGAGCAGATCAGACAGGGAGCACATACAGGGAGCAGATCAGACAGTGGAGCAGCACTGCACACAAAATGCCGAAGTGTAAAAAAAATAAATAAATCTTTCCACGCGTCGTCCCGGTCGGGACAAGTGGGAGGCGGAGTGCACCGTGTGCAAAGCTGGCACATATGTTTCAGTGTCTAATAAAGGTAATGGAGATCTCGAAGCTCACATTTATTACATTGAAAAGGTTTTAAGAGATATTTAGTTTAAGCTAGATTTTGAAGCTGACACAGAATAGGTTATATTTAGAACATTATTTCATATTTATTTATTTGAAAAGAGCCATTGTTTTGTTAAAGATTTAATTTTATTAGGTACGTTATTTTTGTACCATTGAGGCATAATAAAGCATGTTCATTAACCTCTGAGAAGCCTGTCTGAATTTGTGTCTCGAGGCTGGGCCTCTTTTTTGGAAATCAAAAATATGGTCACCCTAACATAAGAGTGATATCAATCATCTTTTCTCATCTAGCTCTTGGCAAGAAAAATAATAAGCACTCCCAAACTTTTAAATTAGTTTCGTTTTAAAACAATTTCACCTTTGTCCAATACATTCAATGTCAACAAGGAAAACAATGCTAATAATTTGTTTCACCAGAAAAATACATATTGAACTGTGGTGTCTTTGGCTAGCTGGCAACATTAGCTAACATATACAAGCTATGCTCACTAAGTGACAGACAGCTGCAGTTTGGTGGTTGCCTAGCAACAGCATAACTAGGTGGATTCCTGCAGTGGTTCTTACGCCTCAAAATCAAGTTAGAAGGGTGCTCTTCACATTTTAGTCGTGAAAATCATTCCAGTGTGATTTCCTCCAGTACGTTTCCTCTAATAGAAGGAAATAACCACTGTAACCACTTAAAATTGTGTTATTTTTCTTCACACAACTAAGCATGAATCTGACTCATGCAGACTGCAATGGAGATTTAAATAATGATGACTATTTCCTTACCCCCATTTTTCAGTAAATCCTTTGGTGATGAGATTTCTACAGAATTTCAAATAGGCTGGGGCCTTCTGCATTACATGCCGCTGATTCAAAGTATGAGTCATAAATACAACAAACATTAATTTGTTAAACTTGTCTTGTGGCATATCAGGGTTCGCTCAAGTTGTGTCATATGCTCGCTCTATTACGCACACATACGGGACAGCTCAGTGGTAGAACGGTTGCCTGCCAATCGGCAGGTTGGTGGTACGATCACCTGGTTCCGTGTCGAAGTGTCTTTGGCAAGACACTGAACCCAGAGTTGCCCTCGATGCTGCGCCATTGGCGTGTGAGTGTTTGGCAGGTGGCACCTTGTACGGCAGCCTCGGCCACATGAATGTGTGTGACTGTGTGACTAGGTAGAAAAAGCACTTTGAGTAGTGCTTTTTACAGAACAGTCCATTTACTCGGATTCAGATCTGATGCTCATATATATATATATATATATACAGTCAGGTCCATAAATATTGGGACATCAACACAATTCTACTCTTTTTGGCTCTATACACCACCACAATGGATTTGAAATGAAACAAACAAGATGTGCTTTATCTGCAGACTTTCAGCTTTAATATGAGGCTATTTACATCCAAATCAGATGAACGGTGTAGGAATTACAACAGTTTGTATATGTGCCTGCCACTTTTTAAGGGACCAAAAGTAATGGGACAGATTAATAATCATAAATCAAACTTTCACTTCTTAATACTTGGTTGCAAATCCTTTGCAGTCAATTACAGCCTGAAGTCTGGAACGCATAGACATCACCAGACGCTGGGTTTCATCCCTGGTGATGCTCTGCCAGGCCTCTACTGCAACGGTCTTCAGTTCCTGCTTGTTTTTGGGGCATTTTCCTTCAGTTTTGTCTTCAGCAAGTGAAATGCATGCTCAATCGGATTCAGGTCAGGTGATTGACTTGGCCATTGCATAACATTCCACTTCTTTCCCTTAAAAACTCTTTGGTTGCTTTCGCAGTATGCTTTGGGTCATTGTCCATCTGCACTGTGAAGCGCCGTCCAATGAGTTCTGAAGCATTTGGCTGAATATGAGCGGATAATATTGCCCGAAACACTTCAGAATTCATCCTGCTGCTTTTGTCAGCAGTCACATCATCAATAAATACAAGAGAACCAGTTCCCTTGGCAGCCATACATGCCCATGCCATGACACTACCACCACCATGCTTCACTGATGAGGTGGTATGCTTTGGATCATGAGCAGTTCCTTTCCTTCTCCACACTCTTCTCTTTCCATCACTCTGGTACAAGTTGATCTTGGTCTCATCTGTCCAAAGGATGTTGTTCCAGAACTCTGAAGGCTTTTTTAGATGTTGTTTGGCAAACTCTAATCTGGCCTTCCGGTTTTGGAGGCTCACCAATGGTTTACATCTTGTGGTAAACCCTCTGTATTCACTCTGGTGAAGTCTTCTCTTGATTTTTGACTTTGACACACATACACCTACCTCCTGGAGAGTGTTCTTGATCTGGCCAACTGTTGTGAAGGGTGTTTTCTTCACCAGGGAAAGAATTCTTCGGTCATCCACCACAGTGGTTTTCCGTGGTCTTCCGGGTCTTTTGGTGTTGCTGAGCTCACCGGTGCGTTCTTTCTTTTTAAGAATGTTCCAAACAGTTGATTTGGCCACACCTAATGTTTTAGCTATCTCTCTGATTGGTTTGTTTTGATTTTTCAGCCTAATGATGGCTTGCTTCACTGATAGCGACAGCTCTTTAGATCTCATATTTAGAGTTGACAGCAACAGATTCCAAATGCAAATAGCAGACTTGAAATGAACTCTGGACCTTTTATCTGCTCCTTGTAAATGGGATAATGAGGGAATAACACACACCTGGCCATGGAACAGCTGAGCAGCCAATTGTCCCATTACTTTTGGTCCCTTAAAAAGTGGCAGGCACATATACAAACTGTTGTAATTCCTACACCGTTCATCTGATTTGGATGTAAATAGCCTCATATTAAAGCTGAAAGTCTGCAGATAAAGCACATCTTGTTTGTTTCATTTCAAATCCATTGTGGTGGTGTATAGAGCCAAAAAGATTAGAATTGTGTTGATGTCCCAATATTTATGGACCTGACTGTATATATATATATATATATATATATATATATATATATATATATATACACACACACACACACACACACACACAGATACTTTGAGACCGCATCCATGCACATCTGCAGCCATTGTAAAGATCCATCCTTGTACTGTACATTAAGTCACTCAAAGGGTCACTGCCATGTTTAAACCAATGGAGTAAAGCTACCTGCCAAGCTGCAAATATGTCCACATTAACACTCAGCAATGTGTGTAACTGGAAATATAACACCCATACAGAACAATAACCCACCCATAACAATCTCATTTCTTTCTACTTTTAATTTAGGTATTAGCTACGTGAATACTCACATAGACCACGTTAACGTAGTCATCGTCAGAGAGGGTCTCCAGCATCTTGTTAACGGAAGTTCGGATGAGTTTCAGGGTGAGACCCGAAACACTGCCGCTCCTGCATTTTGGGACAAAGACAGTCTTTGTTTTACAACGATAATCAATATTATTAAAGTGAGTAGTTTCTTTCGGCCCATTGAGGAATTCTACAACAAAACTGTCCGTGCATCCACATGATACAAGCCTTCCGTGATCGTGCACTGCCCCCACCCCTCCTCTATGCAGTTGCTAGTAGCCAAGGAGGCCACAGAGGATTAAAAAAAACATGGACTCTGCAAAAGAGGTCATTATCTTCAATTGAGCTTCTGCGTGTGAAAGTCACCCCAACGACACAATCTTCTGAACATAGCCATTGTGTGATATACACAGAGAGTTTTGTGGAGCTGAAAGTCTTAATTAGCTTTGTATCAACTCATTTGGCAATGGCTTGAATGTATCAAACGTTCATTAACATCAAAAAGTTACGCACTAAAGCTTTAAGAAGTTGAACAGACTTTATATTAACATCTTAAAAGCCTTCCGCCTGCACTATTCATGAGCTACAGCAGATATATCAGGCCTCTTGACTACAAGCTTCTTCCATTAACAAGTAGGCTAGATATATTATTATCTACCACATTAACAAAAATGCTATAATTGGCAATCTCCATTGATGACATGAGTTAAAGTGCCATTGCTTTTTCTCAACTCATTCTTTGCACACAAACTGTGAATGTTAGCATAAAATGATTAATAATAAAAAATATCAGCGTTCAGCATTGTCAGGATTAGACCCATTTAATCATTTTCTATATTGTACTGCACTTGTTAAAAATAGATGGTAACCTGCCCCAATGGATCTATAAATACACAACTTAATTGGTTCCTGCAGGTAAAATAATAGAAATAGACAGAAACTGGAATAATGAGGAGTGAAATTACTTTCACCAAAGCATAGCAGAGGCAGTATTGAATGTCCAATAAGCCTCATCGATCCTCTGTGTGCCAATTACCAGAGCTGTGTTAAGAGCTGCAAGTGGACAAATTTTTCATTTGCGCTGTCATTTAGCCCTGGCACTATGCCATGAGTGTCATTTATAATAAAACCCTACCTGAGCAGTAGAATTTAGACAAATCATTTTGACACTGCCACGAAAATACCACACATTTTCTTGCAGGCAGCAAGCATTTGTTGCACTGTAGTACAACATTTATTGTCCTAAATAATGACATTGAAAAGAAAAAAAAAGATTACACAGGATAAAAATGGTAGTAGAAAGGCATTAAGGATAGGGCTGGTGTTATTCAGTATTTTTCTTACAGTCAAATTTCATAAAAAGACCAAAGCCCATTGTTTTCCAGTGTTCTTAAAATAGCTAGGCACTGTAGTTTTTCGCAAACATTACTGAAAAAGAAGCAACATGTATTTGTCTGGGACTACTTATAGCTGCAGATTAATACACATTTATTTCTCTAGTGAGGCTTTATATCAAGTGGTAATGAAGGAAAATGTGACCCAGTGATCTCATTTTAATTTTTTTGGGACAAATAAAGGAGGTCTATTGGACAGAGGAATAAACAATATCAATCTTTGGATAAACAGGCAGCACTTGAACTATCAATTCATTGTTGGTTTTGCTCTTTTCAGAGGACTGTATCGACAACAATACAAATGTAGAATATTGCCCTAACCCTCAAAGTTTTCCCAAAACTACCCTCTTCTACACAAAAAAATACAACTTATTAAAATGTAAACTATGAACTTGTGGATACATATTTATATTAATTGTTGCTTGGTTTGGTTTGCAGATTTATATATCCTTAATTGGAAAGGGGGTTTCAACTGTTTGGTCTTACGGAAAATAGACTCTTTTTTCACAGTTTTGAAATGGACACTGTTAAATCAGAATGTTCCTGAAAAATGAGCCGTGGTTCTAAACTGCTGTAGTGACAGATATTCCTATAGCTCTTTTAAACCTCTGAGGCATAAATTGCTTATCACAGGAAGAAACAACTGGACTGTAAATGATGATGTTGCCCAATACACTGACGTTTGTCAGTGTCACAACGAGTGCTGAGGCAGCCGTGGGCACAGCACAGTCAGAGAGTTAGCATCAGGGCCTTCTGGCGCACAAAATAAAATAAAATCTGACTGTAATGGATGAATCATAAGGTTGTCACTCACGCATCCACCAGGATCAGCATGTCCTTGGGTGACGCTGCCCCCTGAATGTACCTGGTGAGTAACAACAGACACACACAAAAGGTTGAGGACATTGAGCACATTGAAGGGAATTATTATAATGCAGAAAAATATTTTTAAGGAATCTACATTACACAAATCTCAGCACATAAAATAGTGACGCAAGCATATATTTTGGAGGCTCCTCACTGTTATCTTAAGCAAATATGACTATCATTTGCATTGGAAATCAATCAGACCTTTGACTTTTTTAATTACCTCTCTTCTCCCATTTCTTTAATAAACAAATAGTTGTGTATCTTTGTTCAGAGCTCGAGTGTTCAGTAGCCGATGGGGATTTTGGAGGATTAACAGAATTGAATAATTTTTAGGAGACTAATGAAGCTTTTGTGTTGGTACCCTTTGATCTGCAGAGGCTTAATCATCCTAGTGCTCTAGCTTCTACACTAGATGCCTATCTGACAGTGATATAGCTACATTTAAGAAAGATATTCCAACAGCATTTAATTTAATTCCGTTCCTTAATATAACAGATATTTTACCTTTATGGTAAATTTAGCCTCTGCTAAATTGATAAATTTGTAAATGGTGCTACGACCTGCCTACCGACAACTTTAGACTCTGTTGCTCCTCTCAAAAAGATGATGAAGCAAAGGAAACTAGCACCTTGGTATAACTCCCAAACTTGCAAATTAAAACAAATCTTGTGAAAACTTGAAAGTAAATGGTGTTCCACCAAACTGGAAGAATCTCATTTAGATTGGCAAGACAGTCTGAAAAAATATAGGAAGGCCTTTAGAAATGCCGGATCAGACTATTACTCATCACTTAAGAAGAGGATAAGAACAACCCAAGGTTTCTTTTCAGCACTGTAGCCAGGCTGGCAGATAGTCACAGCTCTATTGAGCCATCCATTCCTATAGCTCTGAGCAGTGACAACTTTATGAGCTTCTTTAATGATAAAATTATAACAATCAGAGATAAAATTCATCACCTTTTGGCCTCAACGGTTCACCTTTAAATGTAGTAGTACTAGAAAGAGCAACAAGACCTGACATATATTTAGACTGCTTCTATCCTATAGACCTTCAACAGTTAATGTCTCTAAGGTCTCTTTGGCTAAGCTATCTACCTGTCTTAGACCCCAATCCACGAGGCTACTTAAAGAAGCGTTACCCGTGGTTAACACAGTCAGGATTTAGAAAGCATCATAGCACAGAGACGGCACTGGTGAAAAAAATAAATGACCTTCTCACTGGTGCAAACAACGTGCTTGTCTCTGTACTTGTTTTACTAGATCTTAGTGCTGCATTCGACACCAATGAGCATACCATCCTGTAACAGAGACTGGAACATTTAGTTGGCATTAAAGGGATCACACTAAGTAGGTTTAAGGCATATTTATCAATCTAAATTTGTTAATGTTAACGATAAATCCTCCAAGTACGCTAAAGTTAGTCATGGCGTTCCACAAGGTTCAGTGCTTGGACCAATTATATTCTTTATATGTCTATGCTTCCTCTAGGCAATATTATTAGGTAACAGTCAATTAACTTTCATTGTTATGCGGATGACACCCAATTATAGCTACCAATCAAGCCAGACAAAACCAAACTGTTAGTTTAACTAACTCTTAGTTATGCTGTAATAGTTTTAGACTGTCGGGGGTACTTCCTTTGACACACTGAGCTCCTCTCTCTCCTTTATCTTTCCATTTGTGTGCATCCATGTCCAAGAAATTCCTGTTACTAACCTAGCTCTGGGGAGTCATTCCCCGGAGTCCTTATGTTCTTTTTCCCCCAGCATGTTTCCTTGGATCAGGAAGGCTCAAAAATCTTGGTTGCAGCTGTCGCCATGGTCCTGCTACACGTCCTGCGATGCCCTGTTACATCCTGCTACGCTCTGCTGTGTCTTGTAATGCCGTGCAGTGCCCTGCTATGCCATGAACTACTACAAACTACTATTTTTAGTCACTGTTCCATTATCATTATTTCAACCCAAACCAGCCTGTCAGACACCGCCTACCAAGAGCCTGGCTCTGTGCCAGGTTTCTTCTCAAAAGAGTTTTTCCTTGCCACTGTTGCTTGCTCTGGAGGGAACTACTAGAACTGTTGGGTCCTTGTAAATTATAGCGTGTGGTCTAGACCTACTCTATCTGTAAACTGTCTGGAGAAAACTGTTATGAATTGATACCATAAATAAAATTGAATTGAATGTCTTTGTTTGAGTGGGTTTGGCTTTGGTCAGAGTCCTGGATTTGATATTTTGAAACTGTGTGTGTGTGTTTGTGTAAAGATGCCATACTGTGTAATCAGTTTATGCAACATGCAAATACATGTTTTTGCAAATTAATGTGATAAGACAAAACTGGACATCCCATTATAAGTGTCTACACTCACCACGGTCGCCTGCGCACATCATAGAGGTCGATCTTATTGGCTGAATTGCTCGAGTCAATCCAGGGAGATGCTGGGATTTGGCAGAAGGAAGAAAATAGGGAAAAGGAGAGTATGCTTATTCACATAGGCTTGGATTTAAGGTATTTGACTATTTGTGCATTATGTCTTATATTTCTATAGCTTAATGTATCTTAAAATAATAGTTGCTTTCTTATTGAGAGATACCACTTTGAATTCTGTGTGTATGCTATCCAAACCAGGAGGCAATTAGCTTAGCTTAGCATAAATACTGGAAGCAGTGGGAAAAAAATCGGAAGGTAAAATTGGCCAATTGGGATTTTACAGGTAATTAAGTACTGTAACTATAACTTGGTGACCAGCAGCCACTTCTTTAAGCTGAGCTATGCTAATTGCCCCCTGTCAGCTTACTTAGCTCAGAGCCATGCTACAACAGCAACGCAGTGATTCAAATTTTTTATGTCCCCATCAATGGCCATAGGAAGGTCAGAAGGCTGCTTGGAGTGACCCCACTGACTGCTGGGCTGCTCACCTGGGTAGTACCGAGCCAATCCGGTGGCAGAGCCAAACACCTGCCAGAGGATTGAGGGATCTTCCTCTTTGTTTTTTCGGAAAGTATCCTCCAAGGCCTCTGTCCAATTTAGCTCATTCAAAATGATGGTTGCTGGAACACACACACACACACACACACACACACACACACACACACACACACACACACACACACACACACACACACACACACACACACACACAGTTATATTTGTACAGAAGTACAACATCATAACAAAATGTCAAACTGTTTCATAATCCATTTATACTGAAAAAAGCCATTAAGAAGGAGTAACCATCTTAAAAGCACACACACACACACACACACACACACACACCCACCCACCCACCCAGAGATTTGCCAGTATTAGGCTGAGCTGAGAGGAAGCCTTCCCACAGATATTGAAACAGATTTCAAGCCGCTATGATGAGATATTTCCATTTCTTACTGCCATTACTTTTTTGCTCTCAAAACAAAGGCCAAAATCTCTAGCAGTGAAAAGTGAGCAAAGGAGAAGAGAAAGTGGAGAGAGGAGAAGAAGGCAAAATAGAATGATTCAATTTGATATTTCTGCTATAAGACAAAACCACCTTCTAGGTACTCTGGGGACAGACATGCTGTAAAGTGAGCATTTTGTTTACCTGTTTGTCTACAAGAGCTCTTACTCACTTAATACTCCAACAATCTGGTTTGATTAAAAAGGCCTGGGAGAGTGGGCAGCATGTCAACCTGATGCTGTGCATAACTCATAGTGTGTGTGTGTGTGTGCGCGCTTTTGTGATAGCAACTGGATTAAAGAAACAACAAAGAACAATCAGGACGAGACAGGGGACAGCCAGGAGGTCAGCAGGAAGAGACGAGCAGTGAACAGTGTGTTCTAGTCTTTTTGGAGAAAAAGTGCCAACCAAAACTCTACTAAGTAAATGAGCAATGCTCAGCCATGAAGTCTTAAAAAAAACATTTTTCTCTCACCCTCCCTCTTCTCCCTCGTTTTCTCTGCTCACTGTCCTGTGGCTCTTGCGCTCCCTCTGGCTCCTCACTCCTTCTCCTCCTCACAACTACCTCCTGTACCAAGGCTCCATTTCTATATTTTGTCAGTTAAAGAGAGAGTTTAGGCCATGCCTTAAATTGCTCCTTGTGGTATTGAAGAGCAAAGCGCATCCCAATGATAAGTGGTGACAATTTGTTCAGGCCTCATCTGTCAGCTCCCAGAGGATGGCCCTTAATGGATTAATCCTGTTGGTTTTTGTGAGATCAGTAACAACACCTCATACGTAATGCATTGGTACCCCCACCATACTGCACATACTGAACAGGGAACTAACAAGGAAAGATCACATTCAGTATTTCATTTGTCCAGCAGCTGCCACTACTGCAGAAAGTCAATATAGTAACCAAGCTTTTAGGCGATTTGTATCTGTACATGATTAGGAAAAGAGACAAAATAAATGTCTGAGAGGCAGAGTGCATCCTTACTCACAGTGTCTGTTTTATGTGTTTCCCGTGTTAAATTGACAAACCTCTTATAGTCTCCGATGGGAATTTTGATGCAGACGCACATCACACACACACACACCCAAATGGGCCGGTCAGGCCCCACTAACCCTCAGCAGCAATATCAAAAGCGTGGCAAGGCCGTGCCCTCCAAGGTCAGCCACATACTGGAACAAATCACAGTTTTAGTGTAAACGGATCCATCTCTGTGGCAATGTTTCTGTCGCTTGGTCGAGGTCACCATGATAAGAGGAAGAAATGAAAAGTATCACAGCAGCAACACAAGTGCCAATAAGCAAGGTGTGGTGCCATGGCCTGAGAGACCTTGGAGGGGAGGGTTTTTTGTGTGTTTGTGTGTCTGTATACTTAGAACCACAAACGCGGATATTACCAATTCCTAAAAGAATTTCAATAAACATGTTTTTTCTTCAGGGGTGGAAAAACACTACATGATAAATAATAAACCAAGTCTATGAACTACATAGTGAGTGAACAGAGAAAAAAGGGTGATGAAATGAAGAAGAGAGGAAAGAAAGCCACTGGCAGTGGTTTTCTTTGAACAATTACTTTTAATCAGCTGGCACTGAGCAATGGTGCAGGACTTATGTAACATGTAACCTACGCTTAACCCATGTGTAACAGGTACATGTAGACGGGTTGGGCATCGTTTTGATTTTTTACAATTCTGATTTCAATTCCGATTCTTCATTTTGATTTCCAGTTCTTATTGATTCCAATTCTTTATGGGGTGGAGTGGAAACGAGTCACATGCTTATTTCACAAATAAGAGGAACCTTTTATTTCGATTAAATGGTGATTTACAGTTTCACCGGGCTTGTTTAGCCACACTTTAGAGTGCTGCTTACTGTGCTCCATGGCTGCAACACATGAAGCGCCTGGAAGTACGGTGGCCGCTATGGAAACCAAAACTTGCTTATGTTAAATTTGGAACCAATGATCGGATTCAAAACTGAATTTCCTAACGATTCCAATAAAGAAATGGTTCTATTGGAATCGTTATTTTTTTAAACGATGCCAAGTTGGAACCAGTTCTTGATACCTAATCTGGCAGTAGCTCAGTCCATGGAGGAGTTGGATTGGAAACAGGAGGGTCAATGGTTCAAGTCCACATACGGACCAAAGTATGGAGCGATGCCACATACTGGAACAAATCAGTTTTAGTGTAAACAGATCCATCTCTGTGGCAATGTTTATGTGGGCCTGCCATGAGAAATAAAAAAAAAAAACAGGCAACATTTTCCAGCATGCAGTATTTTTTTCCTCCTTTATAGGCATCATTTTAACAGCTATATATAATCTTGGTGATGTAGGGATTTGCAAAGCTAGTTTGTGAATACTGGAGCTGACAAGTTAACGGCTTGCAAGTCGGGAACATGCTAGTGCCGGTCAGTCACAATAGCTCTTAGAGCTAGCAAATTTGCAAACTACCAGTTGAGCTAGTAACATGTCAGATTATTAGCTAACGGGGACAATTATTATAATTTAGACAGCTTGCTATTGCTTAACTTAAATTAAATTCATGTGTCAAAAAAGTTTAACTTGACCTGAAAAATTTGTGCATATTTACATGAAATTCAGCATCATAAATGGCAGTGTGACTACGCACTTTGGGCCCTATCTTGCACACGGCGCAGTGCAACGCAAGCCCAATGCAAGTGTTTTTGCTAATTTAAGACTGACGCAGTTGTCAATTTCCCATCCAGAGCCCACGTCATTTAAATAGAAAATGCACCTGTGCCCATGGACGTGCTGGTCTTACAGAGGTGTGTTCAGGTGAATTCTTGGCGTATTACTACCTTGAGGCAGCGGGAAGTGATCGCGCCATAGACCAACAAAAACCTGGTCTAAAGTGAATAGCGCAGCCTTTCATTGAAATTGAACAGTGCATTAGTAAAATGCACCTAGGCTTATGCACAGCGTGTGCACACTATGATTGTCTCACACACACACACACACACACACACACACACACACACACACACACACACACACACACACACACACACACACACACACACACAGGAACAAATGCGCCTGGCTTTTAAAAGGGAATGTGATTTGACAATGATTGGTTTTTTGCATGTTAGGCCCGAAACACAACTATGAATTAATGAAGACACTAAGTACAAGCCTTTTGAACCATGTGCCTAACGCACAGACCCTTTTTTCCGCCGTCAAACTAGCAAAAGTTGATTTGGTCACGCCCTAAAC
This sequence comes from Percina caprodes, assembly GCA_013375575.1. Lineage (NCBI taxonomy): Eukaryota > Metazoa > Chordata > Actinopteri > Perciformes > Percidae > Percina > Percina caprodes. The sequence goes on along the minus strand of JABXJD010000007.1, from coordinate 1,649,505 downwards.
ATACCTGCACTATGCGCTTCATGCCGTGCGCTTAGATTGTTAAAATAGGGACCTTAGTCTACAAATTACAGGCATAGGTTTGGTTGTGGGTCTTTTATTAACAGGTTGGGTCAGGTCCAGAATTTGTAACGCATAACGAGTTGGTTACAGTACTGAGATTTATGGGTCTGGTCTTGCAAACCTGCAAGACTCTGGTTGAACCTATATAAGGTTTGTAAATGTTGCTACACTGAGTGGTCACCATTCATAACAACTCAAAATGAGGACTGATATATCTTTGCTTCAGATGATAATGTATTCAGCAAAGATGCCCAGCCATGTCAGCTTCATAAATCACTCCATTCAAATAGGGAAGACATAAAAAACAAAAAAAATCCTTCATGGGAATTGCATATGGAAGCAGAACTACTGGTAATACTAAATACTCCCCTGTGAGGCATGTAGATGCTTTAAAAAACAAATCAAACAGGACTCTGGCAGTGACTGATGAGGGTGACGGTGGTGAGGATGGAAAAGCTGCGTGGTGTCTTGCCAAGCGATGCCCTGTGGTGTTCCCTGTCATCAGCTAGCTGGTGGCTGAAACTGCCTGTGCATTTGAAAGTAATTGCATGGTGGGGGCCGAAGGGGTGAGAACCGGCAATCATTCTATCAGAAGAAGCCCTATACTTGATGATACAATACTCACTAGCCTACTGATTGTGACATGAGCACTAATGCATCCTTTTTGCAAGCATTTACACAGCACTGAAATACAATCTCCCTCTAAAAAACTAAATCCCCTCAGTATTTGGGGCAACACTAGGGCTGTAACGATATGGAAAATAAAACCGAAATCGTGACACTCAGCTCCATGAACCTGTGTCGCGGTGGGAGGAAGCAGAATCGCGACACACCAGAGTTTTTTTTTTTTACCAATATTCTTATGTCTCATTCCAATGAGTTAATGAACCACTGAAACGATTTTGGAAACATTATTTTAAGGTACAATAGAATACTTGGTGTTGGATCGATCAACATTGAAATCAATCAATATCAATAAATAAGGTAGCTGTATTACTGTGTTGCAAACTGAGATGTAATCAATGACAAAACGTTGCCATCAAACCAAAGTTTGGTGTCTCGTTACAGCCCTGGGCAACACATACTAGTGGCGTATTTCATTCTTATTATTTTCCATTAAAGACCACAAGACACATCTCTCTCCTAAACCCTTACATCAACACATGTCAACTCTCCAGACAAACAGCAATGTAAAGCACTTAAGAGTTGCTTTGTTAAGCAACGTTAAATTCTTCAATAACAAATTCTTGCCAATCATTCATTCATGTTTTTAGATGTCTTTGAAAAAACAGATTTCTCTTATTAAGAGGCATCGATAGTCTATATTTTAGTTATTAACAAGCAGCAACTTGATCAGAAGGCAAGTTATTAGAATTGCTACACCACACATTGTATGATTTGTCATCACCCAGTTGATCCTGACTGGGACAGACTCAATCCAATCTCTATATCTATTGAGCCATGATGCTTAAATCGCACCTTAAAAATTGGGTCTTGCCTTTACAAACACATGAGTGGCCAAAGAAATAAAGACAATGGAAAAGAAGGAAAGGTGAAAAACAGCCAAAGTCACATTTCAATTCCAGTGACGTAAATATCAGTGTGTGCCTATGGTAGTGATGTGTGAAGACCATCTGACAAATAAGTGATTATTTGGTATTGCCATAGTGACGGCTTGAGTGTAGTTACCGTGACTGTTTGTGAAAATCACCCATGGCGATGAAGTGTAGACTTTTTTATTATTTTACCATGAGAAATGTGTTGAGGTGATGAAGGTGAGTTTTTATTATTTAGTAATATCCGCTGGCTTGCGATCAAGAGCAATTACTTGAGCCTTTTTACACCTCACAAAATAGGACATGTATCAAGTGGCATAAGAAAGCACAAAAATAATCTTTTTCTATGCTGTGAGCTTTGCCACAGGGGCTGTGACTTCGATACAAACACGCTCACATACACAGTGTCACAGTATCTCAGCACGTCACAGAGTATGTGTGTCTTAGGCTGACACGTGCCACACAGCGTTGATGCAAACGGGCATCAGAAGAGCCTAGGATCTCCTGCCAAGGCCGCGACGCCCTCCCTTCATCTCCTCTTATCGCATACACGCCAATCTGCCCAATGAGTGAGAAGACACGCATACGCAGCCCTTAGATCCATACACAGTACAGTAGGTGTATGTGATGTGACACACATGCTGATTCTCACACCCCAGGTGTTTCTTCCTCTCTCTCTCTCTCTCTCTCTCTCTAACACATTCACACACACAGACAAACTCTGATTCATCTCTAGTGTGCATGCACACACACACGTAAACACGATAATGAATCACAATCTGACCACCCACACTGGATCAGCAGGGACAATTGATTCCAATCAGAAAGACTAATGCGGGGGAAAAAGACAGTAGCACATTTGTCTCCCCACAACTCACTATTAATATGCTTAATAAAGTAAAGCGACGGACGAGGGGAAGGTGGAGTGATAAAGGGTGAAGGGCTAAAGCTGTTGAGTAAAAGGACGGCAAGGAAGAAGAGAGCAAGGTAGTGAGGAGAAATGAAAAAAGGCAAAATAAGAAGGGGAAAAGGTAGTAGTAAGGAAATAAAAAACAAACAAAGAGAGGAAAAAGAGAAACGTATTAAAAGGGGTGGGTGTTGCTGAGGAAGTCTAGCGCAATTTAAAAAGAAAGATGATATTGATGACACATTTCTCCTTCAGCATCAGTAAAAGCCACAAGGACGCCAGCCTCGTCTAGACAAAGTCCTCTAATCAAATAACAAATCCTTCCTCCATCTCCACACAATAAGATAAAAAAACAGGGCATGTCCAAGTATGTGGCGCGCGCACACACACACACACACACACACACACACACACACACACACACACACACACACACACACACACAATATTTCTCTCTAGGGAGAACCACCACCAGCCTAGTTTAGCTACTTTGCTAACCAGAGCTCCACCCAGACCCCGCCCTCTACCACCTGCCTGAGAACTGGAAAAGATCTGACAGATCCACACAACCTATAAGTCATAGTGCTGGAGCAGAGGACAGTTAAAATATGGAGCATTAAATAGTCAGTTAATCAAAATTATAAAAATAGATATTATGTGATGTTATTCCAATACACTTTGTGTCAAATTCAGCAAATATCTCCTCTTGGTCATCTAGCTCTTCATTTTCTGTTTCTGTTGCCCTGTGTTAATACACAGCCCCAAACAATAGGAAAACAAACAGAAAGGAGTGCACGATCCACAAAACACTGTTCCAGCCAATCAGCGTCTAGAAAACCACTAGGAGGTAAAGAAAAATAAAATATGAAATAAAGGCTATGAGGGAGTTTGATGCAAGTTAAAAATAACAGTCTATCTGGAAATGACAAAAAAATATCTGTATAGTCAAAGGCCTCAGAGGCTCGTCACTCTGCACATTTATAGTCCAACTTATGTGGAGTTACTCACTCTGTAAAGTCATGTGGCTGAGTCCACTGCATTTAGAAAACCCAGTGTGACGATCATTACTGAAATTGACATTGAATGCTCAATCAATGCCAAGGAGGCAGTTAGCTCATGCCTGGGTATAAGGAAATAGTTTAAGTGTTTTGATGCCTGCTGAGTTTGTGTGTTGTTAAATGCAATATCATGTTAAAGCAGTGTGTGAGGCCAATGATGTAATGTTGCTCCTTTAAATTTCTCTGAACATTCATTGTGTTTCTCTGGATTGATCCACATTTCATTAGGATTATCTTATCAGATCCCACCTCACTTCTGATTTAATAGTCATTGTTGCATCATAAGCTTCCCATTATGTCGTCCCCATTGCCTGTCTCTCTGTGCCGTCTTTATGCAAGACTCTATACTAAGTGTGTGTGTGTTTGTATGGTATGAGAGTGTCTGCATTGAAGGACATGACTTGTACTATATGTTTCTGTGCATATTAAGACATTTCTGCATTCTTGTCTGTGTGTGTGTGTGTGTGTGTGTGTGTGTGTGTGTGTGTGTGTGCTAATCTAGAGGACATGTTTGTGTGTGTGGGCAAGTTTTCCGGTTTGTGTAGTCATCCACCCATACATTAGTATATTTATGTCTACCACAGAAGCTTGTTTTCAAATGGCATTAGGACAAATGGATGTGTTAATAAAGTATTTATGTGTTTTGCAGGTTTTGCAAGTGAAGATTTTGACATATTGGTGAGACTAGATAAAACAGACAACGACAGGAATAACAAAATCAGTTTCTTCCTATGGGGACCATGAATGTCTGTAGAGACTTTGATTCAATCCATCAGTCTGGGCCAAAGTAGTGGTGTGGCCAACAGACCAACAATGCAATCCCTATAGCAATATTGCTAAAATGGCTCAAAACACTATGTTCACTTTGTTTATGATTTGTGATAAACACACCAAAATGAGAACAGCTTCAAGCAAGTACAAAGCACCCACAAAAAAAACGTATCATTGAATGAGACACAGACTTTCTGTTCAACTGTCCCGAGAGGTCAGCGAGGTTAGTGGAAACATGAGGGAAAGGAGCAGCTGGTGACCAGGATAAAGAGGGATCTAAAGTGTGCTTGGCATTGGGTTGTTGGCATCTGAGCTATATATAGACTAGAATGGCCTAGCCTTGGTGTGGAACTGTCTACACTACAGACAGCGCTGGGAGGCTGAGCTCCACATCATGGGAATGCACTGTAAATACTGGCTATAGTGATGACAAGGATAAAGAGAGACAGAGAGCAAGGTGGGACAAGTTGGTTACAGTGTATTTCTATTGATAATAGAGGGATGTGTGGACAATATGAGACAGATTACTGCACGCCTTTTTCTACTATGCATGTGTATGTGTGTTTCAACTTACAGCCTTCATATATGTCCGTAGGGATGTGGACGGCAGTGGTGTTGTACGAGACAAGTCGTTTGAAGTCGGGATCTATCTCAAAATCATCAGGAAGATACCGGTTCTTCCTTCCCTTTCCATCCTCTGTCTGATTAAGCTGCACAAAAAGGGACAAAACAGCAGAGCTTTGAGTTTCAAAACTATCCTGCAAAGGATTGTATGGCTTAAGGGGATCTGTGCATGTGTGTGCATCCTTGGTTTGTAAACATACTGTTTATGCAATTTCTTGTTACTGTGAATGACAAGGTGTCAATGTTGGGTATTCACTGAAATGTCACTACTGACAGACAGAAATTGAGAAACTTCAAAGTTGTAGGAAGTGAAACATAAACCCAGGCGTTCAGAGAGATAGAGACTAGAGAGCGGTTGACAGTCAAATACAGAGTGACATTAGTGTGCTTTGGGTGTGTGGTTCCTTCCCACTGGGACAGTGGAGGGGCATTAGATGATGATCCCTGTTTATGAGAGGAGACAGATTACGTCTGAGGCCAAGGGAGGCATTTAATGTCTCACGCATACTCATGTAGTATGGGGCCCAAAACATATACTGGTGATTTTCATGACAACTGGTTATACGTGTATGCATACCTTCACAAAGTATGACTATAACATAATTAATTCTCACACGCATACAGTGATTTTTTTCACAGATTATTACAGGCTATCAATAAATCTGTGATCAGGTTTGTTGCCATGGTGATACTCTCTGGAGGACTGGATATGCATTGCTTGCAGTGTTTTATTTGAGAATTTGCAACTCTAATTACACTGACAAATTATCAAAATATTGTGATCAAGTTGTACTTACGTCATCTTTGGCATTGTAGTAAACCATTTTGTCGACCTGCAAAGTGATTGAAAAAGAAACAGATAAAGATGAGCAGTGAATCACAGTGTATATATATCTTTGAAAAGTAACTTAAAAACAGCCTTTTGCTGCCTTCTCTGGTTGAAAGTTTCACTGGTGACCACACACACACACACAACAGTGATGACACAGTGTACCCAGAGTACACTTATACATCACTGTTGGAAGGTGAGAAGAAAAAACAAGATTTCTAGCAGTTAAGTTGCTTCTACAATCCACAACTCAGTGTACAAGTCTCAAAATAGGTGCCAAAATGTGTCATACCTGATCAAATATCAAATTCCACCAAATTATTCTGTCTCTTATACTACATTTCCTTTTTTACTTCTTTGTTAGGAATAGCAAAGACTAAAAGTCCCACTAGAAGCCACATTTGCTCTAAAGATTACATTTGGGGAAAGCCTAGGCAACGTACAGTACTTATGTCTAGGACGAAAATATATCAAATGGAACCAAACTGATGCATGAACTACCAGCAGATGCTAAAGGTCCTGCTTTAAAAATGTCTGAATTCAAATCTAAAAAGATGACATGAAGTAAGTAAAGCTATCATACTTGTTTTTCTTTTACAGTTACACCTGCAACTGTGAATGTAATCTGAATCTATATTTCCTTGCAGGGCAACAATGTGTGTTTGACACTGAGGATCTGTGAAGTAAGTGGTGTTGTTTTGCTCGCACACTGCTGGGCTTTCTGTCAGTACACAGGCTAGGAGGGCGCTAACGAGCTAGCCTAGCTGCTGACATAAGGATGCCCTGGAGCCACAGAGCTGGTTCACTGACTCCCACCAACTGCCTACCAATTCTGGAGTTGCAAAAGCAATCAGTGATTCCTCCTGCCATTGTAACCTTAGTTAACCGTTTGCAATTAGCACACAATAGGCGATTACACTGTGTAAGCCAAGGGCTAGCATCTGCTCTCTGTTTTGTTTCTGTTGAGTTGGATATATCAGGAGACGTGCAAGTTAAACTAATTTTGCAAAGTGTAGTTGTAGTGCACATATACTGCACATGCAAACATATACACTGATAAGAGGAGACTGCCCAATAATGTTCTTTCAGGTCAAGTGATGTTACTGCAGACAATGTCCATCCCAGGATGCATAACGGCTGCGGATCGGCTCTGCTGTGTGAGGGCTCTGTGGTCCACCGTCCGTCAATACCCACCAGGTCCGGATTTTTTGCGGAACAGCTGCGGCCATGACTGACAGCTGAAGTCTTGAGGACCCACGAGATCTTGCAAAGATGTAGAATAGAACCACACAACAGTTTGTTTTCATCTAGAGGAGTAGAGGGGATACAACTCTGTGCTGTATTTTCAAGGTGTAGTGCAGGAAAGTATGATCTGCCGTGAGTATTTTATTAACCAGTTGTTTTATTTTGTTTCTGTGCTTGACCTCCTGTCCCGCTCTATCTGCCGTATGCTGAATTGCTGCGGAGCTCTCCGGCGTCCGGCAAAAATAGAAGCTCTGCGTATCTACTCCGGAGGGCTGCGGAGCTGGGATGGAGTCAGGACGCAGCTGTTCCGCATTCCGTGAAAGTACACACATTGACTTTAATGGAAACCTAATGACTCCGACGCCGTTCTGCATCCTGTGGAAATTGGGGGTTAGCAATTCAGCACACAACCGTGCTCACAGCAGATCATATTTCCCCGCATTACACCTTGAAAACACAGCAAAGAGTTGTTTCCTCTCTACTCCTCTGAATGGAAACAAACTGTTGTTTTTGTGGTTCTATTCTACATGAATTTGCCAGATCTCGTGGGTCCTCGAGACTTCAGCTGTCAGTCATGGCCGTAGCTGTTCCGCAACAAATCCGTAACCGATCCACAGCCGTTATGCATCCTGTGGAAATTGGGGGTAAGCAGTGACCATAACGCTAAGGTCACACCCCCGCACCCTTCAGAGGAGGCTACGACTTGCAAGAAGACTTGATGTGTGAGAGATGGAGAAAGGCATGTAGGCAGGGGAAGGTTTGAGAAATAAATAAATGATTTATGCTATTACTTATGTGGCATCTTGTGATGGGTGTTTGACATCTAAATCTATCTTCTGGAATATACTTGTTAAGATATTGCAATCCAATCTCTGCCAGGTGTAACTGCAGTTCATGTCTACATTTGTAAAAACTTAATGGCTCATTCAAAATGCAATCCACTCAATGAAAAAAGTTATGGTGCTTTTCCCTCACATTCACAGCAGCACCAAACACTGTTCTGTTAATGGAGTCATACAAATGCCTTTTTCTTCTCATATGAAAGTTAATATGGGTTGTGAAGTATCACATTTGATAATATGCAATATTTTTATTTGACAATGCCACTATCAAACCCCACTCTTACATAAACCTGAGATCAAATCAAAATGCAGAAACGATGTACCAATATGTAGAATTAAACACCAACAATGTAATCAAATTGACTTGTTTAGAGAAGCTGGATACAGCCTGTATTCTAATAACAAGTGTAAATAGGGCCAAAGGCAATATATTACACTGAGCAGGCACACAGTTGTCACAGCTTTTAAGTGTTTAAACTCAGCAGGGAGAGGTGCCCAGTAGTAGTGTCCCAGTTATCAGAGGTGACAGAGAACAGGCGCATGCACATGAACACACATACATGCTCCAGTTGGTATTTCAAATTATTTACTATGATACAAATCCATCCAATATGTATTCATGTTTGAGAAGGCCTACTTTGTGCATCAAACCGTAGATATGTTATTTCAAGTGATTGCAACTTTTTAGCTTTGTGTCCAATATTTTAATTTATAAAGGTAACTGTAATGAACACATTTTCAAGCACATATTAAGATTTACAATATTTTCTTTTAGATATGTAGATGTGTCAAAGCCAAGGTGGCATCAGTATTGGTTATAATGGTTTTGTAGAGGCTTGCATTGCATATTGAATAAATGGCTTCACATGGTAGAAAAAGAAAATCCCACAGAAGATGCCCACATCCCAAATTAAAATAATTTCTGTATGCAATGACTGTCAATCAGGCAGCTTTTATCTTCTGTAGAAACATGAAAACATGTGTGCTCACATTTGACTTTGATTCAACCGATGTTAAAGGCTGATATACAGTACACAAAAAGACACATATACTCTGTGTTCAATTAAAGTACACAGGTTCATGCAGGACTGAGCGAAAGAGGCACTGCACTGTCTGAAGTTACACTACAGATGTGGTTACACACACAAGACCATCACATTCTCTTTCTAACATAACAACAACAATGCTAGAGCTGTCCAGTGATGAGATTCATATCTGTCAACTGTAGAGGCGACAAGCCCTGCAAAGCTCTTATCTCTATCAAAATAATACAAATCTCTGAAGCCACTAAATGCCTTAGTACATACTCTAACAACACTAACAGGTTCAAACAGAGGACATATCAGGATGAATTTAGTACATTTGTGCAGAGCACTGAGCTTTGGGCATATCTATGGCAAAACTACACAGCTAGTGTACCATGAACATGACTTTATGCTCTTAGTATTCAGTCTTTATATCACCCACTAAGCCTATTTACAATGCTGGGGAAATGTTCAGTTGATTCAGGTATTGCAGAAATCCCTGCAACATTAACCAAAAAAATAATTATGTTAACTAGCCAAGCATCTAGGGCCAAAGGAATATCAAACTGAGTGAGTAATAAAGCAATAAATGAACACATTTCCTTCCCTGTTTTCTCAGTGCAAAACAGCATGCAAGACGTTGAATAATGGGAATTATTAATAGAAAAGATCATTAAGGATTGTCAAATAACTTTCAAGAGTTTTTTAAATTTCTTTGAAGTTCTTCCGCCACAGTATGTAAACACAATATCATTTGTTAAATGGCTGGCAAGAGCATGAGGCTTTTCTGATTGCAAAGCAAAGGCAGGAAATTTGCAATTTGCATTAATTATGAAATGGTCAGAGCTAAAACACAGAAGAGCTGAGAGAGCTGCATTGTAATTCTTCACCACCACTGTGGAACGGGGCACTGCATTCACTGGACCAGAAATCGGGCAAAGTAATTACATGGGTAAAATAAAAATGTGTTCATATTATGTTTTGTACATTCCCTAACGTATTCTTTTCACTATGATTAATGGCCAATATCGGAGTAAGCAGTGTGTGTGTCTGCTCATCCTAAGCATGCAAGTTGTTTCTGCCTATAATATAAAATAATGAAATTCAATCTGGTATAGTCATTACAGCAGTACTGTCACTGAAATGAGATTTGCCATCCAATTATTACAATCATACTGGATCATGAATAACATGTCTCTCCCCCCACTCCTCTTTTGGAGTTCACGGCACCACTTGACCTGAGTTGTAATGCAGCCAGTGTTAATGAACATATCCGATCAGGCTCCAGCTGCTCACTCACCTCACTGTTGTCCCTCCACTCGTGCTCCATTTGAAACTTTTCTGCTTCTGTTGCCAGCCTCTAAGAGAAGACAGAGGAAGGAGGAGAGTGTAAAAGGAGAGGGGAATACAGTATGTTAGATAATGTTTGATATGATTTTTGGACCAAAATCTACGTTACTGTCAACATCATGCATAATAGCTTTGGCCACAACTAGCACTTTGGCCAAGATTGACAACTTTTACATTAGCTGATTTAGAGATTTGAAAAGCCATGACCAGAAAATATGGATAATTAAATATCAGAACTACATGTGAATTCAATACATGTGAAAACATTTAACCCTATGACAGCTCAAGGACGGTCCTGCTAATGCAGGAACAGTGCATGTTCAAAGGAAAATATCTAATTTCCTCTTAGCATCTGCAGGTATGAATAAGTGCTAGCTGTGTGACAAAATGTTGTGCTAAATTTAGACACCCATCTAATCCATTTTTTTCCCAGATTTTGTCCTAATGACTGGGTTAATGGGTTTATAATGGGCCCAGCTTTTAATCTGTACCTGATCCAGAAATGCACTGTACTACTAATTTCCCCTGGGAAATATCAAATCCTGCTCTTCCTGCTTAAGTGTATGGCACTACGGGTTTCAAGTCACAGAGAAAGAGCAGAGACTTGATGGGGCAAAGCAGTTAATTAATTTATGAAATGAGAGGAGGGGGTTGAAACAATGAATTATTATATTCATTTTTGCGATGAAATTAAATGAGACAGTCGCAAGAATCACAGAGGCAGAGCCAAGCCTGACTGTGAATCACAGACTGGGATATTAGTTGCAGTGTTTGGGCACAACATCAGAACTGAAACATGACACAAACTGTGCATTTGTCTTTGTTTGCAATTTTGGAATCACTCATCAAAAAGCACTACAAATCTTAAACCACTTGGCTGATATCATTGTACCCTCACAATAAGACACAATATGCATAATCCATGTGATTAACAGCCGGGTGGTTGAGAAACCAAAGGAAAAAAAAAACAAATCATCTAAAGTGACTCCAAACATTTAGTCGTTCGTAAAATGGACATTTCTAAAGCAACAGTGCTCCTTCATTCCCCCTCAAAGATGCCCCCTCCCCCCCTTAATGCATAATCAATTGGCGCCGAGGCAAAATTGTGATAATGAAAACTCCCTCCTGCAAAAACTCCCTCCTGTAGATCTTGCTTCAGTTTACTCGTTGTGCCTTACACCATGCCGCCCCATAATCCACGCCGGGGGCTGGCACTCTTGTGGTCAGAAACACTATTACCTTGACAGCCACTCAGCTGTGTCAAATTAGGGGGGAAATGTAGCAGCAACTGTCACAGACAGTTGGCCTCGCGGCTAGCAAATAAGCAAGGCTTAAATAGAGATGTGTGTTTGTTTTGTTAAAGAAGGAAAGAAAAGCGTGAAAGTGGGACTTTAGCTTATTCACCGTATCCCCCAGAGTTAAACAAGTCGATGCATATCCTTCTCATCCCCACGCATGCTGTAACTCTGTCAGACATTCCCCAACATTAGCTTAGCCTAGCAAAGGTCCTGCAGATAACTGGTTCCAACTAGCCTACTGCTCCCAATAAGTGACAAAATAACCCCAACATGTTCCTATTTACATGTTGTGATTTGTATAGTCACAGGGTGTACAAATAAGGTCACATGAGACACAGCCATATTCTAACCGCACTAACTAGGAACTATATTCTCAGAAAGGCGAAGCACTGCTACTGCGGCTACTTGGGCAGAGTGATTTGTTTGCCGCACTGGAGAAGCCCGGTCATGGAGCAGAGAGTTTTCCTGGAGTTTGCTCAGAGTCGGCATAGATTGGCATGTTCCACACACCAACAGTCCGTGTTTGTTCTGATTCTCCCCTCAACCTCAGTCTGTTCGGCATTTTGTCTATCAGCTTCCAAAATTTGTAGCTCCTTTGTCCGTGTATTCTGGCTCAAAACGATATGGTTCTGGATCTTGGTTTGATATCTAGTAAAAATGATCTGACAATTCCTCAAAGTCAGCCATGATCACCAGTCTTGTTCGCCACTAGCTAGCTATTCAAATTTTGTTTTGGTTTTGTTTACAGAAGTAACTGTGCTTTTCGGCGTTGAGCTAATCACTCCGTCCAAGTAGCAGAAGTAGCAGTGCTTCGCCTTTCTGAGAAAATAGTTCCCAGTAGAAGATGGCTGTGTCTCATGTGACCTTGTTATTTGTACACCCGGTGACTATACAAATCACAACATATAAATAGGGACATGTTGGGGTTATTTTGTCACTTATTGGAAGCAGTAGGCTGGTTGGAACCGGTTACCTCCAGGATCTTGGCTAAGCTAATGCTGAGGGCGTCAGACAGAGTTACAGCAAACACGGAGATGAGAAGGGTATGTATTGACTTGTCTAACTCTAGGGGATACGGTGAATAAGCTAAAGTCCCAATAAGTCAATGTGTTCCTTCAAGGGAAATACTAATTGGGCTACATATAAAAGTCACTTGTGCATCCCCCTTAGCCTGGAAATCCAGACCCAAATCTGAAAGATTAAGGGTCTGGCACCGAGTAATGAAAGTCGCCCATCTCAAGGGGTGGCACCAAGCATGCATTTGAAAATCTCACTGCATTTGGCAATTTTTTTAAATTAAATAGGATAACACTATGACCAATCCCAACAACACACGGGGTGACAGATCCAGACCCCTGAACGCTTAGCTACCAGAGGAGTTAACAGGTAGGTTAAACTGTCGTCATCTGTTTAGATCAGATACACCAATGTGATTGGTGCAGCTCGGCTACAAGGGTACAGTCAATGAGCAGCATTACTCATGCCAGAGTAACTTGCTGAGCAAATTCAAATTGTGCTCTTGCAAGAACTCTGGATTTCCAGGGTACATCCCCCTTCTATTACAACATTAGATTCTTATATTCATGACTCTCCATGCATTAATAACATGGGTCTTAACAGGTGGTCTTTTTTAGTGCTGTCAAACGATTAGAATATTTAATCACAATGAATTGTATTAATGTCATAGTTAACTTGCAATTAATCTCAATTAATTGCAAATTTTGTATCTATTCTAAATGTCCCTTGATTTCTGTTTGTTTTATTTCTCATTTCAATGCTCTTATCAACATGGAAAAGTGGATTGGCTTGCTTTGTGCAAATGTTTTTTTATTGAAAACAACACTGACATATAGCCTACTGCAGTGTTTAATTTCACACATAACATTCTCACTTGGAGCAATCATTCACACTTTGAACAAATACTCTCTCACACAATGTAACACTGTCCATCAATAAAAGGGTGAAAAAAATACTTTGACGAAGGGGCGGAGAATTTGCATCAGCTGTGTGCTTGGCCATCAAGTGGTGTTTCAGACTGGACGTGCTGCGATGATAGCTCAGTTCACAACAACAAAACACACAGATCACTTTGGTCTTGTCAATGGAACCATTTGGCAACTTTTTAAAAGTAAACTTTCCATTCAGAATCTTACTTATCTTAGAACGTTACTAGTTGTTGCAACAGCATGTGAAAAACGTTTGCTAGGCCAAAAAGAATGTTAATCTCGCATTTTTGGTAGAAAGACAGATTGGGTTGTGTGTTTCAATCAATCTCACAAACTACTAACAAGATGCTGTGGTCACAAATCCATCAATGGTGATTTACTCTGGAAGCACTTCTACTGTATTCAAGCTCAAAGCATCATCACAAAAATTAAATGCTATACTGTAATTGGCTAATAGGTTTGTTTGTATTTCTGAAGTCCAAACAAAAGCAATTTGGAAACAGTTGCCACCATATTCACAGGTGTGTGTCAATAGAGTTAGTCATTACGGTCACATTTATTTAACAGGTGTTTTACACCAGGCGCATTTCAGCTTTGCTTTTCAGTTATCCATGTCACATGTTTCTAGGGGAATAGATCCAACTTCAGTTTTAATAAATATTGCTAGCCGCACTGACCCTCAGCTGTGGCTAAAAGTGTGTTTTACAGTATTTTTTTTCAAGTCTATATCCTCAGACTTACACATTACTACCTTGATTTTGTAAGAGCTGTGAGCACTTGCAAAAAGTCACTAATCTTTATCCTTAACTTAGTCCGGATTGACAATGGTTCATTTACCGGATAGTTCCGGCAGAGGTCCCTCATCTTCTGCTTTCTTTGTGTATACGCTGTAAACTCCAGTCGATTCTAGGAACAGCAACGGGAACTTAGCAAGCTAACGTTACACTCTGAATATTGCAAGTTTTAAAGAAAATTTGGATTGTGCAACAAGACAAGCCTCATTGGTTCTTTTGGGTAATGATGTTGAAGATTTACAAGGAATACATTTACACACACACACACACACACACACACACACACACACACACACACGGATCAGGCATTCATTAATGAGGATCTCCGCAGAAGACCAACAGGTCAACAGCAGTTGCAGTTTATTCCTCTTCTTTCATGTTAAAGTCACAGTCTTGCAGCATGTTCTTGCCACACCTTTAAGTGGTGTCAGATTTGCAGCATTTCACAAGTTTCACATCTTATAGTGTCACATGAACGCATGTAAGATGCAACACAAATCCACAAAGTTGTGATGCCAAATTCCAAATTTGGAAAAAAAACTACAGCCTATCAATAGAAAGTGCTGTAAGTAATGAGAATAAATAAGCCAACAAATATATGGACTTGCTAATGAGCTGGCATAACGTTTTTTCATTTCAGCAAGCTACTATAGAATGACTAATGAGAGCATATTGCAGAGGTACAGAACAGATAACGAAGATGATCTATCTATAGTATGGCTGGTTCATGCTGTGATGCATGAGAATAAAGAGTCCAACTGTGGTTTCAGTTCCTGTGAGGAGAAATTGGACACATTTAACTCTGGTGCCATGTTTGTTTTATGTTGGGTGAGGGACTCCAACCTGCAGCCCTTTGCTGCATGTCATTCCCCTTCTCTCTCCTCTTTCATTACTTCAGCTATACTGTCAATGAAAGGCCTAACAATTCCCCAAAAATAATCTTTAAAAAATTAAGAAACAACAGAGAAAACTGGGCTGTATTACAAACAATGAACAAGTGGGAAAACATGTTTAACAAGCTGCAAGTGACCACTGTACACAGATGCCCCATAAATCCACTGTATGCACACACATACATAGAACAAGTGTGTGCATGTGTGTGTTTGTCTTCTGTTTGGAGAAAATGAATCATGTCCACTCCACTGTAATGCCTTGCATCTCCTACTGACGTCACTACACGCAGATCCAAATGGATTTATCTTTGCTACAACAAATGTGTTTTCTGAAAAGCTTTTCACATCAAATGTATAAATATAAACTAAATAATTTTAAGAATAAAAATTGAGCCAAAACATACCAGCCTTTTCATGAGAAAAGTAAAGAGAAAGAATGTAACAATTAGTGATCCATGTGTTTATGTGTTTATAATACAAACACATGAACCCAGTGGAGACAGAAGTACCCTATTTAGCTTTGTTCTCAGCACCAACAAATGATGATGATTGGAAGGGGGAGAGTAACTGGCCTTCCAGTGATCATTCACAGCACTCACTAAAGTTACAATATGGGAGAGATTTGTCAAATTTAGATGAGTCTTTATGTCTAAATGCCCAATGGGGCGCTTGAAGGGAGGGTTCAAAGAAATTAGACATTGACTGGCTTTCTCATACACATACAGTACAATACACAAATCTACCTCAGCTGTCAAAAATGCCATCCTTTATGTTTGCTATCTAAGAGCACTGGGTAATTGGTTCAAGACACTATGCTCTACAACTCAATTTTGCATTTTGTAATCAAGCGATGTCTTGTGTAAACACACACTCTTGCTTTTCTGACACACGTTCGTGGCAGTTTGATTAGAGCATCTAGTCCTGCCATGATAGAACACACACACACCCACAGACAAACACACACCCACAGACAAACACACACCCACACACACACACACACACACACACACACACACACACACACACACACACCTGCCATCTCACTGATGTGCAGGGAGATGGGGACAGGAGAGCTGAGGAAACATGAGCATCTGCTGTTGTGACTGGCAGCACTTTAGTCAGATCTATCCTGCTCAGCCTGTAGGGAGCCAGGAGGAGAGTGGTGAGAAAGAACAGGGGAAGAGAGAGTGATACATTTTCACTTTCAGCCACAGGCAGACTGGCACAAGTACGAAAACAACTGTACGGTACAGTAAGTGCATGCAAGTTGATGAGTTATACAATCCTGGTATTTTAAAAAGGAAATAACCCTTACCAACTTTGCAGGAAGGGACCTGTTAGAGTCTGGCATTAGGCTCACTATCCACTGCTGTTAACTGGTTTGACAGCTACACTTCCAGTCGAGCACGCTATCTGTGCGCCATCTGGCTGCAAACAACGTCCAATTACAGCTTTACCAGGCTGCAATGTTGACATGGCAATTCTGCACATGCATGCGCACACACCACAGATTTATTGTATGTCAATGTGATCAGTAAATAATAAGATCAATTGTGGTCTTGGGTCCCCTGCTGGAGATGCTGCCCCTGCGACCCGACCCCGGATAAGCGGAGATGGATGGATGGATGGATGGATGGATGGATGGATGGATGGATGGATGGATGGATGGATGGATGGATGGATGGATGGATGGATGGATGGATGGATGTTTGATGCTGCCTCCTTTAGCTTCCATTTTAACTGTGAGACAGTGTTTTGGTAAGTGTTTTGAGTGAATGTATTGTCAGCAATCATTTCACACTCCAATTTGTTTCAGTTTTAATGCTCATGCCACTGAGCTGTTGTTGATACAGTATATCAAACCACCAAATATATATTTCTGAATTCTAAAGACAAAAAAAGTCAACAAAACAAAGTCAACTATCATTTTCCATGTCGCACAGAGACACATGTATTCTGTAGCACAGCTGCTACTATCTATGCCTGAATGGGACTGAATATGACAGAGAGAGAGAGAGAGAGAGAGAGAGAGAAGAGAGACTCATCAAATGTACACTCCCTCTCTGTATGCATATACTGTACGACTAATACGTTTCATGTAAGAAAACAGAGCTGACAAACACAAAGCTGGAGCCGCAGAGCCGCATAGACACAGAGTGTGCGACAGCTGGGCTGACAAAAGCAGCCAGACCCATGACACACACACACACACACACACACACACACACACACACACACACACACACACACACACACACCACTCTAGGAAGCAGTGAATAATGAGTCACTGGTGGCCAAAATCCATCTCACTGATTCAACATTTTCTGCAACATATAGATATATTAATAGTTTTTGGAGACTGAGACTATGTTTGCACAACATTACAACACATCCAAAAAAGATTTTTTATTTTATTTTTTAATTCCTACGTTTTTGTGATTTTTAGTGTGTTGGCTAAGGTTGCCATTTTATGTTTCATACTACTCTGCATGCAAATGTAGAGCAGTAGAGTAACCACTCAAAAGTAAAAACTACCTGAGCCTTCCAGCAGATATAGGAGCTACGACTGAGGATCTATGATTGACACATAGAGGGGTTAGCCATTTCGGCAGCCGTAGCCGATCGTAATTTAAATGTGACGGCACCACTCCTAGCATGACAGCATGTAAGTGCTCCGTATGATTACAAAAGATAAGTCACATGTTACAACAGCACAAGGACTGGCTAACAGAAAAAGAACCATTTGAATAAAATCAATAAAAACTGAAATAAGAAATTCGGGAGATGACATTAATAAATCTATATAAAGATAAGACAAGTGAATTGCCCAAATATTTCTGCAAAATAAATCCTGTAATGCAACAATTATGATGAATATATAAATAATCAAACAATACATGATTATTATATAGTGATTTAAGTAATACAGTGCACTGTGAATGTATGGCCGGTCTTTTAAATACATTTAAAAAACATTGAAAATAATCCATCCATCCATCCATCTTCAACCACTTATCCGGTATCGGGTCGCGGGGGCAGCAGCTCCAGTAGGGAACCCCAAACTTCCCTTTCCCGAGCTACATCAACCAGCTCCGACTGGGGGATCCCGAAGCGTTCCCAGGCCAGGTTGGAGATATAATCTCTCCACCTAGTCCTGGGTCTTCCCCGAGGCCTCCTCCCAGCTGGGCGTGCCTGGAACACCTCCCTAGTGAGGCCCCCAGGAGGCATCCTCACCAGATGCCCGAACCACCTCAACTGGCTCCTTTCGACGCGAAGGAGCAGCGGCTCTACTCCGAGCTCCTCTCAGATGACTGAGCTTCTCACCCTATCTCTAAGGGAGACGCCAGCCACCCTCCTGAGGAAACCCATTTCAGCCGCTTGTACTCTTGGAAATAATCATAATTTGTATATAGTTTCTGTGTGTTCCATTAATACTTCCCAATCCAATAATTGAGTATGAGCTCCAATAGTAACACAGTGCCCTTCACTGTGCAATTTGTCTTTGACTGAAGGAGGTAATATTTCAGTGCCTCAAGACTACTACCAATATGAATCACAATCTGCAACAAGCTAGTTAATCTGAGAGGCCCACTGTAGCCCGGGATGCCATCAGTATAAATTACGCGGCAATAATAACCCCTAGGTATTGACATGAGCAGATAATTTATGTTATTTATTCTGCAATTTTTAAATGGAATGTGAATTTTGAATTCATTCAATCTGCACTTCAATGAAAGCTATGCATGAAACAACATCATTGTGTGAAGTGACTAACTGCATAACGGGCTCTCTTCAGAATGCCATCGGAAATAAAACATTATGGAAAATTATTATGGCATATGATGTTTGAGTGGATATGCACTCATGGGGGAATTGGAGACTGGAAACTTCACTTCATTGTACAAAAATAATGTGTGAGCCTTGTGTGTGTGTGAGCCGTGTGTGTGTGACCGTGTGTGTGTGTGTGTGTGTGAGCGCCTACTCTGTGATTAGGACTCTAACAGCAGTGTCTAATGACTAACAGCATGTCATCCAGTGTTGCTTTAATAATGCACTTCCAGACACTGGAGCTCAGTGATTCCTCTGTAATTATGCGCCTCTACATAACAACACTTTAAGAGCTCTATTCAAAAGCTCAAGCTCTTGCTCTTATCCTTTTTGGACAATTTAATGAACATGAATGCTACTAGAGTGTTTAAAGCATGCATGCATGAAAGTTTTCACATTTTGTTTGCCCAGAGAGGAAAAGTGGGCAAGAGAGAGAAAGAGAAAATGAGAAGTGATTCTTTTTAGGAGTAAGGAATCTGTTTATGATGCCCATGCTGCTTAGCAACCAGGGTGTCATGGTTACCTGCTGCATCCGTGGTCCATGCACTGTGGAAAGCAAAAGCTCCCATGCGATGGCAACACAAGAGACCCGCAACATTTTGTTCATTATCTTCCCATTGTAGCGCAGCCCATCTTTCACCTCAGAAATTAAGGCTCAACTTAAACCTTCCTCCCTATGCCAATGCCAACAGCCCACTCACAACTAAGAGAAGCTATCCTATCAATGGAGACCCACGCTGAAAATACCAACGCAAGAAGACAACGTTGGAAAACAGACGTTTTAGTTTTATACCTATAATCTGAGCCACCAATTGTGGCTCAGATTCTGATGGGCAGCCAAAGCCTATTTGGATCTGCTGCCGAAAGCGCTAATGCAATCCCAGGCCTGAAATAACCCACACCAATCAATATTCAAATAGCCCAGTCCTCAGCTGTCTGTTGTAGTCCTGCATTGTATCTTTTACTTTACTTCATAAAAACGTCACAAAGAACCTCACTCTCTTTTTTTCCTCTCTTTCTGTCTTTGATTGTAATCTGCAGGACATCTTGAGACAAGCTATCAGATACTAGTGCAATTTCCCCTTGGCTTTTTAATGTCAAAAACAAAGATTGTAAGGATTTTACGTTTAAAAGGTCATACAAAGAATGTGCCAATACTTATGCAGTCATTTTAAATTGAAACAACAGCAGTAACATTTCAGATGTAAAGCAAATTAAAAGTGAGTCGGCAGTAAACTACATTTATCAAGATCAGTGATGAAAGCAAAGATGGTTACATTGCCAATAGGGCTCCACCCTAAAAGTCGAATATTTCCGTTAAAGTCGAATATTTGGGATCAAATAATTTCGTTAACTTTACATCAAGTCATCCTGTCCGCTCGGTGAAGATGTCAGTGACGGGTACAGGCGGTGCAAAACCGAACCCAGGGTGAGTCTGATTGAGACAGAGTCAGCTGCCCCGAGGAAGAGAGACCTTCCCCAGTCAGACTCCGATATAACGTTATCTTCTGCCTTCTGCTTAGAAGTGGTGAATTCACAGGTCACAGCAATTACTGGTTTTTGTTTCATATCTAGTGTCAGAAAAAAAATGACCTTGGCATATTGTGAGTAAAATGGTCTGAGCCAATTTAAGTTGAGCTTTTATCGTGAAGGGTAAAAATGGAATTGATACTGTGTGTGCTGCAGTTAATATTGGAGTCTTGGTTCACGCTGGTTCAAATTACCCGTGGCTACAATAGTCTCTTTGCCTATTTACATCATTAGGTGTATGACCAGTTGAAACAGAGGGCGGCTTTTAGGTAATCTGGATGGTGGAGTTTGCCACCACCAGTAAAAACTTATATACAGACATAATTACTGATATAAATGCACTGACTGGCTATTGCAGAAATATCCAGACAATAAACATAATCAAAAATAGGGTTTGATTTCATGACTAGTTTATGATAACTTTAGTTCAGATCTAACTCAGATTTCTGTGAGGTATTTGCTCATTATTCACTGATTTGTTACGCTGTGAAAAATATTGTAAATTAAGAGACTAAATTTAAATGAGGTTAAAGATTTTATTTAGATACAAATTATTTAGATTTAGTAATCAGCCTGATACTGACACCTTTTTGTTGAACATTTCTTTTCCCAGAGCTAGAAAGGAGTGAAAAGACCTTAATCTATTGGCAGAGCTTTCTCTCAAACATATTCCTCCTTATTTATTATAAATGAATATATCTGGAGATCTCTGTCCGTGTCACCATTGGAAGAGAAATGGCCTATTCCACTGGGGGAGGTTAACCACAGGCCCCCTACAAATTGGACTGGTTAAGAGGAACGGTTTAATAATTGATGAGAACAGAGTCAGAGGAGTCGGAGGTGGCTTGGATATCAGAGAGATCTACTGTCAAAGCGGGTTATAAAAAGCTCAGGTCAATGTAATGAACAAATGGACTAAAGCTGTCTTGAGTGTATGTGCCATATGTGTGAGTTGATTCACTATTAATCATAAGGCCACAGCTACATGTAAGCTCAGGATGGATGTAATGATGGAGGTAATTGGAGCGTCAAAAAACGACTAGAGTATTGTCAGGACATGTAGCAAGATTACAGGCATCAACTTCCCCACTCTCTCCCACATCTACTCCAACAAAATGTATGTGTTTAATTTATTATGGTGTTTTATACACTGTAGCTCATATTTTGCTGTATGATTGTGTGTATTGTACTTATGTCTGTCTGCTGATTGTACAAACATTTGCCCCTCTGGGATAATAAAGTTACCTTGACCTTGTAGTACAACGGAGGAGGATCTGAGTCGCAGACATACAAAGAGACAGATATTGATTGGAGGAGGACAACAGTGTGGTGAGCACGTTGGTCAGTTTCTATGATTAAGTCAGTCAGTCATGGACGTTTATTTATAATGGAGATGCGTCATTTCTTTTTAAATCTCTTTTTGTGACGGGAGACTTACTATCTGCTACTATTTGTAGCTTTTTCCTTTTACTTCCACATGTAGTCTGGCTGATCACATCACATTCGGATCACTGCAATGCATTCTGTGTGCATTTAGACATTGAATTAATATGCGTTTTTCCTTGTACAACTAGCATATCCAGATACAGACTGCTTGGTAATGTCAGGTGTAAATGGGGTCTTTAGTGTAAGAAACAGGCACCAGCGCAAGTAGGTGTGAACCACTAATTTCTGAAATTTAAGTGGCAAGAGGCAAATGCAATCCCGTAAAAAACAGGCTGAAGCAAGATAAACATGATATTAGAAGAATTAAAGTATCAAATAAGAATTTCTGGTTGCTTACATGTATGGTAAATGGTAAGATATGGTAAAGAAACAAACAAACATGCTTTAAGCATTACATCTATGGATATAAAGGCCCAAAGAAGAAAGAGACATTGATGATAGAGACAACAGACAAGACGGAGAGAAGGGATCAGATTTTAAAGCAAAACATGTTCTTACATTGAGAAGAATTTATCATCCATATTCAAACTCTGCCACACACACCCACCCACCCACCCACCCACACGAAAAGGGAAGAAATAAGAAAAGACAGAAAGGGAGAAAAGACGATCTTGGGGCAAGGCAAAAATAGCAAAATGGGAATCAGGAGTGACAGAGAGTCAGGGTGAAGTTATGGGAAGGGAAGTTAAGAGGGAGTTACTGTATGAGCAATGAGGATGTAAGGACAGGGTTGGAGGAAGGAATAAAATAAAAAAAAAGACACAAAACAGGATAAATTAAATACTATGTGACAAGAATGGAGAAGGAGAGTGATGAATTTAGGGATGTGAACAAAGGCTCAGAAAAGTTAGGAAAGGTGATTGCACTTGCGTGTGTGAGCATAGAGGTCTCCAGGTTTGCTCCATGTGGAGCCTGGGTGTCTTTAAAGGTTCAGGGACTAATCTCCATATTTTTTTTTAGGAGTGAAAGCCACCTTTAGAATCTGACCTTCTTCTTCTAATGTATCAATGAGATCTGGGAGACACACACACACACACACACACACACACACACACACACACACACACACACACACACACACACACACACACACACACACACACACACACACACACACACACACACAGTGGGTAAAAGTGTTACTGTTGTCTTTGCTGTGCGTTGGTTTCTTTCCTGTTGGAAAATCCAGTTTCAGTTGACATCCTTTTAAATAACAACGCACACTGAATGCAGAATATGGTGGTGCAACATGAAAGAGTCAAATTCTTTGATCGCCATGAGTGGCTTGGAAACAAAATTATTTTGTCAGTCAGATCACGCTTTTGGTTGAAACAGACGGGTGAGGAGTGATGTTACAAACACTGTATAAGAGAGAGAAAGCTATACATTTGCAGCCTTTCATATCGTTACATAAAACATTGAAAAAGGAAGGAAGACAGCGAATGTTATAATAATTATCAATAAAACTGTGCCATACCCCATACTCATTTTGTAGAACTAAACAGCAACAAATGTTCTTTAAGTATTGGTATGCTACCAGTGCACACTCAAACTCAACGAACACATATACATGGCATATTGAAATCAACGTTTCTTGGACATCTTTGATGGACTGGAGACAGAACTTACAGTAAGCAGAACGTTATGTGTACACTGACATATAAACACTCCACTTGGGCTTTGTGAAATAATTTACTGGGGGGAAGAAAATGAGCACCAATACCTCTAGCTATATTGAAGGTATAGACACCAGCTGAGCAATACGTTTTAGCGAAAACAAACAAATGGCATAAATGTACTGGAATACCTTTTTTAGACTTTAGACTAGAGTGTAGTTGCGTAAAGTTGTTGCCTGACATTGGTGACTCATAATTGAGGGTGGACTTGGAAATGTTGTAGATTGTACAGTAGATAGTAGCAATACTGTTATAATAACAATTTGAAAAAAAGTAGCAGAAATTATGATTTGGTAATGTAAATTGACTGTTATATTGCGATTTTCTAGTCTTAACAACTACTCAAAGCGCTTTATATTATAGTACAGTCATCATTCACACACATTCATACACTGTGGCCAAGGCCGCCGTGTAAGGTGCCACCTGCTCATCAGATAAACACTCACACACATTTATACAACATTGGCACAGCATCGAGGGCAACTCAGGGATCAGTGTCTTGCCCAACGACAATTCGACATGGGACTGTAGGGCCAGGGATCAAACCACCAACCTTCTGATTGGCAGGCGACCGCTCTACCACTGAGCCACAGCCGCCTATAATAAAAATACAGGAAAATAAACACAGAAATATAACAAATTGCTGTAATGCTAATCTCCTACAGTAGCAGGGCACATCTCTATTCCCCCGACATGAGATTGACATTTTCACTTTCCTGATATAGTCAAACTATATGTGTTGATAGTACACATACTGTGTTTTACTTCCTGTTTTGGCTGCTGACTTTTCCAGGGAAGTGAGCCTTTTCCTCTCTCTGATTACTTTCATTGCTTTGACTCTATATGCAACCATGTAATACTTCAAACAAATGCAAAGTATTGATCTATGTTTTGGAACAAACATGGAACATGCACAAATTTGCTAAATATGGGAAGAGTTTGATGACATGTGTGTAGCAAGGCTGCTGCATTGATGCTTGTGTGTATTTTTTCTAATGTTAAAGTTGCAATTGCTAACATCTTGCATTAAACAGCTGAAATACATACAAAAGTGTGATTCTTGTCTTGCACACACAACCCAAGACAGAGTTAGAGTTTGTATAATAAAAACATGATCTGTGCCATACATTTCTTTGCTCTGATGTAAGACCTTTCTCCCTCTTAGTAGCCACAGCTGCTAGCATTTGAGAGATTGCATGTCGAGGGAGCACTGATGTCAAATGCAGCAGCTGAACTGAGGTGACAGGATGGGCAGATTGACGGACTGCAAATCCAAGTGGGCTCCTGATTAAGTTAATGACAGCAGCCATCATTCTAATGGGATTGTGTTTCTTGACAATTGCTGACACACACACACACACACACACACACACACACACACACACACACACACACACACACACACACACACACACACACACACACACACACACACACACACACACACACACACACACACACACACACACACACACACACACACACACACACACACACACACACACACACACACACACACACAAAATAGCCAGTGGGGACAAGTTGCCCTATTGTAAAGAGAAATGCCACCAGTCAGTGAGGCGGTGTCTATCCTACTTATTTCAAGCACAACACAGCCTGAACTGTACATCTGCAGGGGTGGAAATACAGACAACTTCAGTGGGCTGTAAAGTGCTTTGGCATGATGTCTTACAGTAGCTTTAATACTTTGTTTGTGGTGGTGGGATTTTCCTAATTGTATAGATTTAAATATGTAATATACTGAAGATTCCAAAGGAAAAGAGAAAATAGTTTTTAGGTGGGAGTAACATGATAACCTGACCACAGGTCTACGATTTTGTTCCTGTGTAAGCTTCACACAGGTCTCAGAAAAGAAGAAGCACAAATGCTTGGCTGTTTTATGAAAAGTGAAAATTGGTTACTATAAAAACTATAGACATAATGTTAATAAAGTAAGAGTGGATTTCCAGAAAGTTACCCAGCTTGGTTTAGACAATACTGCCGTAGTTTACGTTTTCATCCAATATACTACTTGTCCAGTCTTGCTACATTAAATGGAAAAGCATGATGCGTCCCAACTCAATATGAAAGTTGGAGTGCAGGACTTTTACAAATTAATAAAAGTCAGTTACATCTAAGCCCTTCACACAATGCCGAATAAGCCTATCATCGCCAACGGAAACTCTCTGTATTTGACAGTGTACCAGAGTTGTGGTGTATGCGGCGACCTTCACGCACGGGTGCACCGGAAGGATGTGTTTTATGTCAAACAAGCCAATGCTAAACGGGGCAGGAAGGGGGTAAAGATCATAGAGATAGAGCATCAGTTAGGAGTGTGGCGGAAGCTGCGGTGCAAAATCCTAAGAAGCGTCCAAGAAATGTTTCTGCAGTAGATGCTCCAGATTAAAAAGAAACTTGTTCATAGGCAGGCAAAATAAAGTAAAAACAGCAGGGTAAACATATATCAAAGCAGGAAATACACAGGTTCAGGGCTTGGTATAATGCATGCTCACTAACTGCCATTGCTTACTGGGACAGTGCTGTATAACTGTCACCTATTCTAAATGTGAAAAGGGCCTGTAGGCAATTACTGTATTTCCGAAGTTGCTGATAATGCCATGTTTTTGCTGCTTCCATGCCAAAAGGGTTTACTTATTGTTGTTATTCAAATGTTTATCCTACAGTGTTCAGCTGCATTTTATGATGGAGATCACAATGTCAATGTATTATTACATGTCTAAAGTAGATGGAGCAAGTTCAGGAAAACTGGGTCTAAAAATGCATACAGCAGTATCTCATCACAAAATAACTAGAATTCTGTGCAACAGTATGTGGACGTGGAAACTTTTTTTAAATGTACCACGGCACATAGCAGTGCTGTGTGAACAAGAAGAGAGTGCTGCCTGTTGACTTGTGTACTGACTTTGTAGGGCAAGATCTTAATGGATGGGGGGCGTCTTTGTACGCTGCCTCATGGGAGGTGTGGCTTAGTGCACTCATGGACTTCCTACCACTCTCCCTCTACTCATCATCATTTCTCTCTCATACACATCAGGCCATTACATTTCTTTCAGACAGAAAGCTATAACCTCTCTAATCTCTCTTTTACATGATCACTTCATGCTGTGTGTAATCAGCTCTTCCAAATGGAACAAGGGATGGAGGGAGAAAAGAGGGAGGAAAGTGAGATGACAAGAAACCAAAGAACAAGGATACTGAAGGTGGTAAGTCAAATGGAGGGATTCATTACCAGACAGATTGAAACCTGTGCAGATTATAGATTAGATTAGTGTAGGTCAGGTCAAAACCATTACAGATGCTGCAGTCGTCCTTTACCTGTTTCCATCTCAATTCATGATTCAGCTAAGTGGATATAGCAACTATTTATGGACTCTTACATAAATTGATGGCCATAATGCAGGCTCAACTCCACTTCATTATACAGAACACCATTTACGGTACAGTAGCAACCACGCCACCACAGACAAGTAAACATACTTTCTTAGAGGAACAAAGAACATCACCATATGATGTGAAAATCATCCCTGCCTCCCTTGCTGTTGGATCATACTTGTAGCAAAGAGCTAAACAACAGCAGATGGTGTCGATAAAATGTAAGAACAGAGCCTGTAGTTTAATATCTCTACTGTGGTGCCATCAATTCACTGAGCTGTCCCAAGGTGTGACACAACTACAACAAAAACTAATTATCCCTCATCCCCTGGCAATTATTGGAATGTAAGAAAAATAAAAAAAGGCTGGATTGATGGGGTAATCAATGATAATGTAACTATGGCAACAGGCTGTCAGGCTTTAATTGAATATGTATGGTTCTTGGAGCCAGATTGATCGAGACTGGGAGCGCCGAGAAGATCCTAATTTAGTTAACCAAATACTGTTATTGTTGAACTAAACTGGAGTGAAAGGTTGTTTGGATAAATGTAGCTGTTGTCCATTGTAACTACATGCAAACAACTAAGACTCTATAGTAGGGCTGTGTAATTAATCAAATTTTGATTTCCCAACAATCACCAAAATAGTACAATCGGGGAAAAAAAAGATTATTTTGCCATGTTCTGTTTTGCAAGAACACTCTTATTTTGTCTTGTGTTCTGAATGACAGACATACTCACATCCACCCCAATCATGGAGGTAAGTCGTGTGCTAGGGGTGGAATGGTTCATGTATCTGTATTGAACCGAAATGGTACGGACGTCACGGTTCAGTACATGAATTTACATGGAGAATTCATGGTATAAAATCAATCTTGTGTGCAAATTAACAAATGAAATGCGGGACTAATGTAATGCGGAACTAATGTTAGATGCGCGGGTTCTTCAGGGACACCAATCTGTAGCCCCGCCTTAGCTCTGCAGCTCTGATTGGCAGTTTTAGTGAGTCAGAGATAGCAGCACAAAGTGTTGCCAACTTAGTGTCTATGTTGGTAGATTTAGCAACTTTTCAGACCCCCTTAGCAAAGTTTTTTTTAAAGCGACTAGCGACATATCTGACGACTTTATGTAGAAAAGACGCCAGTAATGTCCAGCAAGCACGCGGCGTATTTCTCTTTGTGGCCGCCAAAACAGTCAGTGTTCTGTGACTGAGGAGCAGGGTGCAGGGCCCGGTGTAGGTACGAGAGACAGTGGGACGCAACGGGAGAAAGATGCTACTAAGCTGGCCTGGCCCTGGGCAATGTATATTATACAGCCTAATACTATATTAGCTTTAGCCAGGCGGGGAGCAGCTTTCTGCGGTGAAAAATGGCCGGGAGACGTGATGTCATTGCATTAATCAGGTCATTTAGTTTGTCTTTGCAAAGATGATTACAGAGATGCTATATTTTCAGTTTTAATAGCTAATTGTCTTATTTTGTTTACAAGTTACAGATGGAGTCTGGAGATGATGTAGGGTACTTATGGTTTACTGTTTATATCGTACACACTTCAAGCTGTTGCACCTAGCTCAATGGAGAGATTATATGACGCTGGGTGGTACAGCCTGAGACATAAACAATAAAAAAATAAATAAATTGCCTTTGCCTTTGTTTGGCTTTTCCCACCATTGTACCGAATTTGTACAAAACCATGATGTCTGAACCAAGGTATGAACCAAACCGTGACTTCTGTGTATTGTTCCAGCCCTATCGTGTGCATATCATCCGCTGTGTGAGTAAAGATGGCCAGAAGAGAGAAGCCACAGCAGCGTTTGGTGAGCAAAAAAGGCAAAACCAACTCTGTTGTCTGGGAACAGTTTGGCTTTGAGGAACCAGACGACAGGACGTCATCACTCGCAAAGTCATGAAAACCAAACAAACAACAGCGGGAGAAGGCTACAGCAATTTCAGAGTGACCAACAGTGGTGAAAGTCTCAGGCGCTGATTTACCATGAAAATCGTGTCAAATGTATAGCTACAGTTGCTTAGAAAATAGGGTTAAGGGCACAGACTTTGATGAATTTGCTGTTTATCAGACCCCAGCTGAGACAAAGAAGCTAACAATAGCTAACCTTGCGGTTTTGTTTTGTGTGTGATGTGAGATGCATGTCATATTATGTATCTGGACTTGTTAATTAGCTGTGTAACATTTATGTGTGTATCTGTATAGTTGAACCGACTCACTGTAGTAAAACAGATTTGATTCTGATCCAAAGACTCTTCCTGTGAGAGAAAGGACACTAATATTGTATCCAGGAATGCAATTGTAAGATATACTGTATGATGCTTTTCAGAAAAAATTGCAATCACTATTTACCAAAATAATCTTGATTATTATTTTTTCCATAATCGAGCAGCCTCACTCTATAGCTACACTAGCAGCTTGGCTCTCTCATCAGCATGCTAACATGTTTACAATAAAAATGCTGCCATTTTGATGTTTAGCAGGTCATGATATAGATATAAGATCTATACTATCTGTACAAAATCTGTACAAAATCCCCTGCCAACCAATTAAACAGATTTTTCGGTCTGAACCAAAGCGGTGGACCAACCTAATTGATCAACATTGTTATCCCTAGAGCAATTCTGCTAGCATAACATAGAATGTTATGTTAATATCTTATATTGTTTGTCACAAGGATGTAAATAGATTGTACTACAGGTTTGCTGTGTGGTTTACACGAAAGAACATACCAAATCTGACTCAATTTTCACAGCTCCACCAAGGTAATACAATTGTCTAGTCAGCAATTCATCAAGAACTTCAGTGGTGAACGCTGTCAGGTAAACGCTGTCAGGACTACTTTACTACAAAAGGAAGGCATTTGCCTAGCGTAGCCTTTATAGAATTTTCCTTCTGTTCGCTTAATTCAATTGACCTTTGAAAGCAGCAGGTATGGATTAGGTATGAGGGCAGAATCAGCCTCAGTGGCCACAGGAAAGACAAAAGATTCCTGAAAGTTGAAACTAAACAGTGTCATCTGTAACATTATTATTTTATAACAGGAAAAAGTGATACACATACACAAACAGTAACATGGTAATTTTTTTGGATGTAGCCACCCAGACTGGTAACTTTGAATAAAGTCATCTAAGTAGGATGTCTGCTTATATCCGATCAGTGCATGGCCTGAAGCAGTGGCTGTGTTTCAGTGTCTGTTCTGACGTGAAATGAGGAGGAGCAGATTGTTTCTGTGCATTTCCTTGGGCTCTGCTAGGAGAGACACTGGGCCTGGTCTTACTAACCAACAACAATTAGCATTTTGCGTCACTATCTCAAAACAAAAAATAACAGCTTTTAATTGTCAAGTTGGTAAAGTAGTAGAAAAAGTAAAACTCCTCTACATCCCTAAGAAGCGGGGTTGCCACAAGATCATTTTGTGTTTGGAGATTACACTCACCTTTAGTGCTTGGGAGCGGTTAGCCAGAAGTTTCTCTATATTCCCAGCAGCTGTCGCCACCAGTTCTCTTGCATTGTTGGACTCCACGCTGAAGTGAGATCTGTGTTTGTGATATATCTGAGACAATCAGAGGAGAAGAGCAGGGGTCAGAGATGAGCAGAACCTTAACTGAATAAACTTATTTGTCCTTGATGTCAAGTCTTAATCAGTAAGCGGTCATTCAGATTGAAAACATACCTGCATTACCAGGATTGAAACTTGGATTTGATTTTTCAGGTAGCGGTGTAATATAACCCAGGAAGGCCAATTTGAGTAACAGATTCACTAGTTTAAAGGGTTATCAGACATCAAGCATGCATATTTGAGAAGCCCATTTAGTGGTAGCTTTGTGTTGTATCATTTGAGCCAGATTTAACTTTTTTTGCCTGCATTCTTTTTCTGGTGCCCTCTCGGCATCCCCACTGTGCCCTCGCAGCGGTCCAGTTTAAAAAAATAAAGGGGCTGCATGATGATGAGGTGTGGGGATGTGCTTAATGCTTGCAAATCCTAATCCCCCCAAAAAACTGCTTTACAAAGCAAACATTTTTACATAAAGTTCAGAAAACAAAATTATGAGTGGCATGTATGCGTTTTCCTAAAACTAAAACTGATCTTCCTCAAGTTTTCTTAGTCTTAAGATACTATTTAAAACTAAGATATTACTTAAGACTTAATACTTAAGATATTTTCTATCCACAGACTATCTGAGGATGAGAATTTTAAACTGCATCAGAGGTCATCTTCTATTCTTCATTGGACCTCACTGACAAAAAAGGAACATACATGTCCAGTGAGTAAATTGCAATGTCAGATTATGTAACAAGACCATTTACTGTGCTATGGAATATGCTCCAGCAAAATAAAATAGGAACACAAATGTCAAACAGCCAATTATTTAGAGGCCTAGAGGGACTTCATTGTCCGACATTCATCCACAGAACTGCGGCATGTGCACGTATTTGTCTTCATCCTCCAGGCTTCCAATGGATTTTTCTTTTGTGCAAGAGCGATATTAAAGAGAAATACTCCTGTCTTTTAGATTTAAACTGCGTTTTTAAAAAGTATACTGGATGATTTTTCTTAAAACGTATATATTTAATCTCCATTTAGATCGATGGATGTATAAATTTAATCTGCATGTTGGAATTGAATATACCCATATTGTGCATTTGGGGTGTCTAGTTGAAAATACGATTCAAAGTGACAAAAAAGCACAACTGTGTGCAAGAAAGTCTACAAATTGTGTCTACCATTAACAATATAAGAAGGTGTTTACAGGACGAACAGCACAAGCAATAATGATAATTTCTCCACATGCATTATTAACTTGCATGTTATGGTTTTGGTGTTTTGTCCTCTTTTGGTAGTTTTTCTGTTTTGTATTTTGCTCTGTTTCCTGTTTTATTTTGACAGTCTGGTTTTCTGTCTTGTCATGTCTGGTTTTATTTCCTGTGTTTTTCCGCCTTTTTGATTACGATGCTCATTCCTAATGTGTTCCAGCTGTTCCCCAGCCCTAGTGTCACCTGTTCCTTGTTTTCTTATTTAACCTATGTATTTAGTGTCATGCATTTCATGTGTTCACCTTGTCTGTTGTCAGACCGTTGTGTGTTTCTGTTTAGTGTTTTCCTGCGTGGAGACTACCTTTTGTCTCTGAGTTCCAGTTTTTTGAGATCCTGTTCTGTGGTCATAGAATTAGTTTGTGTCTGTTGCTTTCTGGAGTTTGGTATGTACTTCATGTTCTTTTAATCTTCATGTTCCTAAGGTCCCCCAGTGGCTAGAAATGGCAATAGGTGTAAACCGAGCAATGGGTACCCTGTTCTGCTTTTGAGAAAATGAAAGCTCAGATGGGCCCGTCTGGAGTCTTGCTCCTAATGCTGTTATAATGGGCAAGGTTACCTCTCCTTTATCGGCTTTGCACGCACAGAGAATTTGGGCTGCTCCATGAGAAAGAGAGAGGCATCACGGCTTTCAAACGAGCAAAGTGGCAGTTGGTCAAAGCCATGCCCCTACCCTCCACCTTGCCCCCCCTTCTCTCCTCCTCAATAGCTACAGACACAGAAATGGCAGGTCCTAAGAAAATCTCATTGTGGGACTGGCTCTAGTGGCTGTAATTCTGCACCAAGGTTGAATTTCAGGAAAGAGACTTCAGATACAGTATTAGGGGACCACTAAGGCCTATATAAAAGTATCCAAAAAGCACCATGTCATGGGACCTTTAAAGCCGACTGATTATATTCTCAAAGGGAGCGGGGAGCAAAACGCCAGATGAATTATGTTATTCAATGTGAATCTAAAAAGCTTTTTCTCTTTCGTCAGATGTGGCTTTGTGTATGGTTGTACGTGTGCAAGAACTATGGCCATCACTGTAAAGTCGTGACGCCGATATTACTTCAGCATGTTCATTGAGATGGCAGAATGGAATGATGCAGCGCATGTCTAATGAGAAGCTACTAGAGGCCTATATAGACTGGTGATGTGTTGTGACAGCTGAGGTGCAAGGAAGGTTAAAGAGATTAAGAAAAGTAAGGACTTGAAGTACAAACTCTTATTCTGTCAAATTCTTGTCAATACTGAACCTTCGCAAAAGATTTTATTTAAGGGCGAACTGAAATAAAAGTATTTAAGCTAAGAAATCAGTTTATCAAAATGTTAAACTATATAGCCTACTATCTGTATAAAGAGTTGGTTCTGTCTGACTATGTGGGTACTGGTTAATTGGGATGGGCAGAAACCAGCATACTTAGCGAGTTAGGCCAACTAAGTTTTACTTTCCAATTGTAAGCTAGTTAACCTAGCTTGTTAGCTTCCACTTTCTGAGAGGAATACCATCTTAACAGCACAAAGGTCTCCCCAAATGTTGAATATTTTTAACGGGCAGACAGCTTAAATTGCAAATGGTATGTAACCAATACGAACTGAGCTAGTAGAAAAAGGGTGACATGCCCCAGTTAGTAGCGCACCATGGAAGTTGTCTCCTAGCAATGCTAGTCCTTGAATGTCAGTCAACTGCTTCCATTTATATAATGGCCACCAAGAGTCCTGAAGGTTTTATGCTCCACTGTATACATAATAGCTGCAGTAAAATTAAAGTTTATCTTGCCTTACACAAAAAAGTGAGGTGAATTTCGGTTCTATTTTAAATGGTTCCAATGGTTATAAACTCTATCAAAAACAGAAAGCCATGCTTACCTGTATTAGGTTGTCCATACCACTGGATGTGTCTGTTAATGTGATCAACTCCTTTTGCATTTGGTCAACCCATTCCTTTATCCTAAGAACATGAAAAACATCAATTAGCCAACCAATCCTCATTTAATGTAAAACCTTTGATTGACCTAGACAATTTAATCAAATTTCCCAAGGGGCTTCACACTCATTCTGTATTAATGAAGCCCATGTGATCACAAGACTTGAGCTTTATTGCTAACTATTATAATATGCTAAAAAGGCCATATAGATTCAGGAAGAGGAAGCATGAAATAATAATGTTTAGCCAAGTGAATACATTGCTCTACTCCACGAGCTGTGCATTAAGTCCGAGAGCTATTCATAGTTGTCAGCATTAGAGTGTCACATCCTCAGGGGTGAGATGGGGGTTAATGTATTCTTCTGATGAGGAAGATGACAGAAAGGGAAAGAGGAAGAAACCAAAAAAAGAGGTACACTAATGTTCCTTTTAGAGCGTATACTTTGCTTTATATGACTTTAACAAACTTCAGCAAGATCAGAACATATTTGCTTTACTTTAAATGTATTTTATTGTTTTGCATTTCAAAATGCTCAGCATTAGTACAACCAGTAGTATTCTATGACACTTATGTGAATGTCTGTGTCCTTGAACATATCAAAACACAGCATGTCTAAACTGTTATAGATGAACTTTCCTGTAACTTCGCCATGAGGATTTGATGACACCAGTTCCTATACAGTATATGGAACTCCCTGGCATTAAGTTCAGTTCAGGTTATGTTAAACCATATCCACCATACCACATCACTGTCAAAACAACAATGAATTTTGGTTATCACAAAGATGTTTATTTTCAGAATATCCATGGTAGAATTACTGTATTTATGTACAATTATGTTATAATAAACTTGTTTTAGGCAAGCCTCCTTATCAAACAAAAGTTTGCTCTTCAGAAGTAGATTATATAGATATAGATAGAAATGTTACTCACTTGCTAACCACACTCACAACAAGGTATGAATTGATCAATGGAACGCTCATGTCTGTACGGTAAAGATGAAACAACAACAACAACCTGTCGGCTTGGCTTATCATAGAAGTGGACACAATGTCACACACAGACTGTCACAAAACTACAAGCAATGCTATAGCTCACAAATGAACACATTATTTTGTTGCCATTACAAAAACGTGTAAAAAGTGTAAAATGTAACCATGTGGTTTCATAGAGGAAACCAAACCCGTTTGTTTTTTGGTCTAGGCTAGCTGTTTCCAGTGTTCAGATTCCTGGCATAAGCATACAGACACGGAAGTGGTATCAGTCTTCTCATCTCACTCTCAGCAAGAAATTGAATGACTATATTTCTCTAAATGTTGAACTATTCATTTTAAACTGAGTTGTAATCATTCAAATTTAAAGTATTTTCCTATTGTACAAGAACTTTCATAAGTGCTGATGTAGAATTGTTTCACCAAATGCAATGTTCACAGGTAATACAATCCCTATTACAGCTACAATAATTTAATCAACCTCCTGCTGCTCAACTGAATAGACAACTCTCAAAACAATTACACTGTATGACACAGGGGGGTTTTTGACATATGAACCCTGTTGATATCTTATTCAAAAAAAAAATAATAAAATACAGTGTAATGTGAGCAGGGTTAGCTCAGACTGAAAACGTGTAGCATAGCCACCACATAGTATATTTAGCCTTCTGAAAGACAGCTGCTAGTAGCTAAGGGGCAGATATAGGATGGGCGTAATGTCAGCACATAGCTCAGCCTCTTTCACCCCCTCTCACTCACTCACTCACTCACTCACTCACTCCCACACTAAAGTGGAGAAGGGTCACTTTGTGACCGCTGCAGAGAAATAATCTGGCACAAATCTATGCTTTGCAGCGTTTCTGCATACCAGTTTGTTTTTGTTGTATTTTGATGTGGATGTTTGTTGGCTAGTTTATAATGATGTAATTTTGTTAAGATTATATATTTTTTTAAATTTTAAAATGATTTGTGTATGTCTTTCAGCAACAAAAGAAAAATTTATTGATTTATTCATTAATGATGATTTCTATTTTAAAAAAAATATCTAAAAACTGTCTTTTAACAAAGTCAGACTAGGCCATCTTTCCACTGGTGACATGAGACTGCCACACTCTCTGCAGGTAAATGATAGAATAAGAGGATTTAATCTGCTACAAGTGACTTCATAATGGATTTGCATTGATAATTATAAAGACTGTACAACTCCAGGGTCGAGATAAGGTCCACTGGCCGTAGCCATGTGACTTTTTCCAAATAAGCCCAGTTGGCATTCAACAAGAAGAGTGGGCAAATAACAACAGGTGTATAATATAATAACGGTGACTGTGTGTGGGTGTATGGTTATGCTTCATCAAAGATGTTCAATGGCATTAATAATTCATTAATTAAATGATTTTTGAGCATGCTACAGCATATTCTCTTCACATCTAATGTAAGTGTAAGGCAAGTTAAATTGCTTTTCTAGATATAGACAGCTCTGGTCATGAACTATTGACACTAATCTTGTGTTTGCAAAGCTTCTTTGCAGTACCTCAATGAGGAGATAAAACGTGATCCAGGTGTGCCTAACCACACTAGTTGTGGCAAAAGTGATTTGTTCCCTCACTTGTCTGCAGCCGCTTCGGGGTATCTACATGTGATAAGGTTGTAATGTAAAACTTACTGATAATTGTTAATTCTACTTACTTTGTGCAAGAATTTAGACATCTCTCTGATTGCAGTTTAATCAAATATCTTGGGTAAATACACAAAGGCTTAGCATAATGCTTATTAGCCACTTCCACAAATAACTTCCTTTTACTCTTCCTCCAGTGAAAGGGCAAACATTCCCTGCATAACTTTAGGATGTGCGGCTTTCTCATGAGTGAAGAAATAGCGTTTGTTTATTAATAGAAGCAGACTAAAGAAATATTCTTTTAATGAAGAAAAGTGCGAAAAAAAAAGTACAAAAGCATTTCATACAGGGATGGAAACTTGGAGAAGGACATGGAAAAATTAGATAGCATCATTACCCCCCTCCCCATTTCTCTCTGTCTTTCCTTGGGGAAATCAGAGAGGAGGGGCAATGTGGAAAGGAAGGAAGCCTCCAAAATGGCTGATGAGCTATGTGGAGCCACTCGGCTGTACAGCAGTTGGTTGCAGACTGCAGGGCTGGAAATGAGAAGAGCCATGAGAAACTCAGCCAAGTGTGAGACCTGCTGGCATTACAAGCCTCTTTCCTCTCACACTTGTCTCACTGAGTCATTACTATCACCCACTTATGAAGCAGACAGTTTTCCTGACAGGCAATTGTTGAAGACCCCCTCTTTTGTTCTTTTTGCCAGTTGTAGTCACTCACTCATATACTCGTTTACTTGACAGTCTGTAAGAACGCAGTGTAGACCAGCCTGCTGCGACATCTGGGGCTGATTGAACTATATTATCTATAAAATTATAAAAGAGTACAAAAGTCCAGTGTATTTGAGGTTAAAAAAAAAAAACAGACACTACATAAGTACACATTTTACTACATCTCGATAACCCTAATGAATTTACTCTTGTGCTACTGTGATGATTGATATTAAGGGGCATTCTTCAATTTTAATTTCCATTTCATCAAGTTTGTGGATCTGGACAGAGCTACAAGTTTACCAAGTATAACAGCATTTACCAAGAGAGGAGAGTCTTAATAGTCACTACTAAGTTGCATGAAATGTAGGATCAAGTTTATTTTGGGGGACTGACCTATACTTGAGACTAAAAGTCTGATATCAATATATATATATATATATATATATATATATATATATATATATATATATATATATATATATATATATATATATATATATATATATATATATATATATATAGGAGACACACACACACACACACACACAGTACACTATATATTCTTTTTTTATCCATGTCACAAATGTATGTAAAACACAATAATGAAGAGCTGGAAATCCCCTTTAAAGAGTTTTGCAGAGTGTTGGGAGGTTTCCCCATCCTTTTCATTAGCAACAGACTTGAAACAGTTATCAATTTGAGTTACAGTTTTCTTTCTCTTATTCTTTCTTGTACTTACTGTGCTGTCCAAAATCATGTTTAGTAATAACTTTGTGTTCCATAATGAACTTAATTGGCAGACTATTACAGCAGGACCTCCAAACTCTCAGTCTCTCACTCCCTTTATTTTTTTTAGACTAGTCAGGAAGTTGGCAACATAAATGTTCTTATAAAGTCAATAGCATAAAATAATCCCATCCTTCATCCTTTCAGTGATACAAGTGACTGCTAGTGCTTGCTGGGAGTGCCCACAGGTTGCAGCAGCTTGTGTTTGACCAATTGGTGACATCTAGTACTGTAAACTCCATTGTGCTAGTTCCAACCAGCAGTGGCTCTCCCAGGATGAAATACAATTAAATAAAAGTAATTTTAAGTGAGGTAGGTCATTCAGCCATGTGGGAAATATCTCTCAAAGCGGGCGACTAAATGTTTGTCAAACTAAGGTAGTTTCTGCTGAAAAAGGCAAGGCTAACAGAAACAAGCTTTAAAGATAGGTAACCACCTGGTAACAACTCATACATCACAATATCACTGTGATACCAAACACGCAGCCCTTGTCTTAAACATGCACTCACCCTTTGGGCCTGGACTGGTTTCATGGTTTCATAATCATAGCTCCTATACCCGTCTACCTCAGCATGTTGTTTGTGATAGTGAAATGTGACTCAATTTGCATGCAGTACAGATCATCGCAGGTTCACTGACTTTAGAGAGTTGGAGACACACTTGGTTGGAGTTTAGACAAACAGATCATCTGATATCAGGGCTCCAAACAATGAAAAGATGACATTAAAATTTCATCAAGTTCTTTCCATGTCCTCAGTAACAAGCACAAATGTGCCAGTGAGTTAAATGGTGTGAAATTAGATAAGGTGCCAGTGAGCGGTGTCAATATTACAGATAATGCAACACCACTTCGATGCAAACCAATTCAAAAAACAGACAAAATAGTCTACATGTTACAGGTATGTGAGTCTTTCTTACTGCTAAATTTGTTCATTTCTCGACTTGACGAGTGAGCATGTCTTAATTTGTGCTTGAACCATGATTGGCAGTGGCCACCCCCTCTCCTTTGGCCTCCATCCCTCTAATGACTGAAAGAGAAGCTGCCAGCTGTCATATGTGTATATGTGTACATGTGTGTGTATCACTATCTGTATGTAACCAAAGCAGTTGGTCTTTCAGGGGGCAGGGGGGGCGTTATCCAGGGTCAAAGGTCACCAGGACCGGTGCAGCTCTTAATGTAATGAAGTACCCACCATTCAGAGTGATGGACCAGCACATGACAAAGCACTGCATAACAATTTAGAGTGTGAGCAATTGGCAGAGACTTAGGTTCAAACCTTAAAGCTGCACTAGTTGATTTGTTTTAATTAATAAGTAACAAATCAGATATTTCCGTCACAAAGAAAAAGTGTGAGTATTGGACTTGCTCATCAGAGTGCCATCCCAAACCAACTTTATAACGTGAAAATATGTCAGTGATGTGTTTATAGCTTGTTGTGCTGCCCAAAAATAGGCAAAAAAAAAAAATCTATTAATGCAGGTTTTATTTATATTTTTATCAAGTGACATACTGCCTAGATGCCGTCCTATTTGCTAGGTAACAAAGTTCAGGAGCAATTACTATGATTATATCGTTATGAGGAGTAGTGCTAGTGTTATCGGCTAATAGTTTATGATGCACAAACAAATCATTGTCTGCTATAATTTAAAATGAAAGAGGTGAATTAAAAAAGATGTTAAAACAGGAAGTGTATCAAATGATTCTTGGTGTACAGTACTAGCTGTATAACACATTTATTCAGCATTATTTGCCACCTTAGGGAGGAGGAAAAAAACAACTTCTAAGGAACACCCTCACTCACCATAGAAGAAAAACAAATAACCTTGCTGTGCCAGTAAGGTACAGACTGTCCAACCGAAGGGTTGAAAACTGGGAAGCGGACACAATCCCAGAATAGAAAGTTTAACTCAGTATTAGAGCACTGCTTTCTTACTTCTTACCCTTCCGGCAGAGATGTGTGCCTGTGGGTGTTCCCCTTTCCCTCGGTTTCTACACTTCAAAACCACAGCGTTTGGCCTTTAGCTGTTGTGCAGCTGTTTAATACACTTGCAGGACAATCGGCTCAGGAAGTGAATATGCTTTAACTTTTTTTGACTCGTAAACTATAAATATTAAAAGTCTCCTGGGTCCCATTTATCAGGAAGCCATTTAGATTGAAGGATAAATCAAGTTAGTTACAGGAAGTGCAGCTTCAATTTACATTCTGGATTCAATTATTTAAAGGCTAATTCTGGTTAATTACAATTTGTGTCTTATTTTAATTGTTTTGGCAATCGTGACTATTTAATTCATGAAAAAACATGGGGGATGAGAGAGTCTTTACAGACAACAATAACACAAACTATTTCAGAAGAGAAAGCAACGGCAGACACATTGATTACAAGACAACTTTCAGTGTTAAACCTTTTAGCCAACATCCACGAGAAGTCCTTAAAGTACTCAGAATTGTTTTTTTTTTTTTATTTGAACATCTATAATTCCATGACAACTGGACATACTCCATCTGCTGAGGAAACAGCTGTGGACCTTGCTGTGTGACTGTTTTAGTCTACACCGGAACATTTATTACAGTTTACACTGACATCCTACACTGGCTAAGCTGTGGGTTTGTTCATTGTCTCATCTACTGGCTGTTTTTTTCTTAAATGTGATCATGATTTTAGAATTATTAACTTGGGGAGTACAAAGTTATCACTGACAGAAATGACAGCCCAAACTATGAAAACAAGACCAAAATGGTGCTAAACCGGAAATATTATTAGATATACCGTACACTGAACTCAAACTGTCCTTGACAAATACTTTGTTTCTACTTTTACTTCCATTCAAGATTTAGATAAAAAGCTGACAGTCTGGCGGTTACAAGGTTTGCATGAGCTTGTAATCCAACTTTAAAAGATGGTTCCCAGATGGAGTTCATGGAAATAAGATTGGGAAGATTTTACCTTCAAGCATTTTCTGCAAAGTCTTGTCTTTACTTTCTTACCAAACTTATTCCTATGTTCATTCTAGAAAGAAAGCAGCAAGGGAACTTTAAATAAATACTCTGCAGACTGTGTTCTTATGCTTTGGGCTGTCAAAATATTGCAAGAGTTTTTCATAAAACACTTCTTCACGTCTCCCTGGCTAGCAGGCACTAGTTGTTTCAAGTCCTCTCATCTAAACTGAAACTCATGGTATTAATGGTCTAATGTCATGCAGCGTGCAATGCATATCCTTGATTAACACAGGAAGAGAAAGGACTACATCTAGGAAGGAGCAAATCAGTTTTTCTTCCACCACAACAACCTTCCATTGTCATTCAGCAGCACAGGTCTTGCCCCAGGTGTGCCCCTGTTATTTCTATAGCTTCATAACTTCTATAGCTTCATAAGTCTTTTTATTTTCAGTTTATTTCCATTTTTACCGAGGGATACACCTGACACTGTGTAAACACCACGGGCTGAGTGAAGGTCCAGAATATTGATCCAGCAATGATGGACGCCACATCACTCTGAACTGGAAAACCCAAAAGTCTGCCTCACGCTGGCTCCGAGGTCCGGCACGCCTTTGTGCGAGCAGTCGCAAGAATCCAGGGCTCAATATCCAGTCTCTGAGTTTCCACTCCAGCACCCTCTTGTCTTGCAAACATCCTCATGCTTTTATACTCAGAACCCAGTCTGCAAATCAACATGATCTCTTAATACCAACCTGCCACAAAATAAAGAAGAAGAGGTTTTAGTTAATTTCCGCCCAGTATTTCCACTCTGTTCGCACACATGGCTGGTGTCAACAAAGACGGATGTAAGTGGACGGACAAGGAGACAAGAGACTTTTTGAATTTAATTTATCGGGAACTCGTGAAGGACATGGCCAACAAAAGTTATGACAAGCCATGGGACGTCCTCCGGAGTAAATGGAATGCGCTCAAACACTGAGACATGTCTCAAAAAAAAAAGAGTTGTCCTGCAGCGGTGCCAGAGGGAAAATAAAAAAAAACGAGATGCATCTGCATCACCATAGCAATGTGTTGACAGCGTCGTTGTTTTCTTATTATAGCTTGATATGTTGCAATCAGCTGGCACATAAGCACTACAACTTGTGCAATATTGATCATTTGTTGGTAGACGGCGCGATCCATTTTGTCTAGAAAAACTTTTGTTTGTTTGAATGTTGTGCAATTCAGTGCAAAAATGAATGGAAACACCTTAAAATGTCTAAAATCAATTTAAAATGCCAATTTAATCACAAAACAGCATGTGGCGTCATTATGCACAGGTTTTTATTCATTTTAAAACCGTTGGATGGAAATACACTTTCACCAGCTTTATTCGCATAAATTTGTTTTAGCGAGCTTCAGAGAAATCGATTGACAAGTGGATGGAAACTTAGCTATTGTAACAGAGAAAGCATCCGACAGCAAAGACTCCCTTCCTGTCTCATCATGTTGTGCAGTCATGGTTTCCAGCACTGGGTGATAGCTTAAATCCTCCTGTGATAGTTGTAATTTGGGTTTCTAATCTTTTCTTAGAGAGACACTAGGCTGACACCATTACAGGAAGCAGAGGGGATGCAACAAAAAAATGGGGATGTTTGAGGATGGCAGCTTGGATGTAATTGAGCCACTGGGGGGATAGCTAATAAGAGCTCTGACTGTAAAGCAAGGCATCTAATAAGCAGCGAGCCCGACAGAACTTTGTGGAAGACAAACAAGTCACTCTCTGCCTTTCCTTCTTTCATCACACTCCTTTATCCTGATTGTGTAAATCTGTCACATTTTGCTTAGTTGATTTCTCTTCCATTGATTGCTTAGGTCCTTTCCAAATCTGCATGATTTTATCCTCTTTACTTCTTCTGTATTCCCCATTTCCCATTTTCTCTCCAAACAAACTCGTAATGCTAGAAA
Organism: Percina caprodes; assembly: GCA_013375575.1. Taxonomy (NCBI): domain Eukaryota; kingdom Metazoa; phylum Chordata; class Actinopteri; order Perciformes; family Percidae; genus Percina; species Percina caprodes. The sequence continues at coordinate 1,606,709 of JABXJD010000007.1, read as the reverse complement.
TGTCTTTCTTTTGGCCTCCCCTTTCCCTCCTCTCACATCACCACAAAGTACAAAAGGAGACAAGTGATATGTTCTCCTTATGGAGGTCAATAACACCATGATTGCAGGCTTTGTAAAATGCCTCACAGCCTCATTATCCTCTATGGCAAGACAATATTGATATTTCTGCCTCTCTTCTGCCATTTTCCTCTTAGTCAAGTCAGAGCCTTTTATTTTACCGCACCCACTGCCTAGACCTGAAGAGCCGTGTTTAAGTAATGCCTTGACAACAGTATTTTCTGCGCTCTATCAAGCACTCATGTAGGGTGTATTGCTGTGGAAGAGCAGATAAGACATTGTATGAGATCATTACCAAATAATAGGGGGTGCGCTGGTGGGCAATCATGCACTGATAGAGCAGCTTTGAGTTACAGGGAGCTGATTCCAAAGAATTTATTTATTAGGTGAAATTATGGCCAAAGACAAACACTTTTGTACTGATTTATTTTGTTCAGTTTAAAGCTACACCACCACTGGCATTTACTATAATCATATAAAAGACAACAAAGCAGCAAATTCATTTCAAAAGCGGTTACTTAATTGCTTTTCTCAATTAACCACCATACTTAGCAACCAAATATTGTAGTTAGTTTGCTTTTAATGACATAATGATATGTAAAGTGTTAAGGTAAATTCCTGGCATCAGTAGGCCTACAGTACATCCCTAGCTGTAGCTAGCTAGCAATTTATGTACCAAAAATGCATTGTGATTTTGGCTATTTTGACTTCTCAGCTGTGTGTGTGTGTGTGTGTGTGTGTGTGTGTGTGTGTGTGTGTGTGTGTGTGAGATTCTGTAAAAAGTGGAGAGGAGAAGGGTCTTTTTGGTTTTTTTTGTTGTATTGAGGTATTTTGATGTGGATGTTTGTTGGCTTAGTGTATAATGATTATTTAGTTGTTTATAAGATTTTTTTGTTAGCAAAAAGAAAAAAATTCCTTCATTGATTTATCCATTCATAACGATTTCCATTTCAAAAACTATCTAAAAAATGGCTATTAACAAAGTCAGACCAGGCCATCTTTCCACTGGCGACATGAGACTGCCACAGAGGGCCGGGGGTCAGACTCTCTGACTACCCTTGCCTACGTTTGACCTCACACTATGGACCACGGCTAGCTGGGACTGACTCGCCTTCCCCCTAGCGCCAACTCTGCCTCGTCCACACCCTCCATGTCAAAAGATATATATGTCTTGACAGAACTAACAGCTCCCATTGTATCACCTCTCCCAGCAGGGTCTGGACACGTTAAAATCAGAGGAAACAGAATTGTTGTGACACCTGCAAGTGTTTGTACTCGCTGCAGAGCAATCACACCTGCTGGTGAGATTCCAGCACAATAGACTACAGAACGATAACAGCGACTAATTACTATTATATCCACTGTTTGCGCACACAAATAGGGGTCAGGTTGTGTCTAAATAAGAAAGAAGTTGACAACTATTTCCTTTTAGAAATGTTTAGGTGGATTTTATGTCAAGTAATGGACTGAAATTAAAAATGAAAAACACAAAGCTTGTAAAAAATGCATGGAGGACATGGCACGCCACATAGAATTAGGGATTTCTTTTTTAGAATAAGATCTTTCCTCACACTGTGTACCATTTACATATACATTGTCTTTTAGTCTTTAATAAAATGTTATTCTTTATTACAATTTGACTGGTTTTGACCTTCACTTACTCATCTTCCCCTCCAGCTGTCTTTCTCTTTGCTACATGTCATTTTGAACTCTGCCCGAATGACTAAACATCCACATCCCTGTCACCTTCACACTTTCCGAGCAAACTCTCTATCCATCCATCCATACATCAACCCTACCCCTTTGCCTCACTACACAAACACACTTCTCGGACAATGTGTATAAATAGAGAGAGATTAGAGAGCACCCCTGGCCAAAATGTCCAATTAATGTCAATCTAGACGCCTACACGAGCAGACTACTGTAAGTGCTGTCTCTCTGATGGCTACATTGTCTAGTGTAGTGTAGTAGTGTAGTCTGGTATTAACAGCTCTTATGCACCAATACAACTCCATTAAGGGGCTCAAGAGAAGCCATCATGGGTCCACTTTTCTCTGCGTCTCTCTCAAAATATTACACATCAGATGAGCATGTGGTGTCTCACTACAGATATTTTAAGCACTTATTGTCTTTGTGCAATCAAGATATGTTGGCTTATTAAGTCCTTTACCACATTTCTAGATATTTACTGTATGGGAAACCTGTATTTAGTGGACACCCTTCACTATAAAAGCTAGCCATTTGCTATAGTAAGATTTAGGTGCAAAACAGTCCCATTTTTCTGTAAGTAATTTATTAGTAATAAAAATATAGGATTAAAGGAACGGTTTTGGAAAATTTTGAAAATTAGCATATTCCCCTTTTCTCTGAGAATAAGATGAAAAAAATCAATACAGTAGTACACAAGAAAGATGAGACACAGAGTTTGATGTTCAACTTTCAGTCACTCACAACCTCTTTCTTCCAACATTATCTACTCCATCTCTACTGCTTACTTTTTTTGCTCTGTTTTTTACATTGTTGTACTTTTCTGACTATTTATTAGTTTACTGACTGTTTATTAGACTCTTAATGTCCCTTGAGACATCCAAAAGGCTTATAGAATCAAATAAGGAAGGAACGACCCATGCCTGACTTACAAAAAAGCCTTAAAACTCATATGCTTCATATGACATTATACAGATGTGCCTCCTGTACAGGATAGGGCTCCCAACCAAACAGCTGTTAGCTATTCCCAAGGTTGCCTAGGCAACACTGCAACGGAAAATTCTTGGGAATTTCCATCTGGCAAAAGGATTGTGGGGATATAATACGGACCGGGTTTGTTTCATTAGTCCAAAATTTCTTTACACATACAAGGTGGGGAGGGGGACATGACTTTGTCTCAAAAGGCATTCAACCAGACAATAAGGCAACACTCCACAGGCCACACATGAACAAGGGGTCCAGAAAAACTCAGTGGGGGAAGTTTTATGGGAAGTCCCCATTCACTCTATACCCCTGTTCTGTATCTTTACCAACGTCTGAGTCGGGACACACACGTCAGACAGAGGCTTGTTTAAATATAGCCAGGGTTGAGATGGGGGCAAAGGGAGTGGGTGGGAAGGAGGGAATGAAGAAGGAAAATTAGTGAGAAAAAGAGAAAAAAGTCAAAAGAAAAATTGTAAGAAAGTGAAAGAAGATAAAGTGAGAGTAGAGCACAAACATTATTCATGATCCTAAACCCTTACATGTGTGTGTAACAACTATAGCCCACCAGCTGCTTGACTAAAGGCAGGAGCATGCCTCCTGAAATATACCTGCTAGCACCAACTCTCTTGTGACCAAGGGGTGCAGATCACAGCAAAGGAAACCCGACACAAGCCTTTGCTGATTATTTCCATCCACTCATTACATTTGATTCATCCTCTTCAAACTTTCCTGTCCTATCAGTGTCATAATCAAAGTTAGAGTTGACACTGGAATCAAAGTCGAAGGGAAATCTAATTTATCAAGATTTTTTTTTTACCTTTTTTATTAGAAGAGACATTTTATACCTCTGTCTCTCCCAAAGCAAAAAACAGAATCAAGCTCTTTGATTCAATCAAGACACAAGGCCTGGAGCTTTATCTATTGATGAAAATAAAACAGAATTTGTAAAAAATAAAATGAACAAAAACAATACTAAAAGACCAATGTGTGATACTATGACTATTCCAGTGTGATCTTCCAGGAATATAGGAACATTTTCTGGTTCAAATCTCTTGGCACCATAATGACACATTAACAAGTTTTCTTTGCTGCAAGCCAAGTTTTAAATCACGGCTCCAGTATTTATCCGATTACAGCATTGCAGGTTACAGTCAGGATCATCTTCTTTATCTCCATTTCTCTATATAGTTTTTATTGTTGCAATATATCATACTTATTGACCAAGCTGTTCAGTAGCAGACATCACATCCAAGCATCTGGGGTCCAGAGGAAGTTTGGCCATGAAATAAGATGCATATGGGTGGCCTGAATGTGAACAGAGCCATATTCATTACAGGCCACTGTCAGTGTCCCAGTGGCAACTGGGATGTGACAAGTGTCAAGACAAAGGCATCCTGCAAGTCAAAGTAAGAAAGAAAACCAAACTACCATCAAGGAAATTACACTAGATTCAGATTAAGAAATGAACCAATTATGATAATTTGCTTTCATTAGAAAGAGGTACTCTTTCTCTCTCTCTATAGAGAGAGAGAGAGAGAGAGAGAGAGAGAGAGAGAGAGAGAGAGAGAGAGAGAGAGAGAGAGAGAGAGAGAGAGAGAGAACAAACAAACACACTGTGAACTGCCCATGTTGCTCTCTGTTCAGATGAAGTGTCGCCTCACATTATGGCCACTGATCGCCAGAGACAAGGAGAACACGTGAACCATGGCTCTTTAGCTGGTTGAGCATGAAATCTAGTTAGCCTTTATAAAAAAAAAAAAAATAAAGTGAGAGTGGAAGAAATGGAGCAGAGGGTGACAGAAACTGTGGAAAAAAGGGAGGACTGAGACAAAATATGTTTGTTGGTAACTAAGGTGAAATCCAGAAAGAAGCATATGATCAAGTCTTGGATTGGATGGCTGAATTCAGCACAATTCGCTGGCACACCATGACACAAAGATTTGGACAAGTCTTGGGTTTTTTGCTGTGAGGGTGGTAATAGTACACATGCAGCAGAATGTCCATAGACATATGGGATCAAGGAGGCCAAGTCGTCTGGATTTCCATGTCGTCTCTTTTTCTCTCCAACTCCATCTTTTCTTTTTATCTCAATGTGGAAGCTGGCGCCGAGATCTCTGGGGCACAAGTCTATGACATCAGACTTTGCATTTCAGATTCGATGATGTTAATCATTTGCCTTCGGGCAAACAAAGAAAAGAAGAGAGAGATGAAGAGATACATAGGGAGCCGGACGTAAAAAAAAGATGGACAGGGGATGAACAAGCCAGAAAAGGAGAGCGATGACGAAGATAGTATGAAGGGGCAGAGGGAGGGCTGTGAGAAATAGAGGGGACATGAATATCTGAAGCAGACAGATGCTGGCATGTGAGGCTAGAGATGGAGCTCACAGATACAGTCACACTTTAAGCACAAACAAATTAAACAATTGAAGCAGCAGTTGACCAGCAACTCATGGGTTCTACGAGTTAAAATTACTGTTTTTGTCAAAGGAGTCTTGTGTCTTTGAAGATAGATAGATGTAACGGTTTCTGTTGCCCATCAGAAAGGGCTTACTGGCAGCAAGGTAAAGTCATACAAATATTTTAAATATAGCGTACTCTTAAACTGATATATATGGTTTTAGGTTGGCCTTTATAAGGTGGCTAAAATACGTTTTGCTGCTGCCCCCGTCCACAGCAGTACATTGCATTTGTGCAGGTACTCCTGCCCCCCAACTGGGGGCATGCCAACCACCATCTATTGTAAGAGACTCACTGTCTATGGCTAAGTACTTCATATAAATAAAAATAAATAAACTATCCCTTTAAGACCTTGCTTATCTACATTTCCTGGAGGTAAACACACTGGGTCAGTCTCTCCATCCCTGCCCTTATAGTTTCTCTGCTTCTCTCTGGGACTTTCACCTTGAGGAGTCAACATGAAGCTTGTCACTCAAAATCACCATCACCACAAGAGTACACCAACACTTTCTGCAGTCAAACAAAGGGAAACAGTAAGAATGGGAGAATTCTTTCATATACTTATTGCGTTCGTACCAATGTCAAGATACATTTCCTCTACGGCAAACAATTACTAATTATTAGTCATTATTACTGATGGCTGAAAAGCAGATGTCAAAATACAGACTCCCTGATATGACTGAGGGATTTCTAGTTTGATTCTGGCATCGTTTTTTCTTCTAAGAGTTTTTTTTTTTAATTCAAACTAGATACTCCGGCCAATCTTGGATTTTGTTTTTCTTGCACGGATTGCCAGTTCTACTTAGTAAGTCAACCATGCCAGTGAAAGTGGGTCTGCAGCTTGCCAAGCCTGTGTGAATATCATGTACACAACCCACAGATCAATCCACTTAGTGCCCATGAAATATAGGGAGTAGGCCGGCCACTCTGCTAGTCTGACATCATTGTTCTTGGCCATTAGGCTGAGTGCCATCATGGCTCACCACCTCTCTAGAGGACTGTACTTGGGCTGCATTCAAAACCAAACGCTGTAGTCCGGCCTCCGCTAGAAGAACCATCTGGAATATCTTAAACCTGTTGATTACGTGTGAGGTTACCAAACCTACATGTTTGTTTAATTCAGGAACTGTGGGTATACCATCTGTTACATCTATTAATGTTGTGCTACAAATATAGTGGTTGGGAGTCAGATGTAGAAAGAGAGAGTGATACCTCTTCTTTTTCTCGAGTTAACCCATCCCACAGGTCAAGTTGAATGTTTTCAGCGGACTGTTTGAGGCACACATACTGGGACAATAAAAACTAGCCTGCATGTATTTATACATCCACATAGAGGGGATTAAGAAGTATTTTTGTCTATATCATGCACACATCTATTACTGTAAAATGGCAGACAACTGCCCCTACAAATAAACCAGTAGGTTAGGTCTGAGTTGGAGTTTTAAAAACACTTAGTTTGTCAAGTGAAGTCTGGCAAAAGTGTCCCAAGTTGCTCACATGGTCTGCAAAATGTTGTCTCAGATTATTGTTTCAATTATTTCCTTGATTCATTAATAAATCATTTGGTCTATACAGTTTTAGAAAATAGTGAAACTGTCCATCAATAGCCCAGGGAGACCTCTTCATAATGCTTGTTTTGACTGACCAACAGTCCAAAAATCAAAAGATATTCAATTTATTATCACTGAAGACAGAGAAAACTACCATATGCACATTTCAAAAGCTGGATCAAGTGAATGTTTTGTCATTTTTGATAGCAAACAATGATGTAAACTATCAACTGTCATGTACTATAAAATGAATCCATTAAAAACCTTCTGAGATGTTTATCCCTGTGACAAACGGTGATCTAATATGCCTATACAGATGCTACAGGAAAAGTTTGGGAACCCTGAGACCTCAATCTACCTTCTGAGATGATTTATTTGACAGCAAGCCAAATGTCACATTGCTGCCAGCTGGTAACAAATGGACAGCAGCTTTACATATCGCGTTTCACAGTGTAAAGTTGTATTCGAAAAAAATGTGCAATCATCATCGCTTGGCAAGACGAATGCGCTTTCTGCTAAAACGCTTCAAGGATAATGTTCCAGCAACTCCAATTTACAGTTAAAATGGAAGCTATTTTAAATACAACTTGTATATTTTAGAGAATAGAAGGCACGACTTAGAAAATAAAGCTTGACTGTGACAAAAAAAAAAAATTAAAAAACTCTGTAAAAAGCCAGGCTGCAATTTCTGCCACACAGCATATGTTATCCAAGACTTTTCAAAAGCCAACAGGCGGTTATTAAGCTGTGTACTCACATCTGCACTGTTGGGAATTGTCCGGTCGACACAGACGAAATGGTTGACAGGAGTAAAAGTAAGCAGACTGAGTAATCCATAGCTTTGTTTATTTCCCCGCAACCAGAATCCAAACAGGAAGAAGATGCACAAAAAGCTTTCACAAATCCACAACGCCGTGCGTACTTCTCAGCCAAACGCCTCACACCGCCATCGGTGCGCGTTTGGAAACAAATCTCATCTGGTGTCTGCGTCCCCCCCCCACCGGTGGAGTTGGTGTGTTTTTTTGGTTCAGCCGTGTGTATGTGTGCGCGTGTGTGTGTGCGCATGTGTGTGCGCGCGCGCGCGTGTGTATGTGTGTGTGTGCGTGTGTGTGTGTGTGTGTGTGTGTGACTATTAGGTCTACAGCGTGTGTCAACAATAAAAGGAGAAAAGGGGAGGGCGCATTTAGAGCTTCAGCTTGAACGGCAGAGCGGTGCCTCTCCACACACTGCAAAAAAAACAAAAGCATCCTCATCGTCATTTAGCAGCGAGGTTCTTGTTTAACACGTGGGAAAGTGTGTTAAAGTGAGTGAAATCTTTTAGTCTTCCATCCATTTAAATCATTTTTCGTGTGTCCTTTTCTGAATGTCGTTGGAGTGATGTGAATTCTGCTTTACTTCAACGGATTAAAACAACTATGTCTGTGATCATTCTGACAAAAATGGGAAAATGTGCAACTAATTCATTCAATGGTCGAATTACACATTTTAAGACAAATTCAAATGTTATAATATGGAAACTTTTAAAGTGTGGATTACTGTAAATGATATTTTTTACAGTGTTTTTTTTTGTGTTTGTGTTTCTGACGCACTAATGGGTTTCCGGGCGCCTCTTTCTCCAACACACGCAGCAACAATTACGCACGACTCTCGCGTCATTTCAAGCACTGGACGCTTTGCACAAACACGGCAAAGTACGAGCCACATTCCCGTCTACTGCACACACTTTCCACTCAGATTAATGGACAGGTCTTTTTTTAATCAACCTTAGGCTATTTGACCTCCAGTTGATGGTCATCACAGGACAAACAACTAATCTGAAGAGTTTAACGTTTTGTTTCTATCGAATATTTTTTAATGTTTGTCAAAACTCTCCAAACTTTCTTACCATGACACATACATTTTCCTTCTAGAATGAGCGTCATTCTCCATATTAATCCTGCAAAAGATGAAACTGAAGGGCTTTGTTCTCCCTCCTCTGCATCCTTGATAACAAGCACCATATACCAGGTGGGATTCGAGTGCAGATGAGGACAACTATGCTTTAATCTACTAACACGTGTTGCTGAATGCCTATTCGGGCCCTCAACCTGACTGCTGTGCATGTCATATTCAGCCAAACATCACAAGAAAAACTCATAATTACCATCTAATAAAATGTTCTCTATTTTATTATGCATATCATTTTAAGCCTTCATTTGATTTGCAAAAGTGTGATGCATCAGCTTATGCAGAAATGTGATAATAAATTCCACTTGCTTCAAGGGCAGTGGCAAATTTAAAATGAAGTGACATTTTCTTTTGCTGGGACAATCAGCAAGGTAAATACCAGACGAATATACTGTACTTTATTATACATTTTCTCCTCAAATCCCCTTGTCATATACAAAACAAACAACCAATTTCCTCAGAGTTTCTCACTTATTATAGAAGTTATTATTCCTCATGTTATTCTTTGTCTACTTGTCTGTGTGTATATGGATGTGTGCATGCATATGAGTTCACTGTTTGCCAACGAGGGTCAAGGCAGACAAACAAGACTAAGTGCTGCTCACCTGCTATTACATGAATTACACAAATAGATTCTCTGTGCAAATAGCTGGCCATGTTCCAACACTCAGGTTTCACTATAGCTCATATAAAAGCTGCTACTCTGGGACCTTTTGCCAGGCACGGCTCAGAGGTTGGGGAGAGGAGTGTTTACAGAGAAACTGTGAAGAGGCAAGGCAGGTTAAGAGCGACTGTCAGCAAGACAGAAAGAGCACTGATGGTTTGGAAATGTATTATAAAGATAGATATATGAGCACACAAAATAACTTACTGTTGTGAGCACATAAATAACTAAATGCCAAAAGCCCATTTTTAAAATATTGTGTTGCCACACGATCCAACAGCAATCCCTCATGCTGCTTCTGTTTTTAAAGCAGGCAAGCAAATGCAACACTCTCTGAAATAGGATTATATGGGATTAGTTTGGTTCACAAAAGCAGCAAATTCCCATAAATGGTCAGATTACTGACAACCAGTGTGGTTTTCACTAATCAATATTTGTGTGTCAACAATAGATCAAATTATGTTACAGAGGTCACTAGTAGTGACAAACCCATTGACCTGTTCAGGTCAATTGAGCGTTTTTTTTCCCCCTCTTTTAGCTCATTGTTTTAAGGCCCAAATTTTTACTGTTTAGGTTCATTGTTATGGCTCTGATCAGCAAAAATGGTCTTACAATCCCCTCTATATGTGACCTGCCCAAAACCAAACAGTAGACAGATAAAGTTATCAACCAGCTGGTGAACACAGAGGAGCTTTTAGCAGCTAAATAAACTAAATGTTATCTTCAGGAGATGGTGGAGAACAAAACAGAGCTCAAAGGAAAATGAGTATTAGGCTTACATCCACCAGGTGGCCAAAAACAATGGACCGTTTTTGCAGCAAACATTTTGACTTGTCATAGAAGGGAAAAAAAATAAGTGAAACTAATTTTGTTCACAATATCTCAGTTCTATCAAGTGTCCCAGTAAGCCATGACAGTGGGCCGGCATGCACAATACCAGGACATGACCTGAACTACAATACATCACCTAAATGGAACATTTTAAAGTAATCTTTTACACCTGTAATGTTTTTTATTCTAAGAGTGTTATATTATACACTGGTGGACCCTGTGCTTCTCAGTAAGTCTCAAAATAAATAGTTAAGTGGTTAAAAACTGACTACAGTTGTGTAACAGTTTTTTGCTGAGCATTTTAGATTCAATTTTGTGTTAAGGTTGTGTGGTTCTCTCGGTTCACTGCTCTTTTATTTGAACATGTGGACCACTAAGGTACAGTTTTTTCAGGTCATGTTTCTACAAAAGAGCAGCAAAAGAGGTTGAATCAAGAGTGCAAGTGTGTGTGTAATAGAAGGCGACAGAGGGGTTGATGTAAAGGTTGAGCTTCTGAGTGAATTAGGAATGTGTGTGTGCCAGGAAGGCAGCAGGTGTGGCCTCTATCACCAGCTCCCGACCCCACCCACCTGTTCAGGGAATTGCCCGACTGCCGTCGCCTAGCAACCCCTTTGCAGTCTCCACGCCGACTCCTCGCAACCAAGCCACAAGGCTGTTGTTTTCCCAACCAGTGAGCGCACATTGCTGTGCGAGTGTTCACAATGGGAGCAGCACAGAGAGGGCAAAACAGCAAAGCTAAATACTCAGCATAGTGAAGAATAAGAAATAAGCTATCTATAGAAAGCTGCTGGGAAAATGAGGATGAGCTTACAAATAGGCAGTTACAAGTCAAATCATTTTTATGATTTTTCGTTTGCACAACCTAACAATCTTAAGTATCAGTTGTCCTATAAGAAACACTAAACCATCCCTTTTAACCTCACCCATTAAGCTATTAATAATGTTCCAACCAGCTCTCCTAAAACCAAGGACAAAAACAAGGAAGTGGTGACTAGAAATAAGGTTTAATTTTAAAAATGTAGCAGCTCATTAAAACACATTTGCAGGGCAAAAGCCTTTGCATTTTATTCAAATGACATGTGAAATGCACCCACGGCCACTTTTCACATCAAATTACACTTAAAAGTCAAGTAGAGAACACAGAGTGTTTTCTTTTGGTCAGCTTCTCTATTTGTGAAGATCTGAGGCTTTATAGTTACTTTCTTAATGCTAAAATCGGTGGGAAAATGCATGCTGTAAGCATTCAGAGAGCAGCTCAAGCTACATGGCAAGATGATATGAAGCATCTGTCAAATCTGGCTCCGGTCTGAAAAGTTAAAATGTCACTGTCACATCCTCTCAAGTTCTTCAGTATTTTGCAAGAGAAACAAATTGATGTATATACAGCTGAGCATTCACTGAAGAGAAAAATCAAGAAACTGCATTCATGCAAAAGTCTAGCGTTATACTGTATTTCCGTTCTTCTTCTTTTGCCAGACTGCCAAGCACAGTTCATTTATTAATTTTGCATTACCCTGACTACAAATTATTTCCAAGTTTAATCGACATCTCCCCCGCACAGTGTCTTCCTGGAAAGATTGGACATGTGTTTTATATCCCTATAAGCTGACACCGATGTATTCTTCATTGTCAGATCCAACTGTTATGAGAAAGGATGGAACGATGGAAGATGGAAAAACATTTCTATAAAAAGGAGATTAGGATGTGATTAAGGTGGATCCAGTTACGCTGGATTGGAGGCTCTTTTGAGGAAATTGTGGTCAAAAGGGGCTCTACTCGATATTCAGCACACTAATAAAGCAGTAAACACATATTTGATGTATAAAGATATAAAGATATAAGCAGAGAATGAAATCACACCTAGGGATGTAACGGTATGAAAATTTAACCTCAGGGCCAAACCAGTGACCAAAATTATCACAGTTTTCAGTATTATCGCAGTATTTTTAGAAGTGGGTTATCCATCGTGATAATGATATTTAAAATGAAAACGGTAATTGTTATCGTCAACATTTTTATAGTATCAATCTTACTCTCGGCAAAAAGTTTATTTCGTAAAATGAACTATTTCTAAGACTGAGTGAAGCTACATACAGTTTTTCTACACTCTTTTTAGTCGCTGTTGGACATCTCCATGTTTGTCTTTGACTGACCATCAGTAAAGCTTTTCTAGGTCACCACATCAGCCCATCTGTTTTCTTGCACCGCAGTCTCCTCCTTGGTGACAGTCTGCATGGTTGCGCCTTGTTGACTCAGTGAAAGAGATGTGATGGCGAATGTGTGTGATATGATGTCTCACTCGGGACAGGGGCAGCCTCAGTCCCCTCTGTGCACTGACTGATCACATTACTATTAGCCAAAGCTATTCTGTCAGGAGGAGAAGTTATGGCCCAACAAAGGAGAGCCTCAGGGTGAAACAGGAATTCAGAGGAAGTAGGCTTTAGGGGGGATCCAAGGTGATTGGACATGAAGGGTCTTAGCTGTCCTGTTACTTTTTTTTTTACTTATAAAATTTTGGTTTCTTTCAAAATTGACTTTTGTACTTATTAGTGTTGTCATTTGAAAGATACTTTAATTCTCAATAGAATGAATGCTGCAAGACACAAATACAGCCTTTGCCTTAGCAACATGTACAGCAGTAAACTGTCACATAGGCCTATGTAACAAGTAGATCTGATGAATCTTGTATCCTACTATTTAGGCTATGTTATCAAATGTACTTTCTGTCACAAATGTATCCAATCTGCCCAACCTTTATGATTTACAGCTTTTTTCTTTTGCCATTTGCCAGGCTGTCCTGGATATCTAATTCACATTTATCTTTCCAGACTATAGCTTCATCTGATATCAAGACACTAACATTAGTCATTGGTTATTGACAGCACATCCCCATCTGTGTATCGTCGTCCATTTTGGAGAACAAATTTAGCCCAACAGGAAAAAAAAGGCTGTGGTTATTAAATCAAATAATGGTTTCTACTCTCCTGTTATCTAACATGTCTCTCAGTAAGTGTATTAGGATATCAAATGGTTTGGTACATGTAGTTTATCACTGGAGATGAGAAATAATCTACAACATCAGTTTCCTGTATAAAACCAGAGTATCTGGGATTTCTTTGTTAGCATGTTAATGTGCTAACAATGACAAAGCAAACATTCTGATGTTTAGCAGGCACAATATTTACCATGTCCACAATCTAAGTGGTGGAAGTGTGTTAGCATGCTAACATTTGCTGATTAACAGTAAACACAAAGTAGTTGAGATGTGAATGTCATCAGTTTTACAAGTATTTGGTTTTAAACCAAAGTATTGGTCAAACTGAAATGTTTACTTGATTATGGTAGATGAAAAGTCACACAATAACAAGTCATACTAAACAGAATATGTACAGTATGTCCTAACCAAATTTCATGGCAATAAATCCAATAGTTGTTGACACATTCCACTTAAAATCACAAATGTCAACCTCTTGGTGGCATTAAAAGAAAAATCAGGGGATCACCAAAGCCATTAGCATTCATCATCTGGGAACCATATACAGCATATCTGTACCAAAATTTGTACCAATCTGTCAGGTAAATCTTGAGATGTGTGATAGGATGAGGGAAAGATTTGACCTGCTGAGAAAAGGTCAGGGGCTCACCAAAGTCAGTAGGATTCATTGTCTGGGAACAATGAATATCTGTAGAAAACCTTGTGGCAATCCATCAAATAGTCAGAGATTTTCTAAGACTGGACCGATGTGATGGACTGACTGTCAGACAAACCGACACTGCCATCCATAGAGCCATGCCACTAACCTGATGAGCCAGATAATCTGTTACACAGAACCATCTGAGACGTCATTGGTAAGTGTGTATCATGTTTGCCATTGTTGTTAACGACCTGTCACGTCCGTCACGCACACGTAAACCATGCCCGTAGCTGCAAGTAGCTCCTTACCGGATGCTGATTGGTTCAGTAAGCTGATAGTTCAGACAGAACGCATTACTTAAAGCCGGACAAAATGGATTTTCATGTGATCTTTGTGAGAATACAGCTGCTGTGTGGAGGTAACCATGCTGCTAACATGGATAAAAACTACATTTCACTAATTATTCATTTTCACTGTATCCGTTTGGTCACAGTTATTATCCGTTGAAATCCCCTTGCAACAAGAAAGAAAGCCTCAAAAGAACAAATATTTCAAAACGTCTCAATAAAATGTTGACAACCGCTCTTTGGAGCTCCAGGCATGGTCACTGAGTGTGTGAACCTTGTCTGACTTTGGATAAGCTGATGCATCGGGCAACGCCGCCTGATGTGGCCTCGCCAAATCTCTGTCGGTTTGATCAGCCTCACTGCTCAGTGAATCACTGACGCAGGACGTTTCCAGGCCTCTGTCTGACGCAGACAACATCTTTGAAGGCTGAAGAGGGGAACAAACACATCTTTAGTAGCAAAGGATCTAAGAGGTCCATCAGAAAGAGATAGGGAGAGAACAGGAGGGGCAGTTATTGAGAAGAGGGATGGAGAGGTTAAATATGAAAGACAACACAGGAACATAAAACGGTGGGGGAGACAGAAAGGGTATAATATAGACAACAGAGCAGGATCCGGCAGGGAGAGGCTTGGAACCTTTTGATCAAATTTTGAACGTATTCAGCAAGAAGCATGTGAGAAGTCAACCAAGCCATGTCTTTCAACACCATTCTCTCACCACCAAACACTTCTGAAAAGAAATGTAGGACGTATAAAGGTTTTATCACAATGCAGTATAAAGAGAGGGGTGACAGTAAAACCGATAGTAAATTAAATAACATTATCAAATGAATACTATAATTTATTAATTTAAAGTAGTTAATTGACACAAAATAATACACTTTTTTTGTTGTTTGGTAACTCTCATATCTGCCTGCTAATTCAGCCAACAGTCAGTTGGTTTAGCTTAGCATAGCTCGGGACAAAGGCTGGAAACCGTGGGAAATAGTTAGTCTTTATGGTTAGCTGAACAAACAAAGACTGCTGGCTGTAGTTCCACATCAGAGTGGTATTAATATTTCTATCTGACGTTTAGCAAGAAAGCAAATAAGCCTATTTCCCAAAACTATTCTGTTAAAGACTTTTTCCAAACATGGTTCAAATGTAATTTATTTATAATTCAGTCTCTTCAACCTAATGCAATGGGACTCTGTGAATATTTTAATACAGTCAGATGTCAAACTTTGTGAATACAGCTTGTGGCAATGCCTCAGTGCTCTTCTATATTTAAAAGTTTTTTTCTATTTAAAAATACAGTTGAGACTCACTGCTGCTTACAGCTATCGCAGCCATTTATGGGGTGTGCAACAGGTGTCCATGCAAGGATTATAATTACACCAGATCATCAACCATGATTAAGAGTCCCAACTTTAGTCATCATAATGCCTCACAACAGATTAGGGTCTTTGGACACCATGGAATAGCAAAGTGAATCACCCAAAAGAACTCAACTACATGACTCTATTATACAATGGTGAAAGTGGATCCATGTTCCACTCTGAGGCCTTTTCAAAAGGCCCAGATACGCACTGATGATCTTTACAACAGTGGTTTGGGCTTGGTTTCACATAAACACAAATATAGTAAAATGTGGCTTTGTCATTTTCTTTGCTGCCATTGTTGACTTCTCTGTACTTTGACATTATCTAGTTAAAGCAAAATTCGGAAGCATGGATTTACACGTGAGGAAATAATTTGATTTCATCTCTCGTGATGTCATTTCTCTTATAAACCTACAGTACTGTATATCTAAACAGCAACTTCTGACCGATTATAGGATTAATAATAGCTTTCCTTTTTGAGTGCAAATAGGCTCCAAGATGAGATCAGAAGTACAATCGGAATATTGTGCCAAGAATTATGATGGAAGGGTTCTGAGATGGTGTGAGTTCTTTTTGTAACAGACTCATCAGACAGAAGCAGGTGGTCTGTAGTTGCAGCTGCAGAGCCACCTCCACACACACACACACACACACACACACACACACACACACACACACACACACACACACACACACACAGATAATGTCTGTCTCTGAAAATAAAGAGCAACAAAAGGAAAATGCATGCTAACATTCAATGTATTTATAACTCTGACCTTATGTTTTTGACAGAGGAGGACTACATTAAGTCAAAGCTCCACGAGTCATCTCAGAGTGAGACCATTGGGAGACTCTGCAAAATGGGTTTCTTACTCCCCCTGCAGGAAGAATTGTAGAACTGCTGGCACTCATATTTCAACCCAAACTTTAAACCCAACCAAGTGTGCATAAATACTGTACAAGTATGTAGAATATACAAATTGTCTACGAGTATGAGTTAAAGAGAAATAAGCATCTGACTGTTAAGTTTGAGCTCCCATCAAACAATATGCTTACAAATGTGTCTGCACAAAATGTCGAACATTTTGAAATTATACATGATATTAGTATTTAAAGTTTAAATTAGGGTTTAAACTTCTGAAATGTGATGTACATTATGATGACAACACAGTAGCACAGGAGGAATGAAAGTAAAGTGAGCAAATTAATCAGAAACACAAAACTGTTATGTTAAATATGTTAAATAATAAACAAATGCTCTAAAGTGCAGCACCAGAATGTTTTGTGTAAATCTAAACACGTTTCTGGTAACATTTGTACAAATTATAGAGCATATTTTAAGTAGTTTAAGCAGTTCATCATCAGTCACAGCAACAAAAATACTTAATTTAACATGCCAAACTCAAGAATTTACCAACACATCTCCAGTCGTTTAAGCTGTTGGCTGCAACTCAAAGTAACAATAAATTCCTTTTCATCAGCGTCATTGTTTATTGCAATGTTGCACTCCGGTTTCTGACGTCACACAATTGTAAGCTGGCCATGGCTTGAGCTCTGATAAATCCCTAAACACATTGCAAACCAGCACAACACGCCTACTGGGGTTATCTTTCAAAGCCTTCTTTATCCAGTGGAATCTGGTTCTCAAAATAAAGGTTGACTCTTAAGAGATTTGAACAGAGGACAGTACTCAGCTGTTCACTACTACTTTGTCTTAAATCTGAATGATTCATTTCTGTTAGAGCTGGCCATCCAACAGTGGCGGGCTGTGGATTTTACACCTGGGCCTTTAGTACTCTCTTGTTGTTGATTTTAAAATCAGTGATCAAGCCAGGGGTGTTTAAGGACGTGGCTATGACGTGACTGCCAGTGAAAGAGTGTAATATAACGTAAAATTGTCACAATCCGCAACCAGGATGGCTGCGCCCGTAACGGATAGCAGATCTCCACAAACCAATGGGTGACGTCCCACATGCTCTGTCCACTCATTTTACAGTCAATGGTCTGAAGGCCCCAGAGTAGATTTTTCACCCAGAGACAGCACAAAGGGGAAATCTGATTGGATAAATGCTCTAATTTATGAAATGCACTGGAAGCCGCCCAATGAATGGAGAGAGTAGCAATTCAATTAATTAATTAACTCATGGGAATGGACTTTGTAAAATAAATGTGGAATTAGTAAATATACTGTATATATTTTAGAAATATATAAAATATAAAAAAATATAGAATTATAAAAATATAATTTTCTGATTCTGATAATGTCTTGGACTTGCTTGCCTTGAAGGCCCACCTCTGCCATCCAACCATCACTGTTGACAAAAATATGAAAAACAATCCTGTGGTAAAAGCAGAAAACATATATTTAAAATGAAACTATAACTATTTCAAATGAGTTTGTCCAATTGTTCTTGGAATATTAAAAATCAATGCTGACATTTTAACAAATAAGTAATGTTGTTGACACATTTCTAATCTTTGAAATATGTGGCCCTCCACCGCTGTCCTCTCAAATGGCTTTGAAACATCCGTTCCAAATAACTCACAGTACACAAATCAACACTGCCATGTTAGGACATAGGGGACCAATGCCACTCATGATTTATAAGACCACTTAAAAAGTACACACAATGAGGCAGATACTGTATGTACTCTGGCTAATTGTTTCTATGACTTTCCAGAACAACAAAGAGGACATATATCAATTTTACAGAGTGAGTAAAAAAAGCATAGGGTCATATGTCTTTGGAAACAAGCACTGGAGAACAATGTCACTGTTGTCCTAACCTTGCTCAAGGAAAGAAGAGGACAAGGAAGAAGGAAGACCACCCATCAGTTGTATCTAAGAAAACAAATAAAAGATGTTATTTTACCTAGCTGAAACAGGAAATGAAATAAGGTTTTGAAAAACAACGCTGGCTGAATTCCATGCATCACTTTATCAAACTCTAATGTCTCATCATGGGACACTTGAATTGAACCAGAACCATTGTTAATGTTATTAATAACATGTGTTTTTCTCTGCTATAAAAAAGAATATGAAATACCTGAAAGCATCTAAAACACAAAAAGAGCGGCAGGAAATACAACCATGTTTGATCTTACAGAAATTACACATTACTGGAAACATTTTGGTCTGCCTTTGCAAATGCACCATGGACATACAACATACAGTATGTGAGCATGAAGATGGATGGAGAGATGCTGCAGGAGAGAGGAGAGCTGTCAATCAAATACTCCCCCTCATAGTCTTCAGCAGAGGTGTGAAAAAACCTGTGCCGGTGTCCCACAGCTATGTTGGTCTTATACATTTCACTTGTAATTCTTTCTCAAAATGAAAGCACATGGCACCATCTTGTGGTTATATTTTGTTATTTCACATCATTGGCATCATATCCAACCAGCTATGAAAAAAAGTAAAAATAACCCAAAATAATTTTTCAAAATAAAACTGTGTTGTGATAAATAATGTAATACACAACATTCCGTTTGTACCGATATTTAATATTTAGACATGGGGCAACAGCCATTTTTACAGCACAATTTGCATAATTTATCAATACCTTCTGTGTACAATCACAAAACCATGACAGTAGATTTTTTTTCTGTTTACTTACAAGTGAAAAACCATACAGGTTTTACAAGCATAATCTTTGTACAGTCAGCATACATCATCAATAACTTTAATAGGTTTTCTTCATAATTTCACCCTCTATAAGTTTAATTTTCTTCTATATCTTTCTCTACCTCATTCAGATTTTTTTCTTTAACAATATCTGGACACAAAAATAGTATGAACCTCCAACAAAACATGCAACATCCAGTGTGAGCACATTTAAATTCTCCTGCAACTGCTTGAGTTGATAAGATATACTTCTGTGCAGATAGACTCTGGTAAACCTTAAGTGTTTGGTGTAAAGGGTCGAGTAAATCTGGGTCCCTATAGACAGACATAAGGTTGCTTCTCAGTCCATCCACTGTACATTGATCAAGAGAAAAACAACTTCCCTTTTACTTCTATGATCACACACCTTTTTTATCTGCTAAAAGACCTATTGCTCCCCAAACCCCAGTATAAAAAACTATGTATTTACAAGGACAGAGAGATAGCATGTGTCTGTGTATGTGTGTATGTGTGTTTGTGTGTGTGTGTTTGTGGTGTGTGGTGTGTGTGTGTGTGTGTGTGTGACCGTGTAATTCTTTGTGTATTAAGAGAGATTTTAAAGGAAATATTTTTAGACAGACAACACTTAAAAGAATAGATATGCATTAGAGCCAATGGCATGCATGGACTTGGCATGAAGATGCTACACACAAGCACATGGGTATAAAAATACAAAAAAAAACAAAAAAAATAACACACACACTGACTCATTTCAGGAATAAAGTCCATCGATTAAAATGTTGTCTTTTTTGGTGATTTCTTACACACATACTGGAAAATTTAACTATTCAATGCGGGAATGCATAAAAAGATGGGAATAATTAGAATAGAAATGCTTGTTTTTTTCTTATCGTGAACTATGTGAAATTTAGGATCCATGCATGTTAATTTCCGTATGTGAGAGTGTGTTAGTGAAAGTGGGTTCTCTGAGTTTTAGGCCCTCTTAACCTTGTAAACAAGCACTACATTGTGTAGAAAAACAAAATCCCTTACTTATTTTTATGTACACCTGATATGTCCTGTAAACAAATATAATACAACATACGAAGTAGTCTCACAGACAATAAATGAAGATTCATATAGTGATACAAAATACAATGTTAAACTAAACTAAATCATATTGATGCAATAATCATTTCATGGATGACATTAAAACACAACAGTCCAAAAGAAAAATCAATACAAATGTTTTCTCTCCGCTCACATTTCTGGCAAGTCAAGATGCAGTTACCACTTTTTTACAATAGATGTAGAATAGAAACCGCTGAGATATTAACTTTCACTGCTACATTGGACTAAAAATGCTGAATGAACCAGCTGTCCTGCCTCTTGACCCCTGTACAAGTACACACAATTACCTTTTTCAAGACATAATGGACAGAGTTAACTTTTAAAGACATAACATTGAGTGGTAATATAAACACATAGAGAAACATCAACATGCTTCTGGAATAGCATTGTTGTATCTTAGAATGGTAATAGTGCTTTTCATGGATGGTTTCTGGCACATTTGTCTTTTGTTCGCTATAATATCTCCTGATTTTGTCATAGCTTTATTTTACCTCTCTACTTCATCCCCGTGAAAAGACAAAATCTCTGGCTATCTAATTTTTTAGCAGGATGATGATGATGTCAGTTGTACATTCTAAGCAGAAAAAAAGTGCAAAATACCACAAAAGCGTGCATTGTTGAGGTGACTGCTCCCACGAACAAAAGCAGGACTGATATACGATTCGTAATGTACCTGGATCTCACAAAAAAAAAACTTAAATCTCATACGGTAAAGGTCTCACATTCTAAGGGGCATCATGGGTAAATAAAATCTCTATGTCACAATCATCAAGACTTGATTGTCTATGATAAAGATATCTATTTATATATATATATATATATATATATATATATATATATATATATATATATATATATATATATATATATATATATATGTTATTATTACTTTCCAGCTATGACACTTCACTATTTACAAATCGAACTTTAAAGGTCATTTTCTTTTGTGCAGAACATGTGCCACTGCACACCAAATAGATAGACTCATGCGCACAATATACAGTGTCCAATTTGATATATATATATATCAATATTGATCATTATCAAACAATAGTTGTCATTTCATAGAACTGAGATACAATTAAGGAAAGAAAAGATGGGGTCCAAAGTGAACAAGGGGATGTTTTTGTCAATAAATTTATGCCTGCTGAGATCATTTTTTTTTTTTCAAAATGGAATGCTAGGTAGTGTGTTATAAAATATACTATGTTTCCTGTTTGTAAGTACTTAAATAATTGAGGAGAAGACGAATGATAGAACTCGACCCTAATATTATAATACAAAAATAAATATGAGGTCTCCGTAGCGGAGTCTGTAATATTTCATTCCCAAAATGCTTTGTAAATCAATAAAACTCTGCGCTCATAATAAAGCAATGAGGAAAATCTTTCATGGATAAAATATCTAAATACATAAATTAGAATCCACAAGTGTGTCCATTCCCTGTAGAATTAAATTGTCTCTTCTGCATGAATGTGCAAATTAGTTAATAATTGTGTGTGTGTGTGTGTGTGTGTGTGTGTGTGTGTGTGTGTGTGTGAATTAAAGTGTGTAATACCTGGTTGATTCCGTGCTTGACCTCTGAACTCAGCACCTGTGTTCTTCTCAGCCCTGGCCACACTAACTGTACACTGTGCGTCCTGTAAACTTGTGTTCATTTCCTGTAAATGCACAACTACTTCCTCCTAACTTCCTGCATGACAGAAATCATCATCAGGACGAAAATACGCATCTTCAAAAACTCTGAACCCTGAAAGAAATATTAAAGTAATACATATTTTGCCCCCTCCCGTACCCAAACCACCCTCTCCCCTACCCAACAAGAGTGGATCAGTCTTACAGATGTTGAACCTAAGTGTTGAAATCTGTTCTTCTCTGCTTATTTTGTTTTTTAGATTGAGTCTCCTCTATGAGTGGATCTGGGCGGTGCTGGTGAGAAGCTTGTGCCAGCTCACCACTCGCTTGCGTAGGTCCACTTTGTCCAGCCACACATAGGCCTCCCCTATCAGGGTCTTCTTTACAAACTTGCCACCATTGGACACCAGGAACAGCTGGTGTGAAAAGAACAGAAAGCAGTAGGTCATAATTGTGGATTTAAAGGAATCAACCAGGTTTAACAAGAGATTTGTGTATACAGGAATATACGTTTTAAGTTAGCTGTTTCCCCGTTTCCAGTCGTTATGCTAAGATAACCTAACCGTCTCCTTATTCATTCGTCTTCATATTCAGCAGACGTACACAAGAGTGGTATCAAAACCCTAATCTAACTCCTGGAAAGAAAGCTAATAATCATATTTAAATTATTAAACTTTTCTTTGGCTGTTAGTGTATGAATAATTACAGATTGTATATATTTTTAAAATATTTAGCTCTCATCTTGTGCTTGTGTCACAGATTACCTGTAGAGAGTGTCCGGCGGGGTTCATACAGAAGCGGAAAGTTTCGTTAAAAGATGGCTCCCGGTCATGACGACACACTCTGGTCTTCTTCTTGATGATCCTTTTCTGGGTGGCGATGTTCACCACATAGAGCTTCACATAGAGATCTTTGGACACACAAACACACACACGCACGCACACATCGATGTAAAGCTGACATCATACTGAATGAATGTGATTTTGGCATTTTATACAAGATATACTTTACATTACATGGTATGTTGTCTGTGCATTAATTCAACACACCGTCTAATCCATCTGGATATTTTTACTAGTATAGTATTTTTTTGTAGTGATTAATCATAAAATAAAAGCATATAAACTAAAATAAAATAAATCCCTTTTTATGTTGAATTATTTAAACACACAACCTACACCCAGGCCCTTATGTCCATCTCCATTATACCCATGGAGGGTAACACTAGTGATCTAATTTGTAATTGCGTCTATACAGACAAAATGTGTAAAAAAGTAAATTTAATACTTGTTATGTTTAAGTATGTAGTTTAAGATGGGTTCTGGTCATCAATATTGGAGTGGGGTGGAGGTTTTTCTGAAGCCAGTAAAAAAGAGGGGCTTTAGAAATAGTCACAGATGCACATAGCCAACAATAAAGTGATAGTGATACATATACTGTGCTTTCTACATATTTTAAATATAAATAAACTATTGTGTGCAGATCCAATCTGGAAGGAAATGCAAATCAAACAAGTGGCAGGCAGCTTGGGTATAAGGATGTAAATATTATTATAAGAAAAGGCGAGGTGGTTGGTAAGCTGCGCTCTATCGAGGGAAAAGAAGTCAGATTTTGTGATTCTGTCCAGTGTTGACAAAATCAGGGTTCAAATGCAATTTAAATAATATTATATATACTGTAGATAACACTGGTTAACTAACACAGTACACCCTGTGACTAAGGGGGATGCTGGTTTTCTAAACTACAACATAATGTATATGTGCATACCCTGCACATATACAGTATATTGCAGACAAGGTTAAGTAAATGTCTAATGCTGCTTTCCAAGAGAAAATTGGCTGGAAAACACTATCACAACACCTGTGGTTCTGCATTTAGAAAACCTGGGATGTCAGATGTTCTAAACAGTGTGGGCTGTGTGGGCCTCCCAGCTGTCAAATATTAAAATGATGAAAATTATATATATATCACATATAATTGTCTTTGAATGCTGTGAAAAGACTTTGAAAACTCTTGACATAAGTGGTGAACATAAGTGAAAATAACAAACTAAATGGTATGTAAAGTAAGCACTGCATGATTAGACCCCAAATTATTGACTTAATCAAAATTATTTTTTAGTGTGTATGTAAACATAAATGGGAAGTTGTTTTATGTTACCAGGCAGGTGGTCTGGAGTCTTGAACTTGTAGGTGATGTTGCGACATTGAAGAATCTCAAGGACCAGTTGCTCACCCTCCGTCTTACTCTCTTTCTTCAGAGCAATCTTTATCTCCCCCATTACTTGGGACTTACCTGAATACACACACACACACACACACACACACACACACACACACACACGCACACACACACACACACACACACACACACCGATTGAATCAGCTAGGCACAGTGAAATACATACTACATGCTACTCTGTTCTATTCTGCGTGTGACTGCCCTCCACTGGACACTAAGTGTACTCTCATGATGAATAATATCAAGCATAGCCTGCAAGCAATCACATTTATTTGTTTAACAAGTATGAGGGGAAGTTATTAGAAGCTCTCCCTGACTTCTGGTTGCCTTGGAAACTGAATGGAATTGACAGTTTTTAGAGCTGGGCCAACAAGACCCTGGCAAACGGTACGGGTAGCCTCTGTGTGCGTGTCTGTGTGCGTATGTGTGTGTGTGTGTGTGTGTGTGTGTGTGTGTGTGTGTGTGTGTATATGTGTGTTTATGCTTAGGAGAGGGTGACACAAAAAGACTGAGGGAATAGGGAGGAGATGTTAAAGAGATGAAGATGCCATGCAGATTAGAACAAATGTGTTAGTATTTTCTGTGTGTGTATTAAGCTTTGGTCTCACACGTTGTTGTAAATGTGAAAGTCAGATAAAAAACCTCTTAATAGCTTTTAAAGGTCTTCTGTACACCTTTCAATTAGTCATAAGTACTAGACTCAAAACATCACAGACAGGCCCGAGAAAATCAGCAAGAATGGATTAATGAAAATAATCTGTAAATTAATTAGTTAATAGGTCTATGTATACTGGAAATATTTGTAATGGAAACAGTTAAGACAAAATACAAAATGCAAGAAAACATGTTACAATAAACAAAGAAAGACAAAAGAGCGGAAAAAACAAAGTTAACATTCTATCAATTAATTAGTAATTTAATTTCACTATATTTCCTATTTCTTGAGGCTGGACATCTGAATGTAAATACTGTACCGGATAGTGGTAAAAGTTCAGATTGCTTTGTTAGAATTCAACAATTGGAAACTTTTCAAACTTATACATTCAAATCACAATCACCTATTCAGCCCTAAAATGTAAAAAAAAAAAAAACATTTATAGTATTAGTGTAAGGGTTTTTAATACTACAAGGCATCAAGACAAACAAGTATGAATGTACCCATACACATACATGTAATGCATCTCTAACCTTCAGTGTCACTGTGTCCCATTGATGATTTCATCACGTCTGTGCCGTTTGGGATCTTTCCACTAAAGAGAGCGGGGGAAAATTAGTATAATGTATTGTTCTGTATATCTTCTGGACAGGTATCTGGGCGTAGTCAAAGTAGTAGTAGTAGTAAGCATATATTTATTGCACATCCAAAAGGTGGAACTGAGGCTTTTTAAGATTTTAAGTACTGAATACGCTGACTCACAGTCGGGGCACTTGGAAGATGGCACTGTCCACCTCGTTTGTCTCTCCTTCATCGTCCAATAGGCTGTAGGCGCTCCCACTCAGGCCGCTGTCCAATGAGGCTGCTGTGACCGGGGCATCACTGGATCTGTAGCTCGACCGAGCTGTGCAGAGATACAACCACACCCATCATGACAAAGACACAAGAAGAAAAATTGCACCTCTGCCGGATCCAAAATTGTAAAAACTAGGGCCAAGAAGAATTAGTTAATATCTGCAGCAACTAAAATCCATCATAATCAACTTAATACTTTTTTTTTAGTTTGGCAGTCAAAAGGGAAGTTTTATTTATAGCACAAAAGACTGGGTTGTAATGAATAGCACATAAACACTGTGGATCAGCAAGAAGCTTATGGACAAACAGTGTACTTAGAATCTTTCTCTCAGACAAAGACAAGACAGTAAAACTCACACATAAAGCTTTAACATGAAACAGACAAATACATCCAGAGAAACGTCACATATAAATGTTTATGCAAATGTAGACCAAACAAGAGGCACGTACACCCTACTGACATTGTTAGTCATCTATATGGACTATTAATAATTACCTTATATCTCAATCTCAACATTACTTTAGTGTAAAAATCAAATTACATGAAAATAGTATAAGTTTAAATGATGTTTTTGAATGTTTTAATACAACCTGTTTACATGCAATATATTTTAGATGTAATTCTTTATGACATAAATGTTTAATTGCCAACATTGTATTCTCAAACAGCGGATCAGGCAGTGTGAGTATGAATGATTTGAGATGCGTGGATGTGGTGCAGAACAGAATCCATGCCGACACGTTTATTCTTTAGGCCACTCAACACGTCATTGATGGATGGCTAAAGCTCACTAATACCAGTTCAATGAAGCAATTGGAGAGTCGTGATGCAGCCGATGTATCAGCGGAACAGTGGTAATGCTCAGTGAATCATACAGTAATTTAAGACATTCATTTCCTGGTATTAGTAAACTGTGTTGGTGGCCAGTAAGAAAGCGTGTCTCGCTGCATGAATCTCTGGTAATGTGGCTGAGTGCAACTTTCTCTCTTTCTCTCTCTTCCTGGCTCTCTAATTAGCTTGTAAGACTCCCCTCTCTCTTTCTGCAGGTGTGCGTTAGTAGCATCACATCCTCTCTTTCTTTCACTCTCTCTCTTTCTTTCCTTGCTCCATCTGTGCTTCAGTCACACGACAGAGAGGAGACTCTTGGGCAAACTCTCACCTCCGGTCCTCTGTGGCCTCTCTTCTGACACGGCTTTCCTGAGGGTCAGGTGTCTGCCGTCTGCTCTGCTCCCTTTGGCCGACACAACCGATGGCAGGGCAGGTAGCCAATCAGACTGGGCTCTCTGAATGGTGAGCACGCCCACTACGCTGTGTCTCTGGTGCCTCAGTGAGAGGCGGCCTCTTTGGCCTGGATGTGTTTGTTTTCGCAGGCGTAGGTCAGGTGTCAGGGGGTCAACGGCAGGAAACAAAGGTCATGGGGTCGAAGTTTAAGATGGTAGGAGGGAGGAGCGAGATGGAGATTCAGAGAGTGGTTTATCTTCACCAAGGTAACCAGCTTCACTGTCAATCACAAGCAGCCACAGTGTGCAGTGCACATTCGCCCCTCCTGCATGTCACTAGGAGGCGGGGGTGTGCAGCATCTACTGGGGTGCATTGTGAGTCCGATAGTTGTTCAAATAAAAAAGGGGGTTAGCGGACCGCATGCACAGCCATCTCAGTGGACGAGCTTCAGACAAGCTGGTCGTCGTTTGTTAAAGAAAAGGAAATACAAAAAGAACTAAAAAATGAAAACTACTAAAGAGGTTGATGATATTTTGGGGGAGGGGGTGGTATTGCAACTTTCTTCTGTTTTCCTGCTTGGATCAATAAATCAAAAATGTTTAACTGCTAGCTGGCGACAGAAAACTTTCATGGAAGCAAAAACCTCTTCCTGGCAAACTCTGCTCCATTAATTGAACCAACGTTTATTATTTGCAAGTGTTGTCATGTGAGAGAGCTGGAGATGTCACTGTGCCCTGACAGTAATTGACAGATTTGCCGATTTGTTACTTCAGAATATGCTGTGCAATTCCGATATCTCTCTTTAAGATTTGACTTTCTTCTTCTTCCTTAGTAAATTATGATTGTATTTAAATTCTATTCTAAACAGCGAAACCAAGGTAAAAGTGATTATTTCTGTTTAATTTCATATTGAAGTATCATTAGAGAATAAGATTTAGCCTATAGCCTGTTTACTTTTTTAAATGGTAATTTTAAGTAGTTAGAACTGGCCTTCAATAAGCAACCATTATGCCTCTTTGGCTTCATTGAAAACGGGTCAAACTTAGGAAGGTCAAAGACAAAGTGCGCTACAGTACAGGTGAGCTACATACAGAAGAGAAGCGGTGAGAGGTTGAAACACTGTGAATGCAACGGGGGAGAGGACTAGAGGGTGTAAAGGGTGAGGGAAACCAATACTAGAAAAGGAAACCAAAGGAAGAAGGTACAGAAGGTAGAACAGATGAGTGCGAGGAGGCCATGCTGCGTAGGCTTTATTTGCGTCTTGGTTTACTTGGTTGGAGGCGTTGAGGCGGCTGCTGCTGTGACTGCTGTGGGGCATCGCCTGTTGCTATGGCAGCGCCTCCACCGCTTCCAGTGCTGCTGTCCTGATGGTGTTGCCGTGCGGCACTTTTGCTGGAGCGTGAAGCGCCGTGCGAGCGAGAGTGTTGGCTGTGTCCGTGGCTGTGGCTTTGGCTCTGGCCCTCGGACGGGGAAGGCTTCGATGTGCCAGGACTACTGTGAGATTTCTCGATAGTAGGCACCTGCGTGTCTAAAACAACCAAATTCACCAAATTACCAAAAAGCTATTTTCTACTTTAGTGAACTTAGAGGCTGCTACCTTTTGTGTACCACTTGTGAATAAGTAGCTGGCTGGTGAGAAAGTTAATTTAGCCAACATGGTAACTGCCTCATTTAAGTCTATGATCTTCAAGCATCCTCATTAAATTTGATGGTTATTTTTCTAAATTTGGGGAGCATTCAAAGCCTTCCACAGTCATGTTGCCTTCTGTGTTAGAAGAAAGATAGAGGGAAGCTAAGGCTAGGCCTCTGAGCTGGTTGGCATAATGGCAACCAAGAAAACAGACCATGAGAAAGCAAAAAGCATGAAGCTGAAGCTATGATGGGTGTGTAAAATTGGGCATAGGAAGGTGCTGGTAGAAAGAAAAGACTGTGAGAGAGAAACAGAGGTAGACCGAGACATAGTGGGGAGAAAAAGATGAGAGAAGCAGTGACAGAAAGAGAGCACAGACTAAGAAAAGTGTAAAAAAGAAAGAAAAAACAAATACACAAGTACAAGAAGAGAAAGGGAAACAGAAATAGCAGAAGAAGCAGAGTGCAGACGGCTGTAAGGGAGTGACGGTGATAAAGTCAAGCAAGTGAGGCAATTTCATCATGTCCTACCCTTGGCCGGATCTGGAAAGATTCCGTGGCTTCGGCTCTTGATGACAGATGATTTGGGGGAATCCTGATTGTCATGTGCGGAGCCAGTGGTTTTAGGGGAGGAGTGCTGTGAGGAGGGTTTAGAGGAAGTGTGCCGGCCCTGGCCTGAGTGAGAACGCCGGTGGTGGTCCCCCTCGCTCTGCTCCTTCAGGAGAAGCCACCGAGGGACGTTGTCCAGCTGGGCTGTGTTGGACAGGTCAATAAGGACCTGTGAACAAACACAGCAGTGTATTAGGCATATGCGTAAACATATATCGGTGGTACACCACTAAAATGAATGTTAAAAAGTTTTACCTCTCCTAAGAAATCATTAGAGGAGCACTTGTCGTAGTCCCATACGCTCACCTCCAGGGTCTTCTTCCTCAGCTGAGACACACGCACAGATATAAAGTAAATGCATCTTTTTAGTGAGTAACGATCTTGGCTGTGTGCATAAGAAAATGACTAAATAAACCTTAAAGAAAAAAAAAAACATATGATCTGAGCTTAAAGGCGGAGCAGACACTCAGCAGCCTAAAAAAACAGACAACAGAACACAGATTTGTTGTGATTGATATGGGTCCAGTGAATCTAAAATGGGATCTAAAGTGATATAATTAAATCCCAATGGCTTATCCATATGCTCTACTAAAGCCAATGACCACAATGCTAGTCATCATGCCAGCAGAGAAAAGACAATATCATCATCTTAACATGGAAGTTGGCACATTGTGAGTTCTCGTTTGTGACTTTTAGAGTTATAGGAAGTATACTACTGGGGTGGCAGTAGCTCAATCCGTAGGGGGTTGGGTTGGGAACCGGAGGGTTTCCTGGTTCAAGTTTCTGGTTCAATTCTACATACGGACCAAAGTGTGGTGGTGGACTGGTAGCTGGAGAGGTGCCAGTTCACCTCCTGGGCGCTGCCAATGTGCTCTTGAGCAAGGCACCGAACCCCCAACTGCTCGATGCGCCTTTCAATGGGCAGCCCCCTCACTCTGACATCTCTCCATTAGTGCATGTATAGGTACTGAGCATGTGTGTGTAATTCAGGCCTGTGTGTAATGTGTGTAATAACAACAGAGTGTAAATTGTAATTTCGCCTTGTGGGATTAATAAAGTATACATTATTTATTTATTTTTTTTTAATTATTATTATTGTACTACACAACATTTAAGTTAATGTGACCCATGTCTGTGCCATTGAATGTGTGCAGCTATGAGAAATGTGTGCATGAAGACATACTTGCTCTAGGTGGATGTTTTTATAGATGACAGTCTGGTTCCACTCGGGGTTGAGACTCTTTCCTGCATGTTTGGATCTCCTCTTGTTTTCAGCACTGGCGGGGGAACACATCACAACAAGATACACATGATCACAGAGATGCAAAAGCACCAGAGGATAGTGGGCGACCACAATGCAGTAAGCACAATATATTGGGCACAATTTGACAGTAGAAGGGAAAGCATGAACGTGATGCACATTGTTTGGACGGTAACAATGTATGGGCCTACGTGCATGGACGACAGGGTATAATGTCAGGGCCTGCTGCAAAAAAGTCCAATTTGATGTCCATCAAGTCTTTTAGTCTAATGAAATTTGAATGTCCCAAAACAAGTAAAAATTTGTCAGAATAGAAACAGAGGTTCACTTACTTCTGATGAAATTCTTGTTTATTTTGTTAAATGCCAATAACACAATCAGGTAAATAATTCTAAACAAATGAATGAATTACAAACAAAACAATAAGAAAAAAAGTTGACTTGAACAAGTCAATTTGCATATGAAACAATAGCATTATCTGACTTATTATTTCACCTGTTTTGAGTGAAGACAAAAAACATTTTACATCACAGCAAACTCACTGAAATCAAATGAATGACTTGTTAATGTGGATGTTTTTTTGCAGTGTGTAGGGTTTTATTTAAGATTGTAGGATATGAGTATGTCTGTAAGAGTTAGTTTGGGAAAGACAAGAACAGTCTACTGTATATTGGAAAATAATGGGATGAATAATGACTGCAGAGCAAAATAATGGGAGTGAGTATTGAACATGGCGGGGCATCCAGGGTACAGTACGATGTCAGGGCACGATGTAGGACATTACTGAAGGATTTTAATCACAAAACAGGGACAAACTAAAGGGTGTCAGGTTCAATGTTAGGATTTCAAATTACAATGGTTAGGAACACAAACAGACCATCTACCAGTTACACACAACAGTTAGCTGGGAAAAGTGAATTTTCAGCAAAGGGGAATATAGGTTTATTAATGGTGTGTTAAGGAGATGGGTAGCTGTTAATATTTAGGGATTCAACTCCTCCAAAATGCAATGCTAAGCCTAAAGGTGAGTGGAACATCATGAGAATATGGGGAGTTAGTGGAACTAGACAAACTGATTTGCATCAATAAGCTTCCGATCAGTTAGAAAACAATTTGGCCGTTTTGTTACCTTCACCAACTGACAACCAAACAGAACCAAAGTGGTCAAGTCACATACCTGGCATTCTGGACAACCATGACCTGACTGAGAGGGTCCAGCATGCATTAAATATAGAGAACAACATACAGAAACAATAGTCAGTGGGAGGGTGAGGGGTCAAAGACTGTCTGTGGACTGTAAGTGTGTATGTGGGAAGGGGACATCACTGTAGATTTAGGTTTGGTGTGTTATTTATTAGGTGTGTGTTTGGGAAAGGGGCATGAGCAGGGGACTTTGTGCTTTAGTGTCTCATGACTTGTGTTGAGAGGGCTTTCAGGTGATGTGACGCATCCATTGGCAACTGCAGTGAAGATCTGCTGCTCATGAAACAGCTGTGGACAGCTGATTGCATTTATGAATCTTTGTCTCTCAATTGGTACTAGGACTGGGATCGTATCCTTGTTTTTTAATCTAATTTACTAGTTTTCTTCTGTCCTCTGTGTTATTGAATTTAGTATTGTTCAATGTTCATTGCTTTGAATTAAGAATATCTACTGAAAGACCAAGGCAATCATATCTTTTTAATCATAAAGCAAACATTTTTTGTACAACCCTTCACAATGCACAATGCATAATGCAATCTCTGCCCTACCATCAAGTATTTTATTATTCGTATACTTCAAATAATAACAAATAACCTTAGGATTATGGAGAAGTTTCTACTTTCCTAGAAAAAGTTATAGTAGGATACACATTCTTTTACATTTGTGGTTTATTTACACTGTCTCCAATGTGAAACTGATTTCAATTTCCAGACTTCTTCTACCTCCCTTTGCATTGTGGTTTGCTAAATCTCAGTTAGGTAGGAAAAAAACACACAAGCAAACATGTCTGTACGAGACCCGTGTACATTCACGCAGCCTGAAGAAGCCTCATTCCAGCTTCATACACACTGTCATGTAAATGTACATTACGTTCACAACATCACAACTTTTTTACCCCTCTTTCCTGGTTGCTATGTATTAAATTACAGTATATAAGCACCTGTTTCACTGCAGCAGCTCCATGTGGTTGCCAGAAGATCTGTAATGCAACTGAATAGCCTCTGTATGGATTGCAGTCGGTACTGATAGCTGTGAATGAGTTTCCACATGTAGCATATACACGAGTATGTGCACACATGTGTTTAAGTGTGCAGGCTTCCGTAACCACTTTCCGTAGGGCGACTGCAGGGCTTGTGGGTGCCACTCTCCCAGTCCCTTTAGCATAACCCTAACCCTGGCTTAAACCCACAGTGGTGTTTGCATCTGCACATGTCAAACAGAATGCCTGTGAGAGTGGCGGCTGCAAAGCCCACAACTGTACACTATTGCTATAATCTGAAATGATCACAGGAAAAAACACTCTCTCAGGGGACCTCAAACAGCAGAGAAGGCGGGAAAGTCAATTACAATACAGCGCAATCACAGTGAGAAAGGGAGACCTGGATTTATGAGAGAGTGTGGATCGTATTGCAAGTAAATATGAAAGCTATTGATTCTGACTGCACTCACACCTACAGTAGAACTCCCATCAACGGGGGCAACATCAATACAGGAACACAAGGAACTTCATATCTTTTACATAATGTTTGTCATTCAGCAGCGATAAGGGGCTGATGAGTTTATATCACATAACACTACTGGAATTACATTCTAAAACCCATCTGATGGACTTGATGTGCAGTGTATAGGTGTTATGGACTTGATACCAAAGAAAGGTAATGTGCTTCACATTGAAAGATGTCATGGTAAGCCAAAATCAATTGTAAATCGATTTTAAAATGAAAGGAAATTAGGTTTGAGCTTAACAAAGTGGCTGCCTTTGAAGCCTGGATGGCAATGGGAATATCTAAGCAGGTATATCTCTCAAATTCCTTCTCTAAAAGTGGCTGATAAAAAAGGCAGCATCTTAAACATCTTATCACTCTAAATCAACAAAATCGGTACGGCTAAAACCTTTTTCACATTTTGTATCATTTATCCTTAATTCACCTTGGTCCCCTTCTGAACTACTAAACGTGTGCTTGCAGGTTCCAAGCCTTTGACTCACCCTCTCCCTGGTAGGAGATACACTTTAACAAACGGGTCAGAGTAGCCATTGTTGTCCCGTGGGGCAAGGTTTCTGGCCTTCAGGACATGAACGATCAAGTTGCCAAGCTGCTTGTCATAGTGGATTTGAAGCTGCAAAAACAAGCACATTGAATTAATTACAATGGATTCAAATGGATTCGGTGCAAGAAACAATGTATGAAAACAGCAAAACAGTAGCTTTAAGAACATAAAATACAGTATTCACTTTGTATTTTATATGTAATGCTTTTGGAAATGCTGAAAGACACAGTGATCACATTATATAATCTTACATATAAACTTTTAAACATAAACATTACAGAGTTCATCCTTTTTATTTTACAGACCTCTATCTCTCCAGAGATGGGGTGGGATTGGGACTTCATTCCCTCTGCAGTCTGTTAGAAATAAAAGCAACATGCTTAGATACTGCTAGCAGAAATCTGTAGGTGGATACTTTGTGATTACTGGTGGGTGTACTACACATACAGTACAGTATGTACTGTATGCGCTGTGCTTTGAGCAGTGCTTGAGGCTAAATAAGTTGAGTTCTTCAAAATGTATGTATGCATCTGTTTTAAAGTGCTCATATTATGCTCATTTTCAGGTTCATAATTGTATTTAAAGGTTGTACCAGAATAGGTTTATGTGGTTTAATTTTGAAAAAAAAAAACATCTATTTGTTGTACTGCACATTGCTGCAGCTCCTCTTTTCATCCGGTGTGTTGAGCTCTCTATTTTAGCTACAGAGCAAGGCATCACACTTCTGTTCCATATTTTTTGGGAGTCACACATGTGCAGTAGCTAGGTCAGCAGAGCTAGCTAGTCAGTTGCAGAGTATGAGGGCGTGTCATGCTAGCAACTAGGCGAGCATTATAACGTGTGTTACAAAGAATACAGAAATAGAGGCTGGACTACAATAGAACTGTTTGGTGCAGTTTGTGAACAGTGTTTTCTCTGGAAGATGGTAAGTCCCTTTGGGATGGACTGTGGGCATTTAACTTTGAAAAAGCCAAATAGCATAATATAAGCACTTTAATATTCATTTTAGATAAGTGGTTAAATCTTACATTGTATTCCATGCTGACAATTCTTTGCTAAATGTTATATTGATGATAAATGAGGAGCTACCTAATGTTGTAGAGTAATGTAGAGTTTAATAAACTTGGAGTAAACAAAATGTTTCCTAAATTTTAATTTCAATGCAGAAACTATTTTATCATGACATTGCACTTCAGAGAGAACTCTTAAAAATGATAAGATAAATCTATTCTAAGCTGAATGTGACAAAGAAACCCTCCCCGGACTTGCCTTACTGCTGTGGCGTTTCTTGCTGATGGAGGGTGATCCTGGCTGAGCGGGGCTGGAGGTTGTAGAGGTTGTGGGGGGCAGACTGGAGGAAGAGGTGGGAGCCTGCTGTTGGGACACCTTCTGCAGCTCAGCCGCCAGCTGTTTGGGGTCAACGCCTGGAGACCTGGGAGGTCTGTCACCTAGAAGGGGTCCCACCCATTGGCATAATTTAATAAAACAAACCTGGCCAGTGCAACCCCCCCAAAAGCTATTATAATTTCCTTAACATAAAAAAGACATTTGCACCATAACATGATGCAGAAAAAGGCACGCAATGTTGCAGAACAATTCACGAGAATGCAGAAAATGAAGTGTTTGAAATGCTCAAACTTTAGATTTTGCTCAAAAGTGGAGATCTTAACCTTCCCAATGGTGTACCCAAACTTACACCCTTGCTCACACCAGACACACAAAAGCATCATTATGAAAAGGCACCCACAGGAAGGGTGACAGAAATCACAAATATACAACTTGAAGTTGGAAATCAAGTCTTTACACTGTGGTAGCTCTTTTGAGAACAATCTAATGTTCCCAGTGTGATGCAGACAGAACTAAGGAAGTAGGCCACAAGTAATGCATGGCTGAACTTGAGAAAAGAGAGAATTAAAGATGAAAGCAATATGACAAGAGAGTCTCAAAATAGTAAAAGACAAAAGTTAATTGGGAAATACTGTGAAGGCAGGGCCATTGGTAGGGATAGCAAAGTGGAAAGCAGCAATCGCATGTTGGGGTGTGAGTTCTAGGAATACTGTAGCTCACCTTTGCCGTGCTCTTGAAAATCCAGGTGATCAGAACCGTCAGAGTCAGCCAGCATGTTAAGATCACTGAAAGATGAGAACATGATGTGACATATGTTTCTGAAAATGAAAACTCAAATAAAAAAGAGAATCAAATAGGTTAAAGAAAAATGTAACATTATATAGTAGATCAAGATAAAGAAAATAGAACTGATTAGTTATAAACTTAATCAGTACGAACAGAGTTAGCAATCACGCCTTTTAAATATTTATTTGAAGGTGGATTATTTCATCAGGGAAATGAAAAGGCAGGAAATGTGAAAAGAAAGAGTAATGATTGGATTAGGAAGATGATGGATCAAAGTCATGATTAGAGTATGAGGAAGAATATAAAAGGTATCGAAATAACAGAAGGATGAGTATGGTGTTCTAAAAATAGAAAGCAGGAGAGAAAGATAGAAAGTGACAAAGGTTATACTTACAGTCTGACACACACTTCTGCTTCGTTGCATGGCTGCCCAACAAGCCCTTGTACCTCTTCATAGGTTTTCCCCGTCAGAAGAACACCATTCCACTCTAGGACTTGCATTCCTTTACACAATAAAACATTTGCACACACATTAAAACAAACAAAATACAGTTATACTTAAAGAATGGTTGTGGATAAAAAATATATATATATTTTTTTACCTCAAACCAAAACCAAATCAAAGCATTTAAGTGAGTAGTTCTTTAAATGTTAGAGAGATCAATTCATTCTAAAAAATAAATTCATGTTGACTCGAATGAGTGACCAGACCAGGGTCTAACATCCATCCTTTGATTAAATTCACATTGAAAAAAACAAGCTTTGATTCTTGCACTCAAACAACATGTGCATCAGACTGCAAGCCAAAAGTGGAGCAATAAAAGCTGGTGACTGCATAAACAGCAGCTGTGTGACAAAGCTGCTCATAGGGCACTCAGGCAGAGAACTGGGTTAAAATCAACTTGGAAATGGATTTGTGTTATTTTAGCTATGAAACTATAATTTGCAGGACAACATTTCAAACATGATGTATTATGGCCTGAAAAGAACACAAAAATGCAGCAATAAAACATGTCTTATAGTGGGAACTGACCATTCATTTGTATTTAATACAGCAGTATGTATCCACACAGCACAGCAAACCCACTGCATCTGCCAAAAACACACCCTGCACACTGGCAGGACTTACACGGATTGAAACAGCTCATCAGGAGGTCCGTTTGCGACGATACTCTCGAGCTGCATGTGTGAGTGACAGGGAAGCTACTGTAGTTTCACCATATTATTCATCAAATTGGTCACACAATTGTTTGCATGTGTGTTGCAGTTTACACACATTCAAAGAAACTTCAAAGAAACAAGCATGTATTAGTACACTTAATGTCCCTCTGTGACACTAAAAGCCTCTACTCCAGTTCAATCTGACAACATTTCTCCATAATCACACCATGGAGAGTGCCATGTTCCTACTGGCAGGACCAAAGTACTTTGGAGCCATTCTGCTCACTGTTGTATGTCTGCTGTTGTCATGGTTGAGTTCTCCTTGCAGCTAACAACACCACAGATGCATCTTGACTCTTGGACTGAAGCATCATCAACAGCTTCAGCCTATAGCATTGACTTCTTTCTTAGTATAGAAAGGGCTGGACAATGATGGCTGAGACAGTGTTATATAACAATAATAAGTAGCAAAGTATTCTAGCAAAAAACAGGCAGAAATTGGCAGAAAGCAGTTGAAAGAAACATTATTGATGCATTCATGTGCTGTCAAAATAATTGGGAAAAACAAGTTTCCGACTGGGAAAATATGTTAGTGGCTTTAGAAAATATAATATTACTGGTGCAGTACAAAGTCCTAGACAAAATCACTAATATAAAGATTAAAAATGGAAATAATTAATTCTATTAAAGCGATGATGTGTTGTGTTTAAATGTTCTGAGCAATGAAATACAACACATATTTGTAGCGTCCATGTTTTTTCCATATTATGACTTAAAGCTGATGAACAGCGTGAAGTCGGAAGAATGACTTCCCAACTCTGCAAATGAGACCATCCAAGGAGCATGTGAATGCAGCATGAAATACCATAACATACAATCTCAAGTCAATTAAGAGTTTGGGAAATTAGGCAGCTTGCTGAATCCTCTGCCTTTGGACTTTTGATCCAATTAAAACTAGAAAATTAAAAATGAAGGATCTTGTTTCATGATTTAAAAACATCCGTACCAAATAATGTGTATACAGAAAATAGAAGGTGTTAATTTTATTTGTTTATTATTTATTTAAAAATTGACCTGAAGTAATTAATACTTTTTAGGGGATAAAGAACAAATTAACTTAAAAAAAAAAAAAAAAGGTTTTTAAAATGT
Source organism: Percina caprodes (assembly GCA_013375575.1). Taxonomy (NCBI): domain Eukaryota; kingdom Metazoa; phylum Chordata; class Actinopteri; order Perciformes; family Percidae; genus Percina; species Percina caprodes. Next base: position 1,568,630 of record JABXJD010000007.1, on the reverse strand, counting down.
ATATTCTGTATTGATTTTTAGTGCAGCTCTATGTATGGCAGGTTGATACAGATTGCTGTGAAATATGCTACAGTTATACAAGAGAAGAAATTCTAATAAGTTTGGGGATCATCAGACTGTTTATCTAGCACCATTATGTCAACATCTTTAATTTGTAAGACCTGTGGACAGACATACTATAGTAATAACATTCCCTCAGACTCAGGCGTACTTTGTGTTTAGTGCTAATTAGCAAATGGCACATGTTAATATGCTAACATGCTCATCTAAGAAGATGCACACAGAGCACATAACACCTGCAAACATCAGCTTGTTAGCACTGTCATTGTACAGTAAGCATTTTATCAAGCTGATTTTAGCATTTAACTCAATGCACTATTAGTGCCTCACAGAGACGCAAGCATAGGTGTAGATTCTTATCAAGCTACATTGGAGATCTTGTAACTCCCACTATGTTGTAAAGAGCTTCAGTATTTCCACTATTGCTCCCAATTGTTTTATTTGTTTTTTCATTAAGCAGTATTTACTGAGAACTTTTAGACTGTCTAAAAAAGTGAAGAGAGAAAAACATAGAAAAAGGAAACGGAAGGAGACACAAACAAGAACAGAAAGTGCGAAAAGGAATTGCCCACGCTCCTACACACACACATCCACAGAGCGCAGACAGATGGATAGCACACTACGCAGGTCCAAACCATGCAGTATTTCTCTCTCCACTCATTAGATCACTAGTGTGGCAGCTTCAAAAAGGTGCAGGGACCATCTTTAACAATTGTCCGACACTCTCAATGTGGCTCAACACAGCAATAAAGGGGACTCTGAGCAGACAGACGGACTGGGAGGATGACAGGGTTAACTGTTCCCAGATGCCACCATGTGAAATCAATATCAGCTCATGTAAGGTATTCCTGGTAATATACCACACAGCAATTTATCCTGAGATGGTGTCAGTGAGAAGTGTGTAAGGGTGAACTCACAAGTCATATATTTATATATGTGGGTTAGTGCACAATGGTTACTTGGTGACTTAGTGAAACTGTAGCTGTTTCAAGCTACTGTATATGAAATAGAAGTAGAAAGGAAATACACATTATCCCTTGTAAAATCCAAATGTGATGTTTTTAAACTTCATTTTTTGTATGAAGTATATATTCCATGTAAATCAGTGAGCTTTAGCGGTGCTGGCAGGTAGATTTTGTTATGTTACATTTGAAAAGAGCCAGGCTAGCTTTCCACTGTTTACAGTCTGTGCTAAGCTAAACTAACCGGCTGCTGGAGGCAAGCAGCTTCATATTTACCTTACAGACATACAGTTGTATCAATCCGCGTATGTCACTCCAAGCAAATAACAATATTCCTCGTAAAAAATTACATCTTCAAAATATCCTTTCTGATTTTTGCTGACAAATTAAGTGGAAGTTTAATTTGGTAGAAGAGCTTACCTTCAAGAATCTTTCCTGTTTGTTCTGCAGCTCCTCCAGGTAGAACTTTGGCAACATAGGCACCAATGTCTCCATTACTGCCTGGGACCTCTTTTCCTCCAACCACACGGATACCCAGACCATTTCCTGTTTAGGACCAAATACAAAGACTGGTGAGAAGCATTATTAATTAGTCTACAGTCTCATTGACATTTCACATTGACTCGTTGTATCCACACAACCATGCAGACTCACCAACACAGAAAGAAGGTATAAATGAAGGACACAACTATACTGCCCTCCAAAGCCATAATACAGTAACTACTAATCTACATTCAATCATATAACTATAGACTGTAAATAATAAAAATGTATTTAGGTTTTTATATTTATTATTTTCTTTATTGTTCAAATGGAATATATTTTCTTAAAGGTATTTAGGTATTATGTTGGTTATATGGCAGCTATACTTGGTCAGCCTAAACAGATGAAGAGATGAAGGCATTACAACCTTTCTGTTATGCAACAATTTTTCTCAATTTAACCACTTCTGTAGTTATTGCTCTCTGCCTTTGTAGAACAATTAGACAACAGCATACAGGTCAACCCCACTACTGATTATCCACAAATCAGATATGGATCTATCATGTCCCTCCACAGGTCACACATCACCTACACAGAAGCAGAGCCTCCTTCATTTTACAGTATTTAACATGGTTATGGAAGAAAGAACAAAATGACTGAGGGAACATGACTCAGCACTGGGTCCTCGTAAACAAAATGCTTCCTTTGTAGGCTGAATGATAATTGTGTAAGCTAATCCTGAGTGTGAGGGATACTCCATTTTGAGCATGGCAATGACTGATGAGCGTGGAAAAGAGCCAAATCAAAAGGGAAGCCAGGAAATGAAATGTCTGCTTGCTTTGAGCCTGGAGAAATGGTGTGATGGAACGTAATGGCAGGGAAATTGACTTGCTACTTTGTTGAGATCTGGCATGACTATCAAATAAATAGAACACACAATAGTCATGGTCTGTAAACCTAATGGGATGTTATGGTACATATTGTGTACATTTGATTTGTCATTATCCTTTTTGAAATTTTTGAATCTATTTTATAATTAGTCCAATTCAGTAAAGGAAAATAATAGGTATGCTGTAAACATGCATATTTGATGCAGTCAGTAAGCAATGGGGTCAAAAAATATAATGCATGCATCACAATCAATAACACATTCACTTGTAATACTGCTCTTAGCATGCTGCAGTTGTTATTATTAAATATATTTGTGGTAACTTACCTGAGACACTGCGGTCTTTGGGATCCCTCTGTAGTTTGACCCTGAGGTGAGGGAAGGGGTAGTACGGGCCTTTTCCCTGTGGCCCATTGATATTGGTGAGATGTCATGTACGTACAAGGTAAATGGGAAACTGTTAAGTATAGAAGCTTTGCAACATGGACATACAGTATATGCTGCATTTAAATGCCTGCAGTTAACATATGAGTGTACATACTGCATATAAATATCCAGGTTGACTGATTGTGAGGGCATGCATTTCATTACTGCTTGGTCTTGGTCAGAGATGGCAAAAGTACTCACTTCCCGTACTCAAGTAGAAGTACAGATAATAGTGTTAGAAAATACTCTGGTAAAAGTAGAAGTACTGATTTACCTTCTTTACTCAAGTAAAAGTAACAAAGTAGAGGCAAATGTGTAGTGGAAATGTACTTAAAGTATAAAAGTAGCCTTGCGAATGACAAAGCTACCCGGACCAGACACATGTTACTAGAGTGGATGCTGAGAAACTACAATGGACATTAAAAAAGGCTCTTTATATGCCTTTGGCTACATTTTAAATGGCTGTCAGCAAATAGGTCTAAAACATATTGCTTATTTATTGTGACAGAGACTGGGACTCCAGGTTAATAAGATTCTGACTGAGCAGCAAGATATGAATTCAACTGTGATTTTGTGAGAAGTCTGTGTATATTCCCATCCAATTAGATTCAATTTGGTATTGATGATGCAAAAATAATAACTAACTCTAGAAAAATTATTTTAAACTTAGTGAGGACAAGATTAGCGCTGTATTTAAAGCTGATTCTGGTTTCCAACTTGGCACCAGGTGTGTCTGTTAACACACGGACGGAGACAACGTCTCTCTGTTGATGCTTTATTACAATCCTCACATGGTCACGGTGTGAGGCGTGCGTCCGCATGTGAGACACCTGATAGACAACCTTTTGTACAAAATTAAAGTAACGAGCCAATGTTGTAAAATGTAAAGAGTAAAAAGTACCGATATTCGTGTTAAAATGTAAGGAGTAAAGTAAAAAGTAAAAAAAAAAAAAAAAGTAAAAAGTTGCCCAAAAAATAAATAGTAAAGTAAAAATATCTGAAAAATCTACTTGAGTACAGTTACAAAGTATTTGTACTTCGTTACTTCCCATCTCTGGTCTTGGTATACAGTCCATGACTGAACTTTCCTACAGTGTCTGCATGTGACAATAGGTGTATGTGTGAGTGTGTTTTTTTCCTGTTTCACCTGTCTCTTTTCTTGTCCATTCTCTGACCGTCCGTCTCTAGGTTTGTCAAACCAGTCTGTGTCCTCTCGTCTAAGGTGGTAGGCTTCAGATATAAAAACAAGCACCAATTGAAAACCAAATGAGACATTTTCTTCTGACTATATAGGATGGGCTTCATCAGTTCATATAAGGTTATTCAATTTATGGTATAGTTTGTGTTTGGGATAAAAATGTGAGTAAAACAAGGGCCAGAGAAGGATTTGATAAATTATTTCACTTTTTTTGTGAAAAGAGGAAAGGATGCCAAGCAAGACATTTATTGGGTATTGTTAAATAAGCAGAAATAAATGCAGTTGAGAGTTACTAAAAACAGTATTAGTACAGTATGTATAGTAGCAAAATCTAAACCTATAGTATGGTAATTCTTCATGAATGCAAATGTTGGGTATGTATACATATTTCACATTATTTTTAACTCCAATTGTTAAAAGTGTATCAGTACAGTATAATTATATGTTTGCAATGTAAAATCATTAAAATTGGTTTAAAGCGAAGCAAAGTAAAGTGGTATTTGTTTGCAACTTAATAAGAGTCTAAAACCTCCCCAACATGTTGGTCATCATTTTGTGGTGCAGGTTAATGTCTTAATAGCTAATGGATAACTAGAGAACTGAACTAATACTCTACCATTGGTTGCATCGTCTCTGTTCAAAGCCATCAGGGAATCACTTAGTGCTGGAATCAAGGCAAATGGGTTTACATTGCAAAATGATGGGATTCATATGAATTCATTAACAAGTAGTTATGCTGCATTGAAGACAACTGAACTCAGAACTGGGATAAGTCATTGCTGCACAAGTACTCCATAATACACATGAGTTAGTGTGATGGTTTTAGTCCTGACTGGAAGAGTATGACCATATATTGCTTATAAAATGAATTGATGGTTTATGGCTTTTACCAAGCAAAACAGCAATAAACTGAGATTTACCCAAATATTATGTTCTTGCTTAAAACAATACTTTTCTTTCCTGTTGGAATAAGACACTGTTTAGGCATCATTTTACAAGAAAACTGGGTTCTCTTAGTGATGGCTGTTCAGAATAATGTTTCAGTAAGCATTCAGTAAGTGTAGAGAAAAATAAATGAAAGTGAATATTTGCCCAGCAAATGATTATTTAAATAAAATGTACAAAAAGGCAGAAATACCTTTGGAAATACAGCATAAAAACAGAAGGTCAAATAAATGCATTCCATGCAACATAAAGTCACTGATGTATTACAAAACAGTACATGCAAGCAATCATCACAAAAAGACAAGCATGGTAAAGTTTCATATTTATTACACACATAAGTGTTGCATCCAAATATCATGCATTAGCAAAAATGCGACAGTATCCTGCTTTAATCCATTTTCTGGGAATGTCATAACGTTTTGATCTTTCCTATAGTTTTATATCATATATTAATCCATAAATATATTTATACACCTAAATATGATGATGAAATACACCAGTATCCACTATCCACATTACACATCAACCATTGTAGAATTCAAAATAGAATTCATGGACCATTGGCTGTGTTATTAAAATATTCTCTTATTTTGAAAAGTAACTGTAAAAGAACTGATTGATTCTACTGACAGAATACTGTATCATTTATGTAAAATTGGCAAGCAGGGGAGGCACTTTTGCAGTGTATGGTTTGTGTGAGGAAAAATAGCTTTCAAAATCAGTTTTGAAGGGTGATTCTGTATTGTGGCTAGAGCCTTGTATGCTTAACAAGCAGGATTTGAAAGACTATAAAAGTTTGGAGTTACAAAAAGTAATGCACTTTTATGCATTCCACATACAATATTACTGTATGCAGTACAGTGGCTGTTGATGCATAAGAGCGTGAAATGCCACGTAGGGAGGTGACTGGGGAGGATGGGTCATAAAACACAGAGATTTCACCCAGGAAACGGATATTCGTGTCCCAATTTGTATGACATAAGGTATTTTAACAAAACACAATTTTTTTTCTAATCTTAACTAGTCTTTTTGGGGCCTAAACTTACATGACAATCACCTTCTCTTGGCTAAACTTAACTGGAATGACCGATAAAATGACCGGGGCCTCACAGTGCTCTGTAGCCAGCTCACAATAACCTGCGAAATTTAACTGGGAGTAGGATATTCTAAGAATTGTTGTGCATACATTTTTGTATGATATCATACGAACCCATTATTACGAATGAGAAAGTTAGATTGTGTCATGCAGTGAACTGATATGGAAACATGTTACACAATATTTGCAATGCTGACAGAAACAGTGCATGCATGAAGATAAATTCAAGCACACATTATGAGTTATAGAGCAAAATGTACAAAAGCATGCATGCACACCAGATCTCAACTGATTGACTAAAAGTATTGACATCAGAAAACAAAAGAGGATATATTCACCAAAGTTAAGGTTATACACATGCAGACTTTCAATAAACACACAACAGCTAAATATTACAAAATTGAACTAAATGAAAGCAAGACAACCCATAACCAGACATTTTCAAGGATGACACATCAAGTAGGAAAAGAGAGACAATGTAACAAGTCTGTTTTTTACCTTCACTATCTGACATGGTGCCCTGCAGGTCATCCAACAGCACATAACCCCTACCCCTGGTTGGCTCTTCCCTGATATGTTGTGGCTGCTGGGAGTCCTGCAAGGACAGACAGGAACCAAACTGATCCCTTGAATCAGCTGAAATGGGTGGCAGAGGTCCTGCTGACGCACGGGCCATGCCCATGGGCTGCCCAACAGGGCTCAATGGACTCTCTTCCTCTGAGTTCTGGGCCACTATGGGTATTCGGCCACGGCCACTTTGCACAATTGGGAGGCTGGTGGGTTTGGTGCGACCAGATGGGGTTTGAAAGCTTGGTACTTCTACAGATGTTTCACCATCCCCTTTAAGTCTCAGTGAAGAGCTGGAAGGATCTCTTTTAATAGACAAGTCCAGGCCATAGCAAGATGTGGGCCTGGATGAGGGTCTTGATCGACTACCACTAGGATAGGCAGAGTCCAAACCTAAGCTCTGGCCCAAGTTCAGCGACCCAGCCAAGTTGGCACCCAAGGTGGATCCCAGGTATTTTTGTTGCTCTGCAATATTCTTACGAAGGCCGAAGGTAATCTCATCTTGCGAGAGCCTGCTGGATCTTACCGATGCACTGGTAGTCCCAAGATAGCTGGTATAGTCTGTTTCCAAACCTCTGTTATCTGTCATAGAGGAATACTTCGAAGAGATCTTAGGCTCTAACAATGGAGCCTTATGTTTTTGGTACAGCATGGATGCTGGGAGATTTTTAGCCGCCTGCTTTTCTAGAGTAAGTCGACTGATGCTGTACTTGTCTGACTTTGGGTAATTTCGTTGGGAGTAACTAGATATGCTAGTGCTTGGGGTATAGTAGTGCTGGGAGAGGCCTGTCAGTTGTTCTAAGTTTTCTGTCCCACCTGTACTTCTCCTAAACTCTTGCTTGAGCTGCTGCTTCAGGAGTTTTAGTTCGTAGGGTTCCTCCATTGTATCTTCTTCATCAGGGGTCTTTCCAAAAGTATGAAGTCTTGAGGTGGATCCCAGATAGTCAGTAGACCCCAGATCCGCAGCACTCCTACGCAGCAGCTTCTCGGCCTTGGCCAGCTCCCTCTCAGCCAGACTGTAAGAGGAAGACAGTCCTGTGGAGCTCTTAGCCAGTTCTGCAGCATCTTCCAGCAACATGTAACTCCTAGGTGTGTGGTGATCTACATCTGTGTAATAGGAATCAGAGACAGCTGACATGGGGCTACGTGCTATACTTCCCACCTCCAAGGCTCTGAGGTCAAGGTGGTTGCCATATTTATCATACGTGACTCCCAGGTAAGCTGATGATGTGGGATCAGGCTGGCGGCTAATGACTTCATATTTAGTTGCATCAAGCTCTGAGAGGAGAGCTGCTTGTCTGGCAGCTTTCTGCTGCAACAGGAGCATCTGGTGGTAACTTTGCTGCTGGGCGCTAGTGAGTGAGGGGACAGAGGAGTAGAGGGAATGAGATTGGTAGGATTGGGGAGACTGGTAGAGAGACTGCTGGTATTGGTTTTGATTGTATTGGTACTGGGAGTATTTTCCATACTCATGCTTGGTTTGAGGTGGGACAAAGTCATCCAATTCTGACTGAGGAGCTGTTCTGGGACGTTCAAGACCATGCCCTTCAATCTCCTCATCTTCTCCACTTCCACGCCCACCTCTCGTCTCTCGGATGTTACTAACCTCACTGTCTGACATGTAGTCTCTGTCCTCGGCAACACTCTGTAAATATGCCCTTTCCCTCTTTTCTCTCTCCTTCAGTAACACATCCTTTCTACGATTAATGCCCATCTCCAAATACCTAAGTTTGGCATCAATCTCTTTTTCCTCTTCATCTAACTCTGCTTGTCTTTTGCGGAGCTTAGATGACTCACGCTCCACCAGATCTAGTTCACGATCAATGTCTTGTAAGATCTTGGCACGTGCCATGTTGGAATTGCGGCACATTCTTCGACGGGCTGAACCAGTGCTGTATGCTGTCTGGCCACTCGTTGTTGTCTCTTCCTCTGACGGTGGATTGGGAGAGTCCTCTTCACTTTCTTTTGAGTGCCTGTTGGTGTGCCACCCGAGCCTTTCTCCTGTAGGCAAAGTAAACAAAAAACGGATTAGGACTGTATGAATTTTTTAACCCCTTAGAATTTGAAAAAAAAATTACCTTCTCTGAACCATATTACTTAGATACAATTAAAATGAGATAATTTCTCAATTTTGCAAGATTTGAGTTATGTTATCAAATTAGAAAAATACAAAAGGGCATAAATTCTGGTCTCACTTTACTGTTAATATGAAGTCATGACTATAAATTAGGATATGAACAATCAAGGTGTATTTGAATGCATGAAAGGTTATTAGAAAACACATTATGGTTCACCTTTTGTGACTTCCAGTAAGACATGTACTATTGTCCATACATATTACTCACTAGTCACTAAACTGCACATTCTTATGTTTAGTTTCAAAAGAGGTAATTTATTCACAACAAGCCTCAACAACAACAAGCAGAAAAACTGCCATCATTGGAGCTGCTAGCATGGTATTTTATCGGCTCAAGCTGGAAATAACTCTACAGAAACATCTCAATTAGTTTTGCACATTATAAGGGACATTCTACGAAAATGGTGGCTTTCCTGTCCCGGCCTTAACCACAAGGAAAAACACTTAAAAGTGTCAGATAATGACACTAAATATATGTTTTTTGTTTTAATTTAAGTGTTTTATCGTTAATAAAACATATGTAAGACTGTTATATTGCAAACCATTATTTTTATACATTGTAGAACACGGTCAGTACCATGAAATTGGCTTGTCCCTCGGGTCAGGAGTTGCGGTTTAGTGACATATTTTGAGTTCAAAAATATATTTTTGTCCCCCTTTAAATGTCATAATGTAAAGGAAAGTAGTATAGTTATTTAGTGAACTACTTTAAAAACTAAAATATCAAATAAATATTATAAATAATTTACAGGGAATAGCTGTCCCTCAATTTCATGTCACTGGTGTTACAATTTATAAAAAATACTATTTGGAAAATTTGCAACATCCTTGCTAATTTCTTCCTGGGTCAAAAGTTCATTGGAGGCGGGGCTGTTTTGAAAAGCACATGTTGAGTGTGCACTCTCTCTTCATCTTTTAGCTATTTGATAAATAATTTGATAAATTCATGCGAGGACTTAAGATGTGTCACTGGTGTTCTACAGATTATAGTAAGGGAAAGGAAATTTGATTAAAATAATTGTTCTAATTGCATGATTAAGTGATTTATTTACAATTTAAGAAGTGTGGTTTGAGCTACTGTGGCAGCCATTTTAGATATGTCATCTTGTCTGCAGATTTGTCACTGGTGTTATCGTCACTGGTGTTACTGTTACTGCTAGTAACACCAGTGACATGACAATAACACCAGTGACAATGAATAACACCTCTAACTTTTTTCTCAACATAAGGTTTCATAAAAGCCTCAACAATAATATTAATAAAGGCATTTATTAGCATTTTATTACTGTTTCAACATTGTAAACATAATATGGCTTTCCTTGTGGCAGACATGGCGAAATTAAGTGCTGCTGAAAAGCAAAGACTACAGACAGCGCAGGGATGCTGACCCAGACCGCAGAGCCGCCTACCTTAAACAGAAACCCCAGACTTACTTAAAGGATATAGAAAGTCAAAAAAGAAAGTGAGTGAATGATCTCACAGAAGGGAAAAAGACAGGAGCGAAAGAAATGGCGGGTCAAACAGGCAAAACACAGAGAGATTGAGCGCAGGAAAGACAGCGTTGACCCCCATCCACTCCAGACAGTCAACCTAGTACTTCAAGGTTAGAATTTGACAAAAGTACTTATCTGCAGAGTTACTTAAAGGGATGGTTTGCCCAAGTTACAAAATGACATATTTGCTTCCTTATCGTGTATGCAGTCTATGGACAAGGTATGACAGCAAGCCATGCTTTGTTTATCTGGCCAGTTTCAAATGCAAAGTTTTTACCATTTGTGGCACAAAACCAATGCATGAGACATACCTTCTCCATGGACTGCTTACACAGTAAGGAAACCAATATGTAATTTGGGTGAACTATCCCTTTAAGTACGCCTACACAATATTTGTCACATGGCACGAGAATTGATATACACTGTTTTAACAAGCTGCATAGTTTTGTGTATAGGCAGGACAGAAATAAGATTTCATGGTTGTATTATGTTGCATGCATCTCACATTGGAAATCTAATTATATATTACATCTTTATGCTTTACAGACAACAAATCCAAGGGCGGAGTAGAGAAGAACAGTTAGTACAGGAAATGTTCCATGAACATATGTTTTACTGCATACAAAATATTCGCATCAGTGCTGTTGGGAAAACAGTTTTAGTTTGCGTTCAATGTTTCTAATGTTCTAGTGGACATTGTGTTTTGAAAGACATAGGCTTCATCTTTTGGTCTTAATCTGACCAATAACCTTCATTTATTGTTCATATTAAATTAACACATTTGATGAAATCTGAAATTATTTGTAATGTTAAATATTACTAATAAATTGATAAAAATTTGTTTTAAATAATCTTTTGTTATGCCATTGGTTTCACATTGCGTCACTGGTGTAACATTGTGTCACTGGTGTTACTGCATGGCAAATTGGTGTTCTGGCATCAGAGTTGCCCAGTTTCATAGAATATGTTTTTTGTATCTACCTAAATGTTGCTGCATTCATTAGTAGGCATTTTAAGGATGTGATCAGTTAATTTTGATCACTCAACCTCAATTATTTCTAATATTACAACAAAAAACACAATGGTGAAAATAGAAAAATGTCACACAATAGAACTTTAAACATACCTTTTTAAAGTACATTATTACTAATCAAGACAATTTCTTAATATAACACTAACTTTTTCTATTTTTGATCATGTATGCAAATTAAATAGTCAAATTACATTATGGAAAGCCTGGTTTGTCATCTAAAATATAGGTAACACCAGTGACAAAAAGGCAGCACAAGCATTTTTTAATGTAATGAAGTAAAAAAATCAAAATACATTAAGCTGTCATTTAAGTTGATTGATAAAGTTAAGAGGTTAACTATTATCTGACTATAAATTTTGTTATAAAAAAAAGAATTACATTTTTTAAAAGTTGTCTGTTCCAAAAGCCACCATTTTCATAGAATGACCCATAAACCAAAAGAACATTTGAAACATAAATAGCATCCTCATATTTTTACAGTTAAAAAATAATCCAGTTTTGTGTTTAGCCAGCTCCTATGTTCTTTTTTATATTACGTTTTGTCCTTATATTTATGTCAATGTATATATGTTAAAGTGATACGTATAGTACTCACAGTGTAGCTTTCACCATACTGGGTGCCAGATGTTGCCCTTTCGTCTCCTGTTGGACTCAAGGGCTTAGGGTCAGACATGGATCTCTGTATGGGTTTTGGTCCCCTTGGACTTGCTGGAGAGGCTTTTAATAAATCGGTACTTCCTCTTAGCTTTTGTGGGCTTGTATCACCCAGTGATTTGTCATAGGATACAAATTCAAGGGATTTGCTAGGAGATATACAGGGGGATATGGGGGAATAAAGCACTTTGGGAGATTTAGGAGGGGCTTGAAGCGTAGAGGAATCAACTTTCAGGTTTGGAGATTGGTCTATTTCTAAGGGGATAGGTCTTTTCTTTGGTGAGGTCCTTTCAGAGTCAGACAGCTCCATCCTGGTGTCCATTCTAATGTTGCCCTCTGTGTCTGTTTGTATAGAAATCTCAGTATGGGCTTTAAGAGACATCTCTGAATGCCCACCCCTATCACCCCTGGCAGTGCGTGGCCGGCTTTGTCGGTTTCTGGTCTGAGCCTCCCATTCCTCTTGATCCTCATCATCAGTCTGCACACAACTGTCAACACTCTTTTTAGTACTTCTCTTTTTTCTTCCTGCTGTGTAGGCTTTGCTGATTGTCTCATCCTCTTCATCTGTCTGGCACCCACTATCTGTGATCTTTCGAGACAGGACTGTGCCATCAGGTCCTAAGACAAGTGCTTCTTGCACACCATGCCCTGGTAAGTCCCCACCTGGGTACATCTGACGAAGCTTTTGCTCTTCTAGTTGCATGCGCAGTTGCTCTTGGAGTCTCTGAATCTGCTCAAGTTGCTGCTGTTGCTGGGCATAGGTTTCTTTCTGCATCATAAGGTGAGCCTGTCTTTCCTCTTCTTGTTGGTTAAGGATCTGCTGCTTCATGGCCTGCAGCTCCTCTAGTTCCTTCTGCACCAAGAGCTGTTCATGCTCTCGGAAGCGCTGAATCTCCTGGCGCTCCCATTCTAATTCCTCAGCCAGGTGCTGTTGCTTGAGTTTCTCCATCTCTAGCCTCTCACGCTCTGCCTGATATTGGCCATCCCCAGGAACCAAAGGTGATGACAGAGCCTCAAGTGAAGCAGCTATGGCCTCCAGGGATGCATCCGTGTAGGTGTCAAGGGATAAAGAGCTTGTTACTGTGGCAACAGCAGCACTACTACCCCCCCTAGAGATCTCCAAATTGAGTGGGGCATCTCCTTGTCCTTCTGTTGCAGTAGTGGAGATGGTAGACAGGAAACTGTGGGAACGAGTAAGTGGCAAGTTCTGGAGGTTGGACAGGGAAGGCATGGTGTCGCTGGTATGCATACCTGACAGAGTGTTGTACGTTGTACTAAAGATGGACCCAGGTTGGGTAGTAATGGCATATGTAGATGGGATTGGTGCTGCAACAGAGGAATAGACCACCCCATTTGATGACCTCAAGACGCTGCTTGTACCAAAGAGTGTACCAACAGCACTTGTAACTCTGGCTTGGGAATAGGGCGGAATTGTCATTCCTGCGTAAGTCCCTTTCTTGGAGTAGTCAACAGCTTCACCTGTCAAAAGTCAAAAATATCAGTTGAGTGCAAATAATGCAGACATATTCAATGTTGAAGCAAGCCAAGCCTTTTCCAAATAATGAAAAAGAAGGTGGAAAGGAAAAAAAAAACTCCAATGTCCAAAGCGCAACAAGTATAAATAAGATGTACAGTAACAGCATGCAGGCACATGCAAAAATTATTATGGTAAAAGGGCAAAAAAGAATAAAAAATGAATTGTTCATGCAAAACAAAAACAAAAGAAAAAATAAACAAAAAAAATGTTGCATTAGCCGTGAATGAGTCGAGGCAGTTCAAAGTGACATTTAAGTGACAGGTCTGCAATGTCACTGCACTGACCTGCATCAGAAATCTTTGCTGAGGTAAGATCTACTGCACCATCTGTGGTACCACTGAAATTATAACTGTTCTTACTCTTGTAAAAGAACAGGCCAGCTTCTGCTAGATTAGTGTCTGACATTGATGGTTTAATTCCACCAAACCCTCTTATGCCGTAAGGTGATCGGTCATACTGGTAATGGTCATCCCGATATCCAAAACGATCTTCAGGCAGAGGTGTGGTAGGTTGCTGAGTAGTGCAGATTCCTGAAAATGGGAGCTTGTATACAACATCACAGCATACAGCTCTTTTTCCTGCAGTCAGATCCACTGGTTTGCCATCATCATCTGTGATTACAGCTGTGACCACTTCTGCAGCATCCACTGATACCATAGTGTTGAATGATTTAGTTGTGCTAAGGTCAACAGCTCCTGCCACTGTGGTTGTACCCGTTATTAATCCATTGGCAACACAACTTGCAAGAAAAGTGGGTGCAACAGTGACAGGGGTGGTCTGGAATGTTCCTCCACCTGTGCTTGATCCAACTGAGAGGTTAATAGGGGTCTCTGTACCAGCATGAATGGAAAGCTGAGAATCAATTGGCCGATATATAATTTGAGAAACCGGCTCAAATGCTTTGTTTTTTGTTAGCTGAAGGGGTACTGAAGATACTTGAGAAATGTCTACATTGTCACATTGCTGGATTGTTGCAGCACAGGTCACAATGGTGATACTATCAGTCACTATAGAAACAGTGGACGAATCAGCACTGAGGTTGACCACAGGTGACTGCACTGCACTGTTCTGACGAATGACATCAGTAGCAAAGGACTGACGTCTTGAGTCTGGGCCAGCTGACAGATCCACACCTTCTATGTTTGATCCTGGGTCCACCTTCATAGTCCTAAGATCTACTACCTCAGAAGGTTGGACAGCCTGTCCATTCTGTGCTGGCCATTGGGGCTTAGGTTTCGAGATTGGGACACCATTTGCCCTTGGAGCTGGCACTGGTGGTGGTGTTCTTTCATGAACAACAGAGACAGTGGTCCTTTGGACTTCGGTGGTGACCACTTGAGAGATCAGGTTAGGCATAACCATTGGTGGCTGTGCCGAGGCAGATACAGCCTCAATTGTGTGACAAGAACTAGATACATGTTTTTCTGGGCCACAAATCTCTTGACTTTCAATGGATTCTGTGACTCGTGTGTATGCCAGAGGCACCCTGGTTGTTTGATGAGGGATTGGTTGTGGATGGTGCTGTGGATACGATTGAGGTTGTGGCTGTGGTTGGTAATAACTTTGGGGCTGAGATTGGCGTGAAGGAGATACTGGGCCAGGGCTAGAGGGAGCTTGAGTTAAGACACTATCTACTGGAGAGCTGGGCTGAGATGGCAGTGTGATGACTACATATGTGTCACGATGATTTCTAACATATCTTGGAGAAGAAGGGGACTTTGGTGAGGGTTGAAACAGCTTGCTCTCAGAGGAAGGGCTCAGATTCAGGGCTATGTCAGAAGGACCAGTGGGAAGTGCAGTGGGTCTTGGTATATGTGAGGCATGGGCAGGTGAAGATGGCTGTGAGCCAGGCTTGGGTGCAATTGGTGGTTTGACACCATGTCCTGGTCGGTGGCTATCCCCAATCCCTGCATTAATGGATGGCTTTGGTGCAACAGGAGGGGGAACATGAGGCTTGTACATTGGGGTAACGGTTTGTCTTGTAGGTGGTATTTGGGCTGCAGTTGAAGCCTCAATCTCAGACCTAATTGGAGTTGCTAAAGCCTGAGGTGGAAGTGGAACAGGAGCTTTCCTGGGAAAAACAGTAGGTTTTGGTGGGGTGGGAGGAGGCAGTGGTGGTGCAACAGGTACTTCTGCTTTTTCCTGAGAATTAGCCCGACGCAAGACACTTGGCTTGGGGGGTATAGGTGGAGCAGTTGAAACTACGCTGGGAATAGTGGGTGTGTACTGGGGGACTGTGGGCAAGGGTGAAACACTTACAATCACAGGGGCTGATGTTCTTGAGGGTGCACTAGATAAGTCAACAACTTCAGCCTGTGATTCTGCAATTGTGGTGTGAGGCTGCTGATCTGATGTGGATGTTGCAGGGGACTCGGAAAACACTTTAATAGGCTCAGTTTCCATAGGTGATGTTGTGTCTGACACTGCAGTTGTATCTGCTTCCTTTTTAATCATAGTCTCGTCATCAGAAGACAACTCTCCTGAAGAACACTGAGTCACCTTTAAGTCTGGAATGGGGTGGAGTGCCCTTCTAGATGCATTGGCTTCTGCTTCTGGCTCCTGCTGAGTTGGACTGGTTCCAGGAGTCAGCACTCTTTTAATTAGCTCTTCATATGCAGTTTCAGCATCCAACAATGGCTTTCCATCTTTGCCAAATGTTACTATGCTGTGTTTAGGGAAGATATTCTCAGCAGGTTGCAATACAATTTCTGGGTTAGTGCTTTCCTTTTTTGGCTGAATTTTTTCATATTCCTGCTCCAGCTGCATAAACTCCTTCCTCTTCTTTATCATATCTTCATAAACTTCATCTGGTGATCTGAGCGTTTTGGGCTGGGCAGGAACAACAATTTTCTCTGGCTCCCCCAGATTATCTGTTGGATTTTCAATAAGAGATCCATAGGCATAGTCTTCAATAAGCATGCCTCCATAAAGGGACTCTTTTTCCAGTTGAATCTCGCCTTTGTCAAGCGTTGGAGACTTAGCTCTCAGCATTATTTCCTCATAAGCCTCATCAGCAGATTTCAGAGATTTTTTCTGTGGTTTATCAGTATTTTGATCATCTGTTGGAGAGTGAAGAGATACTGATACAGGCAATTGATAGGTTTTCTGAACTGCTGCAATCTTTGCAGGATGGATTTCAAATCCTTCAGAATCAGATTCAATACTGGGGGAGAAATCTGAGCAGGATGATCGTCTGATTTCCTCCATCTCAATCTCTTGCCTCAGTTCCTCAGTTGGTGAAGCATCTTCAATGGGGGAAAGGTTGCTTGGTGGTGTTTTTGGACGTTCTCGCCTTCTCTGGGCTCGAATCTCTTCTTTGTCTTTCTTGGATTTTTTGCCAGAACCCTTTTGTTTTTCTTGCTCCATGAGCAGCTCCTCTTCTTCCCGTAACTCTTCTTCCTCAGAAGAGTCTTCAATAGTTGGCAGCGTTTGACCAGGTTGTCTGTGTTTGGCTTTCCTGTGTTGTTTACCCTCACCAGAACGGATATGGCTGGGACTACTACTGTCACTGTCTTCATCCAGTGATGAGATAGATGTTGGGGATGTCCCAGGAGTGAAGCTGGATGCATGTAGACTGGATGACCCCTCACCTCTTGACCGGTCATCTGGAGAGTCTGTAAGGCTTTCCATTTCAGGCTCTCCATCATCATTAGGTATACGCATCGGGCTGCTGGTTGAATTAAGCTCCATAGTTTGGAATTTGCGAACTCCAGTACCAGTCTGATGCTCCTCTTCTTTTGGTTCTTGTCCCTCCTCTTTGTTTATATCAGGTTTATCAAATGAGCCACGGAGTTGCTTATCTTCTTCATCATCATCTGGATTTATAGTGCTTTTCTTGGTAAGTCGCCTGGCTTTTCCTGACGTACTCCTCTCAACAACCTCTGCTGTCTTCTGTTGCATTTGTTTCTTCTCATTCTCTCTGATCTTGCTCCGGATTAGGTTTTCCTCATCAGACGGGGAAGCATCCTCATTCTCACTCATTTCCATTATCTGTTTCCGGATAAATTCCTCATCATCCCCAGACATTGGGCTTTCCTTTCCAAAGCTTTCACTGCTATCATCCAGGGAATCTGCCCTGACATCCATGGGCACAAGGAGCTTTTTCTTTGTCGTACATTTGGTATTCTTCTCTGAAAGTTCTCTGTCATCTTCTGAGCTGGGTGAGTCAGGTGAGAGAGGTAGCACCTCTAATTTACGTCTGGTCTTTAGACTGTCTGTTAGTTTCTCCTCATTATCCTGTGGTTGCGTGGTTGCCTTGGCCTCAAGAATGGGAAGGACTGTGCTTTCCAGCTTGGCTAGGTCTGATGGACTGGTGGGACTGCTGTCCTTGGCGGCCATTTCTTTCTCTCCAGGCTCCTTCAAGGTCTCCAGTGTTTTCACCTGTTGGATTGAAATAAGACAATTATTTCACCCCCCCCTCAGATATTTCAATAAATAATGTAATATCTAGTAATATCTATCTATTTTGCTTGTTACATGTGAACCATGTGTTGGTGCGTATAAATTCTAAAGCCGCCTTCATATGATCCGCGGTAATACTGCTTTGTGCTGGTTGTTTTGTTGTTTTCCAATTAGTAGAGCAGTGCTCCCTCACTAGGATCAAAATTCAAATTATTTCAACTTTGACCTCATCGACTCTGACCTTTCAAGGCTAATTCTAGAACATTCCTGCGCTTTGCTTTGCCTCTATGCTCTGCACTCTACCTCGTGGTTCTACCGCTGATCATGTATAGGCGCCTTTATGGAGATGAGCTTTTTAGGACATTAATTCATTTTTAAAAAAGTGTTTTTTTCAATACATAGAATAAAAAAGAAATGCCAGAAAAAACACCCCCAGTTTAGTATAATATTTAAAATTTTATGAGATTACTTAATTTAAGAACTAAACATTTACAGCAGCATGGAAGTAAAATTTGTGGCATTTTAAAATGCTTTCTAAGTAAGTTGACATGTTCTCCTCTTCAGGTATTTAATACATACAGTCTGCAATTAAAACGTTCTACTGCATAATGCAGTGCTGAGATTATGGGACAATGTTAAGTTTCCATTTCCATATAACTGGCATCCACATGTAAAGTACTTAAAAACATTTGTTTAATATAGCAGAAATAAACCAATTGATAATCATATAATCTACCGCTACTCATGATAAATACTATGGTCACCTCAGCGACTGCATCATCACCACTGGACTCTTCCAGAGGCTGAGCTACAGCCTCCTTTTTCTCCTCCATGTTAGTGTTCTTGTCCTTTGGGCCTTTGTCCTGCTCACTAACTACAGACAATGGGATTTCAGGTTCTACTACAGGGACTGGAGCTACTGATACAGACACACCTCCACCACCTACTTCATCCTTCTTTAAAATTATATTATTTCCTACATCACACTCTGCAGTGCCATCTTTGTCACAGACTGTGCTTGTTTCTGATACTGAAATAAAATCCTGGATATTTTCTTCAACAGGTTGTGACTCAACCTCTTTTTTGTCAAGTTTTCCTTCCTTCTCTTTGATTAACAGCTTTTGCTCTGCAACTTTCTCGAGCGGCTTCTCATCACTGCCTGTCAGAGCTAACGTCTCCCTCTCTACTTCATGTGGATTTTCAGCACTACTGTTTGTATTTTGTGAACCGGCTTCTGTCCCATCCTGAATGAGTTTCTCCTCACAGGCTTCATCTCTGACTTGTGTCTCACTAATGACAGCTGAGGATGACACCATCTCTACACTTTGCGTTGATTCATTTACATTGACCTTTTCTTGCTCTTTGGAATCAGGAGTTGGGGAAACAGAGGTAACCTCAGATTTATTATCTACTTTTAACATTGTATCTATAGGTATCTGGTTTTCTTCTTTGTGTGCCACACTCTCTGCCTCAACAATAGGTTTTTCTTTTTCCTCTGACTCCTCTGGCAATGATGCTGTCCCAGCAAGGCTACTCTCAGCAGGTGATGGCTCATACTTTGATTTGGGTTCTATCTCTTTATGTATCGGTATCTCTTCTTTTGGGATTTCGTCAGCGACAGTTGGAGTTGTCTCTCTTGCTATTTCTGACTCTTTTTGTCTATTGCAGGACAAACATTCTCTGTGTCTGTAGCGGAGGGTGCTGGACTTGATTCAGCTTTATCATCTTTCTGAACATCTGCCTTCTCACCTGTTTTCTGTGCAGCTGCCTCTTCTTTAGAAGATTTCCCTTTGTCAGCTTTTACTTCAATAACCGTCTCTGCAATAGCTGCATTCATTTGAACTCCCTGCTCTTCAAAGGCTTTGATATTAGATGTTTCATTCTCAATCGATTCCTTCTCAATACCTCTCTCCTCAATGGTTTCTTTTTCAACAGCTTTTTCCTCAATATGTTTTTCTTCAGCAGTGTCCTTCACTGTTTCCATCTCAACTGATAGCTCATCGGGTATTTTCTGTTTAGGCGCCCCTTCAATAATAACTTTTTCAAAAACATTATTTGCAACAGTGTTCTCCTCTTTTGCTTCCTCTAGAGCTTTGGTTTCTTCTTCAACTGGAGCAACATGAGCTGACTTATCTGCTGGGTCAAGTGAAGAAGGCTCATCCTCTTTACCTTTGGTTCATGTCCTACTTTATTAGCCTGACTTCCCTCCTCTGAAGGTAATACAGTGTGTTTGTTATCTGACACTATTAAGGAACTTTCAGATTCTACATATTTTACTGACTCTGGTATTAATTCTTGCTGGGTCTCATCAGATTTAGGGACCTCAACATTGTCAATAGGTGATACATTTTCTGCAACCCCAACTGCAGGACAAGCAGTCATTATGAATACTGGCTTCTCTATTATAGGTTCTGGTTCTACCTTTATTTCTTTCATAACTTCATTGTTGACATCAGGTGCTACACTGTCGGCCTCTGGTTTTGTAGTTATGTCAGTTTGCTCCACATTAAAAGCTGTGTCTATTGTATCTGATGGAGTTTGACCTGCTGGAATAGCTTCATCTATCTGGGGTTCCTCAATTGGCTTACGTAAACCTACCTCTGATATTTCCTCCTCTTTTACATTTGGAGTTGAGGAATCTGGCTTTAAATCAAGCTGAATAGGTGATACATTTTCTGCAACCCCAACTGCAGGACAAGCAGTCATTATGAATACTGGCTTCTCTATTATAGGTTCTGGTTCTACCTTTATTTCTTTCATAACTTCATTCTTGACATCAGGTGCTACACTGTCGGCCTCTGGTTTTGTAGTTATGTCAGTTTGCTCCACATTAAAAGCTGTGTCTATTGTATCTGATGGAGTTTGATCTGCTGGAATAGCTTCATCTATCTGGGGTTCCTCAATTGGCTTACATAAACCTACCTCTGATATTTCCTCCTCTTTTACATTTGGAGTTGAGGAATCTGGCTTTAAATCAAGCTGAACAGGAACTTCCTGTGAGACTACTTCTGTGATCAAGGCAGGTGTTGGCTCAACTGAATTACTTGTCACTTCTGGAAGATTTTCTGGAACGGGCTCCACTTTGTTATAATCTGTCAGGGAAGCTGCAGTCTCACTCTTAGTAATCTTGGGATTTGGCTCTGTTTCTACCTCAGCAGGGACGGTTGTCATGTCTAAACCTGTATTAGTCAATAGATTTTGCATCTCACTGTCCACAGAGGGAGAATGGTCCTCTGTCGCATTCTCTAAGCTACTCTGTTGTAGACCTGCTGGGATGCTACTGACAGGTGCACTCTGTGCTTGTTGCTCAACATTAGATGGCTCTGTGTCAGAGTGAGGATGGTTCTCTGCTATTTTCTCAGAGCTGTTCTGCTTTTGCTCAACTGCTGGGAATGCAGGGACACTATCAGCAACACTCTCAGAAATTGGAGCTTGTTGTTCATGGTGAATTACAGGCTCAGTCACCGGTTCAGCTGGCAATGGTTGTTTTTGTTCTTGTGACTGTGGTGTTTCCTGAGGGGTACTATCAGGAGGAGGGGCAGGGACAGAATGAGGGGACTCATGGTGAGAGGAAATTAATCCACCCTCAGGTGTGGTAATGGATTCAGGGACTACCTTGGTATCAGGAGCTGGTGGGGTTAGGTCTGCTGCTTCTACTACAGGTTTGCTATCTAGAGCAGCAGGGGCAGGGGTGGAAGAGGGAGCAGGAACAGCTGGTTGCTTCTTTGGGGAAGCCATGGCTGGAGTTGGCAGGTCTCCCAGCTGGCCAGACATGGCTCTTTGGGTCTGACAGTTGAGGCAGAGCCATTCTTTCTGTAAGACAAATATAAGAACCAATTGTTAGATTTTTTTGAGAATTCATATTAATTACTGTTTGCTGCAATATGATTTCTACCACTAAATTAGAAAATATGTAACTGGCATACATATTACATTATACAGTCCTGTGAAGTGTCTGGTTTGAATTGTACATAATAGCTTGACTGTTAAAAAATACCCAAAAATAATTATATTTGGAAATGTCACATGAAAATAAATGTTTCTACGTAGTTAAAACGTCACTGTGACATGTCACCAGTGTAGCATCTTCTATTTCAAGGGAAGCTTTTACATTTCTGGGACTCAAGAGAAGGCCTATGCATAATGCATAGTAATGGGACAAGGGTTTACCAAGGCATGTCAGAAATGGTTGGGCGGCATGAGCAGACATTTCATGAGGCAAGCTTAACAGAGAGGCTGAGTTTGAATGTGTATTTTGTGTTTTGATGATTGTAGAACTTGGTGTGCATATGTGTAGGCATGCTTGACAGCAGAATGTCCACATATCCTAAACCAATTAATTCAATCACTTAAAAACATTTCAGACTGAAAAAGCACAGACTTTCTGCATGGTTACTGTGCGAATCACTGAAGTGCAACTGTTTTTCCCAAGACTCTGTGCTCCCTGAACATCTTATTTAGTTCCAATTACACCTCTGTTCAAATGCTGAGGCAGAGCGTAGGTCAATTTGAAGAATTGGCAAGAGGTGTTTATTCTTTAAGTACCATCATTTTCTCCTTAAAAACACCTGGGATGTAGTCCTCACCCAAATCTTAACACTGTTGCCACTTGCAACTGCAACAACTGCTTAATCTGTCCTGTCATGGTGTCATACTCACTTAAACATGGACTCGAGAGGAACATACTGTACCTACAGTAAAGGCCCTTCTGAGGGCTTTAGTTCAAAAGCTGCAGCTATTTTTAGAGTTTAATATCCAGTAGAGCTTTGCTTTAAGTGGTTATAATAGTGTTGATAAACAATCAACATGTTGGGATTTGAAAAAAACACTGGAGCTATATCCACTGTACAAAAGCGGGCACACACACACACACACACACACACACACACACACACACACACACACACACACACACACACACACACACACACACACACACACACACAGTAATAGTCAGCAAGTGTTCAACCATCCTCCACTCTGATGTAAACACCTCAGTTCACAACACCAACAGCTATAACCCCCCCTCTTATGAATGCCTTCAACTATCTTAACCACAGGGTTTATGCTAAATTCGGGCTTTGGAGAAAATCACAGCCACAAGCCACCTCTCGAAGAAGAGGGAGACAGGAGGAAGTCAAGGTAAAAAAGGAATGAGCTGTAGGTTTCAGTCCTAAACTATATGAAGCTTACAGTCTAGAGAAAATGAGACACCTGCAGAGACATTTCAGTGGCAAATACACAAACATAAAAAGACAGCAAAAATATTTTGACATGGTAAATGTTTGTGCAATGTTGACTCACAAGATGAAAGAAATATTAACAAAGAGAAGATTTTAATTTCTGTAAGAAGAGAAGGAAACAAACACATATGGATGGAAGCTAATGAATAAAAGAAACATACAGAGATGCCAGTGCTAAGGTTTGCTGATGTTATTGAGTTACATTCCCAACTTGACAGAAATCCAATACATTTTCAGACATGATGATGGACATAGTACAGATGCAAGTGCATTTGTGTGTATAAGTACTATGTGCACTATCAACATCTGTCCCTGCTGGAGGCGACTTGAGATGGGAGTTTCTAGAGCTTGATGGCTATATCAGTGAAACCAGAGAGACCAGGCACTGAGAGCCGGAGAGATGACCGCCAGATATGAAAAGCTGAAAACCCTCTCAGTCAGACAGTCGGTCAGCCTCAGCCACTTTAGAGCCAGTCATCACCGATGTTATCAACAAATCACAACAGGCACACTTAAAGCTTTTACTGCGCCCTCAAAAGCAATTGTGCAGTGTGTTTCTTATAGCTATAGCTGTGGAGAACTAAATTACCCCTTTTTTAGTCATTTGGGTATACCTCTTTGTTAAAGCAGATATGTTACTTTAACTCACTACTGCTAAGTGACCGACTTCATTCATTTAATACTGACACATCTTACAGCAATTCCCTGGAAGGCCATCAAGTCGTTAACTTCCTGGCTTTACTTTAAGTTACACAAGACAACGCTGGCAGGTCCGACTTCAACACCCAGAAACAAATGCATTTCAGATACACATTGAGACATTGTTTACATTCCCAGGTACATGGATCACTTTATATCTAATCACGTATTGCCAGATCTATCGACACAGTACTGTGTCGGTGCTGGAGTATGGTCTGGCTACTGGACTTTTTTTATGTGATAGGAAAAAGAACGTGGTCTTGTTTGTAATAATTTAAACCAATCACAATTGTCCTGAGCGACGCTAAGCCCTGGATGCAGCCACAGTGCCTTTGCAAAATAAATAGAGATAGCAAAATGGGAGGGACATCCGGCACGTCAGGTTTCATCCCTGCACTGTATACCAACTAGGCCAGACTACTTTATACATAATTATACAGAGGGATGGGAAAAGCATAAATGTCATACCAGTTATACAGCATGCTCCCTCTGTCACTGCTGTTTTTTTCAAATAGTAGTAAAGTTAATAATTAATTTCATTAGTCAATTAGTTATTATACTTAAGCCCAGAGTTGCTTTGAGCAAAATGCTGACATCAACAGGTGAACGTGCTCACAATGACAATGCTAGCATGCTGATGTTTTGCAGAAAATATTCACCAGATTTACTATTTAGTTTACCATCAAACAGGCTTTTTAGTCAAACACTGTTTTTTTGGCTGTCTGATCTTATGTCCCTATGTTTTCCTTTGCACTATTATGTCTTTTATTTATGGTGTTTTCACTTTATTGTGAAGCACTTTGTGATTTGTATCTGTGAAAAGTGCTGTATAAATCAACTTTACTTACTTTACCTACTTACCATTTAAATGTAGCGTGCTAGCATGCAAACATTTGTTGAATTGCAAAAAGCTAAATAACAAAAAGTCCAGCAGAGGCTGATGGGGATGTCATTAGTTCTGGAGGTATTTGGTCATACATCTTTTGGGGGGGCTGGTCATTAGGCTTCATCCTCTAGGGATAATGAATTCCTGTACTTAAGGTCATTTTAATCCATGAAATAGTTGAGACATTTACAACTGGACAAAAAGGAAAGACCGACCGACCTACTGACAGACTAACATTGCACTCTGTAAAGCCACGCTGCTAGCAGTGCTGAAATTGATGAATATGTTAATTAATAATGACAAAAAATGATAACATACAGCCATAGTTAGAACGGTCTTCATCAGAGAAGACTTCTCACCAGTAACAACACACACATCACAAATTGTTTATAGAGGGAATCCACAGGGTCCAAATTAGCGGGGATGCTACACTCTTGTCTTGCAGCCTTGTCTTGTAATTAACACTAACAAGACAGGTGTATTTTTATATAACAATCTACCCTGCTGCAAGCTTTCAAATAAATGTGACAAGCTTGTGTGCGTTTTTGTCTGTCTGCTGTCATGAGCTCTGCAAACGGCAGTGTAGATGACTCATAAAAGCATGGGAGTTGCTCGTTCACATCACTATCTTACAAGGACGTTTTCTAGCATCACATGTGCATGGATACCAAAATGTTGACACCCACCAACACCAATGGAGATGAGTTTGTGACAGTGTTGATGCCATACATAGTCTCACATGAAAGCCATGAAATACCTCAGGAAATGGCAACTTGCACTCTCTCTCTTCCCACATGACGTTTCTCAAACAAATACAAGCTCATACATGAATGAATAAGGACAGATTCAGTGTTTCCATCTCTCTTTCATCTCCAACTCCTCAAAGTTCTTCCAAGGACACAGACAGAAGACAAACTAAAAACCGCAGACGGCAATCAGATATTGAGACAAGATGGGCTGTAGCTATGCCCAAGTTCGGTTATTGTTTCCAACTGGGAATTGCAGTGTTGTGAAGGTCGGTGAAGCTCTTTGATTAAGACTAGGCATCTACGAGGGTTTTACCCATCTAAATTTAGACAGAAGCTGGCACTGACAGTGGGAGAAGAACAGGATCTAAAGGAGGATGGGATAGGACAGATGGATAAAGACAAATGAGAGGATGGACAAAGGAAAGCGGGAGAGGAAATGCGAGGACATGAGAGAAACAAAGGGTGATTATGGTGTGTGAGGCAGCAAGAGAAAAACAGGAGGATGAGGGAAGGGATGAGAGAGAAACAACAAGATGAAGAACAAAAATAAGCAATAAGAAGTAAACAGATAATAAGCAAACAGGATGAAAGAAAGGGCGGGAGGAAAAAAAGGAGCATGGTGTGGTGAGGGAAAGGGTGAAGCAGTAGAAGCAACTATTCCTTTAAACATGAAACTAGTGTTTTCAGTCCATATTCCAAGATACAACTGTACAGGCAAATAAATAATGCACATCCTTATTTTAATCCAGATAAAAGGCAGATGAGTCTTTTATAATCTTATGTAATCCTAGCGTCCTTTCTGCAGCACTGCTCAAGTCACCTTTCGGTGCTAAAGCTCTTGTTAAAAGTAAAGTCTGGAAGTCGTTGTCCTTTTCTCATTGATGAGTGTTGCTGAGTGGCCAACTTATTATAATGTACTAGACAAGCAGAACATCACAGCAACAGCTCCTTCGCAAGCCAAAAAAGATCTTTGTCCTAATAAATGTCCAACTTTTATAGATGTTCCAATCTCTGGCTCAATGTTCCCATCTCTGGTTCAAAGTGCTGTATGCACCCTTTTCAAGTTAGCCATGCTCATGTGTTGATGCAATTCTCGTTTGAATCATGAAACTAAATGTTATGTGAGCAATTGTAGCCTTAAGGCTGGAGAACTGGGCTTTGGACCAGGAGATTGTTGGCTTTAATCCCAAAACAAGCAGCAAAATCGGAGCAGGGAGGAAGTTGAATAAATCGAATGTTGCTGTCTAAAAGCCTCAGAGAAAAGCACCTTTAACCCTCAGAATCTTAGTAACTAAATCTAGAGGACTGTGGTTGTACTGGTCAGTTGCTAGATGGAAATGTGCGTAACAGAATATGAGTGAAGCAGAGTGCTGCAGGAAACCACAGCAAGCCATCTGAGCAAACATTATCTGGGTAAATGAAGGTTGAATAAAGTTGAAAAAAGTTAATTAGCAACAAGAACCTTCCTTCTTGTGACAAGAGTGTCAGACTATGTTGCTACATTATGGATTGATATTCCAAAGTAAGGTGAGTGAGAGATGAGAGGGAGAAAAACTGTGTGTGTGTGTATATAAGTCTATTTTTATTTTTTTTTTAAATAGTTTTGACACAAAGCGCCTATATATACTCTGAGCCCAGGGATTAAGGAGAGAGACAGACATTTCTGTCAAGGGCATCTTTGTTTGTTTATCTGCAACGCACTTCATAATATGTCTGCATGTGTCAGGTTCCCATCTGAAATAGAAGAAGTTGAGTTTTGTCTGAGACACTCAAGGATTTTAACATGCTTTTCTTTCTTCTGTCAAGGCTTCTAGTCCCTTAGTCATCTTACATAGCATATGTCACATTATGCACACTTTTATCCAAAGAGACAGAAAAATGAATGTATGCATATTTAGTCTGGGTGGCCACAATGAGAAACCTCAAATCCCTGTCATCCAACTTGTTCAGAGTTTCATTCATCAATAGTTTTATATTAAAACACATTACCCATATGAGGATCAGTTTTTGCTAATTTTTTGTCAGTTGTTTGCTAACACTTTAGCCATTCCAACAAGTTATTATATGCATTAGGCTGTGTCTGTTAGCTTGTTTTGCAGTCCATACTACACATTATAGTGTATAAAGAGTAGTTACTTCACACATGTCGATTTGAATCTGCTGTAGGTTAAAGGTTTTTTTGCAGAAACTCTTTTCTGCTACTAAACTCATCAGCGTAGGTGGACAGAGGAATTGTGCCAGAAAAGGTGGGAGGAGAGAGAAAAGGACACAGAGGGGAGGAAAATTTCCACTCCCTTCTCCATTCAGTCTAAAGGTTAGGCCTAGTGAACTGTGGGCTTTGGATAACAAAAACATTTGGAAGCTTGCTGTTGTTTAAAGAAGATATGGCGAGAGGTGGAGACACACACTGAGAGAAAAGAGACTGTGTTTTTCATTTAACTTTAATTAATGCATAGTGCTTATTACTGTGGCTGCAATTAATCAGCTGTGTAAAAGTGGACATCTATGAATTATAAACTTTATATATGAACATATATACAGTACCAAAAAGTCTACATAATAAGTTTTGCATTTGGAAATGTTTTTCATATATGTTTAGTGTATTACTTCATATATTTACATGGAATATAATGTATGATTTATGCATAAACTACATATTTGACACTTCCAAACAAAACACAGTATAATGGCTACAAAAATCATCTACAAATTATAATGTATGAGTATAATATTTATTGCGTTAATTTCTGTAAAATAAGCAGTATCTCAAACAAACTGGACAAATATGAATTGTTCATGTGTAGCACAATGTAGCTTATTGTAGTACATGCGTGATTTTAATATTTGTTCAAATAAAGAAAACACTGCTATGTAGAGTTCAAGTCATTTCAACTGTTGGCCACTTTCTATACTCTCAAAAAATATTGTATTATTTTATAATTCTTGCTTCACAAGATGAAGTCTGACAATAAGTTCTAGCTATAGGTGCTGCTAATGTGACTCAGGGGCGTGAGTCACAAGAGCAACGGCAAACCACAATAGTCAGGTTGTCATGGTCTGCACTGCTTAGGGCAGCATTGGCTGGCACCCACATCTTTTATTTTATTCCTTCGACTCTCTCCCCTATCCTACCGCCGCTACACATTTTGTGTCTGTGTGTTTGTTACTCATTTCACAGCTTTTTAACGTTTTTCTTTTCTTACATGAGTAAGAAAAGTAATGCATGTTTTTCAGCTTGGACGCATGTGTGTATTTGTGGTTTTCACACCTTACTATTGTAAGTGAACAAAAATGTTTGACAGTTTGTGACTAGGATCTTTTCTATGTGTCTCAATCTGACAATCCAACAAGTGCCTTCCAGCTTCACTCCCTTTACAATTTTCAAATTTATTTTCCTCTGAAGTTTTTTAATACATGAAAATTTTTGGAGTTAAAGTCATTCTCTAATCCAGGCTCTGCTTTAGGCCACACCTATTGAATATCAATTTTTAATGACAAAGCCAAAGTCAGACACTTCAACCACAAGCCAACTTGCTTTTTCAACTTAAATCAGAGGCAATTCTGTCACTCTAGTAAAGCTTGTTTTCAAGGGGAGAGAGAGCAGTCAGTCAGGGTGTAAATACAACAGGCCGTGCTAACAAGATGAGGAATTTGTGTGTCAAGTGTCTGTGTGTCTCTACCTGTGTGTCCTTGCCTCTCTGTCTCACCAGGGCTTAGTGCTGGCAAACATAATATCTTGTCCCCCCCCACCCCCATCTTGACAATAAAGGCACAGCAACTAAAATGTGGTCCTTGCTAACCATGCAAGCATCAGTAAATTAGAAAGGGGATAATTGGAAATCATTCTGGAGTGGAGCTGTAGAGCGAGCTGTGTAAAAGGTAGAGAAGAAGCTATTTGGAGTGGCTAAGGAGAGTTCATTTCAATCAAAGCAATTTCTAAAACAAAGGTAAACCACTTGTCACTGCTTGACCAAGGTCGTGGACCTGAAAATGGGGCAAACAGCACAATACAGTTTACCCTGTGTAAAACCCTCAGGGAAAACATGAATAAAATATGTACATTACATTCCTATTCATGTACTCACACTGCTAAAACAACAACAATTTTACCACTTTTCTAATGAAAGACCAAAGCATCACACACACGCACGCACGCACACACACTCACACACACACGCACGCACCTTAATGTCTAAAAATACCATCCGTTTCCAGCCTTCCAAGGTGGCCGTGTGGGGGACTCTGTGGGTTGCTTGGTGCAACAGAAATACCCTTTTAAAGGAGGAACTATGAAAGCGGGAACACAAAATAGCCTAGAGAGAGAGAGAGAGAGAGAGAGAGAGAAAGAAAGAAAGAAAGAGAGAGCAAGAGAGAGATACCCTGCAATGGCTTGTGTTGTCCCCTCTATGGTTCCTTTGTGGCTGTGACTATTTTTGTACACTTCAGCCTCCTGGGCAAATTATGGAAAAGCTGTTAGGACTGGACTGTATGGGCCAGATAAAGACTAACCTGGACTGCACACAAACAATAATCAAACTACAGTAACCAACAGATTCATATCACAACTGGATTGTTTATGCAAGATGCGATACATTATGTAAGGAGGAAAACAAATGACACCAAGCTAAGATTTTGAGAGGGCCTTGACAGTACTGTCTGTATGCATGACTGAGGCTGTCGCTGTACTCTACATATGCATGTGTGTATTCTATGTATGACCATGAAGCATGCATCTATCTGCCAGTGCAGAGTCAGGAGGATTCAGACTGTGGAAGGTCATTGTTATTCTGTGGGCACCATCACAGAATAACAATAAGGGAGGAAGACACAGGAAACACCACGTAGTGAGTGAGTGTTAGCACAGACGTGAGGATGTGAAAGACACAGAGCCTACCATCAACAACACGCAAGTCCAAACACAAGTTAAACACAGTGAATTAACTTAAATTTATTCATTGGAGAATACACCTAACCTAAACTTTAACTGTTGAATTAAAAATTACTGAACAAGTTCATAAGTTTATAAATGGTTACTTTTGTGGTACGGATATTTGACATTCACATAGGTTAAGGAACTGCTTAGGAAGGGAAACTGCAATAGCCTACGACCATCATGTTTGGAAAAAAACATTCAGCACATCCAAAGCTTCCTTATTTGTGTATTTATAATAAAAAATTAAAAATAAATGAATTGCTATTTTTTGCAGTCAGTGGAACCATGCAGCATCTCAAAAGCACTATCACAAGTTCTGCATATTATCAATAGTGTACCAGGAACAAAATTAGGGTACAATGATGGTAGTGACTACATTGTTCGCTAAAGATACAGTGCTGTATCCCCTTTTCTTACACGTAACTGAAAATATAGTGGCAATTTGGAGTCACCATGATGTTGCCAAGCAGTGCCAATAGTTGAAACATAACCCCCTGTAAAACTAAGTTGCTGTTTTGTTTTTTTTACACTTATTTCTTTGTACAATTTAAACAAACAATATATAACATATTAATTAGTGAGCTTCAAAGGTGCTGGTAGGTGGATTCTATTGCATTTGGACAGAGCCAGGCTAGCAGTTTGCCCCGTTTTCAGTCTTTATGCTAAGCTAAGCAGTGGCAGCTGCTGGTCTTTCAAAGAGGGGAAGCTTGTTTTCGGCCTAGATCAGAAAAATCGTCCATTTATTTATTATAATATATATTATAATATAATAATAATTACTTATAATATCAGTGAGATGGTTTTATCAAGAGGCATGGCCAGCAGTACATTTGTGCATTACATTGTCACAGCACTTCCAGTAAGCCAGTTAACTTTGTCATACCTGGAGAGCTGAAAATAGCTGATACTTTGCCCTATCTTTTGCACTAAATCAATCTTAGGTGTTAATAAATCAATCTTAGGTGTTGATCTGCCCTGCTGTTTAATTTTAAGTTTAATTTTAAGGAAGACTTTCAAATGGCTTTGCCAAAATCAGGTCAACAATATTAGCATTGTCTGCCATTGTGTGCTGTTTGCTAGCTAGCTAGTTCACCCCTACAACACTAGCCTAACACACTGTATGAATTAATGAATGAACAAACAATCTAAAAAACAATATCAAACTCAAATGAGGAAATGTGGGAATTAGGTTAAACTGAAACAAGGAATGTGGTGTATAATTGTATAAAATGTATGATGAAAATTGGCTCCAATCAGCTGATTCTGAACAAACTCATCTTCAAGATTAACATATTCTAACACATTTTTAGTCAATAAAATGTTAGCACAATAGTAATTTTTGACCATTAACTTTTTGGCATTTAAGAGGAAGCTGAGCTTCCCTTGCAGTCTTAAAGAAATCACCTCTGAAGCTAATCTTACTGGCTGCTGGCAATAGCTTCACATTTACCATACAGATATGAAAGTAATATCAAACTTCTTATATAACTCTCGCCAAGAATGCAAAGCATATTTCACAAAATGTCAAATATTCCTTTAAATATAATAGCTTTTGGCGCACTTTGTTTTTACTTTAAATAGAGTCTGGTTAACATGTTTCTCAGTTTCCTGTCTTTGAGGTTAAACAAATCCTTAAGCTAAATGTGATGTCAGTCCTTAAACCTGACAGCAGAAATCTTGGTTTGTTCAATGGCTTGGATCCTCCCTTTTCCGGTGTTAAATAATTAAGGCCAGGGAGGCCATTTGATATATCACAGCAAAGCATCTCTGATGAGTAAAATTCTTTGTCAGCTGTTTATCTGCAGTGATGTAGTGGTCATTTTAAAGGTGAGTAAACTGTAAACTCTCAATCAGACGTCAATTTAATTAACATTAAAAAATGAATACACATTTGGTATGGTTAATTGTTATGTCAGACTACAGAGTAGCTGGGCACAGGTGCATTCACCCTTCACTACGTCATTGTATCCATGGCTAGATCTTAAACTGCAGGAACCATAGATTGTCATTAAGCATCGAAATGGGAACAAATTCAGCTGTGACTTGAAATATTCCACAGGCTTGGTAAGAAAGGTGAGATTCAGTTAGTTCTCATTGGTCTAGGTGATACAGGATGTAGCTTGCAGCCTCAACTCTGAGCTTGGATTATTTAATTTGTGCATGTTGGCAAAGTGGTGCCTCTCCCATTTTACGTAAGACTTCTCAGACGAGCACACTCATTACTGATAAGGGCAACATGACATGGAGCCTGAGCCAAAGTAACGTCACTGAGCAGCACTGGACACACACATCTACAGACTTTCCCTACATCAAAGCATAGCAACAGTGAGAAAGGCAAAGGGATAGCACCACTCAGGGAGATTCTGACACCGAGAAAATACTGTTTAAGAGGAGGATAAGCACAAAAAACACTGGTATTAAGTGTGTCTCCTCCAGGCCTTACATTAAGATTAAAGGATATAGAGAATGAAGACATAAAACATAGTGAACTGATAGAGAGATTTTAAGAAAATGTGAAAAAATGGAGGGCTGTGATGGAAAAAAATTGAAGAACATTGAGAAAAACCATGAAGCTGAGTGCTTTTCCTCCTGGGGTGCCTCTTTTCACGACTCATATTGATGAGGATTAAGCACAGCCACCTCAGTTAAGGATCAAGCCTCGTTAACAATGACGGGCTTCCTCTTGCCCTTTAAATCCTTTTAAGAAACCGAGATTACGCCCACACACGGTTGACACATATGTTATGCATGCACTCTCAACCTTCAGTATTTTAGTGGAGATACAGAACTATAGGTAAATAGATCCCGGGGGGTCATCGCCTGAAGCTGCTGGGACACCATCATCTCTGGCAACACCAATGGACTACATCTTAACAGGCATGTGACTTCATGCCATGAAATCACGTGGCTGCCTTGTGTATTAAGACCAGAGTTACTTCCTGTGCACACTAAACAAATGATGAAGGTGTTTGAATGAACACTGAAACATCTTGTATTTTATATTTGGAATCCAGTGTTTTTAAATTAAAGTTTTGTTGAAACAACTACAGAATGCAAGGTCACACCAGCCTGCCCAGTCTCAGTCATACCCAACTAGCTCTCAAGTCTTGAAAAGAAAACATACTGTTCTGTTACCACACACACTCAGATACACACACTCTGACCCACTCACATGCGTCAGCAAGTAAACCCCTACTGCCAAATTATGACACAGAAGCGAGGCACAGTATGTAGGGAGTAGATGACTCAACCAAGGTGTGTATGTCTCCTACAGCCATGCTCCACAGGGTAGTGCTGTTTTAAGATTTATCTCATTTTATTCTAGTTCAATGGAATCCTTGAATGATTCATTTCTATTTAGTCCTAGATGAGTCAAAACATATATCCTTCTTGTAAAAATATGTAGCAACATCTTAAAGACAAAACTCTGACAGTTTTGGCTTTAAGACAAAATGTATTGAATAGTGCTGTCATTACAGTAAACACATGGCAGCCATCTTGTTTTGGAGTGCCTCTGTAACAGTGGGGAAGGGGACAATTTCAATAATAATGTTAAACATGCATGTACTTCATAGCAACCAGTATCCAATTTGTTCATAGCCAACCGCCCTATGACCAACTCTTTTACAATACCCCCCACCCAACATCCAAGACAAAACTGACAGAAGGGTGGATTGGGTAAAAAAGTCACAATAACACTTCTGTTTGCTCCTTCAGCATCATGGACAGCGCCATGGATTCACCAGTATATAGCACAGTTAAGGCATCTTTACAGCCGCCGTTCCCGACCTGTCGTGCGACAATGTGATGCTAAAATGACATAGATATTGCTGTGACACCAGGATATAAAGTGCGCGACCAGAGTGTACCACTCTATTTTTTTCAGCGGCGCATGACAAAGCGGAAACAGGAAGCATGGACAAGTTTGAGGGCAACTGGATGCCAGGACTCTTAAAGTGACTGCAAGTCTCTCTTGTAAACTTACTGGGTTAAGATGACTTCTTTTATGGTAAATGAAAGGCTTGAACCGACGAATTAGGTCATTGAAATGTTGTGCAGACATTCTGAAGTATTCAAAGTGCTTCTCTTTATCTATCATCCTCATTTCTTTCACAAGGGCATCAAACTCACCATATTTATGTATGGTGTTATTCGAAGGATGAACATTTCACCTTCTTTTTCTTCCTTTCTTTGCAAGCAGGCTCAAAAGCAGCTGTTCTTCCTCATCTATTGACTCCAATATATAGCCACTGTTGACATTGATGTCAATGCTGCTGCCAGTTCTGTCATTGTTAACCTTTTTCTTCTTCTAGTCTGTAGAAATAGCAAAGTTGGTAGTCTTTTCTCAGATGCGACACCTCTGTTCAGGAGAAGACTACAACTAGTATGAGTATGAGTATAAATAGTACGGCGCTCCCATGACGTCACACTGTCTCGCGAAAGGTCGTGAATGGCGACTATACTGAATGCTTCAGGCTACTGATATTTCAGAGCCATGGTCAGGTCCATAGAAGCTAACTTGCACAACTACACACAACCAAACTGGCATGTCAAAATATTGATGGCTGATTGATTATTGTTATGTGCGAGTTTTCAGGAAGTTAGTGCTCCAAGCCGGAATATACCTGTTTCCCCCTATTTCAAGTCTTTATGCTAAGCAATCCAGTTGCTGGCTGTATCCTTAGGTTT
The DNA here is from genome assembly GCA_013375575.1 of Percina caprodes. Classification (NCBI taxonomy): domain Eukaryota; kingdom Metazoa; phylum Chordata; class Actinopteri; order Perciformes; family Percidae; genus Percina; species Percina caprodes. Next base: position 1,533,550 of record JABXJD010000007.1, on the reverse strand, counting down.
AACGAACAGCATGAGAGTGGTATTATGTAACATGTGAAATTCTTTAACAAAATAAAAGTTAATTTCCCATGAGAATTCAGCATTTCCTGTGGAGTCCATTCTCAGCTCAGTCCCACTCGCTGTTAGAGAAGACTCTTCAGTGAACCAAAAATACACAGCAGATTACTAAAGACACACTTAAACCACCCGCTAACAAACTAGTTAATAAGCGAAGCCAAGATAAAGCTACTGGTTGACAAACACAAGATTGTGCCCTGACTCGCATGACCATGTCAAGAGGATATAATTAAATATAGTACTGTAAATCACTTAGGGCTTCAGTTAATTTAACCACGCATGGCTTATAATTTTCAATGAATGTATAGATTATGAGTGGCATACAGATACCAACTAAAATCTTTCATATGGAATATTAAGTGGATGTAGCTGGCGTAAATATGTTTTGCCTCCATGCTGAGAAACCACTCAACCGAAAGAACATTTTGGCCTCTATTACCACAATATACTGATCCTACACCATATTGTACCATCTGCCCTGTGGAACTCTATGCAGTGTTGTGATGTTGCATCTATGTGGGACAAAACACCACGTTATCACCGGCAAACCAGTCCCTACACCTCGAAAGATAAGCAGGCCAAAAGTGTTTGATTTCCTCGACATCATTAAGCAAGCCAAGACAATGAACACAAACGCATACAATCGAACACGCATCGCACATGTGATACAAATCCTACAATCTTGCTTCTGATTTTACCATGAAAGAATAGTCAATAGAAAGATATTTGTGCATTTTGTACACACAAGCAGACATGGTCACACAAACACATATACTGTACACACACATATGGTAAACTAATGTACAACTAGTAACATGCTATCCTCCTTTCAAGATGTTTTCAAGATGCAAGTGGGGAAAAACGCAGCGCTGAAAACTCCTGATGGTATCTTTACAGTGACCTATTTCAATGAAACATCTAGAGGATGTTTGCGTTCTATTTATACACGACAGAGTGCATAAATTACGGGTAGATGCAGTGTGTTGAAACCACAGGAAGCTGTGGGGCTTAAAAAACTGTAGTTCTTACCTCTCCTAAATGGGGAGTAGGATTAAATCCACAAAGATTGCAAACTGTCTTCTTGCACTCGGTGCAGAAGCTGAAGTTGGGCGTGTCTGCTGAGCCAACGTTCAGCTCCACATTACAGAGAGGGCAGCTTTCCTTGGTTGTTGAGGCTGGGGCAGGTCCAGGTTTGGCTGCTGACACCTTCTCTTCCTCTTCTACAGAAATGATTCTGGGGGATTTCTTGGTTGGAGTGTCAGGAGCAGAGTCTGAATCAGGAGGAGACCCAGGAGGAGAGAAAGGGGAGTCTGGTGGTGAGCCAGGGCCAGAATCTGCAGGAGAACCTGGTCCAGAGTCTAGGGGTGACCCAGGTGGAGAACCTGCTACTTTCTCTTCCTCTCCAGAGACAAGATTAGAGGCTGAACTCAAGAGTGATGACCCAAAGCTGAACATTTGAGAAGCAGCAGCTGGAGGTTTTGCTGTTTCTGTCAACCCTCCAAAACCACCAAACAACTTCCCAGCCACTGACTCCTCCTGCTTTGGTGCGGCTTGTGCTTGAGGCTTCGACGATTCCATCAAACCGCCAAACCCACCAAACAGTTTCCCTGTAACGGACTCGGCAGCTTGTGAAGCAGCCACAGGAGGTTTGGCTGTGTCTGTCAAGCTTCCCAGGCTGATACCTCCAAATCCCCCAAAGAAGCTGGACTCCTGTTTGGCTTTAGATGGAGACTGCTGAGGGCTGGACTTCGGCTGAATGGGGCGGCCTGTCTTGGGGTCAATCTTGGGAGATCCTCCCAATGAGGAGCCAGGGGAAAGCGGCCCAGGAGAGGTAGGGCCTGGGGATTTCTGCCTCGGTGTGGTTGGCGGCGTTAACCCTTGGTCGGTGGTACTCTGCTGCTTCATCAGCAGCTTGCCAGGCTTGCCAGGTGCCTGTCTCTGGGGTGAGGGCGGGGCTGACCCTTGTTTGGGCTTTGTCATTCCAGGGGGATCCATACCTCCCATCGCTCGTTGCATCTGGCAGTTCAGACATAGCCACTCTTTACCCTGTGCATAAAACAAAAGATGGGTTAGATTTGACAGGAGCAAATGTATACACTGTTATGAACACACACCAATAGCATTGTAATGACAGTATAGACACAGGCAAGCATAACCAATTAAACCTATAAAATAATAGACAAATTTAGAGACATGTCCACTAATTAGTGTATCAAATGATGTTGAATCCTGTTTTATAGGCAAATTGCTTCTTATACCATGAGACAATTCAAATCTGGCAGGAGTTACATAAATACTAATCAACATACAAATACATTTATATTAACATGTGTTTCTAACTAAATTAGAATAAAACATGCTATTTCTACAAAATTGTTTCAATTCAGCAATACACAGAGTCTGTAAACCAAAGGAATATTTTTAACAGACTGTTGAAAGCAGAAAGGCATACACTATTTATTTATTAATACTATTTATTCTTTCATCTATCATAGGTTGTGTAAATGTTAAACAACCATAACCAGTTGCATTTTATTGTCTCTGTTTTGACCATACCATATATATGTCAACACCTGCTCCCACAAAAGCCTGGTTACACCACAGTGCTCTTTGTTTAGTGTTCAGGGTATCTTGGTTTCCACTGTGTGGAAACCACAGTGTTTGAAGGGGCTAATGTTGACAATTTGATCACTATCTAGAAAAGAAAAATTGCAATTGCATACAATATAAACAGAGATGAGGTCAATTTAACCGATCTAAAAAAGTATACAGTGTAGTATACTGTAATGGCAAACAGTATTACATTTGTAAACGTTATTCTGAATTCAATCTGCATAATAATAAATCCGAAGAAGTGGCTGAAGCAGAAGGAACTGGTCACTCTGCTGTGCTGTAATCAATGGCCACTAGTGTTTTCTGTCCATGTGTAACAGAGTGTCGTCACTGGCTGGCACAGTAGCTTCCTGTGGCCATGACATGAGTCACCTTGATCAACATTCCCTGGGTCCATATGGTCCCTCTGCTCCTCAAATCATGTGCCACTCTTATGAGATGCAGTCCCTTTGTCAGGCTCAGAGAACAGCAAAATGATGCTAACAGCCTCATATTGGATATAATAATAGAGCAAAAATAGTTGGTCTTATATTTGAACCTATTTTTAAAATATTAGTTTTATTTATTTGAAACATACCATATCTTCAATAATTTCCATTGTTTCCAATTCAGTTTGACTGAGAATTTCCTCTCTCTATATCACAAAGTAATTTAATAATATTGAAGATGTTTATTAAACTCTTAACAACATTTGAGTCTAAATATCAGAATATATAAGCTTTGACGGTTACATTTTGCAGTGTAATGTGGATTTAGCAAACTGAACAGACACTTTGATATTTCCCAAACAGAAAATTTTATAATTTGTGACTTTTCCCACTGCGTGCAATCAAATACATGGACTGTCTTGTGTATTATTAGACAAATGCCAGTATCCCTGGCAGTGGTCTGGTATTTTATTTGACCGTTGCATATTTATTATTTGGAAAACTGACAGCTACATATGCAAAAATGCTTATATCAATGTAAGTCATTAAAGGAACATATTAAAGAAATAAGAAAAGGTTTTAAAAATAACATAATCACTGTCTTACCGCTGAGTCTGGGGGGCTGAACCCGCAGAGGCTGCAAACCTGGTTCTTACACTCAGTGCAGTTGTTGTAATTAGGGGGGTCCTTCGATCCAATGTTTAGCTGGGTGGTTTACACAGTGGACAGAGTCCTGCTCCAGGTTTTCCAGCCCCCTGCTGACCAGGAGGCCCTGTACTCTTAGCTGGCTCAACAGGATGAGCCCCAGGGCCTTGTGGTCCTTGCTGTTTGGGTCCAGGCTTCCCAGGTCCTTGCTGAGGGGCTCCACCTTTTTGCTGGGGAGGGCCACTCTGTATGGCACCTTGACCTGGTGGTCCTTGACCTGGGTTGGGGGCCTTTTGCCCTGGGGGTCCTTGGCCTGGTGGACCCTGACTTTGCCTGGGGGCCTGCCCAGGGGACCTTGGCCAGGAGGACCCTGGCCAGATTTTGGCCCCTGGCCTGGTGGCCCCTGTCCTTGTCTGGGGGCCTGCCCAGGGGGTCCTTGGCCAGGAGGACCCTGGCCAGATTTTGGTCCCTGGCCTGGTGGTCCCTGTCCCTGCCTGGGTCCCTGACCAGGGGGTCCTTGCCCTGGTTTTGGCCCCTGTCCAGGAGGGCCCTGACCCTGTTTCTGAGGTCCTCCCTGTTGTGGTCCCTTTGGACCTGGCCCTTGCTGAGGGCCCTTGCCTGGTGGCTTTCCTCCCTGCTTGGACTCATGTGTTGCAGATGCATCTCCCTCCTCTTCATCTCCAAATAGCCCAAACTTGGGGATGTTGACAGAATCCCCCATGGAGGTTATGGAGGAGGAGACAGAGGAGGTCATAGATGACATGAAGCTGGAGCCAAACATGCTGGATGACTTGGTCTCTGGGTCTTTTGGCTCCTGCCGGAATCTGGATTCAAAAAGGCTGAGGGATGAGGGGCTCCGGCCCGGTGTGGGCTTGCCAGGTGGACCCTGGTTGAAGGCGTCTACAGTACGACTCTTACTGAGACCTGTAGGGCCCCTGGAGGCCCCTACCTGCTGTGAACGCTGATGGGTATCAGATTCTGATGGTCTGGAAAAGAGAAAAAGAGAACATTTGTGTTAGCACTGCTTTTTTGCTATTGTTGAGTTGTGTTTACTTTGGAAATGGGAGAACATTCAATAAGCCAAGTCCACACCAACTCTCAGGTGACCCAGTGCCAAAATACAAACAATAGATGAGAGTTTAAGACCAGATGGCTCTGAAATATACTTTCGCTCATTTATCTGCCTTATCCCATAATTTGTCACTGTAATTTGTGATATGTGTGACATTAAAATCACGAAAAACCTAAAAGTATCAGTATATGCAGTCTTTTCAATGCATTTACTATTTTCCATCTCAAACAGTATTGCTTATGATGTTTACCAACTCCCCTGTCTCTACTGTAGCCTTACTGTGCTAAATTAAGACCACAAAACTAGCTCTTTGTTAATCTCAGGCCCTTTCAACACATCAGTGGACACAGAATGGGAAGCTAGCAGCCCTGGGGTGAAGCTGACAGGAAAGTGAATACCGCTGAATGACATGGAGTGTAGATCATTGAAATAGAAAGGGAAATGTTTGCCTCTATGGGGTTAAGATGAGACGTCTTTGTTAGCGCAGGCTGAGAGGCAACCTACACAACCAACACACACTGCGAAGCACAAGCGTGAAAGTCAACGGGATCCTTAGAGAAATCCATCAGTGTAGGCTAGTGTTTTGTTATTGCATGATGATATGTGTATGTAACATAAGCTGCTGTTTAAAAGTCCCTGGTGCTTCTGCCATTATGTCTGAGAAAAATTACATTACCAGGTAATAAAGTTTAATGTTGTAATGAATATAGCATTTGATTTTTTTTTACAATGAGCACTGAGTAATACATGACTTTGCATGGTAAGAACCCAGCAAACATTGCAAGTAGTAGTGTTGCAATGCTGTTGGCCAATTCACTGCAGCGGACAGCAGCGGCATATTCCAGCACCATGGACAGCGACCAGACTCAGAGACCAATGCCAAAATGAAATCCCACTTTAAAATACAAGTCTGTGAGTGATGACATTAACGCTGCTGTTCTATGTATAGTCATTTTTCTATTAATGCACCCCTCCCCCCTCCATCTCCAGCTCGGTATAAATAAAAAATGATCCACCAATTGGAGCCATTTAGTAGCACCGCACATCATTTTATTAGATATCGAGGAATCGTTCACTATTATATGAGTTACATTTAAATCGGACGCGTTATGGAACTGGCAGCATATGTTTTCATTGGCAGCTTTCTACCTCCCCCTCCATACCACAGCTTATTTCCCACACAAGCGATTAAAATCCAATCTGTGCTAGATTCAGAAGTAAAGAGTATAATTGGCAATATTTAGCAGATACACGGCTGATAAAGGTAGGGGATTTGTTTAGCTGGTTGTTCAAACGTCGTTCAGATGGGAAAAAAAAACTGGGCACGACAGATTTTCTTACCCAGCAGGCTTTTCGAAATTTCGCACAAATACTGGAGGTGTGTCTCTCTGAACTCACACGGAGAGACAACCCGCGGACGCCGAGTCAAACCATTCACCAATTCAGACAAATTTCACACATTGAGTCTTAGAAAAGAGAATGACGAGCAGTTAAAACGAGGCCTGCGCAAATATGTAAATACAGCAGCTTGTCAATTAAACGAGCCCAGGCAATATTTGAGCTGCAGGGTATCAGGCGAGAAATCGTCTGTCATGCTGATCTTTAAATGTTAAGGATAATCCATTACAGTGAGCTCTAAGAATAGAATCATTTTTAGTGCGGTTGGGAGGATCAAAAATGGGCGTGAACAAGCTCCCTGTTTCATATAGCATCTTTGACGCTTTCCAAATGATTCTTTACACAACCGCAACACATCCATCTCACGAATCATAACGTGGTTAGTGTGGATACTTTAAGTGCATAAAAATGCTGGTAAAAAGCCCTGCCTTCGTGCAGCTGCAGCGCCTCCGGGCTGCCTGGCTTGCGCCCTTGACATCGCCGCGGCGAGCTGCCTCCTCTGGTCCTCGCTGAGTTCACTCAGGTTGACCGGTGTCCCATCGGGCACCCGGACGAAGCCGCCCTTCCCGTCAGGTGCCAGCCCCTCTGGTAGCCCAGACGGCGGCCCTTCGCCTCCTTCCAAGCTCGCTTCGTTCCCCATGATCGACCCCTCCCGTCCACTGTATTCGGATCAATGTAGGCTACAATCCGAGCCCTCTCCGCGTTTTTACGTCCAAAGTGCGCAGAGAAGACGGCGTTTCTCGGTATCACGTAGCATCTCAGATGATTTATTTCCAGTGGTTACTTTTCTTCCCTGTGATGTCGTTCCATTTCCCTCGTTTCTCCTTGTTTTTCCGTGTCGCGCATCTCTGCAGCTGTACACCACATTTACCACAGTTTTCCGTGAGGCGGGAGGGGGTCCTCTGTTTTACTATTGCTCAGTCAAAGAAGGTGGCTTCCGGTTGGTTTTACAAAATTAAAATACTAATTAGTAATTAGCTAGTGTTAATGTAGGTATTAAGTTGTGTGTCATTGGGAAATAAATTAGCTGCATAATGAAATGTATCTAAACATGAAAACCCACAATAAGCACCATACTACATAAAGAATACCATGTAGATAGCATAGAAGATGAGTGGAATATAAGTCTGCTAGTTTTCACTTTAAAAGTCTAGACTTTTGCTCTGCCACCCTGATAATTCATTCTAAGTATTGTCAAATAAAAATATGTAACGCTTTTATATTGACACCAAACTTATATAAGGCTCTTTCCGTTATTTTCTATGTAACACTGGTTCTCTTGACGCAGATTCTCCAACAGCGTCTCGACTCTCCTGCTCACCGCGCATGTGCCTCCTCTGACAGGTGATCCGAAGACATCAGCGGAGGAAAATATGTTTTAAAGGAGACTTACTGAGCTAAATGTGTCTGGTTTGATTGTTTAAAGAATCGAGGCCGAGGGGGTGGGGGTGGGGGGGTGTCATTGATGTTGTTTTGTTTTAGTCCTTTATTATCATTTTAAACTAGAAATACGAGAGTTGTAGTAGATATTGTTTGTGGGTAAGTATCTGGAGCTCCAGCGAAAGGAAGTTACTGTATGTATACTGTATGATCACACACCAACCTCCACATACAGAGCTTCTTTGTCTTGTTATATATTTTTTCATATATATATATATATACATACATACACACACATATATATAATTTTAGGGGAAATTGCTACCATAAAATATTCTAAAACACAGATAAAACATCTGCAAAGGTCTTCAAATGGCAATAGCATGACTAATATTGCATATGCATTGTTATTTTTTTCAGTTGGCAGCTGACAGATGTCTCATTTTATATCTTAAAGCTTTAAATTCTCAAATGTGCAACTGAAGGCTGGCAGGAAGCATTTGGGGACATCAGGTTGACTGTAGCCAGATACATCATAATGAATTCTTTATCTCCTCTTATGAATACTGGGTGTTGTCACGGAGAACCCTGTGATTAAATAAATGTAAAATAAAAACTTACTAATTAAAGAGAATCAGAAGCTACAGTATGTTGCATCCAGTATGTGAACCTGAAAGCAAAATGAGACAGAATTGCATTTCATCAGCCCACATGCTGAAAATGACTGCAGAACAAACCTATAGTATATTTAGCTCCACTGTACTGAGAATATGCACGGCCAGTCACTCAATCAACGCGTAGGATATTAAAATCTGTCGGCTCTGCTGTACATCAAACTGATGTGTTGGATTATGACAGCTAGTGCTCATTTGCTGTGTTGTCTGTGGAGCTCTGGGGCAGATGTGTCCTCTATGCACCCAGCTAAGAGCCCTCAGTACCTGGGCAGGGGTGAAGAGGAAGACCGGGTGACTAGTCTGCACCAAGGGGAACCCAGCCAAAGACAGATATTAACGTGCGTCCATCGTTTTTTTTTCTTACTACATAATAATATTTGGAGTATAACGATTAAGGACAATGTGACACTACAGATCATCATTTAAGTCAAATGGTAGATGTGATGACAGCTCCTGCAAGTGGAATATAAGATACCATTGTATTCTGTGTCTTTGCTGTTGTGTGCCTAATTGTTTTATTTATAGCTTACATATGATAACAAAATATAGCAAAATTTGAATTGTGAGGGCAAAGCACAACATATATATGTTTTGTCTGTTTCCTTGTAGTTTGACATTTTGAGAATGAGCTTATTTGATTTCTAGCAAAGAGTTAAATGACAAGATTGATACCACTCTGTCTGCACAGTAGGCCTAAATATACAGGACAGGAGACAGGAGATGGTTAGCTAAGCTTAGCAAAACGACTAGACTCAGGGGGAAACAGCTACCCTGGCTCTGTCCAAACATAACAAAGTCTACCTTTTAGCACTTCTAACGCTCACTAATTAACATCTTGGTTGATTAATCCATACAAAAACTGAAATGTTTACAGGGGTTAGCCTATGTGCTGTATTTTTCCTGTTGGTTGAGAAGAAAGCCACTCTTTTAATGGCACTTAATCCCCAAAACCCAAACCCTGTTGATTTTACACTTTTTTTGTACAGCTTAAACAAATGGGAAATAATGTATTAATTAGTGAGTTTTGAGGTGTTGGCATATTTCTTTAACCTTTACACGGATCTAAGCCACCCATGTACCTCTGTTTCTAGCGTGTATGCTAAGTTAAGCTAAGATAACTGTCCCCTGACTCTGTCTTCAAAAGGGTTATGTGCTATAGTTCTTGCTTTACTTGCACTGAAAAACAAATTAAACACGGTAAAAACAACAAGTTCTGGTTCTATGTGCAGGAAGTTAGGTTGCACCTGGCCAAGAAATAATGCCTTTCCCTTCAGACAGAGCCAGGCTAACTGTTTCCCCCTGCTTCCAGTCTTAAAGCTAAGACAAACTAAGCTAAGCTAACCATCTCTTGGCTCTTACAGACATCTTATCTAACTCTCAAAAAGAAAATAATCATATTTCTTAAAATGTAAATTGGTGTTGTGTAAATGTTTTCCAACGCGCTTGCCCAGACTTAAGCAACAATCTTAACTCAAGGCACATGTTCTGGGAGTTCTTTCCTGTTTGTCAGTTCTGGAACAATATTGCATCCAAAATATCTGCCTAAATTAATGTTACTGTACCTGTTAATATCAGTGTTTTGATTCTGAATGATCTGTCTGCCCTTCAGCTCTCAGCTAAAAGTCAAAAATGTGATCTATTTGCTGGACTCACGGCTGCTAAGAAAATGATTGCAACCCGTTGGAAACTACCTCATAAGGTGTCTACTCGTACATGAACCCTTTCCTTTTTGGACGTCATTTATATGGAGCTCTCTACAGCTCGCATAAAATGGAGCGCCAGAAAAGACTTTGTATACTTGGTTAAACATTGCTAAATCCTTGAAATCCATGCTGTTGACTTGTGCTACAGCCTTCTGACTTCTATTTGCGCATGTGTTTGGTCTCTTATCTTATGCCTGTCTCTCTGTGTGTGTGTGTGTGTGTGTGTGTGTCTGCTCATGTATGTGTTTGTCTGTTTCTGCATGTATTATTTGTCAGCTGTGGACATCACTCTTACTGTTAGGTTTTTATTAGGTTTCTCTCCTTCCTGTCTTTCCTCTGTTTTTTTGGGGTCCTGGGACACATTCTCATGTCTCAGCATATTGTTTGTAATCTTTAAATAAAAACATTTTAACAGAAAAAAAGTGAAAAGTGTTTCCTTTAATAGATTAGAGGCGGGGAAATGGCCATACACCAATATGCTGTTGACCATGGTGAGTGTTGCGGTTGCAGGGTTCAAATCAGCTTTACTGTTTCCTTTCATGCTTTGCTTTTTTCACAATTAACAGTCCTGCATCCTTATTTCCCTTTCTTTATCTGCACATTTGGAATCATATTTTCTTCATCCCTACCTCTTCTCTTTGGCTTTCCTATGTAAATATATGCCTCATCCTTTTTTATTAGTTGTCTTCCTCTTTCAGTGTTTCTCCTCCTCACCTTAGTGTATGTGTAGGCAGTCTTGGTTTATGTCTTCAGTGATAAACGATGAGTGTAGCGATTGCTCTGCTCCTGTGCTTCTTTCCACTGATCGCTGAAGCGTGGCCGGATTGTCTCTACGCTGTGAGGCGGAAGGCTCTGTCTTGCCCTCTCTCTCTCTCTCTCTCTCTCTCTCATAAACATACTGACTGAAGTCTGAACAATCCAGTCATGAAGCAAACACACTCACCCAGACAGACACACACAGGTGTATCCGCACCACATCAAACACAGGGGACAAGCACTCTCTGAGGCATTTGCAAACCCAGCAATATACACACACACACACACACACACACACACACACACACACACACACACACACAGACAGACAGACAGACAGACACCTGTCAGGGCCCTTTAAGAATGTTTCTGTTTAATCCAATCCAATCCAATCCAATCCACTTTATTTATATAGCACGATTTTAACAAACACAAGGTTTCCAAAGTGCTGCACAAAAAGATAATACAAAATAAATAAATAGATAACACAATACAAGCACAATAATAAAAAAATATATATATGGACATATATATATATATGCACATATATAAGGTACAATAAAATAAATACAATAAAATGCACTGACGGCATATGGTAAAGGTATACACATAAGATCATTACTCTACCTGGTGTTAAAAGCCAAAGAAACAGAGGTGGGTTTTAAGAAGAGTTTTAAAATGAGACAGAGACACAGGCCTGTCACAACACACACACACAGTTCATTCCAAAGTTTTGGAGCTGCAACGGCAAATGTTTCGTTTAAGAGTAAACAACATATTGAAATCTATCCCAGATAAGGATGCATTCCTGGAATCCTACTTAAGTAAATGTACAGCAAAATGTGCTTTAAGTACGGCGAGTAAAAGTACTCACTCTGCAGAAGACTTCAACCTGTGATTGATATGACTTCATTAGATTGTTACTGCAGCATTATGTATTTTTTTAATGTAAGATCTTAATGTGAAATATAAATAGTGCTGTCAGATAACTGCAGTGAATTAATTAAAATGCATTATATGTAATATGCATGCAATACATTAATTGAACTTTGTTACTTTACACTACTGAATTGATATTTGACGGTTTGTGTGAGATGTATTTGTGGTGTGTAGCCTGGTCAATGTAACTTGAGTCTGGTAACCAGATAACACACACTGCACTGTGTTCATTAAATTTGGATACTCAGTTGGGGTATGAGGCAAAGACACTAACAAAGGCAATTTATTTTGCCATAAGGATTAGTGTAACTACAAACCTAGCTTTAAAGTACTAACAATATCTTCCTACACACAACAATTCACCAAAGACACCACTGTCAACCTAAAATACCATTTAGACAAACATGTCCCACAATAACATCTTTCCCCTGTAATAGAGTGGCGTTCTTGTCTAAAAACAATCTACGAGAACCTTCCCATGAGAGCTTTTAATCCATAATCCCCTCTTCTATCGAGAAACAAGCAGTTTCCAAAAGACAAGCAAAAAAGAGTTACATACCTTTACTTTAGCGTGGTAATCTACAGGAGTATGTATCCACAAAGTCGGTAAGTATGAGGTAAGGGAGCTTCCAGGAGATGCTGTACTTGCATGTGATGTTTAATTTCTGGTATATTAGGACTGAGCCGGCCTCATCCCTATTAGCAAACCTGGCACACCCCCTAACACCGCCTTTCAACGCCAATTTCTCCTGACCACAGTTGCGGAGGCTCCCTTCCTTTCTCAATCTTACTATAGACATGCTCGCGCACAGGCACACGAGTAGGCATGCTTGGGTGCACCTGCTGCCAACACGCACACACTCACACACACAAACACAGGCTCTGACACACAGACAGACATAAGAGGCCCCTCTAATCCTCTTTTCTACTGAGAGCTAGGCAAATCACACACACTTCTCTGCATGCTAAGCTGTTTTCTTGTAAACACAGTGCATGGAGTCCTGCTGTAGCTCTCTGATATAGTTGAGTGTCAGGTTAACTCACTGGCAATCAACGGAAAATAACAAACAAACAGCACAACAAAAAATACAAAACAAGCTCCCAAATCAATTATTCATCCCTTGCCAAACTAAATTTTTCCGAAGAATACTTTTCCTCTCAGCAGCCACAATCTGCACTGAGAAACCCTAAATACAACCGTCTGTTACCGTCCAGTAAACACAAACAAGGTATTTGGTATATTATTTATCTGCAGTATTTGAGAAATAGGCTGTATTTCTTTCACATGGCATGTTCTGGCAGATCCTTCCACCTAAATTCTCTGTGAATAATGTTTTTCTCCTCGTTTCCTGAAGACACACAAAGCGTCTGATTCAAACACTCAACACAATGCCAGAATTATACAAGTCCCTTTTGTTTCGTACAAATTTGTCTCTGAGATTTTATGATGCAAAGTGTGTAAAATATCATGATGTGCTGAAAACAACATCACACATTAGACGCTTCAGTTGTCTGGCAGCTCTACAGCCTTTCTGTTGCACATCACCTCATCTGCATCTCCTCGTCATGAGTGAGGTGGATTTAAAAGGAGGTACATGGATTCACAAAGAGATTACCTCCAATTCTTATGTCAGTCTAAATCACTGTGGGGAAGTCCTGACATATTTATCTTTCAAGAGTAAAGATTATCATTTTTGGAAAGTTAAACAGATTTGAAATCAGAGTCTATGAGATTTCTTCCTAGGAGGATGTTATGGTGCTTTGGTGAAGGGCATGAGAAGGAGACTTTAACTGGTAACAGAACTGCTAATAGGATTTACTGGTCACAGTCCAGAAGCCAATCTCCAAAGCCACTAGTCCAGTGGCAGATTGATGTAACAGCAGCATGGCCTCCTTGTGCAGGGGTAACAGTGAAGTGAGAAGGGAAAACTAATGGTGAACAAATGCATCTAGAATCAAAGTTACAGTATATATCCACAGATAGAACCCTTAGGTAGCCACAGTGACTTCCCTGGTTTTAGCCATTTTCACTTGGCACTCTTTTTCTCACTGAGAGCACTGAGATAGTTTGACAGTTCTCTGATGTCTTCTTGTTGGAAGTTTTAATTCCTGTGAGTATACCAGTCATTTTCTTTGTCTCTTCAGTGGAGGCTGCTGATGCTTATAAGACGGTTTTGTACTGTGTTTCTCACCCAAGTTGCAGATAGAAAAAACACACCACAGGAGTTTACAACAGCAAGAAAGCCCTCATGAATTTGTGGATTATTATCTTAAAGGAATAGATGGAAATGTTGGGAAATATGGTTATTTATTATTGCAGAGTCAGAACATCACAAACCGAGGTGTAATAACAACACGTGGCTTCACAGTTTTATTGTGGCTTATAAGTTGGAATATTTCTTGGCATGGCATAGTCACTTCCTGGTGTAAATGACCCCAATATATAGAGTATATACTTGAAGTTTGCGTTTTATGTATTCACTACCCCTCTCTTTGTTTACTTGTTCTATTCAGGTCTTACGTTATTGAAGGTTACAGAAAACAACCATTGGCCAAGCTTTTAGCTCCCGGCCAAGAAATAGTCTGACACGTAAAAAAGAACTAAAAAAAAACACAACTTGTTATTTTTACATTCAAGTTCTTGTACATATTAAACAAATGACAAGCAACATGTTATTGAATGTTACTGGTGTGTGTACCTTGGGACCGAGCCAGACATGACAGACAGTATCAATCTTCTCATCTAACTCATATTTCCCGGGAAATTTAAAAGGAATAGTATACTATTCCTTTTAAATTTTAAATCAACAAAAATATTCTTATAACAGTCTTTAATCAAGCAATATAGTTGTTAAAGAGAACAAGTCTGTTGCTCATTAAAAGATAATTGCTAGTGGCGCTATGTAATTAGTATCTTTTTATAGAAACATCTTCTAATGCACAACCTTGGACACATCATCAGTGTTGTATCTAGGAGTCACTGTGTGTTTCGGGTGTTGCAACAGACACCCTCGTCCCGGCGACCCGACCAAGGCTAATCAGACCCCGGCCTGTGTCCAAGTGGCATTCTATTGCCCCCAATGCTTTCCTCTCTTTAACCAGAGCCATCTGGATGCTTTTTCTGCTGCCTCCATGTTGTTGCCTATGGCTCTTTGATTAGCACCTGTTATGCCCAGCATGTCTTAGGCCTTGCTCAGGGCCTTGTAAACTAACTTATGTATGGTCTCAGCTGGCATTTCATCAAACACTTCAGATGCATTATCGTGCTATAGCTCACATCTGACTCATACCTTACATTTATTTACGTATTATTAATCTATTTTATTTAATTATTTTGAAGAAGTGTGGCATTTGAGATAAACCTTCAAAAGCGTGGCTCACCAGAATCATGGATTGGTGTTGTCTCCTCCTCTCCTCATCACCCATTCTCACTCCATATTCCACTTTCATTTTTCTGAGTGAGTTGACAGCAGCTGACATCTTAACTAATGCTTCTCTGGTGTCTAATGGGCTGATTCATCAGAAGTGGAAGCAGGCATGGGAGTATTCCTTTAGAGAGAAAGGAAAGAGCTCATTTTAGAAAGAAAAGGATGAGAGATAATGTCAAAGTAATGTGGGTTTAAATGCCAATCAAGTCATAAACACCCCTGCATGCTCATGAATCTTTAACACACACCTGTTGTCAAGTGTGTGCGTCATAGCCGGTGACGTCATCACTTTGCAACCAGAAGGAAAGTCCCCTGAGTTAAGCTAGACTAAACACAGATGGGTCACACTGATGGTAAATTCAAATACACAAACACATCACATTATGAAGCTAACAAGGGCATTACTTAAAATACTAAAATAGTTTTCATACAGCTTGGGGGTGGGGGTTCCAAATGCTGCCTTAGCTTTAATCGTTTGTTTTATTTTGGCTTATAACGTTACTAAGGTGACGTTTGCACCAAAAGCATTGGCAGTCCTTGATATTTTACTAGGTCGTTGAATGCAACCCTGCAGCCCAGTGTGAATCAGTATTCTCTCCAGAGACAGAGAGGATTTGGCCATTGATCACCGGAATCAATCCCAAGGAATCAGTGAAAAGTGAGGTCAAACTGGTTGGAGTCAGTTGTATATCGCTCCCTTCCAGGCTGCGCTGCTGTGTAAGGAGTCTGTGTTTATGACTCTCAACCTTGTAGCTTGGTGTTGAGGAGGGGGGGTCATATTATAAATCATGGCTTCTTAACAACAGGCTGGGAAACAGCACCCCCAGAGGGCACTGTATATACAGTGAAACCCCAAGGAAAATATGTGCAGAGACAAAAAACGCTTGGTTATGTAATTAGTATTTGAAAATTAAAGGTAAACATGGCAGAGTAGCTTTTTTTAAAATTGTATGGACAATATTGGCGTGGGGAGAGGGGTTGAAGTGTATTTCACTATAACTATACTATATTCACTATAATAATTGACCGTCCACAGCACTAATAGAACTATTGATAACTAACAATTATTTTCATTGTCAATTATTTTCTCCATTGAAATCAGTTAATCCTTTGGTCTATAAATATAAAAGAATACTTTACAATATATTATGCTTAAATACACTTTTCTAGACAATTTTGACCAAGTTGCATCCTGAGAGCACAGTAGGGGCTGAGTGGGGTTTGGTCTTGATGGAAAAGGTCATTGATCATCAAGGAGAGCTGCTCTGTATCAGATCCTTCCCCAGTTTCCATGGTTTTTTTTGCGGCAGATGCCACTTACCTGCTGCATTCCTAATTACGGGATCACTTGAAGATTAGTGCAATGCACATGACAGTTCCTTGCAGTACAGTGCAGCACACCTTCAAAGCCTACAGCTGTAAGCTTTCATGTACATGTGAACATTGATTGTACAGTATATGTCACCGCTTTTTACAGCAGTTTACACTGATAGGCTGCAGGGGGAAAGGGTAAATGCAATATAGTTTTACAGATGCTTTAACATCAGCTCTCCCTAAAGCTCCCCTAAAGTAAAGGCCACAGTAATAAAACCCTCCAACATAATGGTCAAGACAAATTCTTTCTACAGCTGAAAATGTGTATTCTTAAGACTCTCTCTCACACACACACACACACACACACACACACACACACACACACACACAGTAGCCATGGTAACAGCAAACTCATAACGTGTGTGAAACTTGGGGGCAGTGAAAATGATTGCAGCCCTCTAATTACTTCAGCTGACATGCAAGTACATGCACACAGCTTCTGAGCATGTGTAACTGTGTCCGACTATGAAAGTAAGACCTTTCTGTAAAAATATTACAAAATGCTTAGACATCACGGCTTCCACTTAGACCTCAGCACAAGACTCTGATGGGCACTTACGTAACAGTGACCTCTGGTGGTCTTACATGAGAAATACATTTTGGACACTCAATGGAACAGAGCCATTGTTCATTTACGTATTAGTAACACTTGTGCTTTTCCTACAAAGTAAAGCTGAGTTCCAAATCATACATTTTCTTTTTACTTTTAGTATGTTTTGCAGCTGCCATTACAAAGTTTGTACTGAAGCATGCAGTAAACATACAATTGCGACATACTATTCTTCATCCATTCTTGATAACATTACACCTTGAATGTTGACCCTTTTGGCTCATATGGCGTGCAAAGGATTTTAGGTCAGACTAGCCAGAAAAGCATGCTGGCTTGCATATTGCAAAATCTGACCAGATGTAGTAGAACATCCTGGTATTTTTGCCTTACTGCATTTGACATACTATGAACTGGGACATACACACATACACATCTTTTTTGGCATACTAAATAGTATGGTAGTATCAGGGAATTGGAATGCAGGGGAAATGTCTGTTGTAAAAAACTGTAAATTACCTTGTGAATTCATTGCAGGATAAATAAATCTTTTAAGCACTAACAGCAGTAAAAAGCTCCAAGTGTACAGTTTGTTCCTAGTTAAGCATGGTGGTTTTCTGTGATAGCAGTAAAAGGTTGGTTCAAATAACTTACAAACAACATCAATAAGTCCTATTTACTAGCTTGTGAAAGTAAATCCATTCTTGCAAAATTATCAAAAATATATTTTAAAAAGCTTAACAAGCACTGAGATTTCCAGCTTTCCAGAACAGACCATCTTCACAATGTTTCACTTTCATCAAATATTCCAGTAACCTATGCCAGGGAGCCAGCATGCACAATGCAAGCTCACCTAAATGGAATTCAGTTTATATTATCAATTATGTGATTTTTGTACTATGACATGCCAAAATGCCTATTGCCATCTGTAAGACTACTGACATTCCCATCAGTCTCAGCTGTACTTAGTGCCATTAGCAAATGTTAGCATAATTGATCTTAGCACTTAGCATTAGCTCCATGTCCAGCCTCACAGGGCCGTGAACATGGCTGTAGACTCAGTGTTGTTTGTATGTAATTTGGAGGAAATGACCATCCAGTAATATCAATTCATAGTGTTTGCATTAGCTTATGTTCATACTAAGATTCATAACTTTTTTCTTGCAGACCGATATACAGAGATACTGTGCATATTTCTTGTAGTATTTTAATATTTTTGTCTATTATATATTTGTTTCTTGACTTTTTAAACTATGTTGTTCTGCTACAACAAAACAAATTGCATGTATGTGAATACTACTTCAAAAATGTTTTCTGATTCTGAATGTGAAGCTGTGTTTTGTCACTGGACTAGGGTAAATTGTTTAAGTGCCCAAATTCTGAAAAAAAAGTCACTTTTTCTTGGATTTGGGGTGTTATTTTGTGTCTCTGGAGCTTCCACATATATACAGGTTTCTGAATGTCCTCTGCCTTCAGTCTCCGGGTGAGCTGTTCAAAATCTGCACGGCTTTCTACGTCACTAGCCAAGTTGGCAGAGACGAGGTGGCTAACCGTAGCATGCTAGTGCTAGTATGCTAGCTCGTTCTCAATGGCAAAACACTGCTACAACACACACCATAATCTACAAAAGAACTACTTACATGTCCCTGTTCTGCAGGTATTCTACAAGTGTGCCCTCATTTAGAAGATTATCAAGCTAATCCTGCCTTGCACTGACCAAAGTTGGAGAAAAGTTATCTAGCTGATGTGATCTTACCTAGCTACTGTGCATATGACTCCCAACAAAGATAGTAAAGAAGTGAGATATCTCACGCTGTAGCTAAAACAAGTGAGATGCCTCACTCTGTAGCTAAAACTGAGACACATGGTGAAAAGAGGATCTGCAGCAATGTGCTGTACAACAAATAAATGGTGTTTTTTTGAAAATGAAACCATGTAAAGCTATTCTGGTACGACCTCAAAATACAATTTTGAACCTGAAAATGAGCATAATATGGGCGCTTTAAAATCTGAAGCCCTGTGTGGTAACTTGGCTAAAATAGCGTACAGCTGAGGACACTGTGTGGTGTGCAGAAGGTTTTTGACTTAAATGAGAACAAAGGGACTTTTTTCGTAACGGAGATGTTTATTTAGACAACTGAATGCATGCCAGAAAGAACTGTGTTACAGTAGCAGTAACTTTCAGCTCTCTCAATTTTCTAACTCAGAGAGAGAGACCTGAATCAGGGACACACCAAACTTTGGAGTTTTGGTAGAGAGCACTAGCTGCTCTAATTTATTGCATTGACACATTACTCTTTCCATGTATTAAGGGGACAAGGGAGACAGGGGGTACCATTGTTGAATCAAAGTTTGAGGAGCTTGGATCTACAGCTTTGGCCAGAGTATCATTGGTTGTTAATATCACTGTTTTGGCAAAAGGACAAAAGTAATTCACACCTTGCTTTAAGGGAACTTTACCTCTCACACAAAACACGTAGAGACGATAAAAATATGCACTTACTGTAGGTAGCATTCACATGCAGTATAATGTGTCTTCTCCTTCAGACTAAATTTAACATTTTTCTCCACTATTTCTTACAGAGATTCACAGCTAATGTTTTTCAGTTTGGGGAATTATCTTACACATAATGGATGAACGAAGACGTGGATGGATGTGGGGAAAAAAGAAAACGTAATGAAAGCATCTGTCATGAAAGTAAAAAGAGAAAAAATTGTGCTTATCGTTAGCGGGATCTCTGTCAAAAATGTAGTAATGACACAAACCCCTGTACTGGTGCTCCTAGACTTAAGTCATTTTCAACCTTTTTCTCCCCAAAAAGGGATTCCTTGTCACAATTTCAGCCTGTTGGTCCATCAAAGTTTCCTTAGTTGCTGTTGCCATTGTTTCTCCAATATATCGATGAGCCAAAAATACCGTAATATCAAAAATAAATGCAACCCTTTCACAAAACAATGAACAATAAATAATAATCAAGTGGTGTTCTTGTACTGTATATGTACTCTATATACACAGAGAGTTTAGTTTGTTGTATATATGTACAAAAACAACTGGCAGTCTATTTCAGACTGGGTTTTTAGCATAGCCTACAACTGGAATTCGTGCCCAGCTTCTATAAAACCCAGAAAAAGCAACAACATAATAACTTACACAGAATCCTCAAGAGCAGAAGGGATAATGCACAATGAGACTAATATGTTGCTTGTAATTTTTGCCCCAAAAATAGAAGCACAGGTCTGGAAAGGAAATACAAAAGGAAATGTAACATTTATTTTAGGTAGGGTGTAAAAAAAAAAAAAAAAGGGAAAAAGCCTTTAGAATTTCATAAAATAATTAGCTTATTAAAACATTGACTGACAACCACATGCACAATGCTTTCCCAGCCTCAGGTGGAGAAAGTTATGACGAAGCACTTTCTTTGCACCATGGTATGGTTTTTGCATGTAATAATGCTTCTATTTATTTTTGAACACCATGAGGGCCACTGGCGCAACCCTTCCCTTTCCTCCTTTAGGAGTGCTGTGATCCGTCTTCACTTGAAAGACAGTTCTTCAAAAAAAGAGTTTTTAATCCATTCCGTGTACACTATCTTGCAGTTCACATGCTCAGGTCAAAGAGGGCAGCAGATTGCAGTGGATGCGTTATTTCCGCTTCCACAAATGTCTGTGTATCTATTAATGTCTCCACAACTGTCCTCTCAGCAATTTAAGTCCACCTGCTTACCAACAAACACCTCAATTAAACAGTTCTGTTCCAGTCCTATTTTAGTAGCTTATGTACAGGAGGTTGAAGTGTCTGCCAGGCAGTATCCCAGGCAACCAGCCATAGCCTCACACATTTACAGTATGCATTCCAGTTTTTCAGTCGTCTGTTCATCTTTGTCCTCTTCACAGGTTATGTGCATTTGTATATGTGTCTTTGAATGAGAGCTTTATGGTGTTACACAAGTGCAGCTCATGTAGTTCTACCTAAAAGTGTGCGCTGCTGTTTCTTATGGGTCTTTGTTCTGCTGTTGTTATGGCGAGGTCACTGAATCATACATTGGAAACACAATCTATAGAATGTGTTTGTGTTTTTATGTGTGGATGCATTGGTTTGTGCTTGTGTGTGTAGATCTGTCTGAATATGTGCATCTCTGTGCTTTTTCCTCAAACGCTACGTGGGGGTCTTTGAAGCTCATGGGTCCTCCTGTTGCGTCCCTTCTTATTTTCCTGCATCCGTCTCCATTTGGCCGCGTGCTGGCTGCTCGCCCGAGACCCCCCCGTGGCCTGAGTGCCAGCCAGGCTGCCCTGCCCCTTCTGGCCGTTTTGCGTCTTCTGATTGTTATTAGGTGCCTGGCCAGTCAACGTACCCAGATTTGGTTGACTTTTCTGGGTAGTCTGGCTCCGTGCTGGCCCTTCCACTGTTGGAGCTCCAGCCTGGGGCCATGGCCTGCTCTGTGGTGGACTGGCTTGCTGCTTTTGAGCATTGGGAGCCAAAGCTTTAGGTCGTAATGCAGGGTTAGAACCACTGGTGCTGTCGGGTTTACCCTGACTGTTGCCATTGGGCGTTTTCACCCTCTTCTGTTTTCGATCTTTCTTCCAAACTCGATCGCAAAACTCCTCCACGCTATTGAGGTCTGGGTGGTCCAAGAGAGACAGGAAGTCTCGATACCACAGCCTGTGCTTGGGCGAGTGACCTACCCCACCTCCCGCACTGGAAAGTCCAGGTAGGATGTCACCCAGTCTTTGGGCGGGTATGACCTGGAGGTTAAGGCGCAGTAAGGGCTGGATAAAGCCGTGTTCAACAGCTTGGCAGTGGTAGATACCTGTGTCAGACTGAGCCAGACTGCGTATGAGCAGGCCCTGGTCTGTACGGAGCACCCTGTCATCCAGCTTGATCTGAAAAAAGACAGAAACAAAAGAAAAAGAAATAAATAAAGAGCAAAAGAAGGTATGCTCAAATTTTAGGTAAGCACAGAGAAACATTCCCCCTTTAGCAGATGAATGTGAAAACAGGCCTCTCTGGTCAAACTAGCATACATCGTTCTGCACAGTGAGAATCCACAAGTGAAGCAACAATACAGTCTCAGTACAAGACAAACAACAGCCCTGTTTGAAAAATACAATGGATCTGAAAGGGACTATTGTGTTGAAGCAGTGAGGACCAACGGAGGGCGTAAAAAATATATATTAGATAAGATGTTTATATAAGATAAAATGACTGTGGCCAAGACAGCTTTCCAGGGAAATCAAAATACTTATATCCTTATATTATAACCTGCTGGGCGGTGGTTTGCATGTGATAATCCTTAAAAGTCATGGATCCGTTACTCAAACTGAACTTCCTGGATTGTATTTCTGTGTCTCACAAGCACCTAAATCCACACACCCTGAATGCCCAGTTAGACAAATACAGGCCCTGTAGAAATTCAGGCAACAGTAATTGGTTACATCATGAGGTCAAAAGTCAATCTAAACATCCACAACCCTAGGTTACCACGCTTTCTAGGTCAATGAGGTTAAAGGTAAAGGGGCGACAGGTTATTACATGATAACACATAGAAGGAAAAGCATAGTCTTTGGCAGAGACATGATGTTTACTTTGCAGCTATTGAATTAGCGTGAAATTGAGCTATAGTCCAAATTGAGGTGTGTGGGTTTGAAAATCATCCAACTGCCTTTTTTGAGAGGCAAATCAGTAACAACATGAGAAACATACACACCTCAAGCTTGCGGTCATCGTTGGGTTTCTGCAGCTGCCAGTAAATGAGCGCTCTCTGAGACTTGGGGCTGCACTCCAGGAACATACTGCTGTTCTCCACGCCATACACACTCTTGTCCTCCACGCTGTCTCCTAAGCCATCCGTGTCGTCTACTCAAACCAAAACACACACGAAAAAGGGGAATGAGAAGCGTGTGACCAAAAAGGATGGAGAGTGTAGGTGTTTGTGTTAATGTCAATCAAGGTACCATGATGCTGAAGATCTGAACACTGAGAGAGAGGGTCTCCGTTTCTGATGTCCTGTCGCCTGGTTCGCCTGGGAAGAAAACACACTGAAAGTTATTGGCAGTAGTAGGAGTACATGTAATTTAAGCAACACATGTTCTACACAATAGACCTGTAATGCACTTTTAACGTTATGTTCTCTGTACTGTTTACTTTCAACCACTAGGGGACAATGTTCCACAATACTAGTCCACATTCAGCTTCTCTTATATTTGAGGACTGGAGAAGAGGAGGTATTTATTGAACCTTTACTCCACTGTTAAATCGCAGGAGTGAAAAAAACTAAACCCTGGCAGAATTTTAAGAAACATAACCACGCCGAGCAATGAAACAGTGTGCTCCATTGCCTTTTGATGAGCCGTTATTAGGAAACACATACAGCATTGTTTCACCCTTGAAATGATGGTAAAAGCAGCACTCTTTGTCCTCTCAATATGAAAGTCCACTATATCATTCAGGTTGTTGTTTTTTTACTGCGATGGTGAGGTGTTTTCGTAGCCTGGTTTCAGAGACTAACTCACTGTGTCTCCCTTGTCCCTAGTTGTCATGGTCTAGTTCAAAACCTCTGACGGGTTGCTGTGAAAATCAAGCGGGGAGATGTGGGTTAAAACCAAAAGTGAGACGCGGGTTGTAAAGAAAGAATGAAATAGATAGAGAAAAAAAAAAAAGAGTAAAATGGTAAGTGTGTGTATTCTGCACACAAAATATGGCCATGAACATCTTTTCTTCTGTGTACCATACATATTTTGACACTTGTCTGTTTCTTTCTCACACATGTCCCTCCTCTGTAGGTTTCCTAGGCTAACATTCCTGTCTTTTTTGGCCGTCTGAGCACGTGCGGGGCAGGGTGTCTGGTTCTCATTCTGGGAGGGAAAATATTTGCAATGTAGAGGAGACGGTCCTGGCTTTAACCACGGGGTGTGCCACCTCCTCTGTAAACTGGCCAAGCTGGAGTATACCCACTGGCCTACTTCTGCTGGTGTGAGAAGTTATGGATGAATGAGATGCAGGCGTGTAGTGCTATGTGTGTGTGTGTGTGTGTGTGTGTGTGTGTGTGTGTGTGTGTGTGTGGGCGGTCAGCCTAATCCCGCTGGATACAGCAGAGGGTAATTTGAGGGTGTGTATGTTCATACCTCCTGGCTGGAGGGTGAAGCGGTCAGACAGCTCCTGTTGGTTATAATTTAGTGTGTTTGTGTGGCTATGTAGATGTATATTCATGTGTGTCTTTTTATCTACTGTGTGCGCGTGTGTGTGTGTGTGTGTTTGTGTATCTTGACTGTAGGGCGACTGGATCACTACTCAGAACAACTGTTACTGGCAGAAGTTATAACACAGGTTGTGGGATTGTACCTTTTGGAATGCATACTTGGCCTGTGTATATTTAATGACTGTATTTTGTGCCTGCATAATATTTTTACTTCAGATTTCTTCCATGTTTAGATGTTTTGGCTTTTACATGTGTGTTTGGCGTGTAACCGTGTACTTTTTTTTGGATTCACAGCACTGGTGGAGGTCTGAGGTTACAGAAATGGGTTGTATATTAAGATGCCCTTGAGCAAAGCATTAAAAGCCAATTGCAACAGCAGACTGCAGGTGCACTGATAACTCCCAGGTGTGGTTGCGTATGACAGCATTTATACAAAAGGCAGGATGTTGCTGAAAAGAAGCATACAGGCTCAGCAAACCCTCTGAGGATATACAAAAGGTCAAAGATCTGTTTGGTGCGTGCATGCTCCTACCTCTTGGCGGTAGGAAAGTATCTCGAGCACTCGCTGCCGTCCCAGGCGCAATAAGGGTCTCTGGCCAGGCAGCACTCAGCGCAAGCTTTCCCATACACCTCGCAACGGTGTAAAGACATCTGTGATACACCCAGGCCCGAGCCAAGGTACAGCTGTTGCTGTGGAGCAAAAGAAAGAGAGGATGTAAAAATGGAGTATTCCTGGGAGATTCAGTTGGAAAGGTTCTTATGAAAAAGAAGGTGGCTGTGTGGTTGGGCTTTTAGTAGGCACATTATACATGTTGGTTTTTTGGATATCAGTGTTTGCTTTAAGGCCCAGAAGTTCTCACTTTTTAGTTTTACTTCTTGCCCTGTCAACAACCTCAGGATAAATTGTGTGTGGAATCAAGTTGTTACCTGCTTTGTGGACAGCTCCATAGCAGTAATGGGAGTAGGCTCCTGCACAAAACAAATATAGCACAGCTGCTTTACTAACACTTCTATGGACAGCGTGTGTATATTTATAGGCATACGCTTCATACATTTTTGTTAACACTCAATTTTCAATGTCATACCCGAAAGACAGTCATCTCTTCAAGCACCACTTCTTCCAGGTCATGCCAGCTCTCTCTGGGGATTGTCACCACCTTTAGTACGGTGCCCATGTCTGAAAAAATATAGCCATTCAGATACAGCATATGTATTTTTTTTGATTATGTATGAATAGTTGAATCGGTTGCTGTTGGAGTTACTTTATGTATAATAGAAATATAATATATAATATACACCCAGGCGTGTATATATATATATATATATATATATATATATATATATATATATATATATATATATAGAGCCTACCCTGCAAATCAAATTTTATTCATAATAATAATAATAATAATAAAGTTGGATTGTGGTGCATTATCAGAGCTCATTTACTACTCATAACTCCCAGTTCTTTTGCAGCAGGAAGCAAAAGAAGGTTTGAGTGCATAGGTACAAACGTTCTAGGTTAAAATTAGTTTAAACTGATTATTTGGTGAAAAATAGGTTAAATGGGTAACAACAATCAACCCTAAATACCATGTAACTGTGACTGATTTCAATAATTTGTCAAAAATGTATTTCTAAGAAAGAAAAAAAGGAAAGAAAAAAGTGGACCAGCCTGTTGTGAAACGTATGTTAAAGCCAAAGCAAATGACAAAGACACAGTGTGAAGTTGTGTACCTGTCCCGATGAACATGACGTCATACTGTCCGTCCTCTGCCTCCACTCTGTCCACAACCAGCTGGGAGAACTGGTAGTCCACATCTGTCCGCACCATGATGGGACGCCCGCCTATTGGGTGCACTGGGTTGTACATGGCTGGGTGACCCCTGGCAAAGGTGATGACATCATCAGGGAGGTCTTTTGTGGAGTCGAATCCTCCAAATGTCTTGCTGGGGCACTGGGAATCAGACCAAAATGGCAAGCAGGTAATGTTTAGAAGATTGACAGTGCACGATTAATGTTTTGTTATCTTAACGTAATATGTTCTACATGGTTTATGTGCGCCAATTTGACTTTACTACTTGTAAAATCACTGCATTTGTGGACAATTGTTTATTTGGGGACTTACAGTTCCAGGGCGGGGGTAGGGCACCCTCCCTTGAAAAGGCACCCACTGGTAGTTGGGTCCATCTCTGTGGGCGTAGGGGCCCAGGAAAACCCTCCTGATGTCTGCCATGTTGTACATGCACACTGCTGAGCCTTTAAAGATGTTACTGTGGAGAAAGAGAGGGAGAAACTTAGAAGGGGCGAGAGACAAAAAGAAAAAAAAAGGAGTTTAAGGATGAAAAGACGGAGTTAGGTGGTGAGAGAAAGAATGATGACAAAGACAAACAAAAGGGAGTCATAAACAAACGGTCACAAGACAGGGATTAGGGGCTTGTGAAATACTGAAGAAAGACAACAAAATGACCCTTCATCGCACAAAGACGATGGGGAGCAGCAAGGTTGTCATTACCCGAGTATAGGAATGACAGATTGGAACTTCTCTTTGATTGCTTCCAGCCTCTTGAGAACAGACAGGAATTTGGGCACACTACCAACAAAACTGGAGACCTGGTTCGGAGCATATTTGAAATCCCCTCCAATATTTTGCAAGCACTCGCTCAAGCCAGATGGGTGGATTTTGCTTTCACTGGCCCGACAAGGTCCAAAGCAGGCAAGGTCAATCAATCACGCAGAAAAGGGGGGATTTTGTGAATTTTATTTTCATTCATAGTCCGGCCCAAGTCATCCAGGAGACAGCAATTTCAACTGTGACTCACTGAAGTGGAAAATCTGGGAGTTGCACAGGAATTTTCCAAAATATATATTTTCCAAACGAGTCATTTAAATATTACTGTGGAGATTGTAACAAAGTAAGCTGAATTTGTTTTACAATTGTATAGACTTTACTTGTCGGTTAGATGCTCAAAAATCTACTTCATTCTGCATCTTTTTGTCACTTAATACAAAAGGCATTAATTTGGACAGTCAGTCTCTTGCATTTGCAGAAAACTAAATGCTTCAATAAGATTCGGGATGTCCTTTGTCTTGCTGACTGCAATGGGAAGTTGTATCAGACTAATTAGGGATGTGGCATACAGTACACTCAGCCAACAGTACTCACCAAAGCATGGAAGATGAATGGATTAGCATTTGAAAATGTTAATTACAGAGAAATTCAATTAACTCTGGGGGCAAAAAAAGACACTCCAATATCTATGCTTAAGAAAAAGAGCGAACATGTGTTTGTGAGGATACAAACAGTTTGAGAGAGGCACACAAATTATTCAGACACACACACACACACGTGCCTCATTAAGCAGTGATATTAAAAGCCGGTCCCTCTGAATCTCTGCTCTATTCATCTCTGAAAACCGGCCACTTAGAAAACCAATTAAACCACTCCAATTCCTCAATGCCCCATAATTGAATTTTAAAGGGCGCATGAATGTGTGTGTGTGTGTGTGTGTGTGTGTGTGTGTGTGTGAACATGTGTGTACAACCACCACAGCGCACCGACCTCTTGCTTTGAATACATTTCCAGAAAGCTGAGAAAAGCCATACGGGCCTGGTGATGCAAGGCGCCTGTCGGTATGCGTTTGCTTGTGCCGCCGTTCTATTCAGCTTGTCTTATCATTAGCAGTGATTGATGGTGAATTGTTTGTCCTCCTTTCATAGTGGTTCAGAGACACTACTGGACACAAAATACCCCCTCCTCCAGCAAAATGCAAATGCATAATCATCATGATAAGTGCCACCATCTGTGCCATTTCAACTCACTTATCTGCCCAACCCCATGCCTTCACCTCTCCAGTGGCTTCAATAGAGCCCCACCCGGCCTTCTGCAAACTCCATTCAAGGCTGGGGCGGTGGCCAGGGGAGAAACGTGCGTTCCTTCTGAGTGAATATCGTGTTTCTCTAGCTCACTCCTGCTACATAATCTGATTTCCCTACAAGCTTCTGCCAAGGTTTCAGTGAAAGAGGGTGACAGGTAGTGGGGAACGGGGAACGGATAAAAGCAATCTCCATTCTGAGACGTGGGGAGGGGAACCACATGAGGGGAAAGCTACCATAAGACACCCAAAAGTGGATTACAGGATGCAGAGGGATGTCTGGGAATTTGACAGGGGCACGCTTGGTAGCTTGCATTCTGCCGTGTCATTTAAAAGGGTTGGGACATTACAGATAAAGGCATGGAATAAAGGATGTGAAAAAGAATAATTCTTGAAAGGAAATATGAAGCGTGTGTGTTTTTTCAAAGAAAGAGGAAATAACAGGTCTGGGACGGTTTCCCATTGAATTTATATAGCTCCTTCTGATCTCCTAGCAACAGATCAACAAAACAAATATGACACTAGCAGCGTATGTCAAGCTTTTTGAGAATGTGAGCCTTTG
Source organism: Percina caprodes (assembly GCA_013375575.1). NCBI lineage: Eukaryota > Metazoa > Chordata > Actinopteri > Perciformes > Percidae > Percina > Percina caprodes. The sequence continues at coordinate 1,504,903 of JABXJD010000007.1, read as the reverse complement.
CACGCAGAGGTCATCGGAAAAGATCTGGATGGTCTGTACCTGGATGTGGTGAAAACAGCGTAGATAAGTGGATTTTTCGGGTCCTTGGAGCTCATGAGAAACACATCCTCTGAAAATACAAAGCAAGAATGGGTGAAGGTTGGGTTTTTCAGCAGCATTTGAAAGAGAGTCTGTGAGGTTAACTTTTGTTCAAATACAAATGAAGAATACACACTTACGTAGTTCATCAAAGTGTGTATCAATGCCGTTGACCCCGGGCACTGAACACATTAGCCGGGCTTTGAGAAAAGTGGTCCACTTGTTCACCAGACTCCTGTGACCTCCCATGTCATTCTGTATTACAAACACAACATCAATACATGTGTACAAACTCTGACATAAACATGTAGTGTTTTCTGTAAAACCATCCAGATATGTAAGAAATGATTATGAATCTTTCCATTACTTTGGATTGTGATAAGGATTTTGTATGTGTGTGTTTGTGTGTGTGTGTATGTGTGTGTTGTTACCTTACACAGTTGTCCTATCCTGGCGATGGTAGCCTTGCCAGTGTGCTCTCCGTCCATGGCGTTCTCTTTGAAAAACAGGAAGATCTTATCGTCTTCGGGGTTGTCACTTTCTGGGATCAAGTGAACACTTACGAACCTGGGGTCTAGAGGGAAAAAAGGAAAAGAATAAATCACAAGAACAATATTGTGCGTAGTAAAATATTTGTTCATACACTTGAATCATACACAAACTTAAATTTACAATCCAACCTCTGCACAAATGACAATCCTTTCACCCCTATTTTACACCCCTGAATCCAAATCCCCCATGATATTCTCCAGTCACGGCTCAATAATAACAGCCATTCCCTTTACACCCTGGTGTTACAGTATCTGACTTTACCCCAAGTGAGTGCTCCAAGTCTAAATCCTACATAACCCCGTTCTCTAGGCCACATCCTCACAAACACACATGGCTCTGATTGTCCCCGGTAACACTTGAATACATTTATTTTGACTTTAAGCACAAGAGGAAATCAAAGATAAACGGGCCAGCCGGGGCCTTAAGGCTGGGATATCTTCTGACTTGAAGGGGCAAAGGGACTAAGCAAAAGTGGCCGCAGTCACTGAGGCGTCGTCATGCGTAAAACGAGCCCGTGTCTAAAAGCTCTGGGGTTAGCTGGGGAGAAACAAGCAGTGCCATGTTACGCCTCCATGGCCGTTTAGGAGTTAGAGTAGCTGTGAAAAAGACGAGTGTGGCCAAAGTGGGAAACAGATTTACAAGCGCAGTGCGGGTGGGAGACCTCTAGTATGAATCATGGGTAGCCGACACACGCCTCTAGGTCTATTGTGAATATGTGTCTTTAAATCTACACATTCATAAATTCAACCCTGCATGCTCATGTATACAAAAACAGGCTTCTGCCGGTGTCACCAACGACCGAGGTCATACAATTCACAATATTACATTTAATTCCCAACAAAAGGCCACTGTATTCAGTCAAGGTTTAATCCAACCTCTATATTAAGTGAGAGGTCATTAAAAGGTGAAGAGATGTGTAAATAAATTGCATGAATAAAGGCCAGAACCAAAGCTACCGTATAAACCTAAATCCTTTTTAGACTGCTATTAAGGATTAATTCCCAAGTTTCTTTTTTGTTACATTTGAGTACCATGTAACATGTTGATAAAAGCTCAATAGAATATCCTCATTCCAGTAATCCATGCAATTACAATCCCCCCCTTTGTGGAGAAGGAGTTGGATTTTGCCAGGCCGAATGGATACAATCCCTGGCGTATTTGTTTGAATAAGGTGAAAGATCGATGGGGATTAATGCTGTAACAATGGCTTCTCCCTTTTAAATCACTCTTTATTCATATGCAACAGCAATCAGCACTGCATAGAACAGTGTTTGTGAGTTTAGATGGCGCTGGGGTAGGGTTTTTTTTTTTGAGACTGAGAGAAATTTGACTCTACTACAGGAAAACAGCTGAGAGCGGATTAGTTCTGTGGGAAAGAGGGGGAAAAGGGATGGCACAGCTTGATGGAAAGGTTCAAACTGACCTTTTGTAGCTCCCTAAGTCCTGTGCGGTGCCGAAAGATAGCCAGACAGACTGAACAGTCAATAACTCTCACTGCTGCGCTAATCTTACTAACACAGGCAAATCCTGTGACTTTGTGAATGGGCTCTGATATCTGATGTCTGCACAAGAATGGAAATGATATGAGACTTCAGACTTGTGGGAGAATTTAATTCTTCAAAGTCCATTGAAAATCTGAATGGTATTCTTTCTCCAAAACTGGCTAATGAGGGTATACTTCCACCTTGTACTGAATAGTCACAGTTTATGTGGGCCACAAGTGTCCAGTTTTACTTTATTAGTAAAGTTTGTTGGCATTGGTGAGGATTAAAACATATCTATGTTATCTAGTTTTTGCAGTCTGAACACAATTAGCTTCCATTGTCAGCTTATAGATAGAGATGGACAAAACCCCGCATAGAAAAGTACAATATCAAATTACAAAAATAACTCCCTTGCTTTAAGAAAATCAAGATTGTACAATAGAAGGATCAACTTTTTTCAGGAAAAATGCATTTCCTCAGGAGTAAAATTTGTTCAACATTTAATACTTTGTTGATATGGTAATAAAAAATTATTGTGCTAATAAAAAAATATAATTCCTTTTTATTTTTTTACCATTAAGCCATCTTGAATCATGCTGCTCTGTTCTGAGTGGATGATGTTCTCCCAGGGTACGGAAAATAGCAAAGTCCCTTCCCATGAAATCAGCAGATGTGCCAGAGTACAGCTCTCCATCTGCCAGTGAGAAAAGTGTAGTTAGGAACAAATGTCCAGCTCTGAAGTAAATGTGTACTTCCTGGAACTAATCAAGGCAGAGATCAAACTCACCGATCAGAAGCGAGGCAGAGAGCATTTTGGGGTCGTAGGGGCTTTTCCCGCGGCCGTTCTCGAAATGTGAGGCCAGTCGAAAGATGTTGTCCTGTGGTGGAAAGGGTCAGAGATCAACATGAGGTCAGTGAAAGCCACATTAAGCCTGACCGAAAGGTACATTTATAGCCTGTGTTTCAAATTACACCAAATTCTCATTATAGCCTGCTGTTTTTGGGATGTGCATGTGATGCACCACAACTTCATCCAGGCATGAGCAATAAGATGTTTTTTTGTTACACTGCTGACTTCTTCTACTTTGCTTACAGAATAACAATAATTTATGCAACTGTGCAACAAACAGAAATGATGGGGAATAAAGTAGGATCATGCAGCAAAAGCACAGCACACCCTCAGACTCTTTGAATATATCAAAAGAAAAGTGACAAAAGAGAGACCCAACTTAAGTTTTCTTTAAATCACTTACTGACAACACTACTTTAAATTCAAGTGAACTCATGCAGAGTCCTCTATACTCAAAACCTGCATGGTGCAAACAGCCTTTCCCCTCCCCATTGTTGGACTGCAGAACCCATGCTGATACATTGATTAACCTGTAGACCTTTATCAAGATGACTGATTAAACTTTGATGTAGGGAAGGGGTAGCTTAATTTCCAACAGCTGAAATCGAAGCATGTAGTAACCACTTCTTCACACAAAAGAAAACATTGATGAGAAAATAATCAATGAGGGAAATGGTTTCTGCCCTGCTTGACAGAAAAAAATGTGTGTGTGTTTGTGTGTGTGTGTGTGTGTGTGTGTGTTCAGTGCAGCCACTGTGGTTGCGGTGGACAGATTATTTTAAGGGAAAATAATATGGTACTTTCTCTGTCATTAGTTTCCTATCACAATGGTGTCACATTTCATGACTTATTATTGAATGCTCAACTGAGAACTAAATTACATTTTGCATATATAACTGATTAAACATGTAGAAAAAAACACAGCCTTTGGTGAAGCAACATTTATGCACCCAATGTATTACCTCGGCTCTTTTGCCCATTTCTAGAAAAGAACAGATGGGGTGGAAGGCTCCTGTGCCACAGATGTACATGTGGGTCTGGTTGTAGGGCTGGAGGACCCGGATGAAGTTAGAACACTCTTTCTGGAAACAAAATGAGACATGAGACATCAAAAACTCCAACCAATGTATAATTTCATACAGTGAGAATTACATTTTGTGTGTGTAATACCCTACTCTCTTTATGTAGTAATCCTACCAGCATAATATAATATATAGTTTTGCAAAGAATCTGAAACTTCAGGGGATTTTTATGAAAGAAACTGCATATGGTGGCAAATAGGAAGCAAAGAATAATGGAGAATAGAGAAAAGCTCTGTTGGAATTCCCTTTAAAGCAGGGACTTTCCAGTTGGATTGTTAAAGACTTATGAAACTGCGTCTCCTTCAAGGAAATCCCACTTGTGCGCCAAATCAGGCAAATCTACCTCAGATCTTTAATAATTTATATGTTTGAATTTACTGAGGGTGTTTGGGTTGGCTCTCAAATACATAATGATAGTCCCAGTGGTGTACGAGTATTTATTAGAGTGCTAATCAATGGGATTGGTTAATGTAGGTGGGTTATTAGCAGCACTGAGGAGTAGATCTGGGCATGTGTTTAAGTGATTAGTCTGGGGTTTTTCGTTATTATAAATACATGCTTAATATTCACCCAACAAATAAGTAGACATTTGCTTGGGGATTTGGAACTGCAGCACGCACATCACATCACAGGCAGATGGCCAAATTACCCTTCTTTCTTCCTCCCTTCAACACATGCAACTTTTCAGGCTTCCAAACCTAACGGACATTTCAGTTTGATGATTTGATGATGTCCCTCATATGAGACATAAATGGATTTGAAGCTTCACTTAGCTCAGGTTTGAATGATGACATTTTCCAGTGCATCACCAAATCTGGGATCTCACACTGCAAAGCTTTTCCAAAAATCTAAATTTCCTGCTATTATTCGGAAAGGAAGAAACTCATGTGTAAGCTCTTATGCTTCCCTTCTTGGTAATCTGCCTCAAGGTAGAGTTTGATATTTTCAAAAGTATGCTTAGTCAATGCTTGAGCTAGTAGCCTGATAGCCTACCTTAGCATTAAAAAAAGGAGTATAAACCAGTTAAAGCACAAATTGTCATTTTTGTACATTGTTTTTTTGTGTGATTAAACAAACAAGATAGGAGATTAGATGGAGTGTGTTACCTTTGGACAGAGCCAGGCAAGCTGTTTTACCGTTTCCACTCTATGCTAAATTACATTAACCAGCTGCCAGCCTCAAATTGAACGTATAGACGTGAGACTGGTTGATATTCTAATCTAAATCTCATATAGGCATATGATCTTCTAGTCTAAATTTCATATAAGCATACATATTTACCAAAAGGTCCTTATGTCCAGAAAACATTTCTTTAATATAAAATCTGATTTTAATTTTATGTCAGTGTATTAACTTGTTGTAATACAAAACTGTAGCATAGTGGTAGTTTCTCACTGACCGGGGTTTATTAAAGTATATGACACCTTTAAATTGTGAGTGTTATAATTAACCCACTGTCCCTACGATGTTCCACATTTCAGTAACAAGACTATTGCTGAGTTCAAAGAGCAAGACTAAACTTGATTTCTTGTGCCTGACTTCAACCCTGCACGTTTGTGTGTCTATGTGTAAGTTAATGACTTTACCCTCTGTGTTTTCAACGGTTAAAGAGGGGAAGCTATGTCCACATCATTCTCACAACCTTGTTATATGCATTTCACCAACTCCTGTAATCACTGCCAATATCAGCTCTGTTTATGATTTTACATGGCTGTCTTTGTGTTACATGGACATATTACTGTAGCTATGTAGTAGGTAGGTTAGACATAAAACTGACAGACGTTAGTTATACATGTCACCCATACATGTCTTCCCCCCCAGGTGAAAAAGGGTTTCCCTGACCTGTCATTATGGGAAAACCACAACACCCACAGAGGATAAATGAATCATTATTGGATCAAACTAATGATTCTCTTTGGACTGAGCATTGATGACGACTTTCCATGGGAGAAATGGGTGGACAGAGTCGTATGTGGGTTTGTATATATTTGGATAAATTGAGTGAATTTTGAAATTATGCTGTGGTCTCTTATTGAATAGCTTACATTTATGTGAAAAGTAGGATATCTTTTATTTTTATTTTAATATATGTAATAGCTGGAAAAACAATCAGAAATTACAATAGGCAGTTCTAGGAAATCGTGAATCTACACTCCATCTGAACCTTTTGTTCACAGAATCAAATGTAACAACCTGGGCCGCATTACACACTCATCCTGCCAAGGAGAATGATACAGCCACCAGGCATTTTAGAGGCGGGCAGCTGTTAAATTTGTTCTGTGGCTGTAAATTGTGGTTTGGAGAAATGCATCACTTTGGGAGCTCTGAATGCTTTAGTAATGTCCTAATCAAGGCCTCACCATGTTGCACTCCGTCTCCACTCTCACCGCCTCATTTTCAAGGATAAACATTTTCACAGCATGCAAATACCTCATCATTGTGTTTTGTGTGCTTTTTTGCTGCCAGAAATATTCACTTTCCACTGTGTGAGGGAGCGAAGGTGTAGCACTTCTTGTGTGGTTGAGACTTTGTCTTTGTGTGAGAGAGTTGGCAGTGAGTTAGACCATCCAGTTTAAAATGACTACGTAATTCTGGATAATCCTAAAACCCTGCAGCCGCTGCACTCCAGACTCATCCAGCCATGAAATTAAGATCAGATTCAACACAGAGAGGGCCTAACCAAACAGTAACCCAGAGATAACACACATACTAACACCATTGTGCACACAAACAAATTAGGTGGCATATAGTATGTGTTCAGCAAACTTGTGCACATGTGAGCTAATACTCTGCGCCAGATAATGAGAACTCAAACAATATACTCCCACATAAATATGCACACACACGCACACCCTGAGGCGCAAACATAAACATACTCCCGACATTAAACTCTACGTCACAGTAGCAAATAACCTCTGAGGTAATGCATTGTTGTCCTTGTGCCATTGGGACACTGTGTACACCTTACTGTGACCGAGCATCTGTAGCACAGTGAGGTTAGTTGTGGGAGTCAGTGGGGTATGGCCTATAGAGAGTACAGTGTGCCAGAGGTGAGATGGAACATGTACTATCACTTTTACTATCACTTTTCTTTTCTCTACAGTGGTCTTGTATTTGTACGGGTGCTGGTACCTCTCCTACAGTATGCTGCATTGCTGCAACAAAAACACGTATTCCAGAGCAATTTGTAAAATGACATGGAGGCAGGACAGACATATCATTTGTGTAACAATAGAAGCAAAAATTGTAGGGAAGCGCTCAAACGATGATGCCATCATGAATTTGGACTTACCCCAAGGTCTTTCCCTGCCCACTTGCATTCATCCCTTTTAGAGGGGGTGGCAGGCCACGCAATCTGTGCAAATGAGAGAAAGACAAAGTCATACTATGCTGCAGGGCAGAGATTTACATGTTTCATGAAACTGGGAAGGCGGTGAGTCAATGCAGTGAATCAGAAGAAATTGAGATTTGTGTAATTCCAGGAGAATGACTTTGGATTTGTCAGGCTTTATTTTGATAATTCCTAATTCAGTGACTTGCTTATTTCACTCTATATCCCTGACCATACCATGAGTGTTGCATGTGCATATGATAAATAAGGGATGACTTTATTTATAACTGTATCATGACTGCATGAAAGTGGAGAAGGTAATGGGTTTAAGTGACTCATACTGTTAGTCAAAATAAGTAAAAACAAATTGAGTTAAAAACGTGCTGTGTTTATGGAATTTGGATAATATGCAGCCTGTAGGAACACGTATGAATACTGTATTGCCCTTTACAGTTCTGGTTCAAATTATTGCATTTAAAAAGTGAAACTCCTTTCTGTTCTTCAAATCCTGAGCATATGGTTATACTTTTTACTTCAAATACAAAGAAGGAGGAGGGTTTTGTTTCTTTGTTTTGGAAAAGATAGGACTCGTTCTATGAAATAAATACTGGCTTTGTACTGGCCTCAATGCGAATCTATTTGTGGGCCCTGGTGTCACATAAATTATAAACACACATAGTGCATATGAGTGTACAAGTGTAAGGGAATGATTACATACTCAGAAATTGGGTGCGATTGAGCCCACTTGTTTTGCTGGTGGCCACACAGATGTGGAAAGACAAAGGAAATGTATGCACATGCATTATTATGTAAATGCACTATACACATTTTCCTTATTCTGTTCCTAGACTTTATCTACTCTCTAGATCAGCTGAGTTTCCTTCTCTTGGGAATCTGCACTGTACATTTCAGGGTAATTACATTAGATTTGCTTAATCACCGCTTTTGGGCCTTTATCTGATAATGGTGTAAAGAGAACAAAAGAGCGAAAAAAAGAAGAAAAAATACACATACAAGCCAAGGGCAAAAATAATTTGGAGACACACTCTCCCTCCCTGCATTGACTATGTATTTTTCAGCACTTTCATTCCCCTGCTCAGCTCTCTGCAGCCTGCAGGCAAGTCTGTGTCAGTCTTGTGTGTCAATGATAGCAGCCCGAATCTGATAAAAAGACTGTTAACCTAGTCCAGGTGGTGTAATGGAATTATGGACAGCCATGTCTGGACTAAGACAGACAGTGGGAGGGACGAAGGGAAAGGAAGAAAGAGGTGGTGTAATGGACTCCAGAGGAAGAGAAGAGAAGAGAAGAGAAGAAGAGAAGAGCTCAAATAACACATGCAACCTGGACCAAAAGAACACAACTGCATTTAACTCTCACACAAACCTATAAAATATACCCAAACTGTAACTGAAATAAAGTTGAGTACATATAAGTGTTACCTGTTTGTGGTCTCTGTTAATGTTGACGAGGTCAAATGAGAAGATGTGGTCCTCAGCTCCGACCAGTAGTCTCCCTCGCTCCTCATCCAATAGGAAAGCATCGTAGCTTGAGCTGTTGGCCAAGCCATTGAAGGTGACTAGGTTACTGGTCTCTAACATCTCTGGAAGAGAAAGAAGAGAAGAGTTGGTGTTGATCATGTATTTGGAATGACTAGAAAAAGACTAAAATATTGATTAACTAACAGCTTGAAAATTAGGAAACATTCCCCACATTTCATAAAAAGTTAGTAAACTAAAAGTGTGGACTAAATGGTGCAAAAAAATACATTTGTAGCAAAACATTTTAAGTTAAATGTTTATGAAAGCACAACTATTCATACAGCATACAATATGAGTCAGTAGTTGAGCACTTCATTTTTACACTCAAACACTAAACTGTTTCTCTATTATGAAAGGCATATGTCAAAGCTTTAATGTATTTGCATTGAAAAATAATATTGGATGAAATGTATAAAACCTGGACCATTGGAAAATATTAGGTGTCCTCCATCAATATACCCTGCAATTTAAATTAGATTAGATTATACTTTATTCATCCCACAACGGGGAAATGTCCTCACAATGGGGAAATTTCCTATTAGTAACTTTTGTTCACGTTTCCTTAACTGCTTTTCCACAAACTAACATTTGCACACTCTTACACACAGACACCCATCAGTCAGGTATAGCGTGAGACATTTGAAGAGAACACAGCATGCCCCAATCAGGGACACAGTTCAGACTGTTCAGCCATGTGATTGGTTAAATAATTCATATGGAGTAAGAACCATGGGGAGATAGTGTGCGTAAGTATGTGTGGGTGTGTGTGTGTGTGTCTGGCCTGTACCTGTAAATAGGTTATTATGTAAATCAACACTGAAGAGTGTGTGACTACACATGGAGTTCACTTTTAAGCACCAAACATGAGTTCCATCAACTCTGATATTTCATTAACAAAGATCCACCCTCCCTCCCTAAGACCAGGGCTTCTGAGTTAACCCGCTGATTGAAATTGGTGAAATGTGTCACAGCACAAGTGAGGCAAAACAGTTAATTCATATTCATATATCATTTTGCATTAACAAACATTTCAACAGTCATGGTTGGTACTAGTGTAACCAGTAAATGTTAGTGAATACATGAAAGATCTAGAATATATATCTTCTTCAGTCTGTATTAATAATAGAGATAAAAAAATGTATCTTTTATGAAATTAGTTGATCAACAAAAAAAAATCAATTATCAAGTAACATTCTTTAGTTCTAGCTTCTTAAATGTGAGAAGTTTAATATAACTGAAAATAGTTATTGAATATATTTATACATTTTAAATAATATATTTATTTGGAAAGTTTTAGGTTTAGGAAATTGGAAAAGGCCTTTTCAACATTTAGTAGACTACGCAAATAATCAAGTAATTGTAAAAAGTAAAATATGGATTAAGTTAATGTAGGTTATTACAATTTAAACTATTCATACTGCTGTATATAAACACTTTTCGTTTGCTGATTTTCTTTCCCTTCACATCATGTAATTACTACACGATCACTTCTGTGGAGAGCCCAAGTTGACCAACTCTCTATAAAAACATCTGTTTTTAATTATAATTAAGAGCAAAACAATGGAATCATTTTAGCTGATTGAAAAGCAGCTTGCACAATTGCAGTTTGACAATTAAGAGAAGGCCATGGGTTTCTCTGATTTATTATTATAAAAACAGTAACATTTGGTTTACAGTGAAATTAATATAAATTAAATTAACCCCATTACCATCTGCCTCTGGTTGGAACAACATCTGCTTTATATTTTCACCACAGGTACAGTCTTCTAATACATCAGTCTCACTTATCATACTACATCATCCATCATCATCAGTGTCACCATGTAAAATAGACATAGAGACACAATATAGAAACCAGCACACACACACAAACACATACTGTATGTATACAGTATATATATACATACACACACACATATATATATATATATATAAAAACACAGGCATGCATGCACTGTCTCTCACACACACACACACACACACACACACACACACACACACACACACACACACACACACACACACACACACACACACACACTCTCTCTCCAGTGGATTGTGATCTCCCTGCTCTCACCACAAAGCTCTGATTGACAGGCTGCTATAGGAGCCATCTGCGCCCAGTCACAATGTGCAAGATCTTGGACATCTGTGTCTACATAAAAGAAGGGATTGATGGAAGGGAAGATGGAGGAAGTGGTGTGTCAGCCATGTATGTGTGTCGAGTACCAGTGGGGTGGATGAGGACTGTGAGAGGGAGCGGTCGTCACCTAATAAAGATGGTTGCAGCTCATCTGCGTCAGTTGGATTTTGTTTGGGGCTGAGGAAATGGAGTGGGTGGGTGTGGGCATGAATGGAGGTCTGTGGATGCGTGGCTGTGTGGGAATTTGTAGTGTACCACAGATGGGTTGAGCGTATGTGTGTGTGTAGGTATTTTTTTTTTACACTGGCCCTTCCATGCAAACCAACATCCTGGCATTCACATTTATAAACACTCGTAAGTCTGCTACCACAGGAAGGCACCGCTATAAGACTCAAATTACAATGACAAGACATTAAATATTGAAGATAAGATTTGTCATCAGACTCAGAGCCATTACGTTATCCTGGTAGCCAATCAGAGAGCCCCTTTTTCTCAGTTTACCAATCAGAAATTGCAGGTTCAGGAAATGACTTAGAGGAGGTTGGTAAGGAAATGGGATTTCCAGTCAACAGAACACCAGCGGAGGTCTTCTTATGTTTTAACTATTTGGCAGAAAGCCAAAGTTGGCATACAAATGTGAATGAAATGGAAAAAACAAATACTTTTAGGCTATTAAAAGATTAGAAAAAATAAAAGGAGAAAATAATGACAGAAGACAAATGAAAACCTTAGGAGAGACGTTATTGGCTTGATATGTAACAACCTGTGAGAGGCTGGATCCGAACCCAAGAGCCGGGAATGGTCCGTCACGAAAGGTTTCCCCCAGATGGACCAAAGAAGAAAAAACACACTTGCATATGTCAACACGTGGCGATCTCTGACAAAGACACGGTGGCCTGCTCGCACAAATATACACAGAGAGGGATTATCTGAGCTGGGATCTGCTGTGGTTGGGAGAATCGGAGGAACTGGGCGTGAGCACCTAAGGACCTCTAACCTAAACACAGACACGCTTGTTTGGAAATGGGAGCATGGGCAGATACAGAGCGCACAGCATGGCTCATACAAAATACAGTAACCAAACAAAAGACAAGCATAGAATAATACATACACACACACACACACACACACACACACACACACACACACACACACAAATCAGGTTCAACATGAATTCACTGCACTCTGCTTTTAAAATGTAAGTACACACGCTTAAACTGACATGCATATATTAATATTGACCTAAATGTTTACACCAAATCAATTATCCTTGAACACACACACACACACACACGCACACACATACTTCCCAGACTAAGTTGTAATCTAATCAGTATTTCTGCTTATGCAGCATGAACTAGTCTAACAGTGAGCGCACTCAGCAGCTTCCACCTTCAACACACTCCCTGGCCCCAACACCCACCCTGAACACACTCACATTAAATTAAAAGACACCTATTCTCATGTATGTGCGCACACACATGCCACGCGACCTCGTCACCACAACCAGTCTGCTTATACTGGCCATAAGATACACAGAGACATTTAAACGCGTACACCCATGAATACATATGCATTACACATAGCTACACACTCTCTGTTCAGTTCAATTCCATCACACTATTGCTTGTTACACACATCCTCTGTCTGCTCTTTTTCACTCGCACATTCTGTCTTGTACACATTAAAGTACACACATCCAGGCACAGTGGGAAAAAAAAAAGCTACAGACATACAGTACAAGCAGCAGCACATGCAAGCACACACAGATGCAAACATGTGGACACCCATGCATTGCAGATATGGTGAAATCGCTGCCTTGGCTCAATTTGTAGCTTACATATGATTGAAAAGATGTTATATATGATAATCATATATATGTAGTAACTAAACTGAGGTTACATGTCGTCATTTACATATTCACTCCATGCATAAAAACACACACTATATATTCAACAAATATAACAGCAAATTCATTCAGATAAATTATCATTTGTCCCTCTGTCATACTCCATTATGGAAAATAACCTGCCTCTTGTCTTAAAAAGCCCCGGAGGAAAAAAAAAAGCTACATTCAAAATTCAAGTGCAATTGTCTGTGGAGTACTCTTCACTCCCCCATTTTCCAAACAGGCAGGCGCTTTAGACGCCTACATGCCACGCAATAGCGGAATAATGAAATTGCATGAAAGAAAGGCGACAGGGCATTAAATTATGTTTATCTGAATGTGTGTACGTGCCACTGCTGTGAGTGTGTGTTTGAGTGACATTAAACATAAAAGCCTGATGGAGAAAAACACTTGACTGAGATTCAACAGATGAGTAATATTCCATCAAACTAATGCAACACTGTTAAGTGTATCTCTTGTGCATATATACAGTGAAGGATCAACAAGAGGAAAGGGTTTTTTCGAAAAGTAAAAAGTGATGTCAATGCGAATGCCACATTTTACTTGTTCATTTCCTCTTAGTTGACACAGCTTTCTTGTTCTTCTGCTGTTGGCAAAAGGTGCGGGATTTAGACCCAAAAGGCGTGTTTCTGTGGTTTCTGAGAGTGTGTAAGTCTGTATTACTAAAGATTTACTCAATTGACAGACAGGAAAAAAGAAAGAAAATTGCAGCTCGAAAGGAACTGGTGCAGAGAATTACACATTTATCTTTCAAATACAAGGCTACCTTTAGAAAAGCAAATACACACAGTACTGTAATATCTCCAGTGGTTTGCATTTCAATCTCTCTTTCTTTCCCAACCCTGCGTCTAAATTCTTCCTTTTTTCTCTGTGTGTGGTGCGGTGTACGTCTTTCCTGCTCTCATGATGGCCTCGGCCACAAAACACAGGTGTCAGAAAAAAAGACCAGACAGCCGCCCCATGGAAATTTGCTGGGAGCTTTGCTTAACAAAGTGTTCAAATATTATCCTAAGCTCAAGGATAGCCACACAAGCATCAAAGTTCACCTCCCCGCTTTTACTCGCTCACTCCCTCCCTTTCTCTCTCTTTCTAAGCACAGAAGCAGGTGTGGGTTGGTTTCCATGGTGACTCGTCTGTTTAACACAACCTGGGCCGTTGAATTCCTCATTCAGGTGCAGCTGAGTGACAGCTCTGACAGGAAATGTGCTACCTTATACAGTGCCATGAACTCTACGATTAAGAAGTGCTTGCGTGTGTGTTTTAATCCAAAGGAATAAAGAATGTGCGCATGAACAAAGTGTGTTGATTGATTATTTATTGCAGCCGCACTAAATATGTGAGAAGTTTGCTGTTGAAGCCATAGTGATATTACTTTTCAGGAAGCATGAATGTGTTTTCTTTGATTCCAGTTCTGCATAACACGGTTTCAGTTGAAATAGAAAGTTAATTTTCTATTTTTCAACCAAAATGACTCATAGCCATAATTCATTGTCAAGTACTGTGTCTTATGGGACATTTTAATACCATATGCTATCCAGTGAATATGACTCAGAGTATGTTAAAACATAGGATATATCAGAGGGACTAACAAGGAAAATGTGACCACATCCCAAACCACAAGAATCTATATGAGTAGTCTAAGTATGTGTTGAATTTCACCATACAGCACCATTAATTTCTCTCAACTCAAATGCTAGACTTCTGCGTCACCGCACGACATCGAGGTAGAAAGGCAAGTGAGTGAGGGGGGATACTAATCATAAGACCACAGTATACAGAGAAGAAATCCGAGAAAGAAACATAATGAATGATAAGTAGAGACAACAAAATAGAGGACAATGTAGCCAAACTAAAGAAGAATCATAAGCGCAGAATAACATAACAAAAGCGGTTGAATATGGAACCATTTCATTAGTGTGTGTCTCCTCCTGTCGTTGGAGGGCTGGACCACAGAGAGCGGTTTCCACTAGCACTGTGACCACAGACGGCTAGAGGCCTGGCCATGCTCACCGCAGAAAGCCAAGTCACACACCACTAAATGCCCACTGTATTACCAGGCTGCTCAGCCTCTCTGATTCTTAATACTTTTAAGGAAGAACACACACACACATACACACTTACGGATATGCAGATTTTTCTCTGTATGCAAATAGGGTTATCAACACAAACTATTTTGAATATGTGCAAAAATGTGCCATGTGGATGCGCGTGCACACACACACACACACACACACACACACATATCACATCTCTGCAAAGCGGTGCGCAGAGAGGGAGATAGTGTTATTGTGACGCAGTTAGATGGATGGACTTTGAGAGGCTGTGGTTAGCGTGGTCATGTCTGGAGCCACTGCCTGTTAGTGCCGCCTGTCAGCTGTACCGAGTAGCTGAATGTCAGCTCTGCCATTTTATTAGAAATTAATGAGGCAAGGCTAGAGATCTGAATGTGTCCCTGGAAAACTGTGACAGCAAACACGTCAATGTGACAGACACTCAAACACAAATCCACAGGCACAGATGCACATTTTAACTCTGCACACCATTATTTAAGGTGTAACAAAATTAGGTCTTATGCAATAAATGAGAACAGTGTCTGCAATTTCATCAAATGGATTTGCACTAGAAAATGATAATTGACAAAATCCCATTATATAAAGTCAAGATTAATGTTTTACAAGTTTGGTAATTATGTATTGTGATGCTTCTGGTATTTATAACAAACAAGAAATCTGAGATAAAGAAAAGTATCATTACACCACATTAGCATTTAAAGGCACTAGTATTTCAAATCAATTTCAAATTTTGATGGGGCATTTTGATGAATGAAGTGGTAAAGTTTGATTAAAATCTCTAATAGTGGATATAATATTATAAATCAGGGCACATCCTTAGTATCATCAATCCTGTACAAGAAGTCATTACACGCTCTACTTTCTCTACTTATAACATTTCTGTTTCTCTACCACTCCCATATTCGCCTTTGTGTCCGTCTGTTGTCTAACCGTCCTTCGTCTGTCTTTCTGCAGAGATGTCCCCCTCATTTGTAACACGACTCTGTTCAGATTGAATGGTGCACCCTTTCTCCATCTGACTGACGAGACTTAGCAGGTGGCGGGACTCATTCATACCCATGGTTCAGCAATCTGCACCACATTGTAACCCAAGACTACATCCCAAACACAGATGCAAAGGCGGAGGGTATTTTCCCTGCGTCCATGTCCATACAGTGCTTATGTACACACAGACCAAAATGTACACTAAACACACACATTTCCTCATTAATCTTTGAGCAAACACACACTGTACTGACAATACATCCTATTGTGGCCTATGAGCACACATCCAGTTTGTTTTTGATAATCATTTTGGTTTAAATAAAAGTTTCCTAAGAAAATAGTACTGTAATTATGTGTGCCTTTTATGAACACTGGGGAAATGCACAGAATTCCAAAACACACACCAATTTGGACAGCAAACTACAGACACATGCAATCTAAAGGTCATAAAACTCAGATTATACTAGCATATATTGCAACATGTGTAACGATAACACACTATCACTCCTTTACCCTAACTTTATTAGCTTTAATCACACACAATACCATACGTTACAGCATGAAACAACCCTACAATGAATAATATCCCTTTCTGTGTATTAGTGTGCAAGTGTTAAACTTCATTGCAAACAAGTGACAGAGTTTTCGGTGACTTGATGAATGGCTTTTTTGTTTTGCAAGTGCGTTGTGTCATTGCACAATTATCTGTGTGGCAACAGAAATACACACTTAATTACACTTTCAACTTGTGGTCAGGTATGTGAATCAGCGTGAGGAAATGTGATATATTCGGATGTAACATGGGGGCATAATTGAAAAGCAAGCTACTGCAAAACATTTGTTTATACTATTGGAATGTGGCTGTGTGTGAGCAAATATGAGGGCAGCTCAGTGCGTGTGTGTGTGTGTGTGTGTGTCTAAAGAGAGTTGAAAAGAAGGATAGCCAAAAGATATGTCTCAAATGAGCAGCAATCAAAGAGACAGGAAAAGGAGACCAGCAACAAAAAAAGAAATTACAACACACACACACACACACAACTTGAAGATTGTACTTAGGGTCTGTGGTGTTGTGGTTCCTTGAGAAGTGACCGAGCCGCAAGAGAGGGAGGAGGGGGTAGGAAGAAAAGAACGATGAGAAAGAGAGAGAGGCAGACAGGGGCAGACATCTCCGAAGTTGGCGCGTAGGGAGAACACCTTATAATTATCTACATCCGCTCTGTCAGCCCAAACCCGCAGAATGGACAGATACAACAGAGAGAAATGGAGAGCAAGAGAGAGACTCATTCACATTTAAAAGAATGAAAAGACAAGACACACTGAACACACATGCCCCCCACACACACACACACAGACTTATTATGGGGCTGAGTTCAGACTGCGTTGAGTGTGGTTCCACACCAAGTGTCTATTTTGAAGGGTTGTAAGCCAATTCCAGATTCCCTGTCTCTTTCTCAGCCTCGCTCTCTCTTTCCTTCTCAGTTCCACCCATCCAGCCAGCATGGAGTGGCTGCGATGGCATTAGGAGGTCATACAGAAGGCTCCATAATTACCGATGCAGAGGGTAATTATCAGGTTGTTTGACGTTGCCTTTTAAGTGTTAAAGTGCCGCTTGCTGGCTCCTTTTTAGGGAGCACAATAAGGCCAGGTTTTGCAGTATCATGGATCTTCCCCCATACTGTGTGCTGTATGTGCATCGATCGACCTTTAGGGGTCAGTGTTTCTCCTGATGGCTACTTACAGTATGGGTAGGTGCTATAGATGAATTGTGCTCAGGAATGTGATAGTGTGCGGGTATGTATTGATCCGACGGAGTGTGTCATTGTTTTATGGTTGCTGTATTGTGGAAGTGCAGCAGCAGCACTGAATAATCTTAAACATAAAGCACTACTATTTTAGATCATAATTGTTGCACTTTGTTAGGCAACTCTAGGTTATGATGACTCACTTTCAGTAGGAAATCAAGTTGGCATTTGTTTCTGTTAAATATTACTTCATTAGTTTCTATCAGTTGTTTGAACAAGTTAGACGTTGATGAATAGATAACAAAATGTGTAATATATTTGTTAAGCAATATTATTTTAACTTGACTTAACTGGACTTGAATTTACCTCATGTCTCCTTCTCATCATATTCCGAAAAGCTAGTCTCAAGGAGAAGGAAAATCATTAACTCTTGTGATCATAGTTCTGTACCCATGAAGCCAGATCCTTTTAGCTGGGAGAGATGTCTAACTGACCCCACTGGGAAATCATTTACTCTGCACTTGCTGCGCCAGCCATCCCATGAGAGGTAATTTTATCTACCTGCCTCCATTTCTCAGACATTCTACTCTCTCAAACTGCTCACTCTGCAGTTGTTCACCTGTCCTTTCCAGCAGAAGACTATCAGTCCCTGGAGGCATGTCATCAGCACTCATTTGAGAATGATTTCACGGGACCCTGCTTGCATGCTGAGTGTTCATTTGACTGCCCCAAATGACAGGCCCTCCTTGTTCTTGCGACTGTCCTACTCCTGGGCTTCAGTCTCTTTTTCACTCTCTGCTTGTGTGATCGTCCCTCTCAAGGGCCCTGCATACTCTTTTGCTCAGCATGTATTTGACTGTCCTTCCCAGGAGGATTCCTCCTTGTCGTTTATTTGACTTAATTACTATGCAGCCTTCGTGGAGGAAGACGGGATGAGTGACACTTCACTTAACGGCCAGCCTCCCTTCTCCCTTATGCGCCGTCTAGTGTATGTCTGCCAGCTTTTCCTTCATTAAAAGCAAATCTCCTCCCCTCCACCATCACCCCCACCATGCCTCCATCCCGCTCTTCCTCTCTCCAACCGCCACAGTGTGGGTGTTAACTGAGAAGTGTCCCCTGACAGGCATCAAGAGGGCCATCAAACACCTGTGGGCCCGAAACACAAGCGCAGACACTGTCGAGCAGTGACACACAAAGACATTGGCACACGATACACTTTGATGCCTTTACATCCCGTGTTCACTCACACAATGAAAGACACACAACAGCAGTTTGCAATTGCACATATCATCGCACATAACACTGATTCAACAGCCCAATAAAAGATACCAATTGGTGAGCTCATGCATACGTGCATGGGCACACGCACAAAACCAGGTGTCTAATTATATGCGTGCATGCCAGACCCAACACATTTTTGCCACACTAAAACACACACAAACTCGCACACTGAGACACCGCTTACAGTCTAAGGGGAGGCAATCACAGGAAAGGGTGTCGAGTCCTCACACCAAGACGTGGCAAGAACATTCACACACGCATACACATACAGTAAACAACAAGGCTTTGATGTACTTCTAACAACAATTATTTCACATACACAAAGTACATCCACATCATGACAAGCTACATTTCCTGTAGACTTGCTCTATTGGTTGGACGATACACATCCATCACTCGTACAGTCAGTCAATGCAGACTTTGATGCTGATGACATATCTCTTGTCTAGTATTGTTGTCAGCAACATGTTCACTTGTCAGCCTGAACAGTGAAGAGGATCACAAAAGGGGGCAGGAGGGAACTACGTATATTCACATTCTTTAAACAGATGGCTGTGTAAAGAAGGGATGCCATTTTCCCATCATGCCTAGAGGCTCTGTTTTGTGTGAAGTTACATGATGAAGCTCAAGGGAGAAGAAGACTTGTAGCAGGTAAGTTCAACTATGATTCTTTCCAGATTTATTTTGTTTGCATGGTAAATGCATGTCCTCACCCTTTAAAATCCTTTATCCTGATATGCCACCAAACCACAGTGCCCTCAGGACATGCTGAAAACGCTTATTAAATGTTACAAAAGATTTAGAACACAGACATTCGCCATACACACTTAGAAGTTAAAAGGGTGATAAAGGGAAAATATACGATACCAAAATTACAACTTGCACTCCATCTAAAGAATAAAGCGTGTCATATAGCTGGCCTCTAAACATAAGTTATACCGAACGTCTCGGCTAAAGATAGAAAATGAATTAGAGTGACAAACATCACATTCACCCTCTTCATCAGTGAAATTTTCCCTCAACGTACATTGAAATTATCTGAGGAACCAAAGCTTTGGGTGACAGTCAAGCACACAAGAGGATGATGCCTAACAACGGCAAATTAGCCCGTTCATAAATTTTAAGAGGGCATGTTTTATGAGAGAAACAGGACTAAAATAAAGAATCGAGAGACCACACTCCAAGCCATATACTTTCGGTCATGTTTTAGGACAAAGAACCACAATAGCCTCCCTCACTGACATTAAAAAGCAAAAAAACTTCCCAAAATATGCCAAAAATGTTGCCAGTTATTTCTAGCTGAGATGAAAAGTCTGCTATTACAAAGAGCCTGATTTAGTGTAGGGTGTGAGAGAGGAGACGAGACAGAGACAGAGAGAGAGAGAGAGAGAGAGAGAGAGAGAGAGAGAGAGGGAGGAGGAGAGGAAGAACCGGCGCTCCGCAGTCTCCCCTCAAAATAACACAGAAGGAGAGAGAATAACATGTTTGCTGTATACGTCAAAAACTTACACGTGCACGATATAAAAAGGCACTCATTCTCATTCCCTTCCAATACAGTCTACTGCACATGGATTATTTAATGCACACATTTAATCAACATGCATGTGTAGGTTTCCATTTAAACAAAACTCTACAACTGTTGGACCCATTTAGGATATAGTAAATGACAATTTGGGAAACCTGAATGGCCCCTTAAAGAAAGGCTCTGTGTCATGACCAAAGCAGAGTTTTTTGGGACAGAAGCCATTAAAACAGAGGCTCCACTGCATGTTCGGAGCACTTAACAGGGCTGTACAGTACTAGCAGAAGGGGACAGCACAAGGGGAAAATTGGTACAGGGGCCAATATATACATTTAACTCCAGGCAAGAGCCCTTCCTCAGCATATGGAACCAATCTGACTATTTGTAAGAAGAATGGTGAATTCTAAGACACAAGCAGAGCGAGTGAAAAGGAAGGAGTGAGTTAATGGTAGAGAGCAATACAGAAGGTTAAGCAGAGAGTTTGATGCTATGAACAGACCAAGAGGGAGAAAGTGAATGAGAAGGGAATACAGAGGCAGAAATAGATTTACAGAAATAGAAGAGAAAAAAGGATATTCAACATAAGAAAGAATGGATGAAAGGAAAAGCATGAAAGAGCACCCAAGGGCAAGACAAATAGACTAGACAAGCTATGTTAAAAGCACCAGCAACCACTGCGGTCCCATATCCTGGAGTCAGCGGAGAACAGAGAACGGGCTTACCCTTGTATGACAGCTTTAGCCTGGGTACGTTGTGCTTGGGCTCATCACCTTTTCCCGCCTGCACCGCCCCACACAGCAGCACTAAAATCCCAAACAGGTAATCCATGGTGCTGGAGTGCTGCTGGCTGGCCTCCAGACCAGGGGGCACTCACACCCTGACCAGTGCCTAGAGATGAGTGTCTCCCGCGGGGGTACGCTGAGCCTGGAGAGTCCCTCCACGCAAGCCCTGAAAGTGAAGGCTCCAGGAAGGGGGACTGAATCCTGGTTGTGTTTCCCCAGCTTTGAGAGCAGACTGCGGGGGGACCTCTGTAATGTGAAGTGTGTGGAGGGGTGCCACTCACATGGCTCCCTGTGTGGAGGTCCAGGCTATATAGTCCCTTGGCTTATCTGCTCTCCCCCAGGTGAAGGCTCAGCAG
Source organism: Percina caprodes (assembly GCA_013375575.1). Lineage (NCBI taxonomy): Eukaryota > Metazoa > Chordata > Actinopteri > Perciformes > Percidae > Percina > Percina caprodes. The sequence continues at coordinate 1,483,196 of JABXJD010000007.1, read as the reverse complement.
GGCTTCAGCTTGGCGTGAGATGAGAGGAGAGCCTGTGTAAAGGTAAATCAGATCACTTATCCACAATAGTAAGGCTATCCTTGTCTGGAGAATATAGATTTTTTTTTAAAATCTCTTTTTGTCTTCTGGCTTCTTCTCTTTGAGCAGACACTCACAGCAACCCTCTAATCCTTGTGTGCAGCTCCAACAGACTGTGAGGGAGAGAGAGAAAGAGAGAGAGAGAGAGCTACACCATCCACGGGAAGAGAGGGGAGGGGAGGGAGAGCAGCTGAGTGAGAGAGGGAGAGAGAGAGAGAGAGCAAAGGGGGCGGGATGACTTGAGAGCAATGATGAAACCAGTATACTGGATAGGAAGTATAGATGGTTAGGTTTTTATAGTGTTGTCTCTTCCGCACTTCCTTTTAATTTTTTGTTAGTCATCAATTCTCCATTTCCTTTTATGCTAATATCTCTTACGCCAAAACTCAAACAAGGCGTTTGCTGGTTTTAAAGCCCCATGCCACTTGATTTGCAGGTGTACTGTATGCCCTGAGGCCAAAGTCAGATAAAGGATTGACACAATTAACTGATAGCGTCCCAAAAAATCTGATTTAATAAAGCAACATTTCAGCCTCACAGAGATCTACACTCATCTTATCAGGATTCCTGCTTTCAGTTTGTATGTTCTTAGTCAGCAGATGTAAAACAATTTGGATGTACGCAAACTACACTCTTCAGGTCCATGTCCTGGTTTAAATGGATATGTCCATGTCCATAAAGTTATAGGAGCCATTTTTCTGGTGTTCCATGGTAAAAAATAAATGCGGAAAGTGTTACGCAGTCCTCCTCAGTATAGCTTTCCCATTTGTCATGGAACCATAGATGCTGAACTTTTTAAAACTTGTAATTATTTTTTGAGCACTTTAAGGACCATCCATACATGTTCAGACTGATTTGTTTGCCAATAAAAGCTAACATTAGATGTAAAAACAGGAGTTTTTTTTTTAGATCGTGTCTTCAGGATTTTGACAGAAAGAGAATTAGGAAGGAATTTATATTGTATGTTACAGCTTTTTCATCATCTACAGACATTTTACAGAAAATATACCACTGGTGAGAAATTATCTCTGAAATTTTCAATGCATTGCGGATCATATTTAAGCTTTTTTTAGGATATTTAGGTTGAAACATGGGATTGAAGTGGGTTTGGGAGTTTTAAAGAATCAGGCTGGATGACACAGATGAAGAAAAAACAGTCCCAGTCCTGGGAAAAGTTGAGCGAAATAAACCAGGGCCAGGCAGCACAGAGCAAGAGTGTCTACTTTCTATAATAGCCATATCATGTACACTCCAAACTCAATAAAGAAGATTCAAAAGAAGATTACTTAAAAATGGTCTGTCGCTTGTCTTTTGAGTTCAGAATTTACAAATGTTTCAGAGAGTTATGAGGAGTATTGGACATAAATTACAAGTCACAATTTTCCCACAGAGAGTATAGCCTTTGAGTATGTGTGTTTTTGACTTATCCAGATGAAAACTGGTGGTTGAGGAGAACACATGCTGGTAGTTAACCTGTGTAGTCTGAGACGGATCCTGTATCTGGTTAAGTCATTCACATCAGCAGAGCAGATCAACAACACTCCCCTGTCCTCTCAACCCCCGCTAGCCCCTGCAGTGTGTGTGTGTGTGTGTGTGTGTGTGTGTGTGTGTGTGTGTGTGCGTGTGTGTGTGTTAGTGTGCACCTCCTGCTTCCTCTCAGAGGGTGAAATAGCAGTGGTGAGGTGATAAAAGCTTTGACAATCAGGAGTGCTGATGTGCCAACTCACACACCTCAAGACACTAAAAGAAAACAACTTGAGAATTGGGCTGGTATAGTGAGTGTGTACTTGTGATATAAGGGTACCCTCATATTCCAGCACTCCCATCGGTGCTTTGTGTTTTGAAACTATTGTTGCTGTATTGTGAAGTGCATCTGAACTGGGATTTTGGGTGTTTGTGTACTATAAAATACTTTTCTTTTAGACGGGACGATTGGTGTCCTAAATCATTCCTGGAAAACTTAAAAGAAAAGTTGCACGTGGGACATCTGTATCGTTAAAGGAACACCATCCTAAAGGCTACTTCCAGTTCATTGGAACTTGGATATTATTTTAATAGTTTTAGCTATCCATCGTATTGGTAAAAATAACATTGTGCCCTCAAAGATAACTGCTGAGATCTGGAAACATAGCATCATTGCTAAAAAAAAGTCTTCGCCAAAGTTTTCTAAAAGAGAAAATGAAGGCAAGCGGTAAGATGATCATAGTTTACAAACCAATTCCCCTGTTTCAGTTTTAAACTACTGTACTTAACATAATTGTGGGCACACCGTTTCCTGTGTGATGAAGGATTATACTGAATTTCAGGTGCATTTTATTTCAGGTCTACCTCCAAATTAAGTGTTTTAGATAATCTGGCTATACAGTTGACTTGTTTAAAATCTATTTGATTGTCTAACTTTTGTTTTTCTTGATTCATCACACTTTTTTTGCAATGTCCCCATGTTCCCAGTTCTCAGCAACTGACTTAGTAAGTGCATTGTAATTAATAAAAACTCAAACTATGGAAATAAGACCCAGGGTGTAATATGAAGGACTTTTCTTAAAGTCATCTTGACCCTTTATCTGTTTTAAGTTGTTCTGATTGAATCTTGATGTGCGCCTACATGCATCCATGTCTTCCATTGTGCATTTACTTCCACAACCATGACACCCACGTCCTGGTCTCTCATCACACCTTTAGTCTAAACTGCCTTTTTAGCTGTTTACCCAAAACAAAAAGATTTGTTGACAGACACATGAAAGTACTCTCTTCTCACACTCAGCCTTTGTCAATCAACCTCTGCCTCTCTCCACTGCTCCAGTCAGCCACCTTCCTCCCATTTATCTGCATTAGCCAAACTAATGGCAGTCTGGCTAACTGCATCGATCTTCACCTGCTGAGTGAGATGTGCTAGAACATGCCTTTATGGCTTGCCCTTTAGGGAGTGCAGCAACAGTCAGACCTATCCTTGCCGATCTATTTGTAACAACTCCCCAGCACCCGGAGTGGCCGAGAGTAATGACGACTTAATAAATGGTGACATGCCGCTGGCAGTGGAATGAGAAGCGCATTGAGTAGGAGCTTCCAGAGGCTTTCAGCGCCTGCCGGTAAAAATAGATGAGGACACGAGACGCCCTGCTTATGAGGACACAGTGGATAGGTGTCAAACAGGTCTGTGTGTGTGGCGAGTGTCAATGCGCTGTTACTGATATGATGCTGTATCTTCATCCGGCGGTATGGGAAGCGCTGTTAATGTTTTGTGTATATATGTGTGTGTGTGTTAAAGAAAATGATTATGGCAACATGACCCCAGATATCTGTTTTACAGAAAACATCGGAAATGTCCCACCCTGTACACACTGCCCTTCGACCTTTCCCATTTTTTAGCACACGCCTACAAGCCGGTCGGCTCACCTCCTAACTGACCCAACGTCCCTGAGGCCATTGCCACTCCTAGCACAGAATTAGTAATTGTCGTTTCAATAAATGACATACAAAGTTCAAGGTACGGACAGCCATCATTTCCTTTATGCCAGAGGAGTTCCTCTTCCTATTAACTCCCTGTTCAACACCACATCTTACTCCCTGTTACGGGAGGTCACACAGCAGGCCCTTACTCAGCAAATGACTTGTCCAGGAAATATGGATGAGGAAAAGGTGGGAGATAGTCAGGAAAGATGGGCGAAGCAACAGAGGAAGAACAGTAGCGAGTAGTGGATGGCCAAACCAAGCCTTAAAGCTGCCAAACAGGCCAAGGCAAAGAGACCAGAGTAAGTGTGTCTTTGTGTGTGCAGGTATGCACAGGGGATGGGGGGGGGGCTGTATCCATGATCATATTACACCATAAAAGATGCAGTAACAGATAACGTGAAACTGTAAAACATCAGCACATGAGTGAGTTATACTGACAATGTTTATTGCAAAAGGGAGGCTATGAGGAGGCACATAAGTTAAGGAGATAACTGTGCAACTCTGGACTTCTTCATGACACACATTTGACTGTAAAAAAGGAAGAACACCTAATATATTATCAGTTGCGCATGCAGTATTTCACAATTACACATTTACCTGAATGTAAAGGCATAGGAAGGAAAGAAAAACACTAACAGTGTAGGTAGTCATTATTGTAACTGTAAACCTGTGTGTCTTTGTGAAAGCTGTATAATGAGCTATATATCAGACTATATAAAGCCTGAAAGTACATCTCCCTCAGCATGTCAAAGTGTCAAACTAATGTTTCTAACATTTCTAAAGACCAGAAAAAGAGATAATTTTTACAGGAAAGACATCTGGCATGTGATAGAAAGAAGGTCTGGCAGTTTCATGTTTAAAGACACACACCTTGACGTCATTGTAAGTAAAGTCTTAACACTCAGAGAAAAAATATAAAATAGTCCCCCTATTTTATCATCTGTCCAGTCAAGTGCTGACACCTGTTTCGGCTCTTGCATGCTCATTTTGCCCTACTCTTACTCTTCAAACAAAGTGGCGGTTTTATTAAAAATCCATTCTAGAGCTCATTAACAATGCTTCCTCTACATCAGAAGTGCCTTCAAACCCCGGCGGAGGGAAATGGGAGGTTTCCCTCCATTTCATCGCTTCTCAGAAGGTCAAAGGTCGGCCTGCAGGTTTACAATGGGGTCACGCAACCCCATCGTGTGCATGACGGAGCTTGGGTAATCTCTTTTAGCAGGGGCCTTCCATCTACACATACATGTACGCAGTTCCATGCATGCACATGCAGTTTTCCGCATCCATTCCAAGTACTGGAATGAGAGAATAAATAAACAAAAGTGGAACCACATTGCACCATAGAAAAAAAACACTACCGAGCTGTAACATCTGTTGCAATGAGGGAGGGATAAGGGGAAGTTCTTGGGCGTATTTATTCATTGCTGATACATTTCCATCCATCTTCTGGTGACGGAAGTCTGCCATGGAGCTTGGCCATACACAGATGTGTCCGCTCCAGTCATTCGATGACGGTGGTGCTAGGCTGATCCGGATTTACAGGAAGCGAGGACATTTTACTGAAACGTAACACTGATTCATAAAATCTGATATTTTCCTGCTGACGTACGTGTGGGGGAGGACGACGGAGGAGTTGTTTTGTCAGACATCAGCTGGTGTGCACTTGTTGAGCAACAACATGTCCTGAGCAGAGGTGTAAATGTCAAAATACACATATGTTAAAACCAATAGTTTTTTTTTTTTTTTTTAAATCAGAGCAGCTAAACAGCAAGTACGATTTCACAAATGAATGACTAAGATGAAAGACTTCAAACTCGTTTGAGTCCAAGGGAAGGTCATCGTGAGGCACCACTGATGTGGAAAGGACCAATAGAAATCTTGAAGTGAGGAGGACATTGACTAATCCAAGACCTGAAGGATTCCTTTAAATCGTATGTATATGTAAATGCAAAACACGCCATTTGTGAATGGAGGCTTGTTGGGGGAGGACTTAAGTCCGGGGTTGGGTTGAGACAACAGTGGTGAAGCTCATTATTCCCTCTATATGGCCACATTCAGGGAGCTTAGGCCTTGAAGAAATCTGCTCTCCCTCACCCCTGCCTCCCATCTACACCCACAGACAGTCACCCACAGTGAATAGAACCTCTGAGAGATCTCTCAAAGAGCATTAGCTTCTCTGCGAAGTTGCTGAAAACAATGTGTAACCCAATTGCATGGTTAGGATTTGTTAAGGTGGGGTAGTAATGATGAGACTAAAAGCAACCTTGTTTATTCCATATCCACACTAATTCAGTTAAGGAAATTTAGTTTCACTTATGATTATTTTCTTAGTCGCCCACACTGAAATAACAACAAAAACATATTTCTTCTTTCTCTGCTTTAAGTCTGCATCAGTTAATGAGTACGGATGGATGAATCATGCCTTTTACTGTAACAAACATGTTTTTAAATTATAAAACAGTTCTGTCAGCCCCCAACTCAGTGCAACGCCTTGTCTTTTATTTCAGAACACAAAAGTTCTCTTTAGAACCAACTACTTGTACTGTAATTTACATCCATAAAGCAATTCACTTTTTATATATTTTTGCAGCCTCCTGGCAACCGTAACTCAGAATATAACATCACCAACCAAAACAAAACCATATTACATGTTTGTGATAACTGTCAAAACTAAAAACTATATATATATATATATATATATATATAAAATTTTCTAGATTTCATAAATCATTTCATCCATAAAATGTCAGAAAATAGTCAAATATGCTGATTCCATTTTCACAACTTTACATATTTAAATTGCTTATTTTGGCCAACCCACAATTTAAAACTCAAAGACGTTCTATTTAATATAATAGAAGAATTAGAACACCAGCAAATATTCTGCGTCTACATTTGGGAATGTAGTTTTACTCCTGCACAAGCCCTCGGCTCGTTGACTGATAATGATTCCAAGCTGAGTATCTAAAATGGGATTGAAATGTGTGCAAGACCTGTGGGTTTCAAAAATATGAATAGAAAATGCTATGAGACCAAAAACTGCATCTAAATTCCCACCAACACACATCCATACTTTGGAATGCTGTAAGTCATGTTTCATACATCTCAAGTTAGGTATCAACATCTAGACCAACTAACATCTTCTGCAACCGTAAACAGCTTGTATATCCATGTCTGTGTCACACGATCCAAGAATCTGACTGCAACGAAATAAGAATAAGACTTGTATATGAATCTTCTAGCTGCTCCATAAATTTCTCCTGTCAGGAAGAAATTCTCCCAGTATTTCTCTCTTTACGTCTGTATGGCTGGCAGGGCAGGAACAGTGACACAGCACTCCGTCCCAATCTTCTATTAAATATTTACACACTTGTGAAACATATAAAACTAACCGCCGGCATTCGCATTACTGCTCCGGCAGAGGAGTCAGATTTAATATGGCTCACATTCGCTTCCAAGAATATGTGTGTTAAATAAGGAGAAGTAGAGAGACAGACAGAGAGACTAATGGGGTCTACTGCATTCACACTGCTGAGCGAGTGTCCAACGGTTAATTGAGAGCTTTTTTGTGTGTGTTTTGTTTTTGCTTTTTAAGCAAAACCTAAGCCTAAAATCCCAGTAAAACATCTCAACCCATTTTATTGAATACATATCTGACTGTTTTAATACATCATCTGCGGAAAAGTTGGCTGAGGGGATTCTGGTTGCCCCGCTGTTTTTTTTAAAAATAATTCTTAAACAGAACCATAATTCAAAATGCAATAACTATGACTCTTATTGCCTTTTACGCTTGGGAGTTAAATAATTGCTCAATAATCTAATTACTCCACACAGTGTTAAGACAAATGACTCTTTCATTTCCAGCAATTACATCCCAGTTACAACATCTCATTTAGTTAAGTTAGTGATGTTATATATCACTCTTAAGATATATGGATGAATTTGAATTATGCAAAAACATGATAGCACTTCCTCCGTATTGTATTATTATTGCTGCACCCCCTCACATATGGTGCATGAGTAAGAACAGAGGTATTTTATTTCTCTTCTCATTGTGGATGTCTTTCCACTTATTTTGGATAGCCTATTGGATTTCTACATAAGTATATTTCATTTTTATTTTCTGATTGTTTACAGGGGAAGGGACGAGAGCTAGTTGAATTGTCCTCATTTTTAGGAGTGCGAAGAAGAAGAAGCACTTGCCAATTCATGGTGTATAACAAAAGTATACTGCTTCTATGGAGTAATACATAAAGTGATAATATTCCTTTTGAGATGATGAATGAGAACAATATATATTTTTTTTTAGAAGCGAGCGCAACATTGATCTCTACCATATGATCCAAGTGAAAGCTTTCTGACAGTAAAATTAGGTATTTTAGCTTGGTTGGTGAAAGTGTCCTTTTTAATATAGTAGATGTGTTGTGGCATGTGGGTGACTCAGCCATCACATATTTCTCCACGGTGAGTTGCCCCAGCTGTGCGAACAGGCTAACACTTCCACGCCAAGGGAAAACATTTCTGTGTTTTATCAGAAGACAGATACGTGGCTCGACTGGCACCAAACTTCATCACCTCTCGTTACTTAACCCTGTTTTTCCTCCAGATAAAAGACCTTACTTCTGAACAGTTACAGCCCCAGTTTTTAACAACGTAATTACCTTCTTTTATTTATTGTCCCAGTCCTCCCTGAAGCCATTAGCACAATATTATCAGTTCAAAGTTATCAGGGCTCATAATGCAACCTTGGGGAACTTCAGACAACCTTTGTGCCCCTAGTCTGTCTAGGGGAAGTGGTTCATGTCTGTCGCCATTTACTTTTTATGAGACCCCGTGTCATGGAACCCTGAGAACAAAACTGTCATGTAGGCTACGCTCTATTCAATGCTCTATGCAGAGACAAAGTCCTCGTATTCTGCTAGCTTTACAGCATTCAAATAGGGCCCCGAGTGAATACAAACCATCTGTGTAAACAGACTTTTGACAGACTGGTATGGTGAGAGATGAGTCCCACCTGTACAAAAGCACAATACCTCAATCTCAAAAAAAAATGATCTACCTTTTTATACAAGTCACACAAGCTCATGCAGACTTTTACTGTATGCTTGGTAGGTTGTTGCTCATAAAAGTAGTGACTGAAATGTCTCACTCCAATTCGACAAGGGATAATTGAAGGACATCCTGCCATTTTAATGAATGATATATCCTGCCATCTCCTCTCTCTCTCTAGTGCAATCCCCCACTCACAAATTGATGCTTCACATTCGCTGTCCCTTAGACACCTTGTAAATCAAGTATAATTGACAGACAGAAGTGATGAAATGCAAAGGGGTGCAACTAAATGACTCCATCAAAGCAGCTCCATTAAAACCTCCTAGGTGACCAATTATCTTTCACACTTAAAATAACACAGGCAGGCACATACTAAACAGCAACTTTTGCCTGAAGCTTACACTATAGACACATTATGTAGATATAAGTGCTCTTCGGAGCTAACAATCAAATGTACTTTTTGCTATCTAGCCAATATTTCTCTCACTAGACTTTAGTCCTAGACTGGGTAAACCGCACCCAATCTGCCGGCAATCTGATTTTCGCCCTGCAGCTTAGTCTGGAAACCTGTACGTTTATCATGCTTCTGTTCACAATTTTGCGGGAATCAATCACAAACTGGCTTATCCACCTGGCATGCTATTGGCAGGTTTAACACATGGATGATAGAGAAGCGACTAAGCAGCTTCTTACAATCAACATAGGGACCACCGAACGCCACCGAAGTGCAGCAACCGTTGATGCCACTGTCGCTGCTATATCACCTGGATCGTTGGTCTGATTGGTTGAAGGACTGTCCAATTGCGTACAGAGTGATTTTAAATATGCCGGTTGATCACGCCTCTTGTGCAGTAGAAATACAGAGCTGAGTCCCCAGGCCAGACCAATGCTCCATCTTAAATCTTAAAAGACTGTGCTTGGTCTGGTGATAGCCAGACTACTGTAGTCCCTTTGAGACACCAGAAACATATGTAGTTTTAGAAGCTTGGTGACGTACAGTTCATAAAATAATGTAACTGGCATGCTAACTGTTAACACATTAGCCAGGAGGGAAAATGCTGGTGCTAATGAGTCATTAGCTTTTAAATTGTGTATTTTCTCTATACTGGGCAGTTAACTACCTGATATTTTGTCGTCAAGTCTGTAGCTACATCATTATTCAAAAAAAGAGTATTAAAATGGGTAAAGGAGCTATACGAGCTAAGGAGCTTGCTATCTGCACATTAGCTACAGTGGGGCTCGAAAGTTTGGGCACCATAGGTAAAAAATTGTAAAACATGCATAAAGTAGCCAAAAAAAGATGGAAAAATCTCCAAAAGGCATCAAATGACAGATTGATGTCACAAAAAAGTTAGATTTTATTTCTGTCATTTACACTTTCAAAATAACAGAAAACAAAAAAATGGCAGTTTGGGCACCCTGCAGAGTTTCTAGCATGCAAAATGCATCTGCAAAAGTAGCATCAAGTTAGCGTCCAAAATTTGCTGAAATTGTATTGAATCCATTTTTCCTTCTACTCGTGAAATGTTCCCTGTGCCACTGGCTGCAATACAACCCCAAAGCATGATTGATCCCACCTCCCCCATGCTTGTTGGACAGATGTTCTTTTCATTAAATTCGGTGCCCTTTCTTTTCCAAACGTACCTTTGCTTATTCCGGCCAAAAAGTTCTATTTTAACCTCATCGGTCCACAGAACTTGTTCCCACAATGCATCAGGCTTGTCTATATGTTCATTTGCAAACTTCAAATGCTGATTTTTTTGGTAAGGATGTAGAAAAGGTTTTCTTCTGATGTTTTCCATGAAGACCATGTTTGTACAAGTATCTCTTTATAGTGGAGTAATGGTGTACCACAACTCCAGTGTCTGCCAGGTCTTTCTGGATGGATCGTGCAGTCAAACGTGGGTTTTGACTTGCTTTCTGATATTTTTCTTGGTCTTCCAGATCTTGCTTTAATTTTCACTGTTCCTGATGACTGCCATTTCTTAATTACATTCCGAACAGAGGATATTGGCATCTGAAAACGCTTTGCTATCTTCTTATAGCCTTCTCCTGCTTTGTGAGCGTCAACTATTTTCAGTTTCAGTTTTCTAGACAACTGCTTAGAAGAAGCCATGGTGCTGATTGTTGGGGCAAGGTCAGATGAGTCTGGGCATTTAAAACCTTAAGATTGGCATCACCTGGTCTTTCCAGACGATGATTGAGAACAATCCATGACACTGTCAGGTCTCAGCTTTCCAAAGGGGGCGGTGCATGCTAGAAACTCTGCAGGGTGCTCAAACTTTTGCAGACACCATTTTTTTGTTTTCTATTATTTTGTGTAAATGATGAAAATAAAATCTAACTTGTTGTGACATATTATACCAATGTCTAATCTGTCATTTGATGCCTTTTGGAGACTTTTCTTGGCTTCTTTATGCACATTAATACAAATCTTTACCTGGGGTGTCCAAATTTTCAAGCCCCAATGTAGCTTGTTAGCTAGACCGCTTATGGGACAATATTTTCAAATAGTTTATTCAAAAGACATATATGTAACATTGACTCCGGTCTCATGACTGTCTGCAAACCATTCCTCTTTTGTGGAGTAGTTTATACTCAACAGAAGAGGGTTTAAATGAATATGAATGGTGCAACACAGCTAATATGCTAATAGCTTCCTTTGCCTACAACTGCAGTTACATCATAAAAACTTTCATGTCCACCAAACAAATCCAATTGAGAATAAAATGAATGAAATTAAAATGATTTAACCGCATCTGTCAAATCCATCTGTTCCAAGGGGGGATGGACTTCAAACTACTCATCTCGTCATCCTCCATACACTTCAATCCTTTAAGATGTAAAGGAATCCCTTCCTTCAACTGCTTTCTCTGACAGCATGCAGGCCGAGAGTTGATCTGTTCCACGGCTCAACTTTGACTATTAAACCACTGGACAGATGGATTCAAAGCACTGTCCACAGGGTGATTAGGTTTCATTATGGCAAATGAAACACCCCATTACTCTTTACTGTCTTATAATAAATGTCTTTAAAGAATGTCACAAGTTAGAAAAAAAAATGTAGCCGAGATTAGGAGGAATGACAGTGATGATGACTTTTGCAAAGTCTTTTTTTGTCCAGAGAAAATGAGAGAGGTAGGTAGGATCAGAGGAAGAGAAAAGAAATATAAATGCAGTTTGTGTCTGTACAACAAGCCTTGTTAAAAATAAATAAGTCAGTGTGTCATTTGTATGCTATGTTTGACCGGCACAACACAGTCCATCTGGGGGCCTGAGAGAAAATATCTGGAGCTCAAGCGTAAAGATCCAGATTCAAGAGCCTTGCATCTGGCACTTTTAGAGACAAGATAGAAACACAATCAATTTACAAGACAAATATAGAGCTGTGGTCTGTTCCACTAGTCAACGGCATAAATGGAGACTTTCTTTTCCCTATAAACAAGCTGACAAGGCAGGGACAACTGATACCCATCTAATGGAGTAATCCCGATTTGTGTCCAAAACACAGCATAGCCTAGATTGCGACACAGGGCAATCTGTTTGGACAGTTCCCCGGATATTCTGTTATCAGTGCATGTCCAGAAATAAATGTGGGGAGGGTGGACAGTGAGGGTTTTTGGTGGCGGGAAAAGTCAATTGGATGGTGGCCCCCAGCTGAGGCTGTCTGGCAAAGGATCAGTCTCATTCCTCTTCAGTCGGAGGCTCCTTTTCTTTGACCCTTCAGTCCTGACATCTCAGAGAACTGACGCAAGAAATGCAGCTATAAAAACAGCCTCTGGTCCTGCTGGTGAGAACTGGGCAAAGCTTGCTACACAAGTTCTCAAAAACACACACACACACACACACACACACAGACTCACTGTACTCTAGCCATCTTGCATTTCAATAGGGAGTGCCAACAAGATACTGTACATTGTGGGGGGCTGTGTGTGTGGCAGGGTGTTGGTTGATGATAAAAAGAATAGATGAAGGTGATACCGATGTATTAAGTATCTCAAACAGCTGTATTGCATATGTTCTGGCATTTAATCACGCCTTTGAACTAAAGCCTTTGTGATGAGTGTAAAATAAGATGTAGAGTACTGACAGTGGAAGCAACCACATCAGTCACCTGAGCAGTGAATGGTGCATAATGGTGCACTGTTCAAATTAGCACAGCTTTATCTTCAACCACATTGAATACATTTTTAATAAATGTCCTGAAGCCCAACATCTATTCAGAGCTTTATATCAATCCTCATCTCTTGGGAAAGCTGTGCTTGGGCCATCTTTTTTACACACGGCCTGCTTCCAAATCAAGCAAAACACAAAGAAGTTCTCTTTTTATACTTTTGTATAAAGGCAGCCACTGTTTGCTCCAATAACATCACGTTTCAAGGCTGGTGGCACAGTGGTTTCCCAGTTGCCTCAGGCATAAAAACTCATCACATCCTGTACTCCCTGTGCCAGTGAGGTTGGACAATAGCGGCACATCTCATCCCTGTGTTTTTCTTCAGGGTGGATTCTTTTGGATGATAGACAAAGCAGTGTCTCCGGATTATCCCTCAGCTCAGTGTGGTTGTTTTTGGTGGATTTTTCTATAATCTCATGTGATTCTGTCACACTGTGATGAAAGACAGCCTGTTGGTATTGGCTCAATGCTGAAGCTGACTCACAGGCACAGGTGCACCAATACAAAATAATATGGTGTTCATCCCAGGAACATGCACTAAATAAATTAAAACAAATTAGCTGACTACAGGTATTTCTACACATCATTCACCATCAAGAAGTAAATACATACTGGTTTCAACGTGTAAAACCTGATTTTGCAGACTAACCTGGCAATTTACAGAATTCAGTTTTTTTCTCCCCTAATCCTTTAAAAAGGGTGGAGATTTTCAAAACAAACCACTCACTGTGTTCTTTGTTGGAGGATTTTGCAAACCTGACATGGTTACCCTTCACAGCTAAGCTATTTGTGATTAACATGTCTTCATCTTCTTTATGCAGGATTACCTTAACACAACAGTTGTCAGAGGAAAAATGTAGGCAGAACCTACATCACAAAACAAGACATGTCATTCGACAAAATGCCTACCTTTTGAATCATCTATTATTATCTACACAACCACTGTATGATCATACTGTATACACACTACAGCAAGAACATGTCTACAAACACCTGCATACCACAGGTGTGTGAGTGCTTTTGCAAGTCAGCATAATTTAGTCTTTTTGTCCATTCAGTCATTTATTAATGAGAATGATTCACGCAACATACAATTTTGGCTGAAGGCCAACATGCTTGTACAAAAAGAGAAGAGTCTATTACTATTTACTTTTTAATATCTTAATCAGTGCTCAGGGACTGTTTTCCTGGAATTAAATTTTTTGTTTGGATACACTAATTAAAGTTTTTTTGCCAATATCCATTTGTTCTGTTAAAAATATTTAGATTGGCAGCTTGTTGATTATATAAATAATCTCATTATACTAGCATTCAAAATCCCAGTCCGCTAGGTGGGTTTCACAACCTGCTGCTGCACAGTGTGAAGCATCTAATCCTGCCAGACAACTCCCATAGTTTATGTTTGGCCAGGGAACAACATGTTGTCATTGCAGTCATTGAACATTACCATTCCGAACATACATTAATTCATGTCAGGGCGGGGGAGTCTTCTTCTTTGGCCCTCTACCTGCTGTGATGGGTAAACAGTGGCTCTGACGGTTGTTGGTGGTCTACAGCGTTCAGTGGTTTAGTAGGGATTCTCTCCTCTGGGGAGCAGTCCTGAAGAGGAGGGGATTACCTCAATCCTCTCTCCCTGCTTCATCCCTTCCAACTCGACACTTCAGATTCAAACAAAAGCTCAGGAACTGTGGGCCTCAGGCCCCTGGCGGGAAGCTAATCCCATTCCAGCTGGACAACAATCTGTCTGGCCGGTGGCCCCTGTGGAGCTGTAAGCCCCTGGTAAGAGGCTTGGAGGAGAAGTCAGACAGCTCATCAAGGATGAGGACTTAATTAGCCTTGCAAAGTCAACCTGGCTAATTGAAAAGATTCAACCTGAGTGCCGCCACAGGAGCAGAAGAGAGCATTTTTTACGTTTTTTTGCAATGTTTAAGGTGGTCTGTTGCCAGGCGAAGAAAAATGCCAGGGATGAGGTACCCCTGCTGCTTCAGAGTTGGCAACTGAAAAAGGTCCTGCTTGTAAGGTTAATTGGGCTGGACACATTGCCAAGATAAAGTACGGGGGAACATGTCTGTGTGGTTTGCTCGATCTGAGCTTAATCTTTACCGACAGGCTTTATCGGCGGGGTCAGGAGTGTAGTTCTGGGAGTGATTCTATATGCTGGTTTTATTGGATGCCTCAAGTTAAAAAAAAAAACAAACAAGACAGACTGGGTGTGCACGTCAATTGACTTTATTCATATATGCGTTTATATATGCATGCATGTTTGTCAGTCCATTGGTGTACTGTATGTGTGTGCTAATAAACCCTCAAGTGTGCTTTAGGTGAGACGAATCACTCTAGGAAGGAAGATTGAGCTGATGTCAAAACTCAGTCAGCACTTAATGGGCAGACAAAGCACACACACCTCGCCAAAATAAAACAGAAACTCTGTTGACCCTCCTCTCCGCTCTCTATCAACACTCTGTTTAAGCATGCCATTGCTGCTCCAGCATAATGCGTTTAGAAATGTTGCACTCCCTCAACCTCTCTGACTCCATAATGCATTTTGCTACACAACCCCCATCTCTCTTATCCGTGTGTTTGAATACGCCACTTTTCCCCAAACACAATGTGTTTAAAGAATGACACACTCTTACCTCTCAAGCTCAATCACTGTAACGTGTTTGAGAGCACAGGCTACCTCGCTTTGTATAATTTGTTTGACGATGCTAGCCTTTTCGACGCCACTTACACCCTAATGTGTTTGAGCGTTCACAGAATCGCTCTCTCGTGCACACACACACAGACAGACAGACATACAAAGACAAACACACACACACACAAAACATGTTCACTAGTAACTGATTGAGCTGAATGCAGAGTAATTTTGAGAGGCAGCAATTGTGCCAGAAATTACAATATTAGGTTTAATTAAACATTATTATAAATTATTGTAAATAATCAAAGGCTTGAATTAATGACTTTACAAATAATGAACTTTAAAAAAATTCTACCCTGTTTTGTATTTTAGGATGTTTTTAATGCATCTATGAGACAGATTCTAATATTGGATTATTCATGTATTTATACTGTCAGTCATGGTAGCAGAATGGATCTCTGGACGGTAATGTTGGTCTATCAGTTGTTCCACTACTTTGGTCCAAGCTGAAATATCTCAACAACTACAGAATTTGATTGCTATGCAAATTGTATAGACATTCATTGTTCCAACTTTGGCGTTCTCCTCTAATGACACCATGAGGTTCAAATATGACATTCACATCATCCTCAGCTGCACTTTATGTGTAGTGCTAATCATAAAACATTGGCATGCTAACACACAAATCTAAGAGCTGCACTTTATGTGTAGTGCTAATCATAAAACATTGGCATGCTAACACAAATCTAAGATGGTGAGCATTAGCATTTAGCGCAAAGCACTGTAGGGCCTAAGGAAACTAAGGCTATTTATTTCCATTATATGACAAATAATTTTAATTACACAAACTTCAGTTATGTTTGGTTAGTTCTTAGCTTGTTTTTTTGGGCATTTTGGCTTTTGAATTTGTGATTTTTTTATTCAAAAATGGTATTGTATAAAGCACATTAGTTACATTACACTACATTTCAGTGCCCAACCTTATTCAATGCAATGAACAGCAATGAAAGAGCTACCCACAGCTGCAAAAAGCTCACATTAACTATCAAAATAGTGCACTCACAACATTACTACAGTATTGATGCATGGGGAGGGAGCACCGGAGATTTCAGTGGTCAGCACATCTTAAATCGGAAAGGAGATACTAATTGGTGACTTAGTGAAACATTTTTCCACATTGTTAAGTCAAATGTATCTTTCAGTTAATCCCCCTATGTCTATCTGTCTCCTCTAAACTCCTCACTTTGATGCACATCTTTCTTTCTTTCCTGGCTACCTCAAAGTAAACCCAACGCTGACCCTGAGCTGTAGAAACCGATCCACAGCTATGATGCTAATGGTCTTCACGGGGTGACGATACGGCACACAATGTGGGCATAAGGGATTAGCACAGCTCTCTGCACATGGACCCATCACTCATGGGTGAGGACAGCTGAGAGTAAAGGCAGATTAAACTGAAAATGATTTAACAATTTAGGCTGCTTTGAATTCTTAGTCTCTCTCTATTTACTGTACTGTGGCTTCCATATTTAAAAAAAAAATAATAATAATAGCAACTGGAGGCTTAGCTTTATTTGTGTCTTTTCTTTTAAACTTTATCACCCTAACACATCCCAAGAATTGGCGCATATCCTATTTGCATGTGCTCTCTTGGCACACAGTTTGTTATCACACAGTAATCTCTTGTCTGTTTAATATCAAATGCAATGCTTCTGGAATCAGCTGAAATAACACCGCCAGTGTTTCGAGCAATTAACCTTTTCAACCGTAAATGGCTCGGGGGGAGAAAAAGGAGCTTGAGTGGGAATGAATGTCTGCCTGTGCGCTTCATCCACTCGGGGAGAAAACATGGCACGTTTCAGGGAGGCCCCAACTAAGTCAGGCAAGAACCCTGCACAGTGTGTGTGTGTGTGTGTGTGTGTGTGTGTTGAAGGGTGGGAGACAAATGCAAAAGAAATCAGTGTGGTCTCCAAAGCACCGTTTGGAGTTAATATAATGGGGGAAGGAGAGTGATGTGTGGAAGTTGATGGTAGTGGGGGAGTAAAGGGCGGTAAGACATTAATAAAAACCAAATCAGTCAGCCTTGACATAAACACCCCTTTGTTCTTTGATGTGATGGCAGCAGCCACACAGTCGGCAACGTGATACATCATGCGCAGGACCGCTCAAACCCCCCCGCTTACATCCCCTCTATTACTTCATGAAGAGCACATATACTCATGTTCACTCTGGCTCCAAATCGCTCACACACACACACACACTTTGAGGTTTAAAATCCACCTCCATCCCCTACCTAGAGCCCAAAAATTCAGACCTTGATAATAGAGCGCTGTTTCTGATTTGTGTCTGCAGGAAGGAGCCATGAAATTACCTTCCTATGCATCAACGGGTATAGCATAAAGCCGCACCTCAATCACCAAGAGAATAAGGCCTATTGTTACAAGCCAGAGCTTTAACGAAAGTAAGCGATACTACTTAGAAAAAAAAAGAGAAGATGATAAGACTTGATATCCCTGAATAGTATGACTGTCGCCTGGAGTTAGAGCTTTACAAAAATCCAGGTCAAGCCCTCTCTATGTCTTGGAAGAAACTCTTAAGTGTGTGATTATATATTAACCCTTAAGTGCAGGAGAAGCTCTCTCCTTATGTTCATTAATGTTTCAAGGAGGGTAAGTTTTCAATTGGTTTCAGTTGGGGTTATCTTCCTTTTGTCCTCTTGGAAGCTATAGTTGAAGTTGGGTTGAGGCTATGAAACCTGGCAAGAGCAAACTGCCATTATCCTCTTTTCAAATGATATAATGGCGTTTTGCATTGAAACAGTGGCATTCAATGACCCTGAGCGCGACAGGTAAAAAGGGTCAGTTTTTTTTAGCTTGAAAGGTCTCTAATGGCCAGAGGTCAGCAAGTCATGTTTGTCCTGCCTGGAGTGAATAACAATAGAGGAAGGTGGCGATGGACAGAGGCAGGCAGGTAGACAGATAATTAGATGGATGAGTAGACACAGGACTGAATCTTATCAGCAAGGAACAACAGGGAAGCAGACAATACTGGACCGTCATGTCCTAGTCTCTTTGTTGGATCCACAGAGGCCCACGCTCATTAAAAGTTTAGTCCTACATTCACACTGTGACAAAACAGTATACCAAATCTGATGCTAGAAAGACGGCAAAACAATTATGTTTAATGAGTGCAAAATTAGTATTGGATTGTTTTAGATGCGCATCATTGGACTAACTATTTGAGTTAACCAAAGTCAAACATTGCTTTAGTTGCAGACATTTCCTCATCCTGCTCTCCTCGTGACCAAAGGAATGCTGATTTTTACATATAAATAATACATAATATGCACACAAAAAAAGGATTTAAGGATCCTTAGACAATTCTTTGAGGATTTAAGAATCCTGTTATGATTATTTACTGATAAAAGGATGAATCACAGAATTCCACTCATTCTTTGATTGAATATGCAAGATTTTTCTTTGCTTCTTTTGGGTCATCAGGACTGGCTGTGATTCTAAGAGAACGTGATCATTTAGTCCAGAGTGGACCGAGATGTTTTTTTGATGATGAAATTCATTAACAGGGACAGGCCATCACTTATTTAATTTAAAAGGAAGAGGATGAATGTACCAAGAGGGCGATTCAGGTCCTCAGAGCAGAAGCTATTCTTGCCTATTGGTGTCCAATCAACTGCAAAAGAACAGTTCATTTTCATGAACGCTAATTAGGTCTACTAGACTAATCTAATCTTTTTAGATTAAATGAAGGATGATTACTTTTTAATCGCAAACTTATTCATAGGGATATCGTTTCCAGACTTTGAGAAGTGAGTGATTTAAAATTTATAAATCACAGTCATGCAACATGCAATCATTGAAGAATGTTAGTAAGACAGAAATATAGCTGTGTATCGGTCTAACCTAAGCAAGAAAGGGAAACTATACACAGCATTGTTGTTGTTAGTCTTACAGCAGTTTTAGTCATTTATCTGTTTGCCTTGATTAAGTCATTTATAATTATGTGAAACTGTAAAAGATTTTGTTCAGCCTCTGTGCCAAATGTGCTTTTACCATGAAAAAAGCTAGAAATCAAGGTTAATGATTAGAATTAAGACCCAGATGTTCATCCTTGGACCCTAGTGGAGACAAATGCTCGGATAAATGTTAACTTAATTACCAGAGCAAGAACAAAAATTCCATCAATGGTCAATGACTTTAGCAGGGTTGATGAGTTCTGTCGTGACAGGTCTGTGCACCGGAATCAAACAGGGACTATCGATAACACTGAGTGACGGGCATTTTGGGGGCGGGTCGATCCCGAACCGGGGACTGACATTGACCCAGTTCCCTCCCTGCATGACTCCTGTGTCTGCCCAAGTCCATCATCACTGTCATCAATAGCCAAAGCACTGTGGTGCAAAATGTGTGTGAATTGATTGTGGAGAGCACATGCAGAGTATTACTTGTGAAAGCACTGGACCTCGTCCAAAAACCAACATCCATCACTAAGTTGCCTCTGTTATCAATTCTCCATTTTGGTTAAATTAAAGCTTAGCAGATTCCCAGTCAAACATTTCGCCTCATTAATTATGTGGCTGTTCTGTGATTTGAGTGAAAACATTCATGTCTTTTGTCTCACATAAAAGTAGAAAGTGATTGAAAGAAGAGAGGAAGTGTTTGTTGCGTTACGAGTAAAAGTAAACACAGCTTCTCAATGACTGATTGTACTAGCATTATTGAACCTCTATCACCCCTTTTTATTTGCTCATAGGCTTGCCAACCCTCTCATAGAATTATGTTTACGTACTACTAATTTGCAACAGCAAATACATTATGATAGAAATGTAATGCCATCCAGATTACATTTATTCATGATTCTTAAGGAAATTGACCAAGAACATCGTCACTAGCAACTTATTTAGTTTGCTTTCCTATAACGTCACTTGTCGTTTCTACACTTGTAGAAACAACGGCAAACAAATCTTTTTGTATGCTTAGGCAGAGGCCCTCACAGCACCTAGTGAAAGGTTTGGATGATGGTTTTAGAATTTGAAAAACAGCAGCTTGAACTAAAACTACAATCTTTCCCTATACTCAACCACAGTGTTTCTGTTGCCTAAGCCTAACCACACGTAGGACTCAGGTCTCCAGTAACAAAGTCCTTTGCTTGCCTACCATTCATCCCAAACACCTCCATGTAACTTCTGTGAAGTACAAGAATGTAACACTTCTTCACTCTAAAAAACATTTACAATGAAGCATAATCCTGACACCAATTACAATGATCAGCAAAATAAATTTCTAGAACATGAACATAATTTCTGGAAGACAGAGTTGGCCTTGCTGTGTAATGGTCCCTATACATTAAGGGCCCAGTTTAACTGTCTAAGCGCATGGCCTGAAGCGCATGGCGCAGGTGCGTTTACGGCGTGTCTGTTTTGGGCGTAACATGCAATAAACCAATCAGAGTGTCATCTCCCATTCCTTTTAAAAGCCAGGAGTTTTTGTACCTTGGCGCAGTGCTATTATGATGGTGGATTTGCACCATAATATTTGTATTTTTTGCATGTCTGTGTGCTGCTGCGCTTCCCTGTGTGTGTGTGTGTGTGTGTGTGTGTGTGTGTGTGTGTGTGTGTGTAACAATCATAGTGTGCACAAGCCTAGGCACATTGTACTAATGCGCTGTTGTTGCAACATAACAATGAAATGCTGCGTCACTGACTTTAGACCAGGTTTTTGTTGGTCAATGCAAGATAGCAATATGCCAAGAATTCACCTGAAGACACCTCCCTGTAAGACCAGCACGCCCATGGGCACAAAGATGGTGCAGGTGCATTTGCTATTTAAACGACATGGGCACAGAAAGGGAAATTAACAACTGCGTCTTAAACTAACAAAGACACTTGCATCAGGCTCTGCACCGCGCTGCACCAGGTGTAAAATAGGGCCCTAACACTGCTTCCACACTAAGCTTGCTAAATCTGAAAATGCTACTCTTTCTCTCTACTTGGTTAAATGTGGTTGAGCATTTTCCCGGAATCTGAAAACGCTAGCTTTGAGTTTTAGTGTGAATGCGGAAAATGGAAAGAAAGAATGGTGTTGCATGCCTGCTCAGATTGGGTGCTGTTGTTAACATCTGTTGTATCGTGCTCATTCTATTTCACTGGCATCTATTTTTGCTCGTCTACTCAACATGGTTTTACCGTATTTCTAGTTCACACACTGTAATGCGACAATCTCTGCAGAGTTTACCTTTTCTCTCTCTCTGTTTCTCGCAGCAACAGCCCACACTGACTCTTCCTCCTCCCAGGGGAGTCACTCCAACAGACAGGACCAATTTTCTGCTAATTGGGCCTCAGGAAATTGCTCCTCGTTTTAATTTACTGTTGGACAGCCATGAAGACATGTGATCCACCACTGCTTCTCTCTCTCTCTCTCTCTGCTTTTCTTCTCCAGAGTGGGTGCAGGTGTGAGGATGAGAGAGGGACAATGTACTGCACCGTTCCCCCCCCCTTCTCTCTTTGGAAAATCAAATAGTACACAAAGCAGAGACTGGAGCCAAGTTAAAGGGTTAACCCACCGTGGCACCCAGATGCATTGCATACGTCATAGTCCATATTTGTAGGTCAGATATGCACAGAGTCAAGGACGTAAGCTTGAAGAGAAAAATAATCAGTGTGATCGATGGAGGAGTAAAATCAGGTCCTGCCCAGGCTATTTTCACAAATACAGACTGTCACAATATTATCTAAACCACCAGGGCATGTTGTACACACTATCCAAACAGGAAGGGTATTCATTGGAAAGTGTATTAACCTTTGCTATCAGGCGATGACAGGCCGGACTGTGAGATCACCAGGATCAAATGACAATATCTGACAGAGCAGCGTCTAGAGGATTGTCGAGATAAGATTAATTGCAATTTTGTGACAAAACTAACATAATAACGGTAACATTAGTAACAAAGATTACTCTGTTAGCAATTACCCAACACATATTAGGAGGAAACTTACACCATTCTCAAGATTTTTTGACCTTGATAGTGATGGGCGGGTGGGACAGGTGTTCCATCCTTCATGGTCATTATATAGGATTGGAAAACATTCAAAACTGTTCAAACTAGCTTTTAAAATTCATTTATTATACAGACACACACACACACACATATATATGTATATACACACACACATATATATATATATATATATATATATATATATATATATATATATATATATATATATATATATATATATATATATATATATATATATATATATATATATAAAATCAAGTTTTTTAATTTTTGATAAATGTGTGTCCATAGATCACCTGATGTGTGGATAGGGTTAAATTTTTTTATGGAGTTTTGACACTCTTTTCAAAGCCACGATCCACAAATGCATGTTGCGTTTTTAAGTGCTGGTGGACAACTTGGCTGCCTTTTCAGCGCATTCATGTGGAATTTCATATTTCAAAGAGACAATAGCTTGTCGCCTTTTGAATAGACAATATCCAAGTCATTTTACACAGAATATTCCACGCTCATCTTGCTTTCATCGTCAAATTTACTAACCGCGGTTTCTCAAATTGGTTGGTATTCGTTTGTGGATTGGAAAATACATTTTTGAACACTACAATATACTTACAAATTGTCATACACATTTGTAAATTTTTTATGTGTGAAATGGATTTGTCACCAGGATTGAGACTGATTTCTCACCACTGTAAAAAGGTTCAGGAAAGTATTGAATTGTATATACAAAGAATTTATTGAGCTTTGTTTGACATCTTTTCTGCATGCCCTGAAGCAACAAAAGACATGTTCCAGCTAAACAGGTCTTTTGTTGCTTCAGGGACTTTAGAGGTTGCTTGAGAGGAAATTGGACTTTTTTTTATTACCAAATGAAAGTGTCAACCTTCCTGCTGACGGCAGGCATGCCCATTTCCACTCAAAGTGCCCATGATTCAGGAAACAATCCAAGCTGTCTGCAGAAGTCAAGGAGAAATGCCTTCATTCTATAAAGCACTTAATGGAGAATTCCCCTCTGGTCTTGTTTTCCCCCTTCTCTTATTTAGTTTCAGCATCTACCATTTATATTTCTATCTTATGTTTTTGTGTTTTTTCTAACATGAGCAAATTTGTGAGGCTTACCGCTTTACTTACAGTCTATAAACTATGAGTATGATGCAACTTTGGATAGATTTTAGTGGTTCAATTTAGATCACATTTAAAAAACAGTGAATACAACCGTCTAACAGAATGTCTCCAGAAATCTCGCATGGTATGACCACATGCCATCCGATTGATAGCCAGGCAGTTATATTTATTGCGTACGTTTACTGCACAATTTTGGCATTGACCATAGAAGCTCATACAGGGTTAGAAAATGTTTCAGCAAATGAGTCAATTTTGCTCACAGCAGAAAGACTCATATAAAGACACACACACACACACACACACACACACACACACACACACACACACACACACACACACACACACACACACACACACACACACACACACACACACACACACACACACACACACACACACACACACACACACACACCTCCCAGCCCTTTCTAAACACACATGTTGCAGAATGACTAGATCCAACCTTGGTTGACATTCACACCAACACATCCATGGCCCCCGAGGGCTTGCTCTGACCCTCGCACTGGGTTCATCTGCATCAACCAATCAATGCATGTGTACGTTTTAGCACAGAATCCCTCCATCCCTGCTTATCAATACTGACATGTTACACAGGCCAAACATCCATCAGGCAGCCTGGCATGTTTTGCAGTCGAGCACCAGCATCCATCAGTGCTGGAGTTTTATAAACCCAATGACCTAATATGAATCAATAAGTCATGTTTTCAAACATTCTCCAGAATTGATATGCAAAGCTGCTCTCCAACACCTACAGTGACCTCCATTCAAGGACCTCAAAAGCAATCACAACAAAGACCCGCCTCTATAGAAAAATGGCCTTTCTGGTATTGACATACTATGCATTAGACCACTGTAAACAAGCAGGAAATGTTAAGCATGACTTGTAATTGTGTGCATTACCCTGTATTTGCAGGGAGCTTAGAAAGCCCCTGTAAAGTAATCAGGCTTGATAAATCTGCAGTGTTTGGTAAGCTGTTTTGTTCTCCTCTCATTAAAATGGGTGTATTGGAGTGACCGTGTGTGTGTGTGCGCGCGTGTGTGTGTGTGTGTGTGTGTGTGTGTGTGTGTGTGTGTGTGTAAACGATATAGAAGGGAAGAGGAGTGAAGGTAAAAGGTAAAAAGTGACTACTCTGTAACAAACACATCCAATACACACACAGATAAATAAAAGAAATACACCTTTCTGTCTCGCTTTCTCAAAAGCTTACACACACACACACACACACACACACACACACACACACACACACACACACACACTCATTACATCCACCCTGCTGCCTGATGTCTGGTTGACAACTTAGCACCTTCAACTTACTTTCACACTTTCCAAACTTCATAACTGCTCGGCCTCTGTGCACAGTGGAGCTCATTCACTCGAATTCTCAGTGGACAGAGAGGAAACAAATCATACAGCAAAACCTGTCTTCCCCAAATCCTCAACATCTTATCAGCTTGAACGTTTGACTTCCAACTCACACTCTCCAAATAATGCTGTTCAAAAATACTCAATAAAAGTGAGAAACTTTCCCCCCCAGAGCAAACAGGGGTTCTGTTGCAACTAAAATCTCCATCCATCATGCAGATAGGTATGTGTCCCTCGAGGGGACACCCGCACTCACTGGCTGTTGCAATAAAATGGACCTATCAGTCAGGATGGAGCAGACTTATTATTGGCTGTGTGGCCTCCTAATGCTTTACACACTCTGTAAACCTCCTGCTGCTCCTGCTCACTGTGCAATAACACCACTGCTTAAAACATAGATTTAGAAACAGTGGGAGGCCAACCCCAGGGTTACAGCACAGAGTAGGGGCACAACATATTCATTGCTATGCAAATGGGAATGGTGACAAATTCAATATTGCACCCAACTATTAAAAAAAGTTATTAGTATCACATTTCATATTCATCGTCATTAATAATGTAAATAGTAATGAATAACACAAAGAGCCTTTTAACTCAGGCGGACTGCTTTTGGATGCAATTTTTCACTTTGTCCTCATTTTGTTTCTATGTCTGAGGATGAATTAAGTGGAAGGACAATGGCCACACACATTGTGAAACCAAAGTAAAATAAAACAATGCACTGCACTGCGGCCACCACAGAAAGACTGTGGCTGCAAAAACAACACAAGGACACTTCTCAAGGATGCAGCAGCACTGCAAAGGCGACTAGGACTTATTTTTTCTCTCTCCTACAAACAACCACCACCAAAACTGTGGTCTCAGAACCCCCTTGTTACATCCAAGCTACAGGACAGTTCAAAACAGCCCTGCTTCCTGCTCTACAGAGATGCATCTATGTTTCAGGTATTTCGCAATGAGCCAAAAGGTTAAGTCTTGGCAAATAACTGATTTATTTGAAGGACACAGTTACCAACCCAAAAACCACAATGACAGGCCTGAGTTAATCACAGCTTGGGCTTTCATACAGTGCCCCTGAACGTGGCGATTGAAGGCTTGGTGAGTTTAACGGTGTGGCAGGTCATCTGCACTGTGTTCAAACACCCTTAGGGCAAAGGAGAGTGAAAGCCCTCGTTCAAAGACCTCCAATATGTACAGCTCCACCTGGGTGGCGGGAAGTAAAGATACAGTGGGAGATCAGTGGGAAGGAATGTTATGGATTTATGCATGTCAGGTATCACCTGTCACAAAGAGGGGATGATATACAGGCAGAGATCTATAATGAAGAGGCCAGGGTTTGTGAATGAGTTTTCCATATTTGTGGGTTATGGCTCTTTTTTTTTTCCACTTCGTCACACCTGTTTTCTCTCTCACTCTGTCACTGTCTATGTTTGCTCGGGTCTTTAGAGGAGAGATTGCTATGAACCCTATGACTCTGAGTTCACCAGCAGCATTTCCTATAATGTTCTTTACACTAAAGGTCCCCAACTCTTTTTAGTTATTACACTTAATGCACTTAACTATGATATCACATAATAGGAGCTTTGTTTACTTAATGTTGTAATTCTACAACTTCCATTCCTGTCTACTCTGTACACATGGCACATGCTTTATCTACAGTACATCTTCATGTCCTGGAAGAAGGATACTTTCTCTGTTGCTCTGAAGTTGTTGTTTTTTTTGGGCTAATCCAAATTACCCATACTTATCCATTTGCAAAGCTCCTCTCCTTAACAGTGATTGCCCAATCACAGGTCTTCAGGCCTGTCAACTTTAACATAGCATTGCAACGTAATCCCAAATTTGGAAGAATTGTCAAAATGCTTCAAAATTGTTGTCAGGCAACAGGGTTCCATTTTTTTACAAGTTTAAATAAAGTCTATCTAAGTCCATTAAAGGAAGAGGAGAGACTGTGATTAGGCTGTTGGAGCAGTGGTAAGCCATTATCCCCTGGGCCTCTCCAGTCCAGGCAGGGAATATGCTACAATTACCAACCCCAGCCAGAAGCAACTATTTCAGGTCATCTTTTGAAGGACTGCCCCATTTCCCCTTGCATCATCAACTTCAGGCTCTTTTCCTTACCTGAGCGATTTGGGGGGAACAGAGGAGCAGGGGTCAAAACAACGCTACAGCTCCATCTTGATACCCATCACCTGTCATTTTGTGACCCAGGTAATGCACTTAAGACGGCCTACGGAGCCTTGAGGGTATTTATGCTGTTTTAAGTATCCACAGTCAAAACTCCTTAAAATATCACTGGGTACCCCTGAGGCTCGGTGCACTGGCAACCTTTGACCTGAAAGGTCAGGCGACTAATTGGCCAACACCTCTGCGGAGCTGTGGAATGCTCTGTGCCGAGGGCGGGAAAAACAGAAGTGGGATCTGTCAGTTCCCTTCACTTCACTGGGACTGTAAACACTCGCAGGAAGATACCTGTAAGCGGATTATTATGTGTGTACACTCACTTCTTGTGTGTACAATACAGAAAGTATCAAGTGGAAAATGATATACCAGAAAGGAGAGATGGTTTGGGAAGGAGAGCTAGTTGTGGTTATGTCTAAATCTTGGTGCAAACATCACCGGCAAAAGTAAAAGCTTATATGTGTTTGTCTCCCTCACTGCCTGCCTGCCTGTATGTTATGTTACTTGCTAACTTTCACTGAAAAGAGCGCCTTTGTTCCCAAAGAGTCTGTGCTAGTTGCTGAAAGTGGTACAGTATGAATGAATGTGTTTAGATGAAGGGTATGAGCTGAGTTCTAATGACATATAATGGTCTGTGTCCTACAGCAGTTTATTGGCTTTTCAAGGGCGTAATGATAGTCAATGACCATGCATTACATTTCAGACCATGGCCCCTATTAGATCCAGTAGAATCTTTCATCTTCTATGTTCCTGCTTGTAGCCAATAGAGGATCCTATGTCATTGTCAAAATGCTGTCCCCAAGGTATAGGAATCAACTCCAGGCCACCTTGACACAGAATTCAATGTGATTGATGGTAATTGCCTTTTGTGAAATGCCACAGCCACTGAAGACACTTTATTTTTCTCCGGCCTTTCATGAGGAGCAACTAAAATACACCTGATCTATATGAGGACACATTCAGCTCTCTGCACTTAACGGCTTAATTATGCTGATGACATGTTGCGATTCATTGGCCTATTTGGACGTGGTGACTGTGGTTGAGCAGGGCCAGATTTAGAGGGGATAAAAAGACTATTGTGTGTGTAAGGATGAACGAGGAAAATATATAAGGAAAGGCATTTGAAACTAAAACCAGAGTGTGCATGAGTGTGTTTTTCTGTGTGTGTGTGTGTGTGTGTGTGTGTGTGTGTGTGTGTGTGTGTGTGTGTGTGTGTGTGTGTGTGCACGCAAATGTAGTGCTTGTTTTAAGACTGCCGGCAATGCCATGTCATGGCCAGTGATTATTTTCTTTGTGGCTTTTGAAGAATGTCTGGCACAATTAAAGGAAGGAATAAAATGAGTAACACGGTAGGGTTGGAGACTTGTAAGAAACTGCTTGAGGTTTAGATGTGATTTGGGAACAGGGAAAGGGACAAGGACAATAGCAACAGAATATATAAAAAACACAGTCTCTTGACTCCGCAAAGCAGACCAAAGGAAGAGAATATGTCAAAACCTGACATCCATTCAAATCACTGTAACAAAAAATGGGCACAGAAACTCACCCAGGAATGACCTGCTTTAAAAACAGTCGTCTTAAATAAATGACAAAATAGAGAACTCCCCCAAAGGAGCCTAGTCAGAGCTATTTGCACTGTCAGTGTAAGAACCAAACTGTTTGGGAAAATTATGGGGAAAAAAAGCATTTGGCATTGCTCGGGACAATACAAGCCAAAAGACTCATTCCACCACAGCTCCACAAGTCCCCATTCCTTGCACCTTGAATATTTCCAGCCGCGGCAAATAAAATTGTTCCAGGTGCACCAATGAAAATGATGGGCCCTATTTCCTAAAAGTGGGGCCAAGGGCTGTTAAACGGAGAGGCGTGAATTTAGCCAAGCTTTGTAATAGCTTAAAGTGCTGGCCAGTGGCCCCTGTGAGGGTTGAGTGCCCTTTCTCACAATACCAAGTGGTGTTATATACAGGTGCCTGCTAACTGTTATAACACATGGCAGATTAATTCTGCCTTGTTACATATGAACAAAATAGGGATACATAGCTCAGGATGGATTATTTACAAAAGACAAACTTCCAATATAAAAACAGATTTACTGGTTTGATATCTGGTGGTGAAAAGAACTTATTATTTTGTCATTGTTATATTATATTGTAATTTCATAAGGAATGATAATAAAAAAGGAGACAATATAATTTCTCAGATACCATGGCAGAAAACCTGAGAAACTTCTATAGCTCAAAATTATGCCCTAAGGAAAAAAAACCCATTTGAGCATCAGAATTTAAGGGCTTCAAACCAAAGTTATATGGAAATCAATGTTTGACATATTATTTCAGACACATACCATTGTTTGGGTTTCGATTACTCTAAACTAAAGATCATTAGTGAGCTGACTAAGTACATTTTTCTGTATAAAAAGGAAAAGCTGCTACTGAGCACTGAAAATCCAAATATCCCAATTAAGGTGATGCAAATATTAATGTAACCAACTTAAACTATAACTGAGTGATTTAGACTATTGTTTACTATCTGCTTCAGGGCAGGAAAATGATGTGTGCAGTCAGCTAACACAAAATTATTGTTGACTGACATCAACCTTTATTCAATATTAGAAAAGTTATACTGCAGGGATTTTTTCATGATGGAGAAGAACAAAACTAGGTTTTGGCAAGAACTATGTTTGATATTTGAGAACCATTTTATTTTCTTTTAAATATAGTAACCGACTACTGTAGTTAGCTGCCGTATGGTTTTGCAGTTTCATGAGAACTATAAAGTAGACTATGTTGTGTGAGAGACTACAAAGAAGTCAGTGAGTGGAGCAGGACAGGACTCATTACAAACTAACAGATCACAACAATTCTTAACAGTTCCTTCTTCTATCTTGGATTTCTTTTTGAAGCCCTAACAAACTCCAGGTCTAAAGGAGCAGAGATTTCTGTTCAGGGTTCATCAGTGCCAGTAAGCTGAAACCTGAGCAGAGGAAAAAGGGCACCTCTACGTATGGAAAGGTTTAGGTGAGTAGTAAACTCCCTCTTATGGAACTGATGAGAAACACCTGCGTGTCTGAGCAACAACGTCGGCCAGTCGAATCAAAGCCAGAATAGATGATTGAGAGTGAGACGGCACAAAGCAAGACCTCTGATCACACAGTCCAGAATTACGTACGTACACGAATGGCTGGCACTGGAATGAAACCTGAAACACGCCATCAAAGACACAATAATATGATTGACGGAAAACTGAACACATTAATCAACAAATACATAGCAGTATACATTCAATAAACAACTGGAAGGCTGCATAAATAACCAAGATCTGAGTACTACTCCACAAAGAACTTCACATTAACAAACTGTGCGCAACACACTGGGAGGCATTAAAATAGTCTCAAGCTCAAACAAAATCCACTTTAGGAAATAAATCTACTAACTGCTTGCATCATTGAATCTATGTGTGAGGTTCCAAGTGACAATCTCTTCCCCACTTCCTGCCTCTTGATTGTGCCATCAATGATTAAAATGGGGAACTGAGTTCTTTCTGGCTTTAGCAGCACAATATTTTAAGTCATTAAAAAGACACCTAGTGAAAACAATCTAGGGCAGAGGGCTGGAACTTGTCTAATCCTTGGCCAGTGTTGCAAGACTCTTCTCCCACCCTCAGAAAAGAATCGTGTTGGGTAAAACCAAGAAAAAGCCAAGCACAATTTTAGCTAACTGCACTAAGTCGCCAGATATTTTGGATAGTGTAACCAGATATTTCTTGATTCATGCTGTCTTCATAAAACTCAGTTATACCTCAACTAAAAGTGACCATTGTCAATGTTGGACATCAATTGAAAATAATTTAATCTGAATAATCACAGGGGTTTGATGTTTCAATTTCCTCTTTGTGGGGAAGACACGGCCATTGGCAGATAGTGCGTAAACGGAAATGAAACAAAAATGGTCTCAACTTGTGGCCTGAGGTTTGTGATGTGTTTAAGGACGCACCATGAAATGTGCCCTTCGCTGCCTACTGGTGATGTGGGTTCATGCATGCTTACTGTGTCTATGTGAGAGTTATGCCGAGAAGACAGATGTAAAGGGTTTTGCCTATACTTTGTTTTAAAGCATGGCTTCTTTCATTTGTACTCTATGTTTATACTCTTGTGTGTCTGTGCTTGTGTGTTGGCGTCACTACTAATAGGTTTGTCAGATGAGATGCTGCTGAGAGCAGTTGTCATAGCCCGATGTCCAAACTGGCAGCATTCACTTTCCACTTCCAGTCCCTGGAGAGAGTTTGACCTGAGTGGAGTTACCACAATGTGCTTTCACACTGCCCAGTCGGTCATTTCACTCTGCGTGCACGCACACGCTCTCTCACACAGCCAATGCAACTTAGCTGACACACTGAAAGAGTCTGCTGCTAAAACCTCTACTGAGACCATATTTAGTAGTATATTGCTCTAATCATCCATATAAACAATTCAGTCTCGATATATGAATAAATGTTCTGTTCAAATATACACAGCACAGCCAGAGTTTGACAAGGACATTGGCACATTTCCATTTCATAAATGGTAACATTAAGGCAGTGAATAATGTACATGCAAATTTTTAAAATCAGCACCAAAAAAACATAATAAAGATGTTCATTAATAATGTAACAGCTCAGGAGACTGTCTCTCTGTGGCATTAAACAAAGAATGTCATTTAAATGACAGAAACAAATGGATTATTTTAATATGACATATTGGTAAAAGGGCCTTGGATTTCTTCCACTTTCCTAGATTTACCTGAAACTTAATTTTCCCTGTAAGAGAAGAAATTCATACTCCTTCAATGGATTAACTACTCAACAACCACTACCAATACTTTCATACAAAAAAGCATCAACTATCCATATACGTTAAAATTATTTATTGAAACTGAAAACAGTCCCTAACAACATGTAATAATAGTTTCACAGTTATGGCTAAACAACACTGTTATTAAAGATCCACATTAATAATAAAATCTCAATGATTGAGAGCTTTTTGCGATATCCTGTTCCGCAAAACAGGATTTCAAAGAGTATAAAAAGTGAAATGAAAAATGAATCTAAAGGCAACCTCAGACTTTTTAAGGTTTCAAATGTAAGGGAAATGTCATTTAGGTTCAAATTAGAGTCAGATTCTTGGTATCACTATAGGTTATCTTACTTGAAACCTTTTCTCATAAATTCCAATTTCCGCAGAAAATGTCAAAACAACAATGAGTCTTCCTGTACTGGGTCAGGCTTTGGCCTACAACGCGCATAAATATATAATTCTCCTTGCGCATGCAAATTGTTTAAGGTCACGTACTCATGCACAAACAGAATCTGTGCAGTGTACACACGGCTTATGAAAAAGTCCCACTGTGCTCACAGATGAAGCTGAGTACACAATAGAGCCAGAGGACAGAGACCTTAGCCGAGATTTAACAGAAAAACAGCATGCCAGCGCGTTGGCCAGCCAGTACAGATCTCACAAAGAAAACAGTGCTGTATTATTCCAACCGGAGGAAGTCTGTATTGGCCATTTTGTCTTTTCTACAGCAAGAGCTGTTTATTCTTTGACTGATTTTACAGTAACTACTACTGTCTGTAGTCTACGATAACCACACCAACCATGCTTTCATTGGAAATGAATAAAAGTAGTGACCTCACTGCGTTTGACTAGACCACCCTAAAGTAAAAGCTCCCAGAGTAAATCAGAGTGTCGGAGTTTGAGGCCCTATATGAAACAAATCTCCCTGTCAGGCGCCTATGTTGAGGTTTCCCATCTTGAAAAACTGTTTTTCGCGTTGGGGCAGGGAGGCGCAGCTGCAGAACAGTCCTGTGCTGATGTTTATAAGTGAACCTGGAAATCCTGCAGTGCTCTGTCACCACTTTTAACAAACCTCTGCAGAATGCAAACACATAAACAAGCACAGGACCACAAAAAACATACACAAGCAGCATGCATCATATACACATGCACACACACACACACACACACACACACAGACACGACAAATTACGACATTGCACAACTGTCCAAGTGACCTCAACATCAACTTTTTTTTCTCCTTTACCAGCATTTCTATGAATAAAACACATTCAATTATGAATAATTATTTTCCTGATGCAGCCATTTTCCCTCAAATAAAACCGCATTAAAATCAAAATGGAATTCATCCATCTCTGTCTCAGGGGCTCTTATTAATAAATACAGTCGGGTTATGGAGAGGAGAGGAGAGGAGAGGAGAGGAGAGGAGAGGAGAGGAGAGGAGAGGGAGGAGAGGAGGAGGAGAGGAGAGGAGAGGAGAGGAGAGGGTGAGCTTACATTAGGGTGTACTGTAGGTGCATGATGGAGATTAACTGTGGGAGAAAATGTAATGCTTGTAGTACTGCTTGGTGGTGTTTGCTGCCCAGAGGACAAGTAGAAGGCACGCAGTTCAGAATGACTCTCTCCGTGTGCATTGGTGCTGGCTCAGCAGGCTTTGAGGCCGCTTCATTCTGCTCCCTGATTGCATCGGCCTTCTGTCCACCTAGCCATTGATTCCTGTTCCCCAGCCAAGCACTTTTCTCTTTGTCTTGCTCTCCTCTCAATACCTACAACCAAAGCTGCCTCAATACTGGTATTACCATGGTGTTACCTGTATTAGTGCAGAGGTCAACGGGTTTGAGAGCGGATGGTTTATGTGGAGTGGATGGCGCATGGACGGTGGCTTTGGGAACCTGACATCATGACATACAACCTGCTGCAATAGAAAAAAAGCAGAGAACGGCTTGAACAATCCCAAAGGTCAGAAGGTGCTGCTTCATCATTCATTCATGACTTAAGTTCAATTATTGGTATTTGAAGTCCTGTGAGTAAACACTTTGCAAAGGGTTCACAGGGGTTAGACGTAACGTACACAAACGCCTTAATTCCTCTGTCCAAAACATCCTATTCTGGATAAAATATTTGTTGTTGAAATATCAATTTCACCAACAACAACAAAAATCCTCATAACCTTCAGCTGCAACTGTCCCTCTAGTACTGGGTCAAAATCACACACAGTGAACCTGCTATGAAACTGATATTAGCTTTAAAAGGAGCTTCCCAGGCAGATACAGTGGGCACATTGTATTTGATATTGTACAATAAGGACATTTTAAGACTCTGGAGGGTGCCGTCTATGACATGGTGAGACTATCTGGCTCCTCCACCGTAGTTTAAGTGTGAGCAACCTTACATTAGTACTGTCCCATCATTCATGCTCAGCTACAAGGGAGGTTTCATAATGGACAGAAACATGAAACCGGACGCAGAGGTGGGAACGTTTGCAGACCGAAAATATCCTAAAAAAAATCCAAAGGAATGCAAGTCAAGCCTTTGAAGATTAGAAACCTAAGCAGGCAGTCTGATAACATTCTCTGACAGGAGACTTTTTACAAAGAGGGGTTCTGAAATCTTTCTTTCAGAGGAGCACACTGCATTCACCTGTGTGATGTGATTGGAGAGCACTTGATGGCCGCTGGCTATGGAAGCAAAGAAAGACCGTAATTATTTGAGTTATAAAAGCATTCCTTATGGTAAGTACTTAATGATGAAATTCAAATATCACTAATCTATAGCACTAATATAAAACCATCAATCTGAATTATTTGGTTTCTGGAATTTAATTTATGGTTATGAAATTTCAGTTGTTTTTCACAAATTGAAATATATTTTCAAGTGTGCAAGGTAAAGTCATTCATCTGAACTTCTCTTGAAACAACTGGACGTTGAAGTTTTTCACCTTGAAATTGTTAGCATTTAAATGGTATTAAGGTTGTAGTAGCTATTCAATTTGACATTCTGTATTTAATTAGCTTAGAAGATTCAGATTTGCTTCAATACTATCTTGCCAAACTATAAACCATGAGAAAAAGTGATGGATACGAAGAGAGAAAAAGACAGTGTGAGGGAAAAACAAAGTGCAGACATACCAACCTAAAGTATTCCTCTTAATGAATTCACTCTTACATGTGGCCAGGCGCTTTAATGAAAATCAATAGTGTAATTTTCTACTTAGCTAACCCAATCCCTCAAAACTGATTCCCTCATTTCCTCCCAGTGCATCTTCGATTATTCAATCAAGAGGCCGACCCCAACAGAGATTTTAGATTCAAAGTCAGTCAACTCAAGCCCTCGGGTCAATCTCCTACAAAGTTCATGGTGATTTCACCCGCCCACTTCTAACGCTCAAATTCAGTAGCTCTTTGTTGTATAATCCCTGTCATTAAAACGTGCATCTTATTTATGACTTAATCAATGAAGACCCTCAGACCTGTAGGCCAATCAATACGAGTACAGGGCTGTTCAAATCTGCAAAGACTTGCCGAGTTCCAATTCAATTGTGCTGATTAGGCAGTTTGAGAAGGTGGATATAGGTTGTCAGTCATCGAGGTCGCACTCACGTATTATACCGAAGGCTAATCAGAGGAAACTTTTCATGTTTGTACAAGTTAAACCACAATCACAAAATGTGTTCTATTGAGTGCCAACCCTGCCTCCTCACTCTAAGTGTGCTAATTTTGGTTTTTAAAAGACCTTTAGCACTAAGCAACACTGGACCTACGGAGCTTGAGCTCTGTTACATTCTTATATTCACATTGTTAAACTGTTTAGATTTGGGTGGGCCCAGTTGTTTGGGCAGATTTCATTGTCCCACACTGTTGAGTTTCCTGCCAGGAAAGTGCTAACACTAGTTTTAAATGGAAGGTATTGCAAGCCATTAGAAATGTGTCTAGACATATAAACTGTGCTGTTTAGTGAGAAAAAAGGTAAGTTGTGGAAATAGTCAGAGAGTAAATTTAAACCTGATACATATTAGAACGCTGTAACGTTTTTCAGTGCCAATCAGGCAACATTGGAGTGCTTATATAACACTGTAGAAATAAACAAAATAGGTTAGGGGAGGGTGATGACATACAATTAAAAGACCACATTTGTAATATTTCTGAAGTCAACCCTGATCTGTATTTCACAATCCATACCTGATGAAGTCTATAAATCAACTTATATCATGTGCTGGAACTTCATAAATCTCAATGTGTAGCCTACATGAAAGAGGGCCTCCGCTGATGCCGTGCCAAAAGCGATTGGGAATCTCATGAAACGGAATCGGCATCCACATGCAGTAAGCATGGGGTTTCTGTTTTGTATTTAATCTGTGGTCTGATCTGAGGCTGAGGTAAGCGTGAGTTGATCACTACCAACAGCTGGTATGTGCTCATTCACATTGTCTGGGTAATCTTTCTCTTTTGGCCAGGCACGGGTATAAGATGGACACGATGTAAAGTTTACTTACTGGGAGTAGATGAAAAGACAGGAGGAAAGGAAATAAAGGTGAGAGAGAAAGGAGAGAGAGGACAAGTGAGAGTGTGAGAGAAAAAGAGATAGACAAAGAGAGGCCGGGCCTCATGGTACCTGAACAAACAACTTGACAGTGTGTCAACACACATCTGGAGTAGATCTATCTCCTCCTTCCCATTGTGAAACTAACTCCACCCCTCGTCCACATTCCCTTGATGCACAGTGATCCTGTTAAAATCAGGAAACACATTTGATATCAGTGCAGTCATACTTCATTACACTAAGTACTTATCAAGAAATAGACTGACCAAGAAGACAGAAATAAAGCTAAACTATGTTAATTACACAAGAGTTTAACTTCTCAAAAGCCTGTGAGCACTTTCATTTTCTTGTTTGCACTTGGCAGCCTCCACTTGTTTTTATGAACTAGCCCTTTAATCCAATTCAAGCACAATTGATGCAAACAACACAAGGCATTGGAGTATAAACCAGGCAATTGCACAAACACAAACATGTCCTAACATTTACAGCAATGATTGAAGTTGAGGCCTGAAACCTTTGGCGAGTTCGAATGAGCCCATTTCCGGGCAGACGGAGTGCATGTGTGAGGGTTGAACAGTGACCATGTGTGATTCGAGGCATGTTCCGAGCATTATTCTTGGCGTGTGGACACATTGAATATGGTATTATTTCTGTACTGTAATAATAACCCGCTTCATCTCTTCGGAGAGGATGGATATAGTGTACTGGAGGGCACAGCCCTTCCTGAAATTACACACCAGATGCTGAGGGCATCTCTCCTGTCTGATATTTACAGAAATGAAAGCCAATAGTAATGAATATGCCATATGCCTTCAGCGTATACAATGCCACTAACCTATCTCAAATAAAGATAAGGACTGATACAAGGACTGATAAAATGTTAGTCTGAGACTTATAAAAGAGGAGAAAAAATAAATTCATCCAGTGAGTCATCAAAGACAAAACCACTCACATTGCTGGTAAGTGAACAATGTTTGTAGATTTAGTTGCACACATGGTATGAAGATAACAGAAACTGAGGAAATGAATCTATGGCACAGGCACACACATACAAACATGCCGTCCTGAAAGCCTGTGACATAACTGTGTGTGTGATCATTAAGTGACTGTGGCAGGTTGTTTTTGCCCGGGCTGCCCTTTCTGCATCTGTTCCCCATAGTGCCTCATTAGAGGAATTCTTCTGGGAGCTGATGGGCAGATCAGGAAAGAGGGTCTCAGACCTCGGCTGTCTGTGCATCTGACAGAGCTGATAATGGTGAGGTCTGGACAGGACAGGAAAGGATCTGATGCCGGACCTCTGACCTCGGTGCCCATGATCTGATGAGAAGGTGAGGCTGAAGAGGCATGTGGAGAAGGTATCCCAGCATGTAACGTCAGCTCCTTGTTGCTTTCTATCAAAGGTTTGCATGTGCCCCCGAGCATATAGTTAATGTGAGCAACAACATCATTACATTTAGCCAAATAGCAATAACATTTACATGAATTTGATTTGATAAATAGTTTTTATATGATAATTTTTATTACATGTTTCTACTTAAGAAAATATTTTTTCCTTTGCTGTATTTTGCATATTGTTTATTATGACATTAACGCCTATATTGATTGCATGTGTTTGAATATTTAAGCCTTTGGCCCATTGCACATTTTAAGGAGAATGATTGAAACACATTGCTCATGTCAGCGTTAAAAGCTTTTTGATTATATGTAATGGGTTTCAGTAAGTCTACAGCCTCTAGTTTTTTTTTCCCCAATTACCAAAAAAATACTTTTGCTTACTACTTTTTGACATTTTTGCTGCAAACCCAAAGCAATGGAGTTAAAAGAAATGTGTGTGGTGCCCCTGGAATTGAAAAAATACACTTGACTTTAATGGAAACATGTAATTCCAGAAATAATTATCCTGGCTATTCTGGAGAATCCACAGAAACACGCTGCGGAACATATTTTATAGTAAGAACTTTAAACCCTGAGAACCAAAAATAAAAATTCCAATTACCTCCATTGTATTTGGATTGTAGCAGAAATCACACTGGCTATCAAAAAACATCAGCAGGTAAAACAAAAACTATATGGGTAATTTGGGTGAACGAACCATATCACCTCTCATGCTTATGCTCTCCTCAATTTCCTTTTCCCTCACCGTTTATTCCACCAAATCTTTCCTGTCGGATACTTTTCTCTCACTGACTCATTCTCCATCAGCAGCTCACGATTCCTTGATAGCTAGCATGTAATCAGTGCGAGTCACAGATAAATATCAGTAAACAGTGAGTGACGTCTCCCAGCTGGTTTGGATTTGTCTGCCGTCTTAGCGGTTCAGTCAACGTTCTACACCGGATCACAAAACCATAATATGATACCTCACAAATCCCAGTGGACCACTAGGCTCTGACCACTGATGTCTCTGAATTATAAACCTACATGTGTGCACACCTATCTACATAGAAACACCCACATTCACATTCATGGTCAACACTTCATTAAGACTCTTATGGGCTACTACATATGCTCATACACACGCACAAACTAAAGTGCCTATACAACAATCACAAATCAATGCTATTTCTTTGAGAGACAGCATTTGTGAATACCCTCGTTTTATTTCCTTCGGCTGCTTAGTACTCAGTGTTACAAGACATGACAGGTGTCAGCATTTATTTGTTTCCATATTAGAGGGATTTTCACCTTAAGTCAATACCTCTATTTGAAGCCAATTGGAGTTACATTCTTTAGCCCTCTGGCTCAAGGGTGAGAAGGAGTTCACAGACCATCAATGCACATGAACAGCTTTCACAAGCAATCTAATTCAGTCTACATCTGCGCCAACTGAGTAACTATAGGCTTCTGTGAGACTAGGGAGTCAAAGTTACTTGGCACCAATATCAGTTTGTCCAATTGGGAGCACAAAATAATCAGTTATTGTATATAACTTCAAGTAAATCTGACATAGAATCAAACATGCCTGGTTTACAATAAAGTGGGCCTACAGAAGAAACTACAGATAGGAAATGAAGGGTTAGAGTTAGAATGTAACCTGAGAAAAACTATAATAGTAAGATCCTTTCAAATAGACATAAGATTCATGTGATATACAGTACTGTGCAAACGTTTTAGGCAGGTAGGAAAAAATTCTGTAAACTAAGAATGCTTTCAAGAATAAATGCTGCAGAATAAATCTGGGGCCAATCATACGTCATAAGTATCTGCCTGTATTTCTCAGCATTGAGGACACCATTAATCCTGACCAAATCTCCAACTCCATTTGCAGAAATGCAGCCCCAAACTTGCAGGGAACCTTCTTTTGTTCGCTCACTTTGCATTTTGTAAATTGATTAAAAAAAAAACAAAAAAAAACATTTTTGAAAGCATTCATAGGTTACAGCATTTTTTCACACCTGCCTAATAGTGTGTCTCAAATCGCGCACTTCCGTAAGTGCACTAACAGAAGTGCACTTTGTACACTACGTACTTACTTGCATAGTGCGTTAAATTTGACTGGGGAAATCGCGCACTTCATTGATGTACTTACCGGAAATGACGATCACAACAGCTCAGTCCTCCTCCTTCTTCTTCTGTGAAATTGTGATTTGCACCCAGACAGAGAGCCCCCCCCACCACCTATTGTCGCCCGCAAAAAATACATTTCTGCTTTGGTAATCAAGATGAATATGATTGTGTTTATTGTTGCCTGTATCTGCCCTCTTTTTTCACGAGAATGAGAGGATTGCGACGCCGCCATCGTATCCTCTGCCTCCTTTTAACAGAAAATATACCGGAATGTTGATATTCATACTTTTGCTCTTAAATAATTTTTAAAAAACACCCAAAACTAGCCATGATGAGTTATTTCAGCAAAAGTGGAGCAATTAAAATTGTACAACGGACGTGCTAACTTAAAGAATAAATGTTTTATTACCATTATTATTATAATAACTAATTCCATTTGTTCTGCTTGTTATACTGATGTATTTGCTTTGAGCTGCTGTAGTACAGATATTTCCCCTGTGTGGATTTCACATTTTAGAAGCTGGAACTAGTGACTTTGGGTTATTTTTGATAAATGACTTCATTATTAATCTATTAATTACAGTGACAATACAAGAGTAAAAACAGAGGAAACCCAATATACATTTAAATAGATCCTATTTTATTTTTCATTTCATGAATGCTGCTTAGTCATGCAAAGTGCAACGCTAAAGAAAACAAACACATTCAGTACAGTTTTATTTTAAAAGACGGTCCAGTGTTACTTCTACAGGCTCCAGACCCCCGGCAGTACTGCCGTACCCCGGGCCACTGTGCATCGTGCTGTCCACAAAACCAGCAGGAAAGTCCTGTCTGTCCTCCCCCAGCTCGTTAGTCTTCCTTTGCGCGGTTGTCCGGGTCAGCAGCCTTCTACAGGGTTGTTGGCAGCATTGACGGCGGCCACATCCGTGTGACGCCCCAGCAGAGGATGCGGATCAGGGCAGAAACAGCACTGTTAATACACATTAACATACTTTAACGTTGCTGCTAACGCTTGCAGCTTTGTGTAGCTATATTTACAAGATAATATTCTAACGCTGACATCTTCTACAGGGGGACGATAGTTTAACACAATAAACAACAATATACTACAACACATGTAACGTTAGCTTAGAAACTATTTGCCGTGTATGGTTTTGCCGCTGTTAGCTAGCTAAGGTTAGCTTGCTAGCATGTCAAATTACGGTACCAATAAACGTTATAACTCGCGATACAAATATCATTAAAAACTGTAAGATTAACCAACATATACAAATCCAGTTCATTATATGTTATAAGTATAGCAAAAAGACTCATGTTCAACTTACATTTGTATTGCTCTGTCGGTCTCGCTATCGCGTCTTCGGCCGCCATTAATGAAAGTTTTCCGACTGTTGTTAGCTCCGCCCCTTCCGCTACGTAGCCAAGATGGCGACCGTTGAGTGTGGAAAGTGTCCATCGATCCACACTCAATTTTATGACGGTTTTGAGTGCACCATCCGGGTATTAAAGTGTACTGCACTTGACCGCACTTCGACAATGTGAACGCACTATGTACTCAAAAAGTTAGTATTTAGTACAGAAGTGCGCGATTTGAGACACACTATAAGACTTTTGCACAGTACTGTATGTGAGTGCATAATCATTTTCTGACTGATGTTCTAACGTTATGTGTTGTTTCACCTTGATTATGCACTTTTCTTCCTTTTCCGTTTAAAATGAAATATGTCTATTTCCATTTATACCTCATGAGTTCAATGAATAATATGTTTGTTACGGTCACTAAATCGTGTAAAATATTAAATTTAATGAGGAACCATAAACCATGCTACTAGTTGCCACTAACTTCATGGTAAATGGAGTGTTTAACATTTTTAATGGTGAACACGTTCCCATTTCTGAGCCTAACTTCTCTTCCAACTATTGAAAAAATGTGAAGCTAACAGCATGATAGGTCGTGGTTGGCCTTGCATTGCACACAAGTGCCAAGCCTTCACTGAGGATCATACACTGCTGTTATTGTAGGTAAGCTACAGTCCAGAGCCCTGCATAGAAAGCTAGTCAACCCT
Source organism: Percina caprodes (assembly GCA_013375575.1). Classification (NCBI taxonomy): domain Eukaryota; kingdom Metazoa; phylum Chordata; class Actinopteri; order Perciformes; family Percidae; genus Percina; species Percina caprodes. The sequence goes on along the minus strand of JABXJD010000007.1, from coordinate 1,441,130 downwards.
CTCACCTTATTTTTTTCTGCATAAAATCTGTGCCACATTTTGCTTGTCGTGCATGCTCTTTTCCCCATTGCATCACTCACACAGAGAGTAGTTAACTATTGGCAGGTACTCCAAAATCTGGTTGCATTTAATGAAAAGTGACTGCCCATTTTAAACATGCCTCAAATGTGAAACTGCACTTGCTCCGCCTAATCCCACAAGGCTATGAATATCCATATAAATATGTCACATTTGTCTAAATCCACATATTTGACAGCTCACAGTACAAGCAATCGTTTAAGGCTGACAGACACCATGGTCCACTGAAAAAAAAAAAAATAGAAAACAAAACAGCAGTTCCATTTTACAATTTCATCTTCCTTCCATTTTGGTCATATTAAAATCTCCCTTACTTGCTTCCCCCAGCCTGAAGAATTTCAGTAAGATTTTTCAGCATCAGCTTTAAGGGGAATTGTATCCAGATGTGGCCTGAGCCCAGCTCACGGTCAGTCAGGGCCTGAGACACAGAATTGGTGAATGGGGTAAGGGAGAAAAGGAGCAACCACGTTGTTTTAGGCACACTCCAAGATGCACTGAATAAACATGACCCCGCTGTGACCCAGCATCGCCCTCAAGGGGCTCCTGCAGGTCCATTAAACCTGTTCGGATACCTCATGGCAGACCTGCCCTATTTCAAACTCAGTGTCCCACAGGAGATCTGTTATATTGCTACAAGACAGCCACTACCCCACAACAAGGGCCTTTATTGCTGGAGAGTGAACCCATATACCTACAGGAAAGACTCTGGCTCTGCCGATGAAAAACAATTCAAGCACAAAAATTTGTTTTGATTCTTTTTTCCTAACAATATCTCACACACACACACACACACACACACACAATGGAGGCATTGAGTCAGTCCCATAGGATAACATGAATGGCTTCTAAAAGGTTATTTTTCATCTATGCATGGTACGGCCATGTCTAAAATCAGGTTATTTCTCTGTAATGGATTCCTGTGGCTGCACTTGGCCGTCATGCTCAAGTTGGCAGGTTGCATCAAGAAAACACTTGCAAGAATCAGACTAGTGTGTTTAGCTGACGTCCTCTTGTTCAGTCATGTGTAAAAAAAAAAAATAGCAAATAACTGCGTTCTCTAATACCACCCATGGTTATTTATACATTAGGGGGATTGTTGATGATGAATGGCACATTGTTCAGTCCTACCTCATCCCTCACCCTTGAATCACCCCTTCTGGAGGGTGGTCAAACATTGATGCAACAATTTTGTATATAAGAGCTTGCAGCACTACAGTAGAATCAGCACTGCAGGCACTTCTTTTCCCATATATGAAGAGTAATTACGATCACTCGCAACTCATTGGTGTTCTCCCGCGCCATAGCAACTGTAATTATCTATTCATGCATCGCATTCCTTGGAAAAGTGTATCAATTCCAGCTGTGATGGGGTGCTCTCCACTGCTCAGAGCAATGAAGAACAAGCAGAAGACGATGTCTTGTGTTGACTTGAACAGAATCCTCACTAACCATTAAACTCATTTATAAGCGAGGGGACATTTAGAATACATATCATCTTTGTGATACTTCTTGCATGATATTCAAAACAAGTCATAATCATAAATACTGAGGTGGCTTTCATGATTTTATGTCTCTAGGTTTATGAATTTAACTTGTATAAGTTTTATGAAGGCCAAATGAGGGGGCACAGTTTTTTTTTTTGCAAATGTGTTTTTTGAGTTCTCTCTAATAATAATAATAATAATAATAATAATAATCTTTATTTGTAGAGCACTTTTCAAAAACAAGTTACAAAGTGCTTTAACAAGTGTAAAGAGACAATAATACAAAAAGATAAAACCACGAAAAACATTTAAAGACTAAAATACAGATAAATATAAAATTCCTAAAATGCAATAAAATAAAAGTGATAAAATAAAGTCAAATAAGATCGGGAAAGGCTCTCTAAACACTATTCTTAGCAATATGTGATGAAAGAATGTTTGCCTTGTAAATCTTATTCACATTTATTGAAAACTGGTCGGATTTAATTATTGTCGTGATTTTCAACATATACATGTTGTATGTTAGAGTGGCTACATGTAACTTTCAGTTTGTGTTGATTCCAGTGGCACTTGGACAAAGGCGGTAGAGTTTTTACCACGCTGTCGTAAAGGTCTAGGCGTTATGGGGAGGTAATATAGTTGTGATGAATGTTTTGCTCTAACAGAAAATCATTCATTTACAATAAGAGAGTACGTAACAAATGTGCAGTTGCATTTCAAGTGTTGGCTGCGGTACTTAACCCGGATGTATCATGAGCTAAACAGGGTATCCCTGTCACTGTGTCACGAGCCAAAGCATTAAGAGATTGTTGTATCAACCAACGTAATGACTTAGATTTATATAATATAAAATATATATATATATATATATATTTCATGAAACCCAAGGACACTTTACACAAGTACAGGGGGACAAGAGAAAAGAAATTAATCGGCCAACACAAACACAGACTAAAAGGAATACAACATCTGCGCTAAATGGACGGGGGGTTTAATTTACTGTCTGCTACTAGACATATTACATACCTGAGAGCCAATTTGGGGTGGGTTTTGCTGTCCCCTAATTGTCTCCATCTGTTAAAAGCCCGACCGAGTGTGACTCGGGTTCTGCCCGTTGTCTGTCATATTACCTTTTAGCTTTAGGTTGTTCTTTGTTTAATTGTTCTTTTCACTGTTGGTCTTGTTTACTATTATAGTAAGTTTATGTAGTAGTAGTAGTTTATGATCATCAGATGGAAAATTACACAGTTTTAAAAACATTTAAAAGTTACATATAGTCACTTTAAAATAAATAATTGCACACACCGATGTTCATTTTTTTACTGAACTAGCAATTTCATAAATTGTTGTTTTACTGTTTGAAGTTTTGTAAATGGTGAGCGAGGAAGCAGAGGGGGACTGATTGGATGAGACGCACCAAAACATGTATGTAATTATACTTATTGCACTGTATTATGTAATTATTTGAATCTATAATTTCTAAATAATAGACTTCAGAATCAAAAGCTGTAAATATTAAAAGGTTAACATTTCATCTAATATAAATTAATCACAATATTGAAACAATTTGTACTTGGAATCAGATTAAACACAATCTGACAGGAGGAAACCATCGAAAGATTTGCGTCTTAGAAGTTAATTTCTAATTGTTTTATAGAAGAGTGTGTTTACATTTCCCATGGCTCATCTCTGACTGTGATTGGTTAATCACACAAGGGGCATGAAATCAACCATTGGACGTCTCTGCTTCCACATTCCAGATTCCACCAAGCAAGAAGTTATTCTGGGTCTGCCACAAGATTATTTGGATGCCTGTCAAGGCTTTACACTGAAAACCACAACCATTCAAACCCTTGACTAATTACACTGGAGACTTGGAGTACAGTGAGTGGTTTTCTCACAGGTACCGGAGCAGCAATGAACCCCCCCAAAGTGGGTTTGACTCATTCACAAGCGGCCCTTTGCTACAAAATCAAGGCAACTGCCAAGAAGTATTCCAGTCACTGGCTTTTTGATTTTTCCCTTACCATTCTGTGCTGAAAATGAAGCCTTTCTGCTCATTGTGGATGTGTTGCAAGTTTATGCAGACCATGATGTGACGGCTTAACTATGTACAGAGTGTGATAAAAAAGAAAAGGCTGGCTTTTCCATAGTAGCTCAACCCGCACATAAAAGCATCCACAAAAATGTTACAAGGTTATTAGTTAAATGGATATCACAATAGCCTAAAAATAACAGTCAGACTATAAATAAAGAGCCAATTATCATCTCTACTATTGTATCTTATTATTTTTATTTTATTATTATTATTATTATTATTATTATTATTCTTGTTATTATTTACTAACAAACACCATTAGTGAAAAACAGTTGTAAAACTCTTCAAAATTTAACATTCATCATTCACCACAAAAATGATGGGATCCGACAGGCATGTGAAAAAAAACAATAACTAAATTCTGAGGAAACATTTAATTAATTGAGCATTAGGGCATCAGCTAATTAGAAATTAATTATGGCCAAAACAATAAGCCAAGCTAAATAATATTACTTTATATTTTACAGTTCATACTTATTCTATTATAAAAGTTTTTTTCTTAAATTATATTACAATAGGTACATCATATTTCTGCTGATTCTTTTTTTCTTGGTATTCTTATAACTGAAATGTTATGATGAGTAAGGACAGAGGAGTTCTGTTACTCTTTGACATCTAAGAATTCATGCGAATAAGCATTCTTGCAGAAGAGCAGTTGTCCAAAAAAGAATAAAAAAAGATACCGTGAGCAGATTTTTGTAATGAGAGTGCAAATCGACCTGTCATTGCAAAAATCTGCTCACAGTACTACAAAAATGGCTTTGAGGGAACTCTGCTTATTCTTGTCAATAACAGATTTTTTTTTTTTATATTGGAAGAGATGAGAATCATCCTGTCTACACAGGGTCAGTTAATTGCCATATATCAGTTACTGGTTATTGAGCGGTCCTTGGTTTTAGACACTTAAGCTAGTGCCTTTCATAGTTTACATTCTGGGTAAGTGGGATGGATGGATGGATAGATAGATAGATTTTATTATTAGACTCAAGGTCCATTTAGAAAACAAATAAAAACAACATACAGTACAATTAAAAAAATACAAATTCGTAGAGTTTATAAGGTACCCTTAAGGAATTAAGATTGAGAAGTCAACAGAAAAAACCCAGCATCAAAGATAACGACTGAAAAAATAAACTGCATCTGCACAAGTGATTGATGCAAAAACTCAGACTGAGTTTTCAGTTGATTCTCGTTTCTCTGTTTCTGCTATTTAAGCAGGAGATTTTGACGGCATCAAACTAAGCCTGCAAGACATGCTGTGTGTCTTTATAAAGTAAGCGCAAAATTACATTTTAAAGCATGTCTTTGTCTTACACTGGTTAACTTGTATCTTCGTAGATGTTGAAACATGAAGCACATTGTGCTCCACTTACTAACACTGATCCCCTCCCCCATCAGCCAAAACCACTGATTGGGCTACCACAGACGCTTTTGCAAGTTTCCCAAAAACTAGCAACGAGCTGAATCTCTGAGAGTAATTCTGCCAAACAAGGACAACAGTGTAGTTGCTGTCAGACGTTATTGAAATTATCTATCTACAAATTACTTTGCGGGCTCATGGTAATGTGAGGCCTCAAGCATAGGGGGTGGGGAGCAGCATATTCAAGTCTTATGGACAATGTAGAGTTGATCTGAGCCCAGGAAAGCATCATCACAGTTCCAATGATCGCTCTGCAATCCTAACCGCTGACATAGAGGAAAGACGCATCACTGCAAAACACCGGATCCACAGCCACAGCTCTCATATCAGATTCCTTACATAGTTTGTGTTATTGAAACATGGCCAGATGGAAATGATACAGCCGGTCCTTTGTCATGATTTAGGATGGATTTACACTGAATTTTTGATTTATTTTCAGGCTGTGAACATTCAGCCAGCATTGACATCAACATTTAATAATCCTCCTACTGACAGTATTTTGTCCTTGCGGGTTTATCAAACTGACACAGTAAAAAGTTTCTAAATCCAAAGCTGGAGGCCTAACAAGTATTAATATAAAAATCTACACTATGTGATGTCTTCACTGACATGTCAACACCTGTGTCATCAGCAAGTCAGCAGGTGTTTGCCAAGAACAAGAACAGCAATTTTCTCCCACCAAAGACACTGACCTACAGTAAAAGTTCAACCCTCCTCCGACCTTAAGGCAGTTAAGGTCGGACAAGAAGGGCACAAGTGGCAAAGTAATCACTATAAAGTAAGAACGGAGTCGGAGGAAGGGGGGAAGACATGACAGAAGCGCTGGTGTCTCCTCAGACAAACAGGGTCATTAGCACTTTCAGAGGGAGTACCAGCAGGTGGTCAGCACTTTTGGAGTTTGATCTCAGTGAGAGTGTCTGAAGCCATGAAATGTGGGGGCAAACCCAAACCATGGGGAAGGGCACAAATGGTAGAGCGATCACAGGGCTGCAAGCGGAGCTCCACTTTAAAAGGGGTCAGATGGCTTTTTTATCTCTGCTAAAGGCGCTCGGCTAAAGTGACGTGATGCACAAAGGACAGGCACTGTGTTGACTGACAGACACTAGAGGATGAGTTTAATGCTATTCTGCATACAGCCATACAACCTGAACAAAAGGAAAACAAAGCAGATATAACAAAAAGAAAGTGGAGCGAGTTTCTGAGTTCTCATTCGAGACAGGAGGATGAGAAATTGGACACATTAAGCGATGGATGCTAAACTGTCAGTTCTAATAGGCAGCAAGGCAGTAGCACTGTACTGCTGCTTCAGGAGTCCAGGAGAGAACAGTACAATGATCAACACAAGGGAGCCAATTAAAAAAACTGTCTTTGGCAGCCAACTGCATTAAACTGACCCTCATGTGACGCTGGAAACACATCAGAATCCACAGAGAGGGCTTTTTATTTTATTTTTATTTTCTGGAAAAACCTACCCAGCAATTTCAGTCTTCACACTACAGGCTACTATTGATCTGTGGTCTCCTGTTAAATCATGGAGCCTCCACTTTAATTATTTCTAACTGACTGCTTGCAGGAGAGTCTGCTTTCACCCCTTGTTTTGGTGTAAAGGGATGAGTGCTGACATCATTTCCTCCTCTGATAAGATGGAGAGCCAAATGACAAGGTCACTGAGGTGGAGGAGGTGAGGCTTCAGTCTATTCTAAAGATAACACGTTTCGGCGAAGGTTTCTTTATAGTGTTGCCTGCAGAGATCAAACACTAAGGCTGCTTTTTTTCACTCTGCGATTGAATTTGTCTCAGTTCTCTGAGTTAGGTTGTTTTTCTCCCACTAATTGGAGAGAAGACTCACAGACGGATGCAGGAGATAGTTGGAACTGAGGAAGGTCACTGATATGAAGTTCCTTTTCTTCTTTCAAATGCTTTGAAATTGTTTCAAAAGCGGTGGGTTTTGTTTAAAAAGAAAATCCCATGAGACAGCAAAGCGTTATTGAACTGGAAGAAATCTGCCAGGTGACCATAGGTAGGCTGCAAACATGTTGGCAAAAGAGATTTGTTCTAAATACGGTACAGTTATTTCTGTATGGGAACTTCGACACTGAAAGAGCAATTATGCTGGAAGCAACTAATTATATGCTGAGCAATCAATCTTATGCCAATCAAAGCAAAGTCCCGGCAAACAAAGTTTTTTAACTCGTGATTACAATGCTTTCACAGAGCAAAAGCATTCAAACAACTTCAATTATGAATGAAAGTATGCCACACATGGAAAACACATCAGAGATAATCCAAAACATGTGGACGGGCCCTCACAAGATAGTGCTTGTTGAACCCAGACAAAAAGTGTTGTCTACAAAGCTGCTGGATCCTCACTCTGAAATACTGTCTGTTTGAACAACATCTAAAAATTGTCACTGTGTCTCTACAGTAGAAGAAACATTAGCAGACTTGGTGACAGAGATAGTGAGTGCAGAGTGTCAAAGATGTTTGAGTGTGTCCATCCGACCCTGCCTCGTAACCGCCAGGAAGGGCGAGGCCGTCTGGAAATAGCACTTCCCAACAAGCCTTTGGTGTCTCCTCGTTTTACACTTATATGCCTGACGGTTCCACCTGACTGACATTCACAGAGTGTTAATATACACTCACTGAAACAAATAAAAGCTCAGCGAGCTATTGAGCGGGTCATGAGTTTAAGGTCTTGTGGTTTTTACCATGAGGTGCAGGAGTCAGTCTCCCTTGTCTTCTGGCAGAGGTGATTCCCTGCATTGCTGTGGTTCATCAGCAGCGGAAAGCCACTGGTTCATCTATCATCATCCTTACCCCATGGACTTCCACTGTCATGTTGTAACATCTGTCCAGCACCATGCCAAATATATTAAAGAATGATAGTTTGTCACATCTGCAGCATTTGTAATAACTGTAGCTCATCTGTTTGAAGATCAGTATGTGAAACACATGTCTGTCATTCAACCCCCAGAAACGAGGAGAGTTACAACCTGTTGTTAAAGAGCTGGGATCAGTCGAGTTAAAATGCTGCTTCAATGGCCACTTCCTGCAACCAACACAAAAATACCCATGGGTCACCCAAAAGGGGGACAATGCTACTAAACCTAGTGGTATAGAAGCAAGAGCTCAAGGTTCAATAGGCCAAAGGTCCACTGTCAATCGACACATCTGTCAGGAAATATTTTCTCTCCTTACATCTTCATCTGGTGTTTTGAGTTATGAGGGTCTCTGGTACGGTGGAAATACAAACAGAGCTCACATGCAACTCATTGGAATCCAAACAAAGATTTAAATGGTCGCCGCTCCATCAAAGAGGCTCTCAATCACCAGTCATGAAGACCAAAAATTTGGAGAGGTTGATTTTTAGTAAACATGCATGCAAATATGTCCAGCAGACCCTTTCAACTGCTGACCACACTGGACTGAAATGAGTACGTCTGAACTGAATTCCAAGCTTCCAGCCCAGATAAATCAAAACTCTTTTGCATCCATCTGGTTGGTGACTGTGTGCTTTTGGTCAAACTATTAGGACATGGGGTTTCAATCATGTGCATCAATCTCTGGATCTTACAATTATTGTCTGTAAGAGGCGGGAAACTTCTCGCCACACTATTTTGGGATTGGACTGAGACACTGGGCAGACAGAGTCATCTTTCCAGTTGAGGGAATGTCAGGCCGCCCGGGTAAATTCCTTTCCCCTAGTTTGGAGAACGACTCCCTGCCCTTTGCCCCACAAATCTTCAGGTCCACAGGTCCTTTACTTTTGGAGTCCAAAATGGCTGTCCATTGGTGTCATGGCCCTTTGGAAGAGAAGAAAGGGAGGCCCTCCTATTCTCAGTCATGTCCACGTGTGATTCTTTAAACAGGGACCTGCTGTGCGGCCAATGGGACGCTTGTTTGTCATGTTGCCCCCTGCTGTTGACAACATGAGTCCAAACATGGTACGGTATTTATTTTTCCAAAATGAACTCCAAAGTGAGCTCCACCAGTTCACTTCCAGGAGCAAGGCATTTTTAAGTGTTCATCAAAGCTGCCAACATCTATTGGCTTGATGTCTACTGTTTAAAACATATACTTGGAAGTGAGATGGGGGATAAGACAGAACTTTAGTCATTCTAAGGGAAATAGCTCTCTCTGTCACCCCGTCGGGTAATTGAAACCCCGGTCTTCCGCGTGACAGGTGCCGATACTGTCCACTATAGGAATGGTTGCCTCATGCACGGTGAAGAGTGACTTATTTCACAACAAGACAAGTTTTGGAGAACCTAAACCAGCTTTACAATTGTTGATTATGTTTCTTCTGTCAGTCAACTAAGCAATTCTATATGATTATTATTAACACTATATGGAAGAAATCTGAGACAAAGCAGTGCACAATCACCCCTGCTCTTGCTTATATTACTGATGTTGCACATTACGTTGTCATGAGGGGGCTTCATAAATCATGTGCGGAATAAAAAAAAACATAGCAACAAATACCAACAGACAAAAATTCACGCAAAATACATTTCACAAAAACAATGGTACACTTTTGTTCAGAAATGAAATTGGCTTTGCATTACATCCTCTCGCTGTTGTAGACATGTATATTTATCAACCTCTATCAATCTTTTGCTTTTTGTCTATACCCTATTCTTCCTCTCAGTTCAACTCCTGCAAGCCCTCCCACTCATGCCCACTCATTCTATCATCGTGTCTCCATCTCTCTCTGTCCCTCACATGCTGCTGCAGTCAAGAGGATGAAATCACTCCATCAGTGAGTGGAGCCTCCACTGTCACTGGCATCAGACAGCTCCAGAGAAGGCCGTAATTAAACAACTCAAGCTCTGGTAATTACCTTACAGTGGCCCTAATTACCCCATTCTCAGGGTGATTACAGCCTTCAGGGGGAGGGGATCAACTACAAAAAGCCCTCCCTGTCTGGGTGAAAGGGGATAGGAATGATGGCAGCAGGGAAATTTGTGGGCCGTTAATCCAGTGTCACTGTGAAAATGGAGGAAATGAGCAGGTACATTGAGACAAAAGGGCTATCTTGCTTTTGAAGGGTTGAGGTGACAGACCAGTATGTGCACCTAAAAAGGTTTTGTGCCCCTCATCCAGAGATTACAATTGCAACAAGAACAACAACATTGAAAGCTGTTCACACTAATGTACATTACACCTTGAAACTTTGCCAAAAAGGTTACAGTCTATCGTGTTCATCATGCTGTGTTCAGGAGTGTATCTTACACAGATCAGCGCATCTCCTCTCTGTCTCAGCATTTTTGATACAAGAGGGGCTTTGCTGCTCTAAGCATATTGCTCTCTTCCTCTCTTTCCTTCCCCCCCCTGAGGACGTGCTGACTGGGGGAGGGATCGATGCTCCGCTCCAACAGACACTGGTGTGTCGATTCAGCACCAGGCCAGAGGGACAAGGTAAAAGGGAAAGAAGAAAGTGACATCTCGACTTACTCTCAAGAACTTGTGGCATCCTTTGTGAAGGTGAGTCATTTTATTACTAACACGGACCCTTGGGACCACCACAGACTGGTATCGTCCTTTAGTGGAACACTGCAGTAAGGTGAGCCATGGCGGCACAGAGACAAATGTGCCCAATCCTTTTGGTGTGGATGATAAAGCATACATCTACCTTTTAAGATGTTTTTTCGTTAACTGGCAATAGTGCCAATTATACAGTATGCTTAATGTTTGCCTACTAATCTTGACCACCTACCAACCAATTCCCAATAATAATTTTGGTCCTTTTTTTGTTGGCATTACGTTGGCACATCCCTGGCAATGGTTGCAAGCTATTCCACTGATCTACAGGTGGCGGTAATGCTCAAAGAAATGCAGCAAAGGCAGGAAAAATGAAGACTGCAAGTTATTTAATATGGGTGTAAAAATGTGGGTTTCCATCTTTTAGGACAAATCTGCTTTGCAAATGTTTTATGAGAAAAAAAGAAAATAACAGGGACACACAATGCGGTGAGCAACACTGAATCCAAACTTTTTTTTTAAAGGAGAACTTGACAGGGCACCTTTAAGTAATTGTTAATACAAACATGTCTTGCTATTGCTTCTTATTAAGAGTTTTACAGGCAAACCACTGTAATGCTTTAATTGTGAAGCAGCAACAGATGTAGCCTAAGACAACATTTGTAGTAACGGTGGAGACAGTAGAGAAATGACAGGAAATAAGAGAGATATGGAGAATGAGATGTAAAAAAGGTCCATGACTGGACAAATACCAAGGAAGTTGCAGTCCATGGACGTCGCCTTGACCACTAGGTCATCTCAAGTTAACATGTTGCTATTTCCCTTCTGTGAAAAATCATTCTCAGTGTTCCCACATCACAGACTCTGACCAAAGTGGCTCTTGATGTACAGAAGCAAAGTTCAGATAGCCAAACTCCCACTAATTGTAATACAACATCCAACCTGGTAACAAACCATATGGCCCTACATCAGTCTAGAGGAGTTTTATTTCGACCAAATTAGACCAGAAATACCATTAAATTTCATTAGACCGCATTGAACACGATGCAAAAATACACCCAACACCTTACAGCCATTTGTAGGCATAATGAGGTTTTGTTTTGTCAAAGCAACAAAACAACATCATTAGCATGCATTTGGCATTTTTTATACATGTGCTGGAGGATCAGACTAAGACATCTGCTATGTGTTGAGTGAGTGAGGAGGGCCATTTGAGTTAGCGTGCTGGGGTTCTTGATTGATGTCGCACACGGCGGAAAGTCCCGGCGGTCCCATTAGCAGCTACAGTCTGCATTACTGTCACATTCGTCAGCCATGATAGAGAACTGCTCCGCCGCCAAAGCCATCAGTAACCTGCCCCGTCTATGAAACGACACACAGGGACAAATGAATTGAATGCAGCACTTCCCAGATGAACACTGGTTGAAACCAGAGACACACTCTGCTTTAATGCAGCCCTCAGCCCTTGTGAAATTTCTCCCATTTCCAGCGGCGCGCATTTGGCATTCATCAAAATCGATATCACCTTTCATGGTCGCTTTTGCCTCTGTGGGCCATTCTCAGTCATAACAATTCACGTGGGATTAATAAAAGAGCAATACTTCAAAATATTTACATGACAACACAATATGATATTATGTACGTACAGCAGGCTCAGTGCTTTGTTTGGTGAGAATGGTCCAGATGCAAGATTTCATTACTTCCTTTTTCTCTTGGGTGAGCAATAATATTGGCCTTATTCACAGGTGCAACACGGATAAGATATGATTCACCACACAAGTGGTGCTTCAAAGGTCACTCGAACATACAGTATACATGTCTGCTGCAACAAGAGTATGCTACCCTAACTACAAAAAAGCTATACAAAGAAAACATGTCAGTGTTGAACTTTCCCAATTTGCAATTCCCATAGCCTCTGGCCTGTCTGCATTACCCACAAAGCTCTTAGGGCCATGCCAAATGTCATAAAACTCAGATCAAATGTCTCTGGCTGTTTAAACAGCTCTGTGTTTGACTACACAAGACAATACAGTAAAACAAAAAGCTTCTTGTACCAAACTAGTGTGTCTCTTACCCCCCAAACAATTAGCTTTATACATGACAACAGCACGCTGATGTGCTTGTGAAAAAATAATTTACACTTTCAATGTGATTAGCCTGATCCCTCCTGCAGCCTAAAGGCTTCCAACTCACAATGGAGCGGTTTGTAGAGTGCTGGGGATTTTAGTTGAAATACTGGTGATGAACTTACAACTTACAAGAAAAACAAGCATGGATATTTAGAATTCCACAATAATTGAATTAAGACATTGCAAGATGTATCTTGGGTTCTGACATTTTCCCTAAGAGAAGCTCCAGTTATTGAGAATCAACAGATCAGTCTACTGTGAGCGCATGTCCACACGTGTGCAAACGCTTGCGTTTTGTCTACATCAGAATATATGCAGGCTGTAGTGTATGTACATATAGGGTCATAGTGCAAGCCTTTTGTGTTGTGAATGTGAATCCATACGTTCCTATTTTGTATGCTGTTCCTTGCTTGTACATATACTCAAATGCATGTGTGCGTGTGACTATGCATGCATGCACGCATGTGTACATCATAAGCAATTACTATGTGACACAGATGACTTCATGAAATCGCCAGGAAACAGAATTGAATCAGTGGGACTCTGCTTACTTTAAAGAAGAAGAAGGAATGTTTGTTATAGAGAGTCTGATGATAATCTGAACTCCACAGGAGTGCTCCTTGCATTTTTTGGATGAAATTGCATGTCCTGTCCTTCATTCTCACTTTATAGTTTTCCAGCACTCCTTTTAATGTAAACAGTGTTGCAGACAATAGCACTTTCATCTAAATCGTGACTATAAATCTACAGAAACTGAAGGTTATTATTTATGCATACAATATATTTTGAAATAGACAGACAATGGAAATGTGTCCTAGTTTAAATCAACAAAAAGGAACATACTCTAACGAGCCAAACAATGTATCAGCAATGAGGCACATGCAAGCACAGCGCAGGTTAATCACTACTTGCAGAAGACGTGTTAAGTTCAGCCAAAGGACGCGTGGACTAAAAAACACCAATTCCATTGCGAACAAAATGGCAAATTAAAGCCTACTTTCAACATTATCGCAAATCCACTTCAACAAAGCTACTGACAGCCTCTCTCTCTCTCTATCTCTCTCTCTCTTAGCTTCTGGCGGACAACAAGGAGAAAGCAGAAGTGGACAGTCGGTGGTGTCAGTAATGAGAATGGATAGCAGCATGGCAACGCTGTCTCAGCCCCATTGATCACATGGCTGTAAAGAGTGATGGAGCTCGGCGCGGGGAGAGAGCAGTGTGCATGTTGTACTTCTTCTCAGATCCATTCTAATTTTCCTCTATATTGATAACTTCTCCCCTAGAACCATTTGTACCAATGTGCAGTGCATGTTAGAGTGCAGTATAGAGTAAACACACGTTTCCAGCCATAGAGCAGTATCCATCATTCTGCAGAAGGCAGATATAATTGGAGACATTTATGGATGCATTCATGACTGCTTGTGTGTGTGTGTCTGTGTGTGTGTGTGTGTGTGTGTGCTCAAGTGCAGTGATCCCTTGTGAGGGCTGTGTCAATACATGTATTAATGGTTACTCTGGGCAAATAGCTGAGAAATGAATTATTTAAGTTACTTTAACACTCGACTGGCTCGGAGTCACCATCAGTCAGAATGACCGCTAGCATGTGACTGAATTAAGCTGAGGTGGCCCATACAAGGATGGTTCATTGTGGTGGTGACTCATCTAGGATGAGAACTTAATTTTACGTATAAATGTGGCCTCTTACTCTCGCGGACACACTTAAGTACTGATTCTGTCTCAAAATTAGGATTCCATCTGAAGTGGTAGTGTGTGCGCAAAGGGTCACATTTAATCCAACACCATTACCCGTACTTTTTCTCCTTCTATCCTTTACTCCAGTCTATGCCTCATAAATGTCATCCCGGTCTGTTGAAGCATTAATCTCTATGAGACTGGGGCCCAGTGTCTCTCCAAAACAAACCAGTCTTGTTGAAGTGCTCCACTGATGAATGAATGGTAGAAGCTTGGCAGAGCTAGAGGAAATCGAGCAGTATGGATTGGGAGGGAGGGATGGAGGGGTGTCTCTCCATTTTTTTTGGATGCAGGGGAGTGCAGCAGCAGCAGCAACAGTGGGGTCTCCAGTGGGAAAAATATCAGCAGCATTATGGAGTGGGGTTGAGCCTGCCATCACCATCAATGAGAGGAAGAGGCCTGTCAGAGCACACAAAGGGAAAAAGATACAATCCCAGACAAAGAATAAAGGGAGGGATGGAGGGAAGGAGAGAGGGAAACAACACACAAGGAAGCAAGAGACGGACAAAGAGAGAGATTAAAAAGCATTCCAATTAGAAAATGGAGGAGGCAGTGCAGGAAAGAGCTAAGGGAGCACTGATGAGAGACTTAGATAAACCACGACAAACACTGCAAACTGAAAGAGATGGAGAACAGATAGTGAGCCAGAGAGAGGAAGACAAAGAGAGAAAGACAAAGAACAAGCAAGAGTGAGCAAAAAAAAAAAATCAAGAGAAATTAATTAATCACTTTAAAGAATGAGGCGAAAAGAAACAATAGGAAACAAATAGACAATAGGAGACAAAATTAGATGAAAGGGAGAAAAATGTCCTTTCACAATGGCACATCAGAGCCCGCATGTGGCACCACTTGATAAGAAGAGTCTTCGCCACCTTCCAAGCTGGCACCCGAGTCCCCCTCCACTCCCTTCCCCAACCATCTGTGCCATACAAACACACCAAGCTGTCCGTCAGCAGTTCTAGCTCACGACAATGCCAGTTTTGTGACATCAGCCTGGAGTTCGGCTCCCGTTGACAACGAGGGGCCCCCATATCTGTGACATCACCAACCCACAGGGTAAGATGCCAAACAGTTAGCTCCCACAGAGGAGGATTTGAGTCATGTGAGCTGGGATTCCAACCACAGCGGCCTAATGGTTATTCTGGACAGGGCACAGTTAGAAGCAGAAAGACGGAGGAAGAGTTAACTGGGACTTTTGATGAACTGATCGACTTCACAACTCTCAAGTTCCGCTCTCCTCCTTCTTTCCTTTCCCTCCATCTTTAGTGGCTGTGAACAGCTGTGGGTATTTAAGTTTGGCTTACACACCGCCCAGCAGGGTAGAGCCCGCTGGCCAGGAATGACTGACAACTGACAAAGAGGAGATAGGCGTGGAACACAGTGTGGCAAAGTTCGACACAGGGATGAATGACAAATAGAAATCCGCTCAGCAAGAATAGAACCTTATGTCCTCAGTAATACCTGTTGACACCTCGAAAGAAATGTGTTAAATTACGGGAAAAACATTGGATTTGGTTACAGTCATTCAGTTCAAAAATGTAATCTAGGGCTGCAACCAATGATCATTTTTCATGATAAATTGTTTTTTTGGGAGGGGCGGGATAATGAGGTCTATAAAATGTCAGAACATAGACAAAATAGGTCTTGTGTTTTTTCACAGCTCATCAATGGCTTCAAGTTGCTCTTTTTGTCCGACAAACCCATGAACATATTCAGTTAACAATCGTACCAGAAAGAGAAAAGTAAGAAGCTGGAATCTGCAAATATAACATCAAATTTTCTGATTGACTACTCGATTTGTTTCAGCACTCATGTCAGTTGAATCATGCCCAATAGTACAGACTATTTAAAAAGTGTAATTTATCCATTTTTAATTAAATGTATTGTTTAAAGTATTTTTATAATGAAGTAAAGACTTCACATAATCATTTAGCATAACTACAAATACAGAACTATCAGAAACACAGAGGCTAGAATCAAAATCATCTTACTCTTTCCCACCTCAAAGTGTAGAAAACAAGACTATATAAGCATTCATCCTGTGTGTGTGTGTGTGTGTGTGTGTGTGTGTGTGTGTGTACACCCCTCAGGGAGCTTTTTAAAAAAACACATACTCAAAAGGTAAGAAGGGACAAAAAGTAATATAACCATGGAAACAAATCAATTATCTCAGATGAATAGCGAAAGGGGTGACAAGTAATGGAAAAAGATTAAATGTCTACAAGATATCCTCAATTGGACAGAGTAAAAAAACTAAAAAGAGAAAAAAAAGAAGACCCACTTTGTCTTTCTCTCGCACACGCACATAAAAACACACACACACACACACACACACACACACTTTACATGACCTATCACAATCTCGATATCCGGTAAAGTTCCTGCACTGCCTGGCAGTATATAGGAGACACTATAACCGTTCTTCCTTAGCCCGGGCAGGTAGCCAAACAGCCTCCGCAGGCTTTGATGAAGTGTCCTGTCATGATGTCAGCCTCTATTGGTCTCCAGCTCACCTGGGACCTCCCTCACTCTAAACAACTCCTGGCGGAAAGACGAAAAAAAGGAAGAAAAAAGGAGAATATACTGTAACTGGCCTCCTCATCTCCATCCTCTGCTTCTCACTTCTCCTCACTCCTTTCCTAACCATTCCTCATATCCCTCCTCCTTTCTCTCTATCTCCCTCTCATTCCTCCTCCTCTCCTCCTCCTGCTTGCTGGCTGTCAGCAGGTTAAAAAATGGCTCAGTACTAGCGAAGGAGAAACAATTACTCATGGCGCAGGCTGTATAGACATTAGAAGCTCTGTACTCCTCTGCGATCTCAGGGCCATGTGTTTCTAATTAAACGGTGCACTGAAGGAATTATCAAAGCTTAGGATTGCATAATGAGCACTGGCAGAAATATGTGGCAGGCAGTGACACTCTTTGTCTCAAGGGGCACACAGTGGTTAAAATGTATTAAAATGGAAGCGTGTCAATAAGTGTCTGGGAGAAGCAATCCTTTCTGTTGAGAGAGGATTCCCTGATTGTATCGTAAGATGTGTCTTGAAAAGACTTGTTACGGCATCATCACTTAGTAGAATCCGGTTTATAATGTCAAAATGTGAACTCTGATTGCAAGATGAAGTAAGGGAACTTTTGTGAATACAGTTTCTATTCATAAAGACAATTCTGCCTTTGGATCCCATTTCTATGCTTGTGTGATGATCACTAACACCTACCCTGTTTTTCTCCTCACCAGTGATCCTCTATCATCACACACACACACACACACACACACACACACACACACACACACACACAACACCAGTTGGCCAGAGACGGACATGGTTTATTTAGCTCACCAAATGGAGGCATGTTCGTCTTTACACAGAGAGACACTTCTGTAATAGACGTCGGGTCAGCTTTTGTGAAACATCACACACGAGCATGCACGCAAATGTGCTTACCACTACACACACACACACACACACACACACACATAAATCCTGGTCTCCATGGTGATTGTTTCAGTGCCCATGTGAACTTGCCCCCTGCATCTGTTTCTGTGTTTGTTGCTTAAAAAAAAAACACAATTACTTATTCATAACCACGACTATTTCCATTTTCTACACAGCATTCTGAGCACCATAAACGCGTAAAATAAATACTCAGAATGCAAGAATAAAAAATAAGTACAGGGAACACAGAGTTCCTAATTTCTTCAGAGGCACACAGTGGTTAAAAGCCTGTTTTTGTTTTACTGAGGATTGCTGAAGATGATGATTCACATGTTCTCCAGAGATGCACACCATCATCACAGCCATCAGCACACAGTCCAAGTAGAAGGTTTACACTTCGAATACGGAGGGAGTCTGGAAAGGGATGCCTGCCTGCGCAATGCCAAAATGGCCATTTAGAGCACAGAGTCCATCTGGTGGATAAAAGGAGAATCACATGTAGGCACTATGCATACTAAACCTGTTATTTTAATGTTTAATGCTGACTCTAGCCAGCTCCTTAGTGTTATGTACTACAGAACCAAATTGGATTCTCATGGGGTACATCTCTCATGCAAACAAGTAAAGAAAAAAAAAAAGCCAGGACACGCACACAAAAACACATACAACTCACTATAAAAAGAAAGACAGATGCCAGGAGTAATGTGAGGCATGTGTGTCAGAGAAAGTCTTAACTCTATGTTGTATGTAGCATAGATCCTATTTTGGCAGAGGAAAAGAAGTGTGTGTCTATTTGTTTGAGTGTCTGTGCAATGGCAGGCTCACCAAAAGAAACTGCTTACCAATGTCTGTTGAACTGTCTGAACACTAAACCCCACTCAAAGTTCAGACTGTCACCAATATGTCTTTTCCCCCCATGTAGCTTAGAACTCAAATCACCTGACCAGACCTTTTCTTTAAGAAAGCGAGACTAAGATATGGAGTTAAGTATAGATTTTTTTTTTTTATATGTAATTTATCTAATGTACATAATTTTTAAAGTATCAAAGTTGGTAAAGAATGGAAATGTAATCATATAAACTGAGGTGTTTTTAAATTAACAAACAGCTGTAGAGCCATATACTGCATGAACAAAGAACCACCACTCTTTAATTCTAGACTGAAACCACTTGCAGGACAAAAAAATGTTGATTTAGGATCACTGGCAGAGTGTTGGCAGTGCCGATTTATTTCATTCACATTTGCAAGTTTTCATAGCGTATGCAACTGAAGGTAAGCCCACTTATTTTGTTCTGGCCAAACTGCCAGGTGGGTAATCCCAAAGCTCATGACTGCTCAGCAGCACTGTGTAAAGACTATACAGTACCGCTACTTTTCATACAGGCATACTGGGGAGATTTTATTCTATTTGAGTGCATGAAAAACCCTGAACCTGAGGCTATTGTTGTTTATAAAATTACATCAGCTTGTGATCACTTAATTTGCAGATGTGTTTCACAGATGGGATGCAGCAGCCGCCGCCGCCAGGGCCGACAACTACAACATTCAAATCATGTTCACTGGATAAATCCTGATTTATTGAGACACGTTTCATCCTAGCCTGTGTTGAAAAGGATATCCAGATGTAAAGACTGTCAAGCTCCCACAGCTGCACACCTTAAGGCCTGACACGCACCTTTCTGTCCGCAGAGCACAAAATAAGGGTTGATGCTTCAAGAGACGCATGCATAAACACTATCACACTCCCATGAAACACCATACACATGTTTACGTTTCCACACCTGCATAACAGATTCGTAATTGTCAAAATAATATTCATATCAAGGCTAAGACAAATACCTTAAGTGCACTGCTGCTGTGAAAGTTTCAATTAGAAGTTTTTGTAAACACATCATTCCCCAGTTCCACGGCACAAGGAAATCCTTACGCTTGGTTTACATTCTTCTGACTGCAACGGAGGTACTTTAAGACTTGACTTTAGCAAAGTAATAAACGATTATTTATGCAGTAATGACTGATATGAGTGATGACAGATGCTAGAAAAGTTGAAGAGAAATGGCTGATAGGGATGTTCAAAACCTCTGTATTGCTGTATTAGGGATGTAACAGGCTAGGACTTTACATGTCGAAAATGTGAAACTAGCAGATTTGTCAGGAATTAAAACTAAGGGAACATGATTTCCTGATATGGACATATAATACATTTCAATCAGTGTTAGCTAAAAGCCTATATACTTGATATTACCAGCAAAAACTTTATCACAGAAGAGATTCAGCAAATTTCTTCTTAAAAGGCAATTAATGAGATTTTGATGATGACCAGACCAACAAAAAAAGTCCTGCCTCAGTAAAAAAAACGGCTGTATACCATCCAATAAAATTGATAAACTTAGCAGGAATCTTGCCTGCAGTTATACAAAAACACCATTCAGCAAATGAGTCTGCTTTATGAAACAACGAATGTGCATCACAGTATGATGCCTGTGCTCATTTAGTCCAAATTATCCATTCAATTGTATGCATTTTCAAAGTCAAAACATCTTTCTCTTCCCTTTGAACCAATTTGCCATCTGTCTTCATTGCTTCCATCTCGACTCTCGAGCCAATACGCTGTAATGGCACAGCGCCTCATGTTTAAGTGTTTACTTCCTAAAGGGCAATCGAGAGCCTGTTTACTGATTAAAAAAAAAAAAACTCTCCTTCTCTGTTTCTGTCTTCGAACTCGCCACCATTCTCACGACCAAGTCAAGGTCGCTCCCATGCTCTCCTCCGTGCCATCAATCTCAGAGGAAGATCACAAAACTTCCTCTCACGCTATTATGTTCCTGTGCCCCCGTTTTTGTGTGTGTATGATAAATACACTTCTTCCCCTCCAAATATCATATCCGCTTCTTCCTCTTCAATTCACCTCGGAGCATAAACAAACACAGGTTGACAGACTAATCTGTTTTTATACAAGTCCTTTCCGGTTCACATCTTGGTTTTCAAACCAAAGCCAGGGCTCTTCATTTCTGAAAGCCGTCATGTTGTGTTTCTCATTGACCGGAAAGGTAGACATTATTGATATCATGTGGACAATGGACATCTCACACGCAAACAGAAAACCGCATGTGCGTCAGATGTATACACAGACATGGCAAACATATACAGTACACATACATTTTTTGTAATAAAATAGTATTTTTGCAAAAGATTGTTGCAGTTTATTTAGTTATAGTGTTTCCCATTTTTAAACACCATAAAGCTGAGTATATCTTTTTGCATGCTAACCAACTGACTGAACAATCCATAGGGTTTAGAGACAAACTACAGCCAGCTTGTAAAAGTTTACAGACTCCAACCGTCGCTTTAAACAGAAGCACCACTCAACCCATATAAATTACAGTGTAACAACACCATCAGTGGATGCCGACGGAGCCATGTTAAAGTGAAGTACAGCGCTCCTGACACACTTGAAGCATGGAATTCCATTGCCTGTTGGCCCTCTTCACCACATATAAGCAACACAACATCCATCACTTTGAACCCAAATCTTTTGGGCCAACTTTTTAACCTACGCTGGGAAACAAAGCTGTCAAGTCCAACTGTAACGTAAGCAAATCTGATCACATACCACAAATCACAACAATCTATGGGTCTTACACAAACACACTGATACACAAACCTAGACTATGTAAGCATGATCATTTAACAGTCAGTATTTATCAAAGTGGCTGATGGTGGTCAAGTATACAATAGAATATCGCTCTGACTTTAAATTCATATCACAGGACATTTCAGTGAGAGGGCATGGACAATGGCATCGGCCCCCGCATTTCCATTTCTACACCACTTTTTCACTCTTTCACCAGGTACCACTATGGTTACCTGTGCTGGAAGTGCAATGCATCACAATGAAGTTGAGTAACCTTGTGACCACCCCGCCATCTGTTTGGTATCAATCAACACCCTCATCAACACGACGCTCATCATCATTATCAGACAGCAGGCTTTTGAAACGCTGTCTTGAAACACTTTCTGAAGTTTGTTTCCATCTAAACTCATTCTCCCATGGACAAAGACCCTCCCACACATGCATTGTGAAACACACACATACCTCAGAAACCACAGCTTTCTCAACTGTGGGGGTACTGGGAAGCCAGTGGGAAACATTTAGCATCTGGGGTATGCACTCATAGTTAAAAAGTAGATAGCCATCCGTACCAACCATAAAGCCTAAAGCTGCCATGTCTTCGGTCCACAGACTATATGGACATAGTGTGACATCATTCATATGCTTTAGAGGGGACCTTTAATATACAGTATACAGCCAAAAGTTGGGCTTATGCTAGGTGCCATTTTTAGCTTGTTGACCCCTTAAAGTGAAGCTTTGTCTACTTGTGACCCCAAGTCCCAGATTGCATTATGTACATGCATGGTGGCCATTTCAACAACAGTTTTTAAATGTTTTTAATCTGGACTTCAAGATGTACGTAAACCTATCCAGCAATTTACAAACAAAAAAGTCATTGGCATAGTTTTGTGTAACACAATTGTGTTTTTCTTGTTTACTTAACCTGTTAATCATTTCGCAACCCCTTAGATTGCATCGTCCAACCTCTTAGGTCCTGACCCCCAGGTTGGGAAACACTGCTTTAAGACTACAAGTTAAACATGAACCACTACCAAGATACATATAGGAAGAAAGTAACTACTAGACCTAAACTTCTTCTGGAAAATAAGTGTTGATGTAGTATTTCCAAGGAGAAGTTTAGGGATTTCGTGTTGATTTAGTGTGTGAGACCTTTGCAGCCAAAGGCACCTCCACCTATACTGCACATGGATGGTTAGAGTACTTTATTAAACCCAAAGGGGAAAGTACATTGTTACAAAAATACCATGAACATGATGACAATCAAAGAAGAAAATAAGAATTAAGTAATACAAATTTGGAATAAAGCATACATGCTTGGAAGTTGCGGTTGCCCATGTTAGCACGGATACTCATTTTTTTTTTACTTAATAAGGACGGCTCATTTTCGATTTGTGTTAACAATGTGGTCTTCAGACTCCTAAGCCACGACATCCAATGCTGAAGTTATCTACACACGCCATCTCCTTCCCCAAGTCTGTGATCACTTTAGAAATCTGTCAAACACATTTATGACCAGAGCTACTGCAATGTGTTGCAAGCCTGACATTCTCATTGAAAACATGAATTCATGTACCTGCAGTTTGTGTAAAGATCATTGAGCCTATAATTTAGTCTTTTGGACCCTGGTTGATTGTCATGTTGCTTTGAAGTCCATTTCCAGACCTCTTCATTGGCAGACAAATGCTAACTGAGATTCAACCTAAATCGGACCCACATTTGTAGCAGTGTCTGTAATTGTGACAGACTTAATTTCAAAGTCCTTCACCACAAACTGTTGACATTATTTGGTCTGCATGGTCACATGGCTTCAGGCAGGTCTAGTTAGCTACAATGGCCAGACAAAGAGCAAATCTTTGGACACTGATGTAATCCTCGTTTCAGTTCGGAATGTATTGTCTTTGTGACCTTAATACTGACGTGTACACAGAGGTGGTTTTAAGAACCACGCAAACACAAGGACTCACTAACCAGACTTGTGTAAATCCTGAATTGTTACGTTACAAAACGTGTTACAGAAGTTCTTTCCCACACATCTATTATGCTCGAGGCGCCGCAATATTCGATTACTACAACTAAGGCCTTAAGATTTCCGGCACATATTGAACACAGGTGCACTTACTGAGACAATAGCTGTGTAGAAGCCAGAATACGTTTTACGAGAGTTCAACAAACGCCTTACAGACACACAAAAACACATAAATCAAGTGTGTGACAGCACGCTCACATGCAAGGGAACATACACACAACTGTACACAATTGAATGCATTAATTTAGAATTTAAAGATGTATCTGTACATTTTGTTTTTGCTCGTTCCTGGAAAGATTCACAGTCAACAGTAATATATTGCAACTTGTATTCTTAGGTAACTTCTTGAGCTGTCCCCATTGATATGTCACCCCTACAGCTACAATATGATGAGGATGGAGGGTGTAAGAATGTGTGTGTGTGCTTGTTATACAAAGAGACCTCCACACATGGGAGTGGTGAATCTCCAGCTGCTCCTAATTCTCCCTCGGGTATCTTCTGGCAAAGGGTGTAAACCGCATGCTAATGTGTGCAACCTTGGAGTTGTGTGTGTGTTTCTATCTTGTCAGTATCAGTGTGCCCTTTTTCTTTAAGGCAGGGTGTGTGTGACATCTGCAGGAAATGAGAGCCATCCTCCTATAGCCGATGAAGACAAAGGGACTGACAGACGGACTCTATGGGCTCACTGAAGCTACACTGTTGGACAAAATCCAAACTCTTAAAACTTTTTGCCCTTTTTCCTAAATGGGTGACAATGATAGATTGCTCTGAACTAACAGTGTCTTGTAAGTAATCTGGAGCTGCGCGGAACCAAATAAATAGGGAAAAGTCATGCTTCAATGACAAATAGTTAGGCCATATGGATACAATAGTGCACACACAATAATGCACAGAAAATCTATGTGCATGGCATAGTGTTTAATATATGGAGACTTTGCTTCAACAAGACTAAAACCACAATAAAGTGCACTAGCTCTGCATAATGAATATGAAAAAAATGTGGTTTAAACTGGCAATACTACAAGATTTTCCAATGTGGAATTGTGGGAGACCCCACAAGTAACAATGTTCTCTTACTGTAGCCCACACACTTATGATAATGTAACCAATCTCAACCTAAGACCTCACTCCAGCTTACATTATCTTAAACGCCACAGCTTACTGTTTGTACACTATTGTGCACAGACTGAATACAATGAGACATTTAAAGAGATTCACACCAAACTGTCTGTAAAACACACTGAATAGTTGGAACCATTTATAAGAGCAAACTGGATGTGATATGGGTGTAGTAAGAAGAAAATAAAGTGAATCAGTTTTAGTATGAATCAATTAGATTCTCACGGTTTCAAAACACAAGACACATCAAATGGTATCAAACATGGTTGTTCTTATTTGGCATGTCTCTGTAACGCCCTGAGAAGGAGAGGTTCAATCTTTACAAAACATGACACTACAAGACAATCAGGTTAAGACTATCCTTTGCTATTGGGAATGCAACTTTGAGCATCGGGTGGGACCAAAGTGGCTCAGATTTAACCAAACGGTAGGATTATTGACATGACATTGGATTAAAAGCCTGTGTCTAAAAACCATTGTCTCCCTCTAGTGGTTTACTACCCCAGCTGACAGAACCGTCAAATATTTGAGTCCATGAAGAAATTTCATATTTTGAATACTTTCTCAAGCCCTGTGGGGCCAAACTTATGATTCCTTCTCAGAGAAGTAAACTGACTGAACTTGACATAATGACCCCATGATCATAATCTCATCAACTAGAGCACCGCCAGACAATCATGGCATCATAGCTGACGGTCTAAAACAACTCTTAAATATTTGTCTTTCATTAACACAATGCAATGCAGTATTTAAACATTTATTTATGCATTTCATATCAATATTTTTGAAAAGCACAGTCAGTAGATGGAGCACATGCCAATGTCATATCAACATCTCATCAACAACCATCTACATACATTAGTACACTTCATTTGTAAGTCAATCAGGGCTGGGAAAAACAAACAAATCCGAGAAGATCCCTTTACAAGAGTCTTGGCAATGGTGTTGTATTATTGCAAACAATACAAATGAAAAAATGTCTAATGGATATTTCACTTTTTGATCTTTAAAACAGAAACAACTATATCCACAGAGTTCGTATTTCTTACTTTACAATCCACACAGCTAAGAGAAGTCTTAACACATCTGCAGTAGATTGTTCCACAAGTAATAGCTACAGGAAAAGCGGTGGCAAGTGATAGATTAAGCAGTGCAACAACATAGTCAATGCTTAAGTTCACCTTATAAAGCTTCTTCTTCTTCAATGTAGGGTAATGAAACCTGTGTCAAGGAACAGATACCAATAAGTCTAATATTCACAGAATGTAATGTTTGTTAATGATATATCCATCTGACATGTATATTCATCTTGAGTGTCACACATTAAGAGGAATAGCTGACTTTGATGTATTGCATATTGTTTAAATATTACACAGTAGAGTATATGACCAGTGCCAACCACTAGGTGGAGTGATACATTCAGGCATCTGGCAACCACATAAGAAAAAGATTTTCATTTTTCCTTTCATTATTAGACCGCATGAGAATGTCTTAATGTTTGTAGTGATGAACTTAATTGTAATAACTACCCTACAGTTCAACATTCAGTGCTTCTATTTTCAGGAATATAGACATACCTACAAAAATAAAGATGGTAAACTAGATTTCCTTTGCTGCCGCATATCTGCTCCCTTTAACATTTCAGGCACAGAAATAATACATAATGATTTACTAGCAGAAGGGTCAAAAAGGCACATTGTGTTTACATTATATACAACCAAACCAAAAATTAGCTTTCTTAATTAGCAGTGACACCAGTCTGTGCCATTACTCAGCTTACTCTTGCTGTAATGGCCCAAAAAAAAACAATTGAATTGAAATCTCTGCACAGTGAAAACATGATGAATCAATTTGGATCACCATTAGTTGAACAGATTGGGATGCATTATGACTATGCACGTCCCTTTCTTTAGTCCAGCTCAAACTAAAGCATGCATACAAGCCAAAGCAATTATGCAAACAGACATATTCCAGTAGACCAAGATTACACACCAGTAGTGTATCAGAAATGTATGAGCCTGGATCGAACTACTTTGTAACGCATTTACAAGAGGAACCACAAATTAGCCTGGTTGGTCATTGGCACGATTTGTTTTCGACTGCAATCTGGGTGACCTGGAACGTGTCTGTGCACAAGGCTTAGATCACCAGGTCAGAGTTCAAGATTTAGAGGTTGAAGTTAGAGTGTCAGCAGGTCATTGTTCCATCTGCCTGTTGAGGATGGTGTGTTGGGGGGCCTGGCATGCTCAGTAAGGGTCCATCTTGATCCTTTTGTACAAGCAGCTGGTGAACACCATGCCACAGACCTGAAAACAGGAAGTGTTAAGTCAAAAAGTGCTGCTCCATGGCACCACGGGAGACTGCAGGAAGCTGGAATGCTATTGACTGCAGGGATAGAGAGGGGTTAAAGGTGATGGTGATATGAGACCTGCTGGAAGGTATGTAGCTGGTTACTATGGGGATGGCAGGAGTCAAGCAGCCATTATTGCAGCAACAAGCGTGTGTGTGTGTGTGTGTGTGCACAGGCTTGCATAAGCAGATACGAGATGAAGCTTTGGGGTTGGGGTCAACAACAAAATGTATGCACAAATCTCTACTGTACATGACTACTACTGTAATTTGGGATTAGACTGATGATTATTCCATGCAATCTAAAGTAATATTGTCATGGCTAAAAAAAGGAATGTATCCAACAATTTGTCTGATTACATAATTAACTTAAAAATTCATGTGCAGGTTTCTACGTTTGTCAAGACATGATACAATGTAATGTCTTGGCATCAAGCTAAAGACAAAGGTCTATGCAGTACCTTGAAGAATCAAGGAGACATGACTTACAGAATCTATACTATAGAAACAGTCCAAAAACGAAGGAAGAAAAGCAGATACAGATATTGACGGAAGCCACTGGGCCTGCCAGGCTTGATGGATGAACAGGCAAGTGCCCAGATTTAATCTTAGAGTCTCTAAAAGCCCTCTGAGAAAGCCTAATCGAGCGAGTCAGCAATGTATATTATTGACTCATCACAATCTCTCTTCAGGCAAATTTCTGATTGTTTTTTTTTTCCCCCACTTCTCCACCACTACCAGTGACAGAACGTAGAAGCATGATATTTTGGCTGAGAGAACCATGACGTGAAAAGTAAAAAAAACAGCCCCTCTACTTTTTTGTTTTCCAAGCCTAATTTCAGAAGAAAGTGGATATTGATACAACAAAGCAATGATGGTAACAGTGCATGGCGAGAGTTGTATCTGGAGGGTGCCCAGATGGCTCATACAGGCTTATTCCTCAAAGCAGTGGGCAGACTCTGACAGGCGACCCTTTCCTGCATGTCATTCCTCTCTTCCCTTTCATGTCCTCAGCTGTCCTGTCAATTAAAGGCCCAAAATGCCCCAAAAAATAATCTGTATAAATAAATGTAAATGTAAAAATATGTATTAAATATACATAAATATTAATAATTGTATCTGGGAACCCAAAACAGAGCAAGACTGGTCCTACCAGACACTCGTACATTTCATTTGTGCAGAGAGTCTGGCCACTCTCCATTGACAAGTGTTAACTTCCTTAAAGGTGGGTACTCTGTTGAAGTTTAAAACTATTGGATGTGCCCAGAGCCCTTCTGGATCTGCCATAACCAATTGCTAACGTTTGGTTGTGACGTCGGCTTAGCATCACTAGCGTTTGCCTTAGCTAACTCCTTCACCACTAACGGAGATAGCTGGAAAGTCAAACTTTTCCCGAACCCCGTGGGGAGGAGGGCCACAACATCATGGCCACCAGCAAGACTCAGCAAAGATTGTTCTTGCTTGGGCTTTAACTTCTGAATATTGGGCAGCATTCCCAACGGCCTGAATGGCTTTGCTGGCATCTTTCCCCACTGCCATTATGGAACTACAGCTCAAACTAGCGCACAACTCAACGTGATTGTTCTCAGCCACTCCCTCTGTTCGCGGATTGGACCGCCAATGATTTGGCCGAAAAAAAAAAGGAATATACCGCAAACCCAGACGGTGTACTGAGGTAAAATGGAAATTGAGCGGAAGTACGTAGGAGGGCGGAGCCCGGCTTGAACAGAGTTACAGTTATTCTGAATCACTATTAAAATAACTCAATGTTCATGAGAGCCTAATTAATATATAGTGACACCTGATAAGGTTTCAATTTAAAGTTAAACTGCAAACACAAATGTACAGCAAGTACAGTAGGTGTTTTGTATTTTCTTGTGGTACTTTAGGGAATCAGGCACTTCTATATAAGGATACAGAACATGACTCTTGCTAATCATCTATATTCTGCAAAAGCAGTTTAACTAATTATGATGCCAGTCTCAGGATGCGTTTGACCTATTAACAGCCCATTATCACAACATACAGAGCAACATTCTGCAAAGTACAGCCAAAGCCAGGCAGCTGCATGCATCACGCTCAGCAAAAGACCATGTAGGAACATAAATATGCTCATTTGGTATACATGAAGCCCAGATATTTCACATTTAACAGAGAACGGACAATCACACATGGACAAACATGCAGTTAGATATAAAATTTCCACAATGCCTTCCAACCTTGTCTCTCCAGTTGATTAAACCACAAAGTTGCTCTAGGGCTAAATCACAATGTACCGAAGTTCTCTTTCTCTTCTTTATAGAGCAGATAGATAAAGCAGGCTGTCAAGACAGCCCCGGCCAGCTACAGTCACACACACACAAAAATTCACCATACACATGTTATTGTGGTACACAAGAAACATACATTGACTAAAAAAACTACAGCTAGTCTGAATTAACACAAATCTACATTATGTAAGTCAGTCTGACAGATTCTGGAGGCAGGGAAGTGTACCAACATTAAGACAGACTGACCCAGTTGACAAAGACAAGACGTACAATAAGCCTAAAGAAAGAAAGAAAAGCAAACGTGCTTGAATTGAAACGTTAAATCACACTACACAGGCTTTTGTCAGCAGCATGTCTGGCCTTATTTTCAGTTCTCAGTTTCCTGATTAATACTATGAACAACATGTAAAATGGTAGATATTTGAAGGGCATATCAGTCATACAAAGACAACCGGATAGAATCAATGAAGGCTGATTTGGTCTCATGTTTCCCTCTTTCCTTTACAAAGAGATGGTGCAGAGCTACAAATGGACTGTCAGCCAGCACAGAATTATAGAAAAGACAGCACCGCTGTATGCCTCATTGGCCTCTGTGTGGCTTAAAAGCTTGCATCCATCTCAGACTGGGACATATGTCACATAACAGGAATGAACAAAATCAGATAATGATGACAGAAACTCAAGTGAGATGAAAATAAATGTCCATTTAGAGGTTGTTGACCTTTGATGGTATATTTTCAGTAATGAGAAGACTAAAACTCATCCCACTGTTTGTTTTTTTTTGTTTTTTAACAAAGGGCTTAATAATTTTAATAATTGGGCTTATATAAAGCACAGTCTATTCAGGATGAAGACTGCTGAATTGTATACTTATTCTCTAACAACTATCTGAACTACATATCATAATTTACTTGCCTGCAGACAAGCCACTCCTATTCCCACAGCACCAATGACCAACAGGTGGTCGGCCAGAAACTGCTCCAGCTTCGTGATGCAACCACCCTGCAAAGCCAAAGGCTGAAAGTTAAAATCACATAATAGATAATAAACACTCCTGTACAAATAGCTACAGAATTAAGCTTGCACACCCTTTAAATCTTGCTTTGTGGTTTTCAACTTTCAATTTGTTGCAGCAACAAAGGAGACGGCAGGAGAGAGGCTTTTATCAGAGAAAAGCATCAAACTACAGTGTTTTCTCTGTTTCTGTAACTATTTTAGTTCAAGTAGGGAAATATCAGCATATGAGGAAAATCTTAAAAGTACTCTTGCTTTAAGCAGCAACTATTGCACAGTAAATATTTTTGTCAATCAATAGAGAATTCCATAAATGCAATGTGATACTTGATACTGCAGAGTTAAGCTTGATTCATGGTTCTGCGGAGACTCCATGCAGAGCTTCTGCAGTAGCCTACATAAGTGGCCTGAAGTTTATATTTGTGCGCTGTTGTGGGTGGTAGAGTGAGGGAGAAAGTGAGAGAGTGGCGGCGATTAGCTTTCGAAGAGACTAGCTACTCTAGAGTCATAGTGAGAGAAACAAAGTGTCTCCCCTGTGCTTTCCAACCAAGGTGAGACATCTTTAGCAGGAAAGGTTAAATCTCTTCTTGATTTCATGTTGTTTATGGAGAAGGAGAACCAGGAAATGAGTCGGGGGAAATGCAACGCTACCAAGCCACGGCCTAGCGGCATACGTCGCCGCGACGTGTACTTACATTTATCGAGAGGTCCACATACCTACGAACGTAGAAACAGCTTAGATTTTCAGAAGTGTGTTGTGCACTGACCTCCACCTTGTAGATGTTGGAGGGGTGGTCTCTCTTGCCACAGTGAGGGGTGATGGTCTTACAGCAGCTGTCGGGCACCAACCTGTCTCCTGCCTGCTTCGATGAAATGTACACACTCACCATCCAATCATGGGAGTTGTTGCTGCCACAGCACTTGAACTGGAGAGGCAGAGAGAGGAAAGCAAAATGTTTGGTTTCGTGATGTCACATATTGTTAGAAAAAGACCATCCCTCTTCTTTGATATATTTGTTTGGCTCAAATCATTATTCTATAAACTTCCTGCAACTGAAGGGAGTGGTTTAGTTTCCTCGTAGGGATTTGGACAAAATGACTTTAGCTCTGGGTACTTCACTAGTCATTTTGGGATCAATACATTGAGCAAACCCCAACGGATAACACAGAGCAATGAGCAATTTCTTCTTCTGAATTTTTAGCATCATTTAAAACTACTTCATATATGCTAGCTGTAGACTGAGTCATGGAAAACACATTTATAACAAAGTGTGACTATACGTACTATATATGCTAGCTGAAGAAATCATATCATATAATCTTACATAAACTAACAACAACAACACAAAGCCTCAGAAGCTTTTGTCCATACGTCCTGTTGTAGTCTGTCCACAGCTAATGTGATGGCCTCCTTCCCTGGCTGGGCGTAGTTGTCTGTCATAGTCTGGTTGAGATGCTGCTTCAGCTCCTCACTCAGCTGGAAATGAGGAACAAAGAGAGAGACAGCAGAAAAACACAAACAACTTATTTATTACACATGGAACACATCAATTGCAAAAATGTGCAAGAGCCAAGACAAATTTAAAAGATGAGTGTTGAAGTGATCAGCTTCACAAAAGTGAAAGAGTGGGTGTATTAGGACAAGATAGACAGGCAGCAACTCCCATGCATCTGTGAGAGCTGCGATTGAAAAGTCAGATGAAAAATACATTGCAAAAAATAGACTTTAAACATAGCCATTGATGTATATGTGTGTATGTGTGTGTGTGTGTCTGTGTGTGTGTGAGAGACAACAAGAGAGAGAGAGAGAATGAAAGCCCTTTATTATGTCTAAAGTGATTCTATCCTGTGCTGAACCCTTTTCCGTTATAATAAATCTCTGAGCTTTCAGATAGCATGGTGCTCTTTGCAGTCCTAGCGGAATGACAGGCAGATGTTGAGTTAAAGATCCTCAGATCTATGTTAGATCAACTGCAGACACCGAACATTACACTCAGCAGAGGTGGAAAACAGTGACAAACCACATACACATATAAAAGGAAGAGCAGCAACAACAACAACAAAAAAGCAACGCTAAAAGATCTAATGTACAGTAGTTTTGCCTGTGACTCATCATTATCCATGTCCTTTGAGATGGAAAACAGACAACTAGGGAATAAATGATGAAAAACAAGAAATAAAGTCAGTTGATTGCACTTACATCAAGGGGTTCCACGAGCCAAGACAACACAGCAAACAAATGGGGGTATTCATATAGTGTCATTAGTAGGCACATGACATTGGCAACATCCTCAAAACATATACAGTAATGATGCCCCGGAGCCTGTGGCCCTACATAGCAACTGATCAGTTTCTGAACTCAGTCATTAAAAATCCCAGATGGACTATTCTGAGATGGTACACCGTCTGAAAAAAAAGCATTTTTAGCATACTAGCATTTTTAAGCATACGGTTTAAGGAGTTTCACTGCAGAGCTTTAAGAATTTTGCAGAAAGTGCTGCCCTTTAACACGCAGCCAGAGGGCTGACACAATCTGTAGCAATCAAACTTAAAATGGCGATAAAGACATTCTCTCAGCAAAACACCCTCAATGCCTGTGTGCATCTTATATTATATTGGCTGCCTAAAATATTATAAGATTTTGACTTACCCTCTGGTAATAGACATAAGCCAGTACTCCAGCCACCAGTTCAATCAAGAAGATAAACAGCAGGCAGAAGAAATACTGTCAATGAGAAACGGGACAGAGAGAGAGCACACGAAGAAGCAATTCAATAAATTAGACAAAAGAGGTCACCTTATTTCAGACATTTCAGCTTCATGGTCATCAAAATGCTCGTTTACTGAACTAACTTTAAGAAAGTTGCTCGTACTTGTGACGGTTCAATAAAGACTTCCATCAACTGTCATTGTGCTGCATCTGTCACTGCAAACACAGATGGCAATGACGCACACAAAGAGACGAACCAGAAATCAATTTGACAGGTTTTACAATCAGATTTCTCTTGGGCATCTTTAAAAGAGCTCCCCATGCTGCTTGACACAAGTTTTATTATGTTTCATAATTAACGTCAAAAATCCATCCCATATTAAACTAAGTCAAAGCAATTTAAATATGAATCATGAGTACAGTATTGCTTGAGAAAACAAGGAAGATGACTGATCAGACATCAGATTGGTGTAATTATCTAAAAATCAAGAGAAATACCTCAGCAGCTAAAAAACTAAATATCAATGAGAAACAAACATGAGGGCTCTAGTTGTTGTTGGTTTATAGTGGAAGCACTATCGTACGCCCTGAAACACAGTACATCGTTATGTAAACTGTGTAGCAAACAGATTGACTGCACATTCAGGGCGCTCTGACAGACAGTTGCAGATCGAGAACTACAGCTTTCTCAGGCTAAAGTAATGCATTTTTTCACTACATGCTACCTCCTCGTTTTCCATTACAAAAAAAAGTCCCTAGTACCTGCTAAATGGTAAATTTTTTAGTACCACCTCAGTTGAGGTTCCAAGTGAGCTAAGGAGATACCAAAAGGTGACGTGAAAACCTGCAGACTAATTGGTTGGAGAGAACCGTCACTATTCACTGCATCATCATTGCTAGCGACAGACGGGGGGGGGGTGTCCCAAACAAACTCGCCGTGTTTAAGTAGTTTATCCAACAGTGGTTTTTTTTGCTAAATCCAGCTTCTTTTGTAACTAAATTTGTCTTCTGGCTGTGGCAACAGCCCCATACCGAGAATCAAAAGCAACAGACCTTTGACGTTCTGAGTGTGTCTCGCATTAGGTCACGGCAGTTTCCTGCTATGTCGACCAGCCACGCTCGCCTCACGCATGAGGCGCTACTAATTTGCCATGAAAATGGAGGACGGTGCACCGCGGGGCCGAGTCAAGTTGAGCAGGTGTAATGGACCATGGAAAAACGCCATAACACAAGCACCAACTTTTGACTGTTAATATGTTTGTTCATATACCCCACACAAGCATGGGTCAGCCATATATTGCAAACACACTACTGTCTAAAACAAAGAGCTGAAGGGGGGGAAATACTCTCACTTTAATATATAAAAGACACTTTAGCAAATGTTGGCTTCAGTTTTGCAGCAATTATGTCATGTAACACAGCCTGCTCGGTATCGCTTGGTTACAAGATTTAGAAAAAAAAAAAGTCTGTGTGTGTACACACCCACACAGACACCTGCTCCTCTACACATCTACTTTTTTACTACTGCAAGCTTTAGATAGATCTATAAATAGTCCTGCGGCAATGACTGTTAACCTCCTGCCTGCCTCTCTCACACTGGGCCCTGTCTCAGTAAAATAATGAGGTGAGTAAGGTCCATGTCAGAGCAATTTGTCAGCATCCTAAGATAGACCTTAGACCAGGGAGAGAATGTAGGTTATCTCATTGCATAGTGATTATGTACAGTAGTTGCAGGTGCAGAGGTGAGACAATAATTGCCAGTCGAATCAGGTTTTAGATTCAACTGTGGATCACCACTTGCATTTGCGACTAAGAATAGATGTGTGCGTACTGTAACATGTATTTAGGAGCACATGTGCGAATGCCTGGTTAAGATATTTTCACCCTATTTCTTTGCAGATTATATTCAAAGATTCACAACGAGACAAGTTGGAACTTGCAGGTTCTTGTGATGCTCCGCATGCCACTTTACACCAATGAGACTAGACGATGATGGACAAGAGGTGTATCGTTTCTATCAACGACTCTCTGTACTTCCGTTCTAACTTCTAGATTTTGTTACTGTAGCTGGATATCATTTGTAGCATTTTAAAGATAGTGATAGTGAGATACTTGCTAAAGCTGCAAAACAACGTATTATATCTATAATTCACCGCCGCTCGCTCTCTTCAGTCATTCTCTAGCTCAAATCGACCATACACTGTGCTCACGGGCTATAACTCCGACCAGCTAACAGATTGTAGCATGTGATGAATGGATTACGGATCATTTTATTTCTATAGTTTGAAGCTGACTTGGCCAGCTGACTTCTCTATTGGCAGGTAAAACAGGTGAGGTACCATACATTCTAAAACCAGCCACTGGAGACTTGACCAGCTGAGTCGCAGCCAAACCATCAGCTGGCTTAACGACGGGCCGGTTCAGACTGCTGCAACCTTTCCTGGAACATTCTAAAGTGGTAATGCCTCATCACGAATCTTTGGTCTAATCTGTGCAACCCTGTTTTGGACAATGACAACTGGACCTTGAACCATACACTGTATAAAGCAGTTTAAAGTATAAATAATTATTACATAGGGTTCAGAGCAGAAATTACAAATTTAATATACTTTTTGTATACAAATAAATTAAATCACCTTGCTTGTAAACGTCTTTTCATATCTCTAATTAAAGACCACAAAATATTTGATAGCCTACATGTTCTTTATTTTGGAAGTTTGGTGTGGCTTCATCGTCTGCTTTATGTTTACTTGGCAGTCCTTTCACAAACGTGTCCATGCTTTGCTAGCAGTTCAGCAGAACCCTGCATTAGAAATAATTGCCACACCCCCGTTATAAAAGCTGCTGCCACAGTAAAAACTGCAGTCTTCTGTTGTTGGCCACTGTTCTCCAGGGTATTTAAGGAATAACGGTTACCTGCTTCTAAGCATTTTAGTATAAACAACTCTGCTTTGTATTTTTGATGACATATCTTAAATAGTTACTTGTGAATGCAAATATATGCGCAAACAAAATAATATTTGTAAAGGCATCAAAAATGTTAAGACTTTAAATAATCACTATTGCAAATCGGTCAAAATTCACATTCCGTCATTAAATACCATTTCGCGAGACCTTTACAACAACAAAACCCCCTCCATGGGACCCCGGTCTCACCGTGGACAGACAGCTCTTCTGCTCCCGGATGACAGCACAACAACCCAAGAAGCCCGTAACCACCACCAGGCTGCCGGCCAGGATGAGGATATATGCCGACACAGCAAAAGTGCTGGAGGCCAGCAGACTCAAGTAGTCACTTTTCTCCACCAGAGTCCAGACTCCCACGCCCAAAACAGCTGCTCCACCCACCTGTAAAAGGAAAAGAGAGAAAGGAGGTGGTTGGGTAAAAACGACATTAGAACATAAAGATAAGGGAAGATATCAAACTGATATGGGTGTAGCAAAAGCTTTCAAAGAAGGAACAAAAGAATGGAATGACATGATAAAGGCACAATAAAAGCAAATTGAAAAAGGTATGAGTCATAAAAAAGAGGAAGAGAAGACACGGGTGACTTGAACAGAGAAAGGAAATATTGTGACAACACTGAGTGTGCCATGTCAATTCACTCCTAAAGAAAGACAAATACAAGACAAACAGAATTAAAGCCCTTTACAGGGCAGGAAACATCAAACAGGAAGTGAGTTCAATGCTTTTAGATGAGTCACACAGTGGGTTAGTGAAAGGGGGCACAAGAAAGAAAAGACAGGAAATAGAAAGAAAAACAGTGAGAAGTGGCCAGACACGAAAAATAAAGCTTGATTTATGGTAGCCTACGTTAGTGGCCTGATGTTTATACTTGTGCGTTGGTGTGTGTTGAGCCGGCATGTGTGTGTGTGTGTGGGAGTGGGTGATAGAGAGAGGGAGAAAGTGAGAGAGTGACAGCGATTAGAAGTGACTCTAGAGTCAAAAAGGGAGAGAAACAAAGTGTCTCCCCTGTGCTTTCTGACCAAGGTGAGACATCTTTAGCAGGAAACGTCAACCCTCTCCTTGATTTCATGTTGTTTATGGAGAAGAAGAACCAGGAAATGAGTCGGGGGAAATGCTCCACTACCAAGCCACGGCCGAGCGGCGTACGCCGCCACATGTATTTACATTTTTGGAGAGGAGCATGTCAGGCTACGCCGTGGGGTCTGGCGTAGGTTTGTGTCCCCACGTACGTAGAAACAGCGTAGATTTTACGCAGGAGTATAAATCAAGCTTAACAGTCATAGGAGTAGTGGGGGTTCAAAAGGTCAAGTCCGGGCATAATGTCCTTCCTTGCAAAGAATCCTGGATAAGAGACTCAGGGAGGCGCCTAGGATCTGTTTCTATTATCAGTTTCAAAAACAGATGGAGAGGAAATGCCTCAGAGAGTCTCTCCCCTTCATCCTACCATTCCATTTAAATCAAAAGCAAGATCCACAAACCACTCAAAACAACACATGCCCAAGGAAGGAGTGCCTTTCCAATAGGTGATGTATTTTATAACAAGTAAGATTTGCAAGTTCCTATTGAATTATAAACTCCCATTTTTTAAATAATTTTAACCAGGGTGCCGACCGTGGGACACAATATTTAAAAAAAAAAAAACAATATAATTATCAAATGTTTTAAACTTCCATGGCTTGGAGTTGGCATAAAGATGTCAAAGCATTTTATATTCATCAAATCCTAGTCCAGTATCAAAACTAATTATTTAATACAAATCCTTAACAATCGTATTTAGAAGAGTAACATGATTTCAATCTGCTGCATCAATATCAAAGTGGATAGATTTGATATTAAGCAAGTTGACAACTAAATCTTTTGCATACTGTTCTTTAATATAAAAAAAAATTTGAAGGTGAAAAGCCAGCAATGTCATCACAAAAGGTGTACTGCTGCCAAGACTGATGCATGTTTTATAAAAATTAATTTGAGTGAGTAAAGCTATAGAGTATCTCTCTCTCTACAGACAAAACAACAACAGCATGAGAAACACTTGAAGTAGTTCTTGCTTTTGCTCCGTCAATTTACATCATAAAAATTGCACGATGATAACAAATGTTATAAGTCTCGAACGCAGCAGCCGTGCATCGGCCGATACACATAAAAACGCGAATATCTGCCGGCCCATAAATCAGTTGATCACTAGTCTGTATATGTGCTATGTTGAAGCAGGAAGTGTTGCTCTCTAGAGGGGAGACTTCTAGCCTGACCAGGCTCCTCTCCTTAACCGGTCTCTCTTAGTTATGCTGTTGTAGTTCTAGACTGCCAGGGGATTTCCTTCCTTTGATACAAGTCGTACCATGCTTGCTCTTGGGGGAACTGTTGGGACTTTATAAATTATAGAGTGTGTTCTATACCTACTCTATCTGTAAATTGTCTCGGGATAACTGTTGTTATGATTTGATACTATAAATAAAATTTAATTGCTCTGTTTCCACAGCCAGAGTGTGTCCATTCAGTCTGTATCTGCTCAGAGTCTTTCTGAGTCTGTGGTCACGTATGGTGCTCAAGTATTCAGCTACTGTGTACTGTAGGGCTACATAAGTTAATGTTTAGTATTGTCTTTCCAATAGGTGATGTATTTCTTTTTTGTCTGCAGATTATTTGGTTGGGCTGGATGGTTTGGGGGGTGTCCTGAGATTCTCACTCTTTCTCAATTTAATTTAATTCAAGGGGCTTTATTGGCATAAAAGTTTCAATAACAATGTTGCCAAAGCATCAGACAAAACAAACATTTACACAATATTAGGATGGGTTCATATCATTTTATTTTATTCTGTGTCTCTCTCTCTCTCTCTCTCTCAATATTCTCTTTGCCTCAGACTTGTTTCAAAGTGATCCCAGACACTCTACAGAGGAGCTGTAAGAGCATACACTTTTAGCACTTTAACACTGAATTGCAGAGAGCAGGTTTGACACACTGTTCCTCAACTTACACTGACAAGCTCTAAATAATCTATGACTCACTTTGGTCCAAGTCCATAGAACTCTCCTTAATCCTCTACCTGCTTCCACTTTGCTCCTTCCCTTAAACGTCTCTCTGTCTGCAGTTTTAAAGGAACATTGAAGCATTTTCTACGGTGTTATAGCCAGAGATGGCAAAAGTACTCACTTCCCGTACTTAAGCAGTACAGATACTTGTGTTAAAAAAATACTCTGGTAAAAAGTAGAAGTACTGTTTTAACTTCTTTATTCAAGTAAAAGTAACAAAAGTATAGACTTGGAAATTTACTTAAGTAATAATAAAAGTAAAAGTAGCCGTGCGAATGACAAAGCTACCTGGACCACACAAATGTTACTAGATTGAATGCTGAGGAACTTCAGTGGACATGGAAAAACGGCTCTTTATATGCTATTGCCTACATTTTAAATGGATGTCTGCCAATAGGCCTAAAACATCACATATATGATTACTGTGACAGAGACTGCAGACTACTGGTTAATAAGTTTCTGACTGAGTAGCAAGATATAAATTCAATTGTGATTCTGTGAGAATTCACAGATCCAGTTTCTCTTTTTTAATCTTCCCCTTGACATTTAAAAGGAATCTACATGTATGTGTGTGTGCTGAAATATGGCTTCTGGAAAGAAAATAAAAGGATAAAATTTGAATTACTAACTGCTATCTAGTGGGGAAGTTCCCCAGCACACTGGCCAGGAGTCATTCTTGATGCCTACTGTCTCAAACATCTCTCTCAGATAAGGTCAAGGATGATTGGGAATGTCTTCTTGCTAGTCTGCCGACTCTCTGGGATCTCCGTTTTCTTCATTTTAAATCATGTCGCCGTGCATACTACTATGTGCTAACGTTAGCGCCATCAACCTGCAATAATTTGCCGCAAATGTGCAAAATGCCGCTGAATCTGTCAAGTCGTCTTGTAGTGGTGCGTCAAGTGTAACGTACAGTATATGCCCATCCAATTAGATTGAATTCAGTATTGATGACAGTAACGACAGTGAAATTATTTGAAACTTGTTAGTGAGGACTAGATTAGGAATTTAAAGCTGATTCTGGTTTCCAACTTGGCCCCAGGTGTGTCTGTTAAAACACGGACGGAAACAACTTCTCTCTTTTGATGCTTTATTACAATCAAGCAACGTGCAATCTGGCTAAGAGGTGAAGAACACAAACAACAGAATTACTAGCTAACTAACTTACTTTAAATTTACCAGAACTATATAACAATACAACAACAGGCTTAAATGAGCTGACAACAGTAGTTATACGACTTACAGTTCTCAAAGACGCACACACACACAATCTCAGCTGATTATCCTCCGGACAGAGTCGTTTTCTTTTTTCTCACTTTTGTCTTCGTGTGTTGCGCGCCCGCTCGCGGTGTGAGACGCATGTACGCTCTATTCTCAAACATGATGACCTCTTGTACAAAACCAAAGTAATGAGCCAATTTTGTAAAATGTAAGGAGTAGAAAGTACCAATATTTGTGTTAAAATGTAAGGAGCAAAAGTAACATAAACATATCAGAAAAATCTACTTAAGTACAGTAACAAAGTATTTGTACTTCGTTACTTCCCATCTCTGGTTATAGCTCCAAATTATGTATGCCGTTTCACTAAAATACATCAAGTAAAATTTTGACCTTATCACTGTACTTGTCTCAATATTAAAATGATGATGTATTGATATTTACAGTCACTGTGAGACCTGTCAATGTTATAATCAATGATTTGGCAGCCAAAAGAGGTTCAATTCAAAGCGTTTTTAATGCTGTTTGAGCACCACATTGAATAGATGACAAAGTGTAACCACTGTAAAGCATTTTCCTGTAAGGTTTTTAGGAGTGTAGTTAACTTAAAAAGAAGACAACATTTACAGCACTCACTTACCCAGAAGAGAAAGTTGAAAACAAAGAGCAGGTACTTGAGACACACTGTCAGCCAGTCCTCCTGGTCGTCTTTATAAGCCGCCGACATCTTCCTTCCTCCAGTTCAAGTCTGAAAATGCAGATTTTTTTTCAATGCATGAAGAGGATAATGGGATATAAACAGTGTGTTTGCACATTCTGCACTCAATCGAGTCAGCCTCTTTTTTTCTTATGGTAAACAGTTATTTTGTAAATATCTGTTTATACATATTTGTTAATTTCATATTAATGTTCAATAGGGCAAATAGAGAAATTTATTTTTCTGCCAGATATTGCGGTAACGACTCGATTGTGATTTTTTTTTGCTACATATTGCACCTTCTACGATAAAGTTAAATATAGAAAATAAAAAAAATCCACTGAAAATACATTTCTTTAAACAATCTGTGATTTGTAACATTATTCTAGCATTTTATATGTAAATATAATAATGAAAATAAATGTTAAAGGTTACACCAAACATTTAACTAAATAATTCACATTTGATTAATTGCGGTCTTTACGATTGGCTAATCGCATTCTTTCAAATCGCAAAGTGTTACTTACTTAACTTTTTCTGACTTTGATTTTTTGATTCGGAAATGTCAAGTTAGAAGATAATAGAATTGTTTTCCTTCTGATAATACTCAGGCTTTGCTACCGCAACCCAAATGCCTTGGCACTTATCTGACATAAAAAGGAAAATGAAATGGAATAAAAGCATAACACAGCAAACACATGAACGGCAGACAGGTTTTTGTTTGCGAAAAGGGATAAAGCTGCATATTAATGTCCCAGCATGAGCAACATCCCAGCAGCTACATCAAGTCCCCTGCTTTATCCAAGTCAAAAATAACTACAAAATAAAAAGGCTCAAATGTCCTCACATATATACTCTTCCTAAACGCCAATGATCACACAGCAGTATGAAGATCATTGGAGTATACAGTACAATACTGACAAGCTAATGTCACAATTATGTCAATATACTGCAACTGTGAACTTTTAATTTTGACTATTGTCTTAGATACTTTCTCTATACAGTCTATCAATGTCTCCATTGGGGTATACCTAGTCTTGCATAGACAGACCTTTCTCCACAGCGCTGGAGAGGAGGGTCGGGCTTGTCTACGCAGCATTCCGGGATGGAAAAAACGTGCTCTGGTTAATTGGCATCTTTTTAAACCAATCACAATCGTCTTGGGCGACGCTAAGCGCAGGGCAGAGCCACGGTGCCACTGAAAAATAGCCTGGGGAAGGAACTTGTTTTGGTGGGGCATGTGTACGTTCAAAGTGTGTTTTAGTCGTGCAACAGAAAACTCAGATTGGGCAGATAGCCTAGCTAGCTGTCTGGATTTACCCTGCAGAGATCTGAGGAGCAGTTAACCATAGTCCTCATCAATCCATCGGAGTTTAAAATGCAAACACAAAGGAAGTTGAAGGTGGCACCTGGCCATGCAAAATGATGGCTTTTATTCGCCATGGTTTTGATCAACTAGTGTAGTGAATAGAGTTGTATTTGGGGTGTTCACAGCATCAGGAAGAAAAAAACAGTTTCCTCTATTTACATTAAATCCCCCCATTGCTCTGGATAATCTCGTCTCAATGTGAACAGTTCTCACATGGATTATTTCTTCAAGAAAAGTTCCAATTATATTGTTCTTCCTAATGCATTTTGTGGATTATTTAGTGTATTGTGGCACTATTTTGGTTTTGTTGTTTACAATGCTTTGCAATGTACTACTATTGTGAAGGAGTGAATGCAGAAACCTCAGGGTTGGAGAACCTCAGGGATCTCCAACCCTTAGCAGATAAAACCAAGCAGGTGAGTGACAGATAAGTGATTAAAAAATGTGTTTGTTGTTATTTGGCTAAAATACTAGCCTAACGTATTGCTCCATACTGCTAATATCAGAAACCATGCAGATTACGGTACTATTTCTTTAACATTTTGAGTGAAGTGTACACTATGGAAAAATTTGTAGTTAAAGATACACAAAATACACAAAAAAATACAAAATTCAAACAAATACATAGATGAGGTGACCTACAGCTACAGTATTAGCCCCTGCCTAGTCCTCACCTGATTTAAAGTCGCCTTGCTAGCTGTGACCCGCCAAACGTAGCTAGCTACTTTAGCTAAATATGAATATGCACAAAACAAAAGTCACCACTCAACGTTTTATCCGTCACTTAGTAAGAAAATATGTAGTTTAACTAGCCTAGGCCAATGGTCTAACGTTACATATCTTGCAGTTTATTTTTATTTGCTGTTTAAATACAGTCGTTTAAACAGGCACCACGTGTTAAAGTGATTTTATAGTACTGTACTTCTTAAATGGTTTCTTCTGGGAGTGATGCCCTGCCTCGGACATTTCGGACTTTGACCACAGCAGGCGTCGCAAGCAGCCCATAACTCTGGCACATATAGCTAGGTCCTTTACGGTTTAGGACAACTTTCTAGCCTCCCTTTCACAGGATGGGGTGCATATGCTTCGAGCATCCTGAGAAGAACAAGAACATCCCATCCACCTGCGTCGTTGACGCGCAGGACGATAGGCTACACGACATACAGTTTAAGCATTCACCTTGCCGACACATCGACAAACGTTTTCGTTTCATAGCCGAGCACATACTCACCAGATTGTTGAACGTTAG
Organism: Percina caprodes; assembly: GCA_013375575.1. Taxonomy (NCBI): domain Eukaryota; kingdom Metazoa; phylum Chordata; class Actinopteri; order Perciformes; family Percidae; genus Percina; species Percina caprodes. The sequence goes on along the minus strand of JABXJD010000007.1, from coordinate 1,397,598 downwards.
AGATGACAACAAAAACTCGTTTTGTTGCTATTCCCGTAAAATCACAGAGTACAGCCCTGAAGCAGTGAGCGTTTTAGATTTTATCCGGACAAGCTTGTTGCATTCGGGGTGTCCGACAGCAGGTTTGTGCGGATGCTGCCTTTGAGTGCAGCTCGTACTTTCGACTTTAGTAGCATAACAATAGTTTTTCACTCCGTTTGGTCGAAGGTGGCCATGTACCCCTGGCTACAGAATCAAGTCGAAGAGACCTTGCAGAATTTGGGTTATAAATGAGACAAAAGTACATATTTAGCATGCAATTTATTTGTTTCGGGCCATAATCTCAAACTGTACTGTACGTTTATTACATAGGTAAAATATACAACTTGTTTATTGACTTTTATTCTATGATTATTATCAAATTTCTGACAGTCCTTGAAAGCAGCACAATGTGAACTTGTTGACAGGGTGGAGTGAGAAGGAAATGGACACGAGATAGGCTGAATACCACCGTGCCATTAACCGCAAAGCCTTGGTTACAATGTAACCATACGTAGCCCCTGAAGAATTTCTCAAACAAAGAATTTTCTCTAAACAAAGATTGGGGGGGGGGCGCACTACAGTAAACAAACTCTGTAGGCATTTTTGCAAGTCAAGTTTGTACAAAAATGAATGTCTAATAAATAGTTGAATACAGTCCTTACTGTTGACATGGATACATTTCATTAAGCATTCCATCAAGCCAGTACGACTAACAATTGATTTTCAAATGACTCTTCGTTAAATAAAGAAGACTACACAATTACAGAATAGAGCATCTCTGTGACCCAACAGACATGGTAAGGTGGTATTTACTTTGATTTCATTGTCTGGACTTGTTGTTTAGGAGTTGTGTATTCACCAAATAAATGCAACTATACACAAAATCCACAAGACAAATCTGTATGAGAAAAAAGACTAGTAAAAAAATTAAAAGGCAACAAGCAATAAGGACGCCACACTGTTTAGAAATAAGAACTCATGCATCAAAGCCAATAAATATGTTCTGAATAAAATTACTGAAAGACGGTCCCTGTCCCCTTCTTTATGTAATCATGACTCTTCATCACAGCAAGACTTCCTCTCCAACAGACTCTTCACTCTGTATCTTCCTCTTTTTCCACCTCAGTAATTCAATAAGTTTGCAAGCCATTAGGAATAGATGGTGGCTGCTGGGAGAGGAGCAGTGATCACCTGGACTGGCGACAATCAGTCTACCAAAATATCATTACTTAGCAGAGGATGTCATCCATTAGGTCAAGTTTTCCCTAGTAAAACATCAAGCCAAACAAAACATGATTAAAGGTACAGAATAGCATCATTCTATGGATAGGAATTTTGAGCCTGTCCGTTTTCCATTTCCTCATATTTGCATGGCTGACACATTGTAGAACAAACAGAAATGTGGTTTCCCAGAAAAGCCAGATCATTTCTATGCCTAGCCAGTGCCCAGTCTCATTCTGATGTAGTTAGCATGTGGCCTAAGGACAAAGCAAACAATGTGCATTGGTGTGTGCATGTGTGATTGCATGACAGAAAAGAGGTATGTGTGTAAAAATAGGTTTAAAAAAAATAAAAATAAGTGCACATGCTACCGCAGCCTTATGCATCCATTCATTTAAATTTCACATTATGTTTGTCAGGTTTTAACATCTGCTTGCTTGGATTTGAGCCGGTCTCATTAGGTAGACAGCTGGGTGTTTGTCCCGTGGCAAATCTTGCACAGAGAAAATGAAAATTGGTTAGAAGGTGTGAAAATAATGAGTAAATAGAATGTTTGTTTGTTTTTTAAATAAAAATATTTAAAATATCATCTTACATGACAGACTTTTTTATTGAATGATGATGATGAATGAGACTAAATTACACAGAGAATCAATACTGTTTTTAAGCATTTTACATATTATGTTTGCATTGTTAAGTCAGTATAGTTTTGTGTAGTTTTTGAGGTTCAACTTCCAGGAGTGCCCTGCAAAAGTGGAAATGGGTAAAATTTGAGCCACTCAGCTACTCCTTGTTGTGCCTGACCTCTTGTGGTCAGACTCAACTGGATGTCACATGACAGACTGGCCACTTCCAAAAGAGTGCAGCTCCAATTTTACAAGTTATGAAAATATGACAAAGGTGGTGACAACTAAAGCACAATTTACACAGATGATACAACATTTCAAAAGACATAACAGACTACATGATTCTTGTGAAAAGAAAAAGAGAACTATGAGGCTGTGCTATTCATATTACTACGTTTGTGTGATGGGAAAAGCCAAGATCAACTAATAATAATCTACTGAAGGAGAACTGGAGAATTTATTGGACATGAACCAAGGAGCCGTTAGAGTTGAAGCAAGAATTTGCCAAAGTAAAAGCTCAGGGCCGGTCTCAGAACACAACCATGTATGCAAAGAACAAAAGAAAATGCCAACTTGGTTTCTGGGGAGAGTCAAGGGAGACTTTTGTGATATAGGAGTGGAACAGGTGTGTACTTGACATTAGCTCCTTCTATACAGACCACAACACCTGATTTTGAGCCATAATAGAAATTTGATTAGCTTGAAGCATCTAGCAATTCAGACAGCAGACCAGTTGCTTAAATAGAGATACAGCAAACACTATTTAAATTCAAATAATGGGACTAAATATAACACTTGTTTGGATACCAGCACATATAGGAATCAAATGGAATAAAACAGAAATGAAGACCACAATTAAGCATAAGTTGGAACAAAGGTGGCAAATGCAAAAGAGAAAACAGGAACATGGTTATACTTTGGTTATGCAGAATTAAAAAAAAGTAGGTACAATGAGAAGCACAAGGAGAATCCAGAGAGAGAGAGAGAGAGAGAGAGAAATCCAGAAACATTACAGAAAGGGACAGTAATGGGCAGACCAGTGTGTATACATTCTTCATTTTGCTGGTTTCTTGTAATTCTCACTGGCTTTGTGCATTTGACAAGTTTGTGTAAATAAACTACACATTGCTTGTGTCATTTCCTGGAAATTCTATCACAAACAATATTAAACTCTGATTTGTAAAACATTTGAACTCTTGCCTATAGATGTTCTACGATACTAAAATACATTGCCATTTTTCATAAGAAAGCTTTGATTGCAATACCTCTGTTGTTGCCTGAATGCATTTCACTAAGAAAGGGATTACATGCAAAAGCAGCCGTGTCCACCACACTTTGAGCAGTTTGCAGGTTCAGTGTTCTGGACAAAGACAAATAGATGTCGAGGAATTTGTACTTGTGACATTTAACTATAAAGCCAGAAATACAAATCAGTTTTAGTGAGCCATGGCTCCTTGTGATCTCTGTGTGATGGTATGTATATATGTCAGTATATATATATATATATATATATATATATATATATATATATATATATATATATATATATATATATATATATATACCATCCCACACAAATCACAAGGAGCGCCATCCTAAAACTAAAACTGATAGAATATCAGCTTTGTAAGATTTGTAAGTCAATCAAATGTTGTCTGCCCACTGCATTCACTCCTGGCTACTGCCTATGTTCCGCCCCCACAATGGTGTGTGTGTGTGTGTGTGTGTGTGTGTGTGTGTGTTATAGAGTGAATGCACACATTATCCTCAAGTGAGATGCGAGGGCTGATGTTCTTTAGCACCACCATAACTGTGACTAACACCTGGTGTGTTCCATTGTGTTTGAATTTCAGTAATGGGACATGAGCTCATTTTTCTTCAGTGACAAATGTCTCTTGATATTTTCCAGAGTAGGAAACTATTGAATCCTTTGATACAGCATGAAACGAGTGATCAAGTAAGTGATGAAAGAGGTAACTCTGCAGACAGTAAGCTATAGAGAATGGAAATCAAACATCCTGAAGACATAGGTATTTTTAGACAGATATTCTATGAGGAATGCAGCATGCAGTGTGGATATACATTTATTTTATTGTGTGCATTTAAAATGACATTTATACAATTACATATTTTGAGGGGGTGCTACACGAGGTTGATGTCAAATATGAGTACATTTGCTCCACAATGGAAGCAGAAGAGAGAATTGGATGGCGAGAAAGTAAATATTGGAAGACTCTTGGAAAAATCTTGATGTTTTCTATGGATTTAAAGTGCAAGCATGTTGTACTTAGAGCCACACCCCAATCTGTGATGACACAACAGGTGTTTAAAAAACTAAACAATTATAATATAGTCTTAAACTACTAATTTGAATGTTTCTGCCATTAGTGTGAATACCCAGTCACACTTAAGCATCATTTTTGGGCAAAGCAAGTAGCAATACCATTACAAATAAAAGTCTTGCATTGAAAATGTTGTATTAGTAAAGTAATGTTGTAGTAAAAATACAGAAGTATTCACATCATAATGCACTTAATGCAGCACACAATTATCCAACGTAATGCAAACTAGCCCCAGTCTGTGTTATAGTATTAGATCATTATTATTGTTGCATCAATATAGTAAAAGCAGTACTTTAATGTTGCAGTTGGTCGAAATGGAGTTAATTTAACGTAACATACTGCTGGTTAATCTATAACAATCTGATGTATTAATGTAGAGTATAATTCTCCAGCTGAAAAGTAGTAAGAAAATAAAGTAGCCTAAAATATGAATACTCTAATAAGATGGGTTACACAACACCCTCAAAACTGTACTTGAGTACAGTACTTGATGTAATATACTTTGTCTGTGGCAGTGAAAACTAAAGTTGAATTATTTATTGATTTAATAATAACCATGTAATTGTTAATTAATCGTGTTCTTTTCTTATCCTCTTTATTTTTTTTTAATTTGTCAAAAATGTCTCCTTCAAGTTGTCCATAGCCTATGCCAGAAATAGCTCTCTGTGATAGACAATGAAATACACACACATTAAACTCCCTTCAGGTAAATATGTAACTACGACATTAATTTTAAAAAAATTAAAAAAGGTATTCAAAGCTCCGGAATTAATGTATTACCAGAAAAGGTCAGTGAGCTACAGTGACTGGAAGCTGAAATGTCATTAAGTAGATTTCATTGGGCTGTAATTAAAGAAAGTATATCATCCACCATAAGGGCAAAAAAAAAAATCGTGGTCTACGTTTTTTTTTTTTTTAATACAAAAAAATAACATATAAAACAACTGTTATATGTTATATAAGCGAGTGGCTGAGAGGCTCATTGGTTGCCAGAGCTCTCGCTTTCTGCTTCTGTGGGAAAGTCTGTTGTGTGAAGAGGCGTCTGTCCTTGGGATGCAGAGATTTATACCTTTTTTGAGATTATTATATATTTTTGTATCAGGTTGAACCTTTTTTTTTAAACTTTCTCTACGGGGAAACCCCTCGGGAATAATACGCAAAGGATTTTTCCCAGAACACACGAAGATAAGAATTCCAGTCTTCGAGTCCCAATGCTGAGAGATCATGCCAAGTGATTCCAAGAGAAGTAGTGGAGAAGAAGCGATTTCTGTTGTGGAGTTTTGTTTCTAGGCGGGTTTTTTGGTCGTGGGTGACATTTTCTCGGACACTCTTACGCAGAGCTTTAAAATGAGCGTGCAGGTATATAGGGCTTCAATGAATTGCACGAGGACACCTCCACGGGGCGCCCGGGTGTTGATGGACACAAGCTGCAAACCTGCAACCTTTTAGTCTTAGCACATCTAAAAGACAACCTGTATCCCATTTATAGCATGGAACTGTACGTTTGACCTCGCGCAAATCTATTTAACAACTTTTTCCCAGGGAATGGATTTAATTTGGTGGAAACCGTAAAACCTATATACACGTTTCTTATTATGCCTTTCATCTTTACGTGTATTCCAGCAGCATAGACGGTGGATTATTTTTTTCTCACGTTTCTATTAATATTTTAGACCCTCCATACACTTTAAAGAGTTGTAGCCTAAATCTCGTCGGCTCTCATGGGACTGAGGCATTCGTCGCGTTGTTTGCTGCTACGGCGGAAGATGGCGGAGGCGGACAGCTCGGAGGTAGGGACCTTGTGGTGTCCTGCACCCGGCAATAACGGGACCGGGACACTCTCAATATGCTTATTTTTTTGATCGTGACATCACATTTGACTTGACTATTTTGTAAACGTCTTTGTTTTTTCTTATCATCATCGTAATCCCATTTATAATCAACGTTGCTCTATGAGTGCAAGCAAAGCAAAGTGCATGTTCCCAGTGTCCTGCAGATCTCATGTGTGATCATTGTAGACCGCTGTAATCGCAATAGTAGCCTAGTGAGAATGCATATGCAGGTTGGCAGTTATTGCAGTGGTTTTGGGTGCATGGCCGTATTGAACGTGTCTGTGTTCGCTGTCCTTGGTGCTGAAGCGGAACCTGCAACCTTTACCGGCTCTTCTCTGAGTTTCCTGTCTGTTATCATCTCGGAGACTATATGTGTGAATTCTTGGCTGCTTATTATATGAATCCCTTTTGGCTTGCAATGTATTGACTCTTCCTCCATCAGCCCAATATTAACTTATAAGCGCTCACTATATGTGACTGCAATCACACTCCTCAAATCCTTTTGCTTTTTCATTCATTTTTGTCTGTAATTTCTAAATCCTGATACAAATTCTTCCCATTTCTTTCTTTTTTTCCTTCCAACAGCCTGTCACATCCCCACTCTCTCAGTCTGCCCAGCCCTCCCCACTGCCTAAACCAGTGCCTACTACCCACCATGTGCCATGCGTCCCCCATACGCCTCATGTAGCAGCCCTGGCCACCTGTCCCGGTCGAGGAAAGATTGCCAAGTTCATCAGCCCGGAGGAAATGACATCACGGGACTATTACTTTGACTCTTATGCTCACTTTGGCATCCATGAGGTAGGCACGCCAGGCTGACAAACGGCAGCTCAGTATGTGAGACCAGGGTAAAAGAATGAGACCAGATGTCTATGCTGATGCTCAGGAACTTGCCAAAGAATTTCAACCCTGTTAGTCTGGCTTTCTGTCAGCAGGATGTGTCAAACACCTCTGCTGATTTAATTCTATGGACAGATAGGCTTTTGATTATGGTTGTGATCCAAATCCACTTTCTGCCATATAAGAATGTATTATATTTTTATCCATAACTAAAGAACTATCCCATACAGACACTTGATTCCAAAACCTCAGTTCTTCAGATCAGAAAATCAATTGGAAAGTAACATTACAAAAGCCCAAACAACTGCTAGAAAGTAGAAACAACAAAACAAAGATCCATGCAAAGTCCAAACACAAGCTAAGAGGTGTCCTCAGTCCTCACGTGCTTTCAAACATGAGTTTTGAACCATGATGTCACAAACATCTCTCAGAAGCCGTTTAAAGATGCTTACCGCACTTCTAGGAAGAAAGTCACTTTATTTCAATATCAAAATGCAACTAAACAATTCCCTCAAATTAGAATTAACTCCAAACATGAACCACTTTCCACCAACATCTTGTGGGGAAATAGATAATATTCCATGTTCAGTACTCCATAAAGGAAAATAATCTATGTCTGTCTTTTACAGCCAGTGCACTGCTTAATATAATTGCAGAGCTATACCCTGGTGGTGGTGGTGGAAAAGTTTGGGGACATATAGACCTTTTTTTAATAGTTCCCATATTTAGCAAGTGGGTCAGGTTTTTGTCTGCTTGCAGACAAAGAGAGTGTCCTGATTAGAGGAGTGCAAAGCAAGAAAGGCAGAAAGTGGGATGTGTGAATGGGCTCAGGGAGATGTATATCAGTCAGTCCCCAAAGACTTTGTGTTGTACTCCTGCCTATTTCAAGAACATCTGCCAGTGCCACAAAAACTTTTGGCCTAAATACTCTTTTCTTCCTCATTATACATGAACAAATTATCTATTCATATGCTGAGGGGAATTACTCTTTAGCATAATTTATACACATTTGTATGTTCATGATGTAACATTATGTGTTTAGTATTCCTTTGAGCATTTGGTATGAATCCCACTATTCTTCAGGTTGTCTATACCAGCTCAGTATAGAAGCTGTAGTGGTTTGCATGTTATTCTGACTGTACTGTACTGTATGTATCACAGCTATGACCTCTCCGTTTTATCTCTAATTTAAACAGGAGATGCTGAAAGACGAGGTGCGGACGCTGACCTACCGGAACGCCATGTACCACAACAAGCATGTTTTCAAAGATAAAATCGTCCTGGATGTTGGAAGTGGCACAGGGATCCTCTGTATGTTTGCTGCCAATGCAGGTGCCAAACACGTGTATGGGGTGAGACAGATACACCCATTGACCACAAACAAATACTCCACAGTTTCTATTCTTCATTACAATCATCCAAGAGTTTCTGCTATTAAGTATTTATGAGAGACAAAAGCCCCACACCCCTTCATTGTCCAAATGAATATCATATCTGGCTCTGCTGTCACATTATCTCTCAACCAAAGCCTTTCCTCCTCCATATGAAACACATACACTGCCTTTTTTTAGAATTCCTCTAAAAGGCTAGTTTCTTGTGTTCTGTGGAATTATTGGTACTCTCTCTCAAACAATCACACACACACACACTCACACACACACACACAAAGAGACATTTGGCTCCATTCATCACAGGTTGCCGGCAGCACATGTATGATTCTTATACTGTATCACACATATGGACGGGAGAGCAAAATGATGTATTAGTTGTCATGGTGCACAGGGTCTAAGATAAGCGATTACGGATATTAGTGTTTGGATAGATTGGCAGAATTTGATTAAATTTGCCCTTCTGATATTACACCAAAGGTCAAACTACTGTATATGGGGAGGGAAATAGTAGCGAACACCACTGCAGATCACATCCATTGGCAAGGAAATCATTATTTTTTTCTAGCTAAGGAATATAACATATTTCTTATAAATTATTAAATCAACAAAGTGGCTATGTAATTTAGAAACAATGTAGTAATTTCAGCAAACATGTTCTTGTTCAGAAGACACTACATCTGGGGTTTTGTCCTTGTGCCTACAGATTGAATGTTCAAGCATTTCCGAATATTCTGAGAAGATTATCAAGTCAAATCACCTACACAATGGTAAGTCAAAGTGGTTTTCCATTGCTACTATATTCCTTATATTTCATCTGTCTGAATGCAGAACAGTGCGGTGATGGATTCTCGGGATTAGAAGCAGCGTGAAAAAATCTGCATATTTCCATCATTATTGTCACACTCAACAATATTAGTCACAGTTCTAATGGTTAACTGGCAGCTCGCCTGATGTCAAATAACCATAACTCCTGCCGTCAATCACAATCCCATCAGTGGTGCTGATTACCATTGTAAAATACCACCCTAAACTTCACAGATGGAGGACTGGCAACAGATGTTGGGTTTCATAACCTGCACATTTGTTATCAGGATGTTTTTTTTTTTCTCCATCTTTCACATTTCACGTATTTTAAGATGATGGTCCTATAAGGCATAAAAGGATTAAAACCTAAATGCCAATAATAACTCTTTATAGCTGTTTCCCTTTTTAAAATATACCTCGTAGTATCTTCACACCATGGGTCAAAGGGGCCAATATAAAAAAACAGAAAACAAGACAAATTCATGCATAAAGCACTGAGGCATACGATGAGCGAAGTAATTAAGATGTACTAATTTACAGAAATCCCAAAACATATAAACAATCTCATCATCTGAGAATAGAGTTATTGTCTGATATGTAATAAAGATGCCGTGAAGTAATTTGCTGCCTGCTGTTTTTGTGTCTCTCTCCACACCGCAGTCATTACCATCTTCAAGGGCAAGGTGGAGGAAGTGGAGCTGCCTGTGGAGAAAGTGGACATCATAATCTCAGAGTGGATGGGCTATTGCCTGTTCTACGAGTCCATGCTCAACACTGTCATATTCGCCAGGGACAAATGGCTGGTATGATGGTGCTGCTGGAGGCTTGGGGAGAGCTGGGCTTAGTGTGCGAGTAGCTTGCTGGCCAAATATGTCTTTGGACACACAAACACACCAGACAGTGATAAAGTAGAGGATTTACAGTACGCTTGTGTGCATGTGTCTGCCGCCCAGATGCTGAGGTCATAACGTAAATGAATGATCTAGTTTCTACCCTCAGTAGGTGCCTGCAGGCTTTAAACTCAACACATGTGATCTTATATTACATACCAGGTGTGTGGACAATAAAGGGAATGGATGGCCTGTGTGTGTGTGTGTGTGTGTGTGTGTCTGTGTGTATTAATACCTGAAGCTTTTTATTGCATTCAGAAACCTGGAGGCCTGATGTTCCCTGACAGAGCTACTCTCTATGTGGTGGCCATTGAAGACAGGCAGTACAAGGACTTCAAGATTCATTGTGAGTATAGATGGAAGCTTTGTTTTCTCTTTGCATTCTCATTTTGAATCTCTCTGTCTCCCTCTCAGCTGTGCAGTGCATTATTAATGACCACTGTGCAGGTGAAATCAAATCAAACTCCAATTAGAAATAACAATTGTATGGTTCCACTTTCTAACCAGGCTCTCTTTATCAAAGTTGGCTGATATATTACTGCAGTATGTGAGAAATGAAAAAGTCATTAGTAAAAGGTTGTGGGTCATATTTTAACATGCTATCAGATCTGCAGTTATTAATAATAAAAAAAAAGGTTCTCTACCAGAATAACCCTTAACGTTTGTTAACGTTAGCTAAAAACATATACAACAGATAAATTCTATTGTTTAACCCAAATTATATGTACAAACGGCTTGTTATTAATATAAAATGCATACATACTAAAAAAAGAAACAGTATTTACACCAACGAGGTGCCTTTATCCTGCAGCACACTCTCTGCTCTCAACTCACTCCATGTGTTCAAATGGCTCTCACAGCAGGAGGGCTGAGCTTAACATTGCGATCCAGATCAAAGCACCAATATTAAAGGTTTCATTCACACTTGTAGTACTTTCTTAAGCATTGAATCTGGGTAAATAACTCCTACTGAGTTTCCTTTTGCTGCACAGGTGGCCTTCTCGGTTCTGTTACATCTACTCATGCACATTAAAGTTTATGCTTTCACACAAATCCCAAAAAATTCAGTCTACCCAAACCCTCACACTCTTATTTTTAGTTTGCGTTGGTGGCATATTCCACCTTCTCACTGTTCAGACTTAGCGTTTGGCCCCCTTACAAACTGAGGTGGAGTGGAGGGACAGAGGGAATGGGGGAGGGAAAGCCTGCTTGGTGTGTTTTCAGACCACATTATAATAAAAAAAAGGCTACCAGACATGGTGGAGGAGGTTGGAGGAGGCAGGAGTCTATTTTCAGAGGGACTTGTCTATCTCCACATAGGGACTGGATAGACAGAAAGACAGCGTGCGTGTGGGACTTTTTTTCCTGGCAGGGTTAAATGTTTTTATTTTCTCTCCGACCTTTTTTTGTGCTGACAGCTTGGCAGGAACACAGAGAACAGAGCTTTGCAGGTGTTTGAAAAATGCAGAAAGCAGAAACCCAGAAATCACCTACTGTGTGCATGTCAATTCAGTGTGCATTCATTCTGTTTGCACAGGGTGGGAAAACGTCTATGGATTCGACATGAGCTGCATTCGCAATGTGGCCATCAAAGAGCCTCTGGTGGATGTGGTAGATCCCAAGCAGGTGGTGACTACCGCCTGCCTCCTAAAGGTTAGTCTAAAATAATAATAATAATTCATACTTTATTAATCCTGCAAGGGAAATGACAATGCTATCACTGTTAGAATACACACGGCTGAAACATACACACACATGCTCAGCACCTACAAATGCACTAATGGAGAGATTTCAAAGTGAGGGGGCTTCAGTTGTTGATGGACAGGCGCCCCGAGCAATTGGGGGTTCTGTGTCTTGCTCAAGAGTACCTTGGCAGTGCCCAGGAGGTGAACTGGCACCTCTCCAGCTACCAGTCCACCACCATACTTTGGTCCAACTTCCTACAGACTGAGCTAATGCCACCCCAACACCAACAATATAACAGGTGTACCAATACATGCTTGGTGAAGGTGTGTGAATGTACCTGTAACATGTCTCTTTCATGCCATTGTTTCATGCTTTGAAAAACATGCATTTTTGAGGCATACACCCTAACAAGCAAAGTTTTTCCATCTGTTGTGTTCTGCCGCCAACTACATGCATCCTTAAAGAAATCTGTGACAGCGATTAATCACAGGGACTCTGAACAGTCTGTTGAGACTATTTTCTAGAACATAATAGAGGTTTCTGGGATTGATGCTGTATTAGTCTGCAGCTGTTTCCTTGCTTGAACAGTGGCTTGTCTTTCATATGACAAATGAATAGAGGATAAGAGCATTCAGGGAAGTGATAGCTTTGTTGTTTTTCCCCTCTACCTTTCATTTAATTACTTTTCCTCTTTCACTGTTCCTTCTCTCTGCTTTATATCATGCGTTTTCCATTTCAAGGATTACATATCTTCATTCATCTCTCTACATTTTTGTTTCAATATAATTAATCAACTCTTCTTAACCTTCATCTCCTGTCACATTCTCGGATTTAAGCAATGTCATGCCTCACTTGTTTGAGCGAACAGGAGAGGTCTCCGTCTCCATCTCCCTCTCCATGATGGTAAAATGTCACACAAGAGCAGGCATTGAGTCACCAGAGGGAATACAATGGACTCTCCATTGTACAAGCACCAACGCTTCTTTTGTGTTCAAAAAGGTGATTTATGTGTCAGGTTGGAGGGTGGTTATTAGTTATGCTGGTCTGAAAATTCTCTCTCTATCTCATGTATGTGTTTAGGGCTTGTCCACCCCTCCCCCCCCCACCGCTGCCAGCGACTTCACCCCGTCTTAATTCAAACTGCCACTCATTCCTCACACGCTAAAATTACAAAGTTGCTCCAAGGGACTTTTTTCTCTCTCCTTCCACAATACGCTGTATATGATACGGGCCTGGTATCTTTGAAAAGGACAGAGGTGTTAAATCACAATCTGTCATGCTGACGGCACATGGCCAGGCGATCCGTGGCCCAATGGGCCAGGCTAGATGAACATGTTGCTCCCCCACATTTCTGTCCTCCACCCCCCATTAAATACAACATTATCTACATGGATGACCGGCTCCACTACTATTTTGGAGCCAAAGTGATGCCTGGCAGGTATCAACATGTGATACTTACATTTGAGGCCATATTCATATTCATAAGGAAATGCTTGAACACACAGAAACAACGACACACACAGCCTCCCTCCCTCGTGGACTTGAGAGAGGACACCCACACAGCATGTGTACTGTGAGCAGGCTTCGTTTGCCAGCCATGATTCAACCTGTGGGCTTTCACACGCTCAAAAATTATGTTGAATAATCAAGCAAGGATTGACCTTATACATGTACTGCGTGTGTGTATGTGTTTGTGAGAAAAATGGCAAGTGGGGGTGACAACTTGTGTGTGTCTGTGCTTTTACATGGTGTGCTGTTTGACTGTGACATGATATTTCATGAATTAAAAAGCACAGAGATCTCATGTAAGCAGAAATAATTGTTTGCCTTTTTTGCAGGAAGTGGACATCTACACCGTGAAGCCAGAGGACCTGTCCTTCACCTCAGCTTTCTGTCTGCAGATCCAGCGTAACGATTACGTCCACGCTCTGGTCACCTATTTTAACATTGAGTTCACCAAGTGTCATAAGAAGACTGGCTTCTCCACTGGTGAGTAGTGTCTGTTCATCCACAATACATTTTTATCTCACGTACTCCTAGTGGTATCTAGCCACACAGATAGTTAGTTAGCAGTGTTGCCAGGCACTATGGTATCTATCTACTGTTTAACACAAAGAAATAAAAAAATATGGACAGTCATTATGCTGCTCTACATAATGTTTGTATCCATGAATGGCAAAGCATACAACAAAAAGACATTGCCTTGTGATCAGATTTGATTGGAACTAATTTTCGGCTAAAGGAATGGTACTTGAAAAACAGTTGAACATGGTTTAGCGAGGCATACATCCCAAAGGCAGGTATCCCAAAACTTGAGCAAATAAAAGCAAATATCTTCATGGCATTTGAGTTAACCAACAGTTTGGACTTTGATGTCCACAGAAAACATGAAAATTACACGAAGAGTGCAACCATTAGATTCAGTTTCCACTCTCTGGTCTACCCTACTTTAAAAAAATCCAGCAAATATTCCAAATGTCTTTGGGACTTTTAACTTTAGAGCACCTGACGCCTGGAACAAATGACAACACTTCCATAAAATCCACTATATTAACAATTTAGAAATCTGGTTTTAAACCTGAAAACTTCTACTTGTAATTGCTTGACATAATTGAAGGGGAGAACCGGGACGAATGATATCGAAAAACACTGAAAGCTAATATTTTAACTAGCGACCTACATCTGTACTCTGTCAAATACAGTTGCATTTTCAGCTCTGAACAAATTATTTGAGCAGAAGTCGGACGTGCGTTTTACTTCATTTGTCTCTCCTGGCCTGGACAAATGAAACAGGCATGGGGCACAAAAGAAACCTTTAAGCCATGTACACTTCCGACAACTTCAATATTTGGCAACATATCATGAATGGTACTTCAGATAGGTGTTATTTCAGATAGATTGCTGCAGGGCTATACGTCTTGGTGATTGTCTGTTAACAACTCATTGCTGTCATTGTGAAGTGTGAATCTCGTGGTTATGGAAATACCATGCACTATCACATTTATAAGGCTAGAATAATACATTTTCTCAACTATATGATGTTTCTATAGTACAAAATGTTATTTCAATCTGTTCTTATTTGGGTAAGGCCACCGCACATCCAAATAAGTGCCCTTCATGACCCACGGTCAGTCTCCATAGTAGCATGGCAAATCTCGACCCCACGTGAAAATATATTTTCATCTTTCTAAAACCACTTTTCCCTGTCCCACCTGCATAACATCTAGTATAAATATGCCAACTAATATGCCATAGACATTTAGCACCTAGGCTGTTTTGCATCCATTGCAAACAAACACACAATGTGAAAGTCTGGGATTGGAGAGAGCACCGATTGGTCTACTGAATAAAAATGACGTTGAACCTTTAGATGAAAAATACTCTTTAATAATAATAAAAAAATACGCTAATGAAGTTGACTTTTGACAATCAAAAATTTATTCAATCGTCCCGGTTAGCCCCCACTTTCTTTTGCATGCTAATTATCCAAATTTATTTTTTATCTTAGTTAATTTAAAGCTTTATTGTCTTTCGATTTTTCTAATGATGGTATTTTCTGTGTTGTTATTCGGTTTTTGACTTTGTAATTTGACTCAATGACATCGTAAATGGAGGGTCGCTCATCAGTGATCTCTGGAGTATAAATAATGGTTGAATGAATGAATGCATCTTTCAAGGTGTGCTAAGCGATGTTGTGTGACGGCACTAATGGTGAAGTATTTTCAAACAAAACAAGGCTAGCTGGCCCCTCCCTCCTCCTCATCCCGTCCCCTCTCCCTCCCATCTGTGCTTCCATGCACTACCCCCCCCCCACACACACATACACTGGAACGCTGGAAGACTGTTTGCTATGTTTGGTGGTGCAGGTTGGCACAGTTTGTTTTTTTGTTGGTGTTTGTAGACCCTGGACTGTCTTCAGAGACCACTTTTTTTCTTTTTTCTTTTTTACAGTGTTGGGGGACAGGCAGCTCAGAGATATTGAGATGTTTGCTGTATGTGACAAAAATGTTGTAGTCTAAAAAACGTGTGACATCGTTTAGAGCACCTTCAAGCACAAACATTTTGAAGCAGTACATCAATGTCCATAAAATCGAAGCTAACGCACTTTAGCATCTTAGCTCTTGACTCCACTTTGCTGGTGTTACATGAGCCGACCCGGTGTTTGCACCGACGGAATCACAGAGTGCTTCAGGTAACGTGGTGTCTGGAGAGAATTGCTAAGCTGTTATGTAAGCTTATGTTAATACATTCATGCATCCAGTGCTTACATAATGTTGTGTAGAGGTGGATCTATGTTTGGCTGAGTCTGTTGGGCCTGAGGCTGAGCATCACTGATGGAGTTCTCACCTGAGTGAGCTTCAGCTGCTTTTTCTGTTTAAATTTCTCCCATATTAACATGACAAGGAAACTGAGTGCCCAATGGAACAAACACATTTTGTAAATTTTATTATTATTTCTCACACTACCCTTAACTTCTCTTTCCTCTTCTTCGCAGCATCTCCTTCCTGCCTACACTTTTAATCTTTAACCTCCTTACATCTAATCTTCTTTCCTTTTCATTCCTTGTATTACATGTGTTCCTCCTGTGCTGTACCTCAGCTCCAGAGGCTGCCAGCACACACTGGAAGCAGACAGTGTTTTACTTGGAGGACTACTTAACTGTCAAGAAGGGGGAGGAGATCTTTGGCAGTGTCGCTGTCAGGCCCAACGAGAAGAATGTGGTAAGACTCATGAAAAATAGCCACGAAATTCTCAATCTTGGTTTAAATTTCTGGCAGAGAGTTAGCTTTAAATGTAACATCTTCATTATTTTTTAACATTACAAGAACCTACAGCTCTCAATGAGTAAAAAGTACAATATTTGGCCCTGAACCACTGCATTTAAATACCTTTAAAGTGCATTTGTTTTTATTTTGGGTTAAGATTTTGTTGGTTAGTTTTATACCAAGTGGATATTTCTGCCATTTATATCTTAATGAATTCATTTAAAATTGTTCTTATTTTACATTTGCAGCGTGACCTGGAGTTCACCCTGGAGCTAGACTTTAAAGGACAACTATGTGAGGCCGCCATTTCCCACGACTATAAAATGCGTTAGGAACGACAACACCCTTCCAACTACAGTACCCTCAGCCCCTCTCCACACAGTTGGAGAGGGGGATGGCACCAGCTGTCCAACAAGCATTCCAGTTGGCCAGCGAGGGCGACCAGATGATTCTAATTGGATGACATCATGCCAGCACCTAATAGCGTTTTTCCATTACATGGTACCAGTTCTGCTCGGCTCGACTGTGTTGCCCCGTCCGCCATTTTCAATTGCAGATTTAGCATGGCTGGACGCCATAGCGACACCACAGGAAACTGCCGTGATCCAACGAGACTTACACACAGAACATCAAAGGTGTGTTGTTTTTGATTCTCGGTATGGGGCTGCTGCCACACCCAGAAGACAAGTATAGTTTCAAAAGAAGCTGGCGGGTTTGTTCAGGACACCCCCGTCTGTCGCTAGCAATGATGACACAGTGATTAGTGATGATTCTCTGTAGTAGTCTGCAGGTTTTCACGTCACCTTTTGGTATCGCCTCAGCTCACTTGGAACCTCAACGGAGGTGATACTAAAAAAAAGTACCTGTTAGCTAGTACCATAAACTCTTTTTCATAACGGAAAACCAAAAAAGGCGAGTAGAGTCGAGGCGAGTCGAGTAGGCACCATGTAATAGAAAAAACGCCATATGTGATGTCATCAAGCAAGTAAATAGGAAAGTATCTATCAGCAATAGTGCCATCACCTGTACCAACTTGATCAACTTGGGCACATCGTTGAATGTAACATCCTACATGAACTTGATTTTTCCTCACTAATTTATGGAAATTCTAAAAATCTTTAATCATTTATATTGTTAGTGCAGCTAATTGAAAAGCATTGATCTGTTTGATGTTGAGAGGGTTACAGCACAGCCATCAGCTGTTTTTCCTTTAGTCATTGTTAAAACTTATTATGCATTGTGTAAATGTATAGATGGTGCAGTAATCACTTGTGTTTTATTTTGTATTTATTATGTATTATTTGCATGTGAAGGTTTTTTTTGCTTCATGGAGTTAAGAAAAGTGTGAATTGTAATTTCTTTAATTGAGGATAACTCAGAACAAATGCAGTTTGGTGCCAGAATAAAACTGAAAAATGCCTTTAGAACAGTAACAAACAGATGCAATATGTCATGTACCACTTTGTTTTGATTGGACAAATTAAGAATATGAAAAAAAGATGAACACGGTGATGAAAAAAAAGAATCATATTTGTCTCTCATGATTTTCAACTAAACCGCTATTTCAATGTAGTCCAAATAATTTAGTTTAGTTTAAGATTCAACATTAAATATAACTACATTAACACCCAGACAAACAAAGAAATTGAGACTGGTAAAGCTAGCATTCAGTAATGACAAAGCTACAGTGTATTTATGATTTCTCTTTTGGGTAAAGATTATCGAAAGTAATTATCACACAGGATATGTTTCTAGATTGACTGCACTAATAGGATTTGACAACATATTTTTCACAGGAAATTGTGCAGAACCTTATTTTTTTTACTTTACACCAACTCTTCCTCTGAGCTTCATCACTGAAACTTGACAGACCTGACTGTAGGTTTCATGTTGGGTGACACAGCCCTTCGTGATGACTTGAACATTCTGGGCCAAAATGAAGACCACTTGATAAAAGACACATTCTATGATAAAGTCCCAAGAATTAATTCATTGCCATCTTTAAACAATGCAAAATGTGATCTAGAACTCGGTAAATTGAGTATACATGTTACTTGCAGCAGGCTTTCTTCTTTATGGGCTGAGCACTTAATATGACTGTTGTGTCTCTCACCCTGTCCTCCTGCTCCATTAGCACTCTGAGTAAAGACAGACACAGGGAGAAGACTGCATGAGCCAACGCTGTTTCCACACACACCTTCATCAATCTCCTTACAAAAGTTAGTACAAAAGGCCATGTACGCCTCAGTAATTTTATCATGCATCTGAAGGCTGATGTGTAATAAAAGCACATTATTATTACATTATTTAGTTCACAGCCTTGATCTTACCTGGCCAGTTGTGTCAGGGACTCGGTCACATTCTTGGCAGTGTAGGCACTGACCTCAAAGAACATCACCTTGTTATCCTACACAGAACATATGCACAGAGAGTCAAGAAATCAAACAAAGGCTACATTTACATTGCTACGTTTGGCTTGGTTTTTAGTTTTGAGCAAAAAGTAATCTCTATGCACACAAGTGTGTTTAGCTCCAGTAGAAGAACAACGCGTCCAAACCACACATCTCATCAACATTCTCGTATACTGGGCATGTGCATGCCGGGGTAAACGGGAGCAGCATGTATACTCCCACGATACTCCACCCGTTGGTGGTAGTTGCCATGGCAATGCTAATAGCTTAGTCTCAGAGAACGAGACGTCATGACCCAATCAGGCGGCCAAACATTGGCGTCAGTGTCGCTGTTGCCAAAGGTCGCAGTTTGCGGCCGTTGAGACTGCAACAAAACCCCCGGAGAATCCAAACCAAAAAACGGGACAGAAGTGTCAACGTTGCAAAGGATTTATGTTTTTTTGAAGATGATTTTTGTTGTGCCTTTTAGGCCTTTAATTCCACAGGACAGATGAAGACACAAAAGGAGGAGAGAGAAGGGGAACGGCATGCAGCAAAGGGCCACAGGTCGGAGTCAAACCTGCGGCTGGTGCGTTGTGGAGTAAACCTCTATATATGTGAGCCTGATCTACCAACTGAGCTAACAAGACATTTTTTTTAAATCAAAACTTGCAGTGTCAATGTAGCCAAAAGACACACTAGTGGTAATGATTGGAACTTTCAGCAATTGTATCTTTGTGGTGGGATCAAAACAGAATTAGGAGTTTGAGCAAGCACATAAAATAAAACAATCCACAAGCTTTGAATTAAACTTACATAAGCCAGTTGCTCGGCTTCTTTAAATGACACCTCCCTATCTCCATCCATGTCCATTTTGTTGCCCAGGAGGAGGATGGGGATCCCTTCTCCTGCCGCATCCTGAAAAAAAGAGCAATCCAATGATTTACTATAACCCTTTTTAACAGGAGACACATTGACATGTCACAGTAGTAAAGCTACAGACGTACATCATAAAATTAACATTGGCTCACTGTCACTGTCACGGCTTACTGGTACACTTCAATAGAACACAGCCATTTTCATTGTTACCCCATGTCTGCTGTAAAGAAGGTCTACAATATAAATTTAAAAAAAAATACTTATTTAAAGTGCTCATATTATGCTCATTTTCAGTTTCATAATTGTATTTAGAGATTGTACCAGAATAAGTTTATGTGGTTTAATTTTCAGAAAACACCATGTATTTGTTGTGCTACACATTTCACCCTGTGTGTTGAGCTCTCTGTTTTAGCAACAGAGTGAGACATCTCACTTCTGTACCATCTTTGTTGTGAGTTGCACATGTGCAGTAAGTACTGCTAGCTTGTCAGTTACAGAGTATGAGGGCGTGCCATGCTAGCAGCTAGGTGAGCATTATAACGTGTGTTACAAAGTGAGGCACATTTGTTACGGAAATAAAGGCTGGACTACAATAGAACTGTTTGGAGCAGTTTGTGAACAGTGTCTTCTCTGGAAGATGGTAAGTCCCTTTGGGATGGACTTTAGGCTTTTTCACTTTCTAAACCTATAACGTGCACAAAAAAGATATATAACACAATAAAGGAAAGGGAAAAAGTCAAAAAGCATAATACGAGCACTTTAACACTCAAAAGAATAGTGCAACATTTTGGGAAGATTGAAAAGTATCAAGAAAAATAAAATCCATGCTATATAAATCTTCCAACTTGCTAAATGAAGGAAACCAGAGATGCAGAGGACTCGGTTGGGTCAAAGGTCAGACCTGGACATTGGTGAGCCAGGGTTGCACGGCCTTAAAGCTCTCCCCCACTGTGACGTCGTACATCACCACCACACCGTCTGCTTTGCGAAAGAACTGCTTGGTTATGCTGCGGTACCTGCGTCAATGACACAGTTTGACGGTCAGCACATTGACCTACTGAACACCATTACTAGTATTATGTCATTGAAGGGCACCTAAACACTACTACTGAATTATTAGTATTATTGTATTGAAAATATACTTATAAAAGTAACAGTCTAGACAATCCACTGTAACTGTGCGTATATTTTAACTAATCATACTTTTTAATAGTATACCAATTCTTTTTATTTTGATAGGGCAGCAGAATACATGAAAGAGGAGAGAGAGGGAGGAATGACATGCAGCAAAGGGCCGCAGGTTGGAGTCGAACCCTGGCCCGCCCTTTCAATGAGTAAACCTCTATATATGGGTGCCTGCTTTACCAACTGAGCTATCCGGGCATCCATAATATACCAATTCTACATGAGTATGTGTTGCATTGTAGTGTAGTTAGAAAAAACACACTAAAGTACACTCAAAGTAGTATTTTCATTAGCATACTTATTTTAAAGTTGGTACGCTAAACTACTACTAGAGGAATAACACTCTTTAAAGTAGTAGAATATATATTTTCAAGCACTTACATTTAGCACCGAAAATAAAGATCCGCTTCAAATGTACTTGATGTTTAAGTACACTGAAAGTATATTACAGTATACTTACTTGGGATTACTAAAAGACTTAATGCAACAATATGTACAAAAAGATGTCAGGACATTAAATAATTCACACTCGGTCTTTGCTTGTGTAGCAGTTTGTAAATTATAATTTCACTACTACATTTATTAATTACACATTTATTTTCCCTTTACTTTTTCACTAAACTTGCAAACCGATGGCTTCACTTGTCTTGTATCTAAAGAAAATAAATAGAAACTCGCCTCTCTTGTCCGGCTGTGTCCCAAAGCTGCATGGCTAACTGCATATTGTCCAGGATTAGTGTCTTCACACTGTAGTCAATACCTGATTAAAACAAAACAAAGATCAAAATATAGTAATAAATCATGATAAAATATGCAGCTACACGTCTCAAATTTAATTTGAATTAAATGTTCTTGTTTTTTTTTTTCACAGAGCAGCAAAGACAAAAACGGCCAATAGGGGGGTCTGGCGAGGCCTGAGTCTGACTGTGCCTCACTCCAGAAGAGAAGGTGGGGGGGGAGGGGACAAAGTTGAGATAAAAAGGATTGCGTGAGGAGAGAAAAATTCATGAGAAGTGACATAATCTGCAGTACAATGTGTGCCAGGGCTCTTAGACAGGCAGTGTGACTTCACAAGCCTTTTCATGTGATGTTAAGTAGCCCTCCAGTAGCATCCACACCCACCCACCCACCCACACCCCCACACATACACCCCCACCCACACCCCCACACACACCCCCACACACACCCCCACACACACCCCACACACACACACCCACAGCTTTCAAATTAGTTCTCACCCACAGTAGCAGTTGTGGAGGGGTGGAAACGGCCCTCACAGAAGGAGCGTAGCAGGGATGTCTTTCCTACACTTGAGTTGCCTACCAGGACCACTTTAAACAGACGGTCCGGGGCAAATATTGCTCCTTCTTTTGTCTTTTGAAGCAGATAACATAAAAGAGCAAAGACAGAGAGAAAGATATTGATTTTCATTTGGTCCATTACCTCTGCAGGTAATAACAAATTTTTTTTTAGGATCAAAACATGTTTGGAGCTCCACAGCTGTGGACCTACTTGCTGCGTCTCCTTCCCGACCGGCTGTCCTCTTGGAGACATGGGTGTCTTTTTAGCGCGGGTAAAGCGGGAATTCCTTGCCGGAGGGGCTTCTGCTGACACAGGGGCGTGACTAGAAGGTGGAGTTGCTGTTTCAACATCACTCTGAGCTTCCTCTTCCTCCTCATCGTTCATCTCGTCTTCCTCCTCACTGAGCTGGTGCAGCAGAAAGTGAGGCCCTCCTTGGAGCAGGTGGGGCAGGTGGTCCTCCTCGATGGAAATGACACGACGGAGGGGCCATCCGTCCAGAGGGGCGTCCAAGGCCTCCTCGTCTACCCCAGTCTTCTGTTCGATTTCCACTTTCTTTGTTCTTTCCCTGTCCTTCCTAGTCACCCGCTTAGTGGCAGCCATCTTGCCGGGGGACTTTTTGGCCTTCGCCTTCACATCGTGCACTTTAGTTGGACCGGGGTTGGTGTGACCGTTGGCTAAGCCAGAGTTTTTCCTTGCTGTAGGGCGCTGTTGACATGTGGGGGCGCTAACATTAGTGGTGGTGGAGAAGGAGGAGGGGCCGGTGATGGTGGTGTCATCCTCACTACAGGAGGAGGAAGCAACAAACACGATTTGAAGGTGCTCTATAGGCAAGGCCTCCAGAGACTGATAGGACCCATCCACCAACAGTGGGGCTCTTTAAAAACAGAGGAGAAACAGAGGATATACTGGGTCAATTCACATGACTGAGATTTAAATCTGGACGCCAAAGCACTCAAATGATACTGATTTTGGTCTCATCTAAACAAAACAAGTTAATTCAGTTGATTGTTACAAGTGTATAGAATCAGATATCCTCTGTTTTTCCTCCTTTGATATAGTACATGATTTTCCCATCAAACTGAGGCGGAAATTCTTCTTCGTCACACAGGAAATATTCTGACAGATGATTTTTGTTCACGAGTATTTGGGAGATAAATGAATCACCTTTTTGCCGGCTGGCTGGTGTCATCAAATACATTGTTGAGCCCGCTCTCTGTTTCTGCTTCTTACGGAGGGAGTTTCGAGGCTTATTGAAATGAAGGGGGATGTATGTATGTGTTACAGAGTTATTTTATCAATCAGGTGATGCCATGATAGATGCTGCAGCATTGCAATTAGATTAAATGTATACTTACTACGCCGCAGCATATGTCTCGCTCATCTTTTAAATGTTTGTTCATCTCCCTTGGAAATTAAAAAGAAAGATGCATGATAAGGATGGAATCTGCTGTGTAAAGGATGCATTGAAAAACAGAAAAAAGCACCAGAATTGTTGCACAACCTTTAACTCCCTCAGCAACCACATGTGTGAGGTTATAAAAGATTATAACCAACTACTACCCAGGTTTGATATGTGCTGATGGAATGTCCCGATTGTACCTGAGGAGATCAAGTTGCTTCATCAGACTTTGCTTCTCTCTCTGCAGTCCCTCAGTTACTCTGTACATTTCCCTGAAACAAGACATAACTCCCAATATTCAGCAGAAGTACCATTTCAGTATGTTCAATGTTATTCAATTCAATTTATAGTGTCAAATCATGAAAAGGAGTTATTTTTGGCCACTATACAGTTAAAAAAAAGGTTTAGACCACACTTTATAATTTACAAAGACCCAACAATTCAACAAAAAAGTATGTGTTTGTAGTCTTAGAAATCAAAGTGAGGAAACACTCTCACAACTCAAGCAAGTGTAATAGGTGGGTATACCCACATCTCCTTCTCCTGTTGCAGCTGGGCGGCCTGCTCCTGCAGCATGGCCAGCTGATCCTGGGCCAGCACAAGGTCCTGGCTGGTGCTCTGCAGTGCTCGGGACAGCTCTTCGTTGGTCATCTTCAGCTTGACGTTCTCCACGTGGCTCTCCTGCTTCTCACTGTTCAGCTCAAGGCACTGGAGCTCTAACTGAAAGGGAGAGGGAAATATTCACAGGAATGAAATGCACTAATGCTGGGTAAGTGTACTTAAGGTGTATCTACAGTGGAAAATGAACTGTATGGCTGCTGTGTAAACTCCTCCCTACAACACTTCTAGAGGGAAGGATTAATACCACAATCAGGGATTCTGACTTGACTAATGTTTTAACTAACCTATGACCCTGTTTACACGTACATGGTTATTTTGAATAACTGAGACATTTCCTTTCATTTGTACTCTTCGTTTACACGCAAATGGAGAATTCATCTCTGAAAATGAGTCTTTCTAAAAGCTCCGGCCAGAGTGGAGATTTTGAAAATATTCGTTTGCACGTTTGCATGTAAACTGAGACAAATGGAGGTTTAAGCAGCCAAGAAAGTGAGGAAGAGAAGAGAGAGGAAGGGATTCATTGCTGTTGTTGCTATTTTTGGGATTCTGATTGGCCAATGTGGGCTTGAGATTCTTGTTACACTGCCACCTACAGGTTTGACATGCTCTTGATGACATTGATGGCATATATACACGGGTATGTGTAACTGAATACTATTCTGAAAACTGACAGCTGTGCACGATATTATTTTTGAAAACGGAGAGCTTGAAATGTCCGTTTATGAAAATAGACGACCACGTGTAAACGTAGCCTATGTATTAAGGCATATCTCACCCAATCTGCCCTGGTTGTAACTTTGGGTCAGCTGTTTTGAATGTGCTATATAAATAAAGATGACTTGACTTGTAAATATGCAATTACTAACCCTTTTCTGCTTCTGGAAAATAAGTTCCAGCTCTTTCTCCTTTGAAAGCAGTTGGTGCTCCAGGTCCTGGCTGCGGGACTGAAGACGCTCAGAGTCCTGCATGGCCAGGAGAAAAAAAAGGTTAAAAGGTCAAATGGTTAAGGAGTAGGCACATAATTAAGATCCCTTCCAGACATATACAAATTCTGCACAATAAATGTCAGACATCCAAGTTGCAAAACAATAAGCAAAACACATTTTCTAGTGGAAGGCAACTTTAAACATCTCTCCATACCGACATTATGTGCTGTTATATTGTTGCTAAAGGACATGCTACTTTGGTAGGTTTGGTTTGTGTTTAAGCTCCTTTACCTTCAGTATCAGCCTGTCTTTCTCATTTTTAATCTGCGCCTCCATCTCTTCGTATAAATAGCGGATCTCACTGTCATGTGTTGCAGCCTTCCTGCACAGAGGGGCGGCAGAGACATTACAATTATTAAGGTAACTGGTGAATAGATTAAATACGTGAAGTACAACATAACATAATATGTAGGAACAGAACAGCATTGTTGTCTAGGGTTGAGCTTAAGGCTGTATCTGTAATTACATGTAAATACTTGTGTGCACACACCTACAGACACGCAACTGAGTTTCATTTTTTCAAAAGAATACTGAGTGGTATTTACATTCCCTCTGACAATTGTTAAGACCCAAACAGCCAATTAGTAAAGTCTTGAGGAATAACAAGCTGTTAACCAGTACCATGCAGTGCCATGGGAAAACTATGCATGTTTTACAAACAGCCTAAAATCACACTATTCTCTGCACACAGACACCTGCAATTTGACGTTACCTTCAAACATGTTCCTTGTGAATTTATGAAATATGTTGACCATGACATATAATACACACACAAATACAAATAATACACACACATTTTATATATATATATATATAGTATATACAGTACATATATATAGTATATACAGTACATATATACATACACACACATATGTGGACATATATATACATCTCTCTCTCTCTTTCTGTCAAAAGTTTGGGTTAATTTACAAATTGTCATACCACTCCATTATAGACAGAATACCAGCTGATCTGGGGGTGGTTGATATTTAATGCAATATCTACACTAACCCATTATCAGCAAACATTCATCCAATTTCCAAAAATTGGAGAACCCTTTTGCAGTTATGTAAGCACATATTATAATCTGAAACTGCTACACTGGTTAAAAAAACAATGCAACTGACCTCAGCTGGTATTCTGTCTATAATGGAGTGCAATGGAATGTTCTAAAGGATCCCAAACTTTTAACCAGTAGTGTGTATATATATATACATAGCATACTGTACATAAACACTGTATATCTTATTGCTTTTCATGCCCCCTGAGGCACTGTTTTAATGGATTTCAAAAAACGGCAGAATGTGGTCAGACTTTAGAGTGTGCCTCCAGATTAGTGGTCATTTGACACGGATAAAAGGGTCGTTCTATAGAGAATTACAGGTAAATCCATGTAAACAGTCTCAGGCTTTAAAATAAAACACACACAGAAACATACAGAAATGCACTGTTGTATCACAGATCCTTCAGGTGACAAATGACAAAGAAGGACATTTGATATTTGTGGTACATAAAGTACAGTACTTAAATGACTTAAGTGTGGGAATTAATTTAGAAATGTGGCCTTTTTAACCCAGGATCCTCCCTGCCCCCTTTTTAATCCCTTCCTTCCTCTCCGTGTCTGATTTTTTTTCCATTCCATCTCTCACACTTTGCAAGAAAAAAAGACTAAGACACCACAGTTGAAGGGAATACTCTCTTTATGAGTGCATGTGTGTTCTGCCGTACTACCTCTGGAGGGCGCTCTCCATCTCTTTCCTCTCCTGGTGGGCTTCTTTAATCTGGTGGGTGACCCTGGCCAGGAACTCCTCAAAATTGGACAGGAGGTGAGGCTCATCTCGCCTGAGCTGGGCCCAGAGACTGCGCACCTCGCCTGGACTGGAGAGAGGGAAAAGGAGAAGACTAAAGAGGGTTTCCTTTATCAAGTATAAATTCTGGCAGCAAGAATTTGAGCACAAAACACACCAAAATACATACTGATTAAAGACTTGCAGTGATAACACTTACTCCTCAAAGACATTACTGGCCCCCAGGCTCTCCAGCAGCATACAGAAGTGGCCCTCCTCCTCGTCAACTCCTGACAGCTTGGCTTCCCATTGGCTCTGAAAAAGGGCTTCCTTGGCCCTAACAACAGGGCCAGGGGCCTGATTTTGGTCATCGGTCACAGAGATCCTCCGGCCATGCAGGAACTGACCTGAGACACACCCACGGCATTTTTAAATCACCTCAGTAACTTCTGGACATTAGCTTTAGCTTGACGGCAAATACAATTTCCAAAACATACTGTCATCTTTCCTTTTTAGCAATTGTGCAGAGGCACTTAATGCTTATAATTTTAAAGTGGGACTTTGTAACTGTGGAAAAAAGAAATAAAATTTTTTGACACAAATAAATAAAACACAAGTAATAAAACACACCTTTGCTTGATACAATACACTTTTTGCTGCTGCAGTTACATGTATGACCAGATAGAAAATCCACATGAATGTACTAAGGAATGTGTAAGCATGAGACGCTTGCAGTGACAGGGCAGGGACTGACCCTGTGATTCAGTATGTAAGGTAAGGTGCTCTATGAGAGTGTGTGTCATGGTGGTAGTGCAAATAAGTCCAATAGTGCAATGATAAAGTTTAAAGGTCAACATTAAATATGGACAATATAAGAGAATTAAAAACCATAGCAATGCAAGGATTACAATTTTGTAAAAAACAGAATTAAATATGGGCATTATAAAGGAATAAAAGTAGCTTATGGTCATCTGACCAATTGACTACGGTTGAAAATGAGCCAACTGGCTAACACTTGCACATGTTGATTAATGTGTGTTGTCCTTTATAGATTAAAAAAAAAATACAAATACAAACTTTAGAAAGATGTAGTGTAACTGACATTAGTGAGTTCAGTGACATTATGACCCTTGTGTTTCTGTTACACTATGTTTTAGCATGTATTATTGTCCTTTAATTTTCACTTGTAGCTAAAGGCCTCTGATGGCAGGAGACCTACTGAATCCAGAGGAGAATGCCTCCAGCGTGAGGTAACCAGCGCCGTCTGTATCCAGAGAGTCAAACACATCCTCCAGCTCCTCCGCAGACAGAGGCAACTCTCTGTGGAGCCTCTGCCAGGAAAACATAAACACACAGGACATTTAAAATGCTGTCGTACTGAACTGAACAGGAATTATCAGCAATACAAAACATGACAACAGGTAGCCAACACTTACATATTTGCACTAAAACACATAAAAACATGAGATAATAAGTAGATATGAACATAAATACACATGTACACTATACTTAAAACTTTAAAAAAAACCAACAGCTGATACTACAAATGATCTCAGGTATCGGTTAGACCAGGCATGTTTTCGGTAGGTATACCTCCTTCCTTCCTGGCAAAACTCAGTGTAGTGGGTGAGTGATTTGTGTGTGTGTCCAATGTGGTTTGGAGTTACATTAGACACTATTTAAAGTAACACTAGAACTAGTATCTTACTAATAAATGTTACCTGCTAAGTCTGAGCTATTCTGTCATATCTGGCTCTGTATTGTTAGAACTAAAAACAGAACTAGCGCAGAATAAGCACTGGCACAAAGTGGCTGCTTTATATGTCACTGAACAAAGCTTTTCTTGGAAACCCTCAACGCTAACAGCACCAACAAAAGGCATGCTGCTCACAAGGGCCCTGTCCTAATTAACTGACAACACAGCTTGGACATTATTTGCATTTGGAAGAGGCTTGAGTGTATTGTTTCTGCCACTAAAATGAGTGTGTGTGCTTAAGAGTTAGGTGAATCTATACTCATTAACATTTCCATTAATGGTGCTACTTCGCCACTTCACCGGCTGTTTGAGTGTGTTGAGTGGTTGAAGAGCTTTCTTTACAATGGTGATATAATGTGAAAAAACAATAATCTCAAAATCATGCGATAATGGCTGTGGCACTAAGTGTTTCTTGCTTGCCAGCACATTACAGCACCAGGGGACACTTAATTATGACACAGGTAAATGTGTGTCCCCTTCGACCTATTGTTCTTCTTAGCGGAGGCTTAATGCAATCACAGAGCATCAGTAGATTTTAAAATAAATAATGTGAGACTTTAAAGAATGAGTGTAACTTGGAAAAACAAACCTCTCTAAAGAGAATGTTTGCGCTTTAATGTAGCAATGAATAGCTGAAACAAGCAGTCAATTCATTAGTTGATTGACAGAAAATTAAATGGCAACATCTTTGGAAAATAAAAGGCCAAAATGTGCAGGTTCCAGCCCTTAAAATGTGCATAATGTTTATGCTTTGTTGTCTTTTATGATAGTAAATTGAATATCTGTGTTTAGAACTGTTTTAGGACAATAAAAACATTCTCAAGCCATAACTGAGCGTCAAGAACTTGTAATGGCCATTTTTTCAAAAATGTTTGTCTCTTTAAAAGACCAAACAATGAATTCATTAATCGATAAAAGTATTCAGCAGATTATTGATGACATGTACACACGGGTATGTGTAACTGAACACTATTCTGAAAATTGACAGCTGTGCACGATATTATTTTTTAAAACGGAGAGGTTGACACACACACACACACACACACACACACACACACACACACACACAGCTTCCCTAACCCTCATATCGGTGCGGGTAATGTAGCCTTTGCCCTCCACATCGCAGGTCTGGAAGAACTCCTTGGTCTTGTCCAGCAGGGCGATTTGACCCCAGTCTGAGCGCCTCCTCCCTGGGCTCAGGCCGAAGCCGTTCACCCTGCCTTTCTCCTCCATGTCTGCGATTCTTTAAGGAGCAGCACGGTGTGTTTGTTGCATTTACTTTAGTTGCAGTCAGGAGTGGAATCAGACATCAGGCTTCCTCACTTGCCCTGTAGCCTGTGCTCTGGGGCTCTTACAGTCGCCATGACGACAGAGACAGGAAGTAGCATTAGATGATGAGGTCACTGATAACTTTTTTGTGGCTAATGAATACACTCAAAACTGGTTGCAGGTCCTGTGAGACAGAGAGGAAACAGTACAAATACACGTTTTAGCTAAAAGTGACAGACTGAGAAAACTAGTGGGAAAATGCCTGGTTACACAAGGGATCAGAACATTATGGCAACGGTACCACATTTTCCTATACAGTACATCCCTTTCCTAATAAGCAAGGAACAAGTACCTCACAAAGGTATGTAAACACAGTGTAAAGGATTATCTTAATACCCAGCCATACAGAACACATGACAGCATAATGCCTGCAAGACTGCAGGAGCCAAGAGGCAGAGTCACAGCTAAAAATCAAAGCTATTATGAATCGTACAACAGTGGTTTCTTGTTTTTGTCATCACAACTTCATGATGACTCAAACAAGTTTTTAAAGTAGTCTTATTTGCAGTTAAGAGCCAAGGTACAGTTTGTAGAAATATGAAAAGATACGTGATTTTAAAGTCAAGATATGTGAACTAACCTCTAGGAAAAGTATGTTTTGTTAGTAAGATGTTAGCTTTGCAGCAAACAAAGAAAAATATTTAAAGGCTGTAAATTAGACATTGAATACATGACACTCCTTTGGGTATCCTCAAATGACGTTTTGAACACAAATACATGCTCCTCTATGCACAGGCATCAACTGTGTTACTCTTTGCAGTATATTACTGTAAAAAAAAAAGTTAGAATCTTTTAAATATGCAGTATGAAGGACAAGGAAAGCATTGGGTCTTTCTCTACAACAAACCACTTCAAATTCTTTCTGCTCCCAACCTTCCTACTTTAACCAGATACAGGTTTAACATAATTAAAATTAACTAAAAATGACTTTAATGCCTTTCTTTAAATAAACCAGCAACAGTAGGAAAGGTCTCACCTTTTACAAATGACGAGCACAAGAAAGTGAAGCCTTTTTCCGTTCTCAGTATCAACAGACCAGTGACCGTGCTCTGTGTTTCGGAAGTCTTGCCTCACAGATGAATGTTAGAGAAGTCATTCTGCAACCATGTGATGTCATGAGGAAGCGGCCGGAGGCTTTAGCAGCCTGTGTTCACACATTGCTCCCACAATGAGAGAGGGTTGCAGTGTGAACGCTCTTTAAGCGAGCTACATGTTTGCAACATGTTTATGTCGCCTGTATCTATGACGACAGCAGACTCAATACGCGATAATTGAAAAGAGGTTTTCCTTAGGAACAAAAAAGCATTATGTTTTGGCATTAACAAAGTTGAATTAGAAAATTAATGTAATTTTAAGGGTTTAAAATGAGTTGACTACTGACACTACTTTACTGATATTAGAATGCTTGTTTTGTGTCATTTAATTAGCTACAACTGAAAAAGTGTTGGCCATTTGAAATAAACAGCTCTTTACAGGAAGCTAAAACATTTATTATTTCAAAAATATCTTACATGAATATGTTTTCCCATCTCTTCATGTCTTACAATGCCATCTGGTGGTCTGAGATTAAAATGAGCCACAAAATGTGCTATACATCGGAACAGAAAACCTGCGATACAGAAGTAAAGAGACAATCTGGTTTGAGATTACCACTCTACATATATAGCACCACTAAAAAGAGTGTGAAAAGTGAAGATCCAGTCTTTTCTCCATTACAGCTCCAACTTGGGGAGTCATTTCCCAGTTCCTTGGGTGATCTTTTGAAGCAAATACTCCATTTGGAGATTGAGATTAGGCTGTCCTTTCTTGGTCTTCTTGCTCAGCATCTGAAACGTCTCCGCCTTTTTCTGTTTGTACTTCTGAATGGCTTCTTCTCTCTGCTTGTTATTCTTAATGTATTCCTGGGATTTCACAAAAAAAAAAAAAATGCAAACAGAACAAGACAACCGGTCAGTAGAAAGTCAGATTGTAATTTTATGTCACAAAAAAATAAAACTGTGAACTAATTTTGTGCCTTTTTCATGAGTAATAGTTAATAAACATTAAAGATAAACACTTCACCTCTTTCTTCTTTTTCCGTTTTTCTGTGATTGATTCAAATTCCTCTTTTGTCTTCTGGTAGGACGTCTTCTTTAGCATTTTCTTCCTTATACGGTTGCTCATTGGAAGACTGGAAGAGAATATTATGAAGAAGTATTACTCTGCATTTCCCAATCTGCACAAAAACATTAACAGTAGAAGAATAAAACAAATACTGAAAATGCACTCCAGTTTAGACCGTTTACGTTTCCACTTAAAGTGACAGATTTGTGTCTGTAGATTATATATATATATATCACACACACACATACAGACACTTTCTTTCTGGCACCCACAATGCCACAAGTCATGCTTTTTTCAAATTCAAAATGCAAATCAAATCTGCCTTTAATCCTCACTTCCCAGGGTACGAAGATTGAATGTGTTTCTAAGTACATATATCTTGGTATTTTAAGAGATGCATCTCTTTCTTTTAAACTTCCTATTCAGTAGCTAGCAAAAGATTAAAACTTAAACTAGGGTTTTATTTCATTATCAAATCCTGCCTTTCATTCTAATCTAGAAAGAGGTTGGTTGCTAAGACTTTTATGTCTATACATTACATGTCATTGACGCTTTTATCCAAAGCACCTTCCTATATATATATATATATATATATATATTTGAGGTTTCATGCCTCTGGAGCAACTATGGGTTAAGTGTCTTGCTCAGGGACACATTGGTTGATGTATCACAGTGGGAATCAAACCCAGTTTTACGCATACATGCTACGTCTCAAAGTTGACATGCATTGGACACAGTATACCATGGATCTCTGAGGTTCATCAGTGGTTGTAATAATAATAAATATATTACATATATAGTGCTTTATCCTAGATGCTCAAAGCGCTTCAGGGGGAGGACTACTGTCTAATACCACCAATGTGAAAATCCCACCTGGGTGATGCACGGCAGCCTTACAACACCAGACGCTCACCACACATCAGCTTGTAAAGCCCTCACTCACTGAACTGTATGAATGTGTTGGATGGCATTCTATATCAAAACGGAGACTTCAACACTGGCAAGTCTTTACATGCAAAGCTATTTTAAGTCTACTTCCATCCTACCTTCTGAACTACACCAGTGTAAACAGTATCGGGACTTACAATCTCCGTTCCAAGGATCTTTTCTTTCTGTCTGTTCCAAAGGTTAGAACTGAACTGGGAGATAAGGCGTGTAAGTTTACTGCTCCGTCTACATGGAACAAGTTACAGAAATCCATGAGCTGGTCTCATTGGTTGCTTTTAATAGGATGTTGATTGACTTGGACGCTGCCACATCTGGCTGCAGATGCATTGCCTGATTGTGGTTGACTTTGGGGAATTTGCTGTTTCAATTGTTTGTATGTATGGTTGTACTGCTGCCTGTTTTGGCCAGGACACTCTTGAAATTTTTATTTTCAATTAGTCTCTTCCTGGTCAAATAAAAAGGTAAAATTAACGTTAGCTGGCCTCAAGGACAGATGAGGAGCTGGCTACAGAAGTATGTTAAGCTTTATTATTTCACATCTTTAGATTTGTCATTTTCAAACTGCATCATCAGACAAAACCAACGCTGTCTCCATTGACATCCCTTGAGACAATTTATCAGATTTACCTTGCTCCCTCTGGAGCCACGGAACTGTATACAACTTATTCACACAATGCAGTAGTACTAAAGCAGACTTTGATGTGTGCAGTTCCCCTTTAAATCATAAATTTTAAAAGGCCCACACATTCAAATATGTTCAAACCAGGTTCCACAAATCATCTTCCATGAGCAATACTTAAGCTAATGAGCACTTCCTCACCTTCAATGTAGTTTTAGGTAGTAATGAAACTTCTTTATTTCTTCATACAATCATAACGGGCACTTAAAGTCACTTTTGTTTTAGATCTGCGAATCCAGAATGTTTTCTCACCTGTCTTTCTTTAAGGCTGCTGTTGGTTCAGGGTCCCCAGTGACATAATCAGTCTGCTCAGATCCACCAGTAGCTTCTGCATCAGCATCAGCTTCAGCTTCATCATCATTGTCATCTATTTCTTCTCCTTTCTCCTGCCCTTTCATTCTCAGCTTACTCCTGTTCAATCGATTGGTCCAAGCCTCGTTCTTCAGTTTCTCTGCCTCGGCCACGTATAGATGCCTGAGGTGTTCTGGGTACTCGTCCTTGTACAGCGCTTTGGACTCCTGGTTCTTTTTCTTCTCCTTCCGCAGCAGTTTGTTGTACTCATGTTGGACTTTTTGCTTCCTCTTTAAAGCAAACCCCTGACCTGAGGACATAAGACAAAGGCATTCCATGCTATATTAAGTTGACAATTTCTTTAAATGAAGGGATGCTTGATGGACATGTGTTTCTGCCGAATTTATTAGAAGACTAGAGATATTGAGCAAAACCCCTAAAAGATTTAAGCTAGGATCACATTTTGTCACGTGGAAATGCCTGTTTAAATTGAGAGATTTCCGAGTTCGGCATCATGTTTGAAAAAGATATAGATGTGTAATGTTAGATAGGCTGTGGCCCATTGTTGACTGTAGTTTTCTTTAAATGCAGCTGGATGATTGAACCAAACTCAATGACCTAACGTTAAGTACTGTTAAAAAAAAACTTACCTTCCTTAACACTTCCTTCGTATACTTTGTGTTCGGGGACCCATTTCCTTTTTTTCTTGACACCCTGTGCGTTATTTTTTGACTTCTTCCAGTTGCTATCTTTCGCGGTGAACTTCTTATTCTTCATTTTTTGATCTATCGGTGCCATTTCAGTTAAATATTGCCAGGAAAAGTGAAATGTTTACAACTCTCACGCGTGGTTCTGGGCAGGCTGTTTAGGATGCATGCCATTTCCTGACAGACGCGGTGTGATGACGCGTGGACTACAAAGCAGACATGAAAATCGATAACGGAGCAGGACATTTTTAAAGTCATGTCGTCGCGAATTAATACACACATCAACCGGTGTCTTAATAACTGGACGAACTGCTTGAATTAATAACTTTTATTTAATTTAACTTTTTTTTAATCAGGTTAATAATCAGATAAGAAAATATAGTTATAACGTAAATATTTATAACGGGCTGCTAGGTTTGTCTAAAAGTCCGCATTTTGGCACACTCTAAATGCCTCCCCTTGTATGTGTGCTAATGTATATTTTATATTTTTTTTAAAATACATTACTGTAAAATCAACGAACAGTATTTTTCAACTGCTTATGTCTAGATGTACATGAGCAGTGGAGGACTTCTTACAAGCTTCACTCGGGCCTTCTTTGGAGAGCTGTGTAAGATGTTATCCAACTCATACAGCCTCACAGAAATTCAACGTCGAATAGATGAAGTTAAGCTGTTTCTGTCTGTAACTCTGAGCATCGCCAATGCTCACACTGTGGA
Organism: Percina caprodes; assembly: GCA_013375575.1. Classification (NCBI taxonomy): domain Eukaryota; kingdom Metazoa; phylum Chordata; class Actinopteri; order Perciformes; family Percidae; genus Percina; species Percina caprodes. The sequence continues at coordinate 1,362,098 of JABXJD010000007.1, read as the reverse complement.
GTTTTACACCCAGGACGTGTGGAACCGCTTCATGGCCGCGCCACCTCAGGAGGTCCTGTCAACACTCGGCTCGGCTACTGACCAGCAGAGGGAGCCAGGACACAAAGCAAAAGGTAAAAACCTTTCTTCAGTCGCCTTTAAATGAAATAAAAAAAAAAAAAAAATTATAAATGGCATACTATTGGGGGGTTCTTGTCAGTCTGTTGTTTTAACTTTCTGTTGTATCTTCTAAGTAAGAACTGGATGTACACAACATCCAAATACGTTTACAAGTGTAATACAAACGGACAGGCATTACATCTTTACAAGTTACTTACCTAGCTAGGTTGCATACACATTTCTCTCGTTAGCCACAACTTCCGGTCTCACTTAGCTAGCCTCGTCATACTCAATGTAGTAGCGCCTCCTTCTGGAACATTCCTTATTAGCAGCTAGCTAACTTCAGAAACAGTATAAGGAAATTAACTATTATTCTTCAAAGGAAAGTAAATGATATTGCTATCTTACAGATAAGCATTATTGTAACTTAAAATTACAGTTACAGTTAAGATATTACACTTTTAATTATATAAATACAAAAGGTGTTGAACCAACGACTTTAGTTTATTTTATTAATTGTCACCAAATGATTTACTGATGCTATAGATGAGTTAGAAACCATCAGTTAGAACAACTTATGGTTGCCAAAAAATTATTACTGCATTATTACCAAGTGAATTTGTTTTTTAAAAACCTGTAAGCCAAAAAAGTTGTTAGTGACATATTTTTCATATTGCTTAAAGCTGCTCTTACACACGTATTTCATTATTTTTTGTTAATGTCTGAAGTCCTACCATGGAAAAAAAAATGCCTTGGTTACCTTGTTTCAAGCCATTCTAGTGTGGTATGGAAAGCCTGCAGGAAGACTCCATTCGTGCCAGTTCTCATTAATATTCAACAAGCTAAGCTGCTTGACTCTGATTGGCTAACAGCTAGCCAATGAGAGACTGGCTATCAACATCCTTTACCCAGCGCAACTGAGCGAGCTCATGAATAGTAATGAGCTCAGGCAACATGACATCAGACTGACCAGCTTTTGTAATTGGCCTTCTTTTCAGTGTTTAGAGCTGACAGAGGAGATAACAGTTAATTTTCACACTCACAACATAACACATATGGACCTAACATTTCAAAAATTCCAAGTAAAAACGGTTTTGTGTGGCAAGGCACCTTTTAAAAAAAGGGTCTGATTTTAAAGTATCACCCAAATTACAAAAAAGTTAAATTAAATTTCTCATACATAATAACTTTTGGGGTGGCAGTAGCTCAGTCCGTAAGGACTTGGGTTGGGAACCGGAGGATCGTTGGTTCAAGTCCCCATACAGACCAGAAAGTACGGAGTGTGGATTGGTAGCTGGAGAGATGCCACTTCACCTCCTGGGCACTGCCAGGTGCCCTTGAGCAAGGCACCGTACCCCCCCCCCCAACTGCTCAGGCCCCTGGTCCAGTTGGCAGCCCACTCACTCTGACATCTCTCCATTTGTGCATAAATAGGTCCTGAGCATGTGTGTGTATTTCAGGCTTGTGTGTAGTAATTACTAGTAATTTTTTTTAATTAAATTTACTTTATATAAGTTGCCCTGTTTTTGAGAACCTCAAGCAAACAGATTTCATGGGGATTATTTTAACAGAAACTAGTTTCAATGAAAACTGTTCACAGTGAGCTGTGGCTTATCCATCATGCTGTTAAATGTTTGAAATGTCATTTTTTCAATTCTGAAAGAGCAACAAACATAATTGCATTCCCCTCCTTTTTATTGGGGTGGTACAATTAAAATTTAAGCGAGACAATACATTTGTTTTGTCATTTAGGTGAACTCACCCCTTATGGGATTTCATTCCTACCACGAACATGCTGCTAAATTTGAATTAGTGTGCATAGTATCTACCATACACGCAGAACGGAATACAAATTTCCACCAAGAAGAAAAAATTATTTACTTGAAAATCCAAACACAACTTTACCCATGTTTCTGTGTCTGTATCTCCATAAACAGAGAAACCGAGGACCACATTCGGGTTTTGCAATGATACAAACCGGCTGGTTGATGTCTGTGAACTGTTGCAGGCGGCCAAAGCCCACTCTCTCCCTGGCCTTGGAGTCTGTATGAGCAGGGATGAGCTACTGCAGGCCCTCAGAGAGAACAGGTCGAAGTCTGGAGCTCGACCTGCAGAGATAGGTAGGGGAGAACGGACTGTCTGGTTTCATGCTGAGGGAAGGAATCCAGTAAAGAATTCTTCATGGTTGTCCAGTTGTCATGGAATTGATTTGAGGTCTTTGCAAAGGGGCATTGCTGGCAAAATTGACATTCTTTATAAAAAAAAAAATGTGTCTAACCCAGGTGCTGAGCTGGAGACAGATGAATTTATGAACTCTAAGAAATCTCATGAGGTCCAGTCCATGTCTGAGGTGGTGGCCTGTCTAGCCCAGCGCTGTAGAGTCAAACAGGTAGAGTAACATTTTTTAAGTTTAAACCTCAAAGGCTCTGTTTAGGGGAGACCTGAACCTTTGGACCCCAAACAAAAGGAAGTTTATCTTAGTAAACAGATTTAGGATTTGATTTTTTTCCTTCCGTTTTTTTGTCTCCCACCCAGGTGATAGATGTAGGCTCAGGGAAGGGCTACCTGAGCTCCTTCTTGTCTCTGCAGTACGGCCTCCAGGTCTATGGCATCGACTCCTCCAGCACCAACACCCACGGAGCCCACGAGAGGAACAGGAAGCTAAAGAAGTTCTCCAGGGCGTACCAGAAACACAACAAGGCAGTTAGGGGACAAGGAGAGCCTTCCACTTATTCACCTCAGGAAGAGTTAGTAGAAATAAAGCCTGGAATGGATGGAGACAATGATGTTTTACATGACAACGGGGCAGGAATTGTGGCACAGAAGGAGGAGAAGGTGGTAATCAGCTTCTCAGATGTCAACCCCGCAGTGGAAAGGCATTCAGAGCCCAACCCCGAAACAGACGAGCTCTTCCTTAGCGCCCTGTCAGTTGATGTGCTACAGCCCACGTCCCCCAGAGTTCCCCCCAGACAACTGAGTGCTGAGGAGAGGGAGAGGAGGAAAACAGAGAACCTGGAGAGGAAAGCTCAGAACAGAGCCGCCAGTGTCATGTTTTCACCCCTCACTTCTTACATTACTGCGGAAACAGAGCTCAGAGAGCTCATCAACGAGCTGGAGGTGAGCGAATCCAAAGTAAAAAAGAAGTAAAGATTGAAAATAGATTTACTGCATGTTTGGGCAGCGGTGGGGTGCAGATAGGAGGCCAGCCACACAGTATACAGTATAGTAGCAAAGCAGGATTCCCACAGCAGCTCCTGAAATTACAAGTCTGCCACAACAGCTGGAGATTACATTACTGAAGCAAGTGTGGGACCTTATCGCCATGCCAAATCTGCAGCACGTCATCATCAATAAATTTTACCATCGATCTCCCCGCCCCACCTCTTCCACTGTTCTCTCCTTTCTCCACATGCTTTCGCCGCATTCCAGGATGCGGTCATGGTCGGCCTGCACACGTGTGGCGACTTGGCTCCCAGCACCCTGAGGATGTTTGTGGCCAAGCCAGAGCTGGCTTCAGTCTGCAGTGTGGGCTGCTGCTATCACCTGCTGTCTGAGGAGTTTGACCCTGCAGGACAGGGTAACCACACACACACACACACACACACACACACACACACACACACACACACACACACACTGGCAGCAACATACTCAGATAAAGATAACAGCCAGGGACATGTTAGTGTGTTTGTGTCTGTTACTCTGTGTGTTAAAAAGCTGCGACAGTGTTTACACACACACTCCACCCGCTTTTTCCAGAACATATGGTTTCCGTTGAACACAGAGCTCACATTTTCCTCTCTATTTCTATGTCTCTCTCCCTCTTTTCTCGCTCACACACGTCCCATAATCCCACCTCAGTCACCTGCAGCGCTCACTTCATCACTCTGATGCAATCTGAAGTGAAATATCCTCATCCCACACAAAGCCACATAAACACTTTATAGTCATATTTTATAGTAAACAAGTCAAATGTTCCACTGAGAGTCTGGAGACTCAGCCAAGTTACCCTTCTGGAGATTGAGTTGAACACAGAAACTCGCTGTTGAGTCTTTAGAGTGGATTTATGGATTTAGGATGGCTGTTTAAGGCTGCTGAAAATGAGATTCTTTTGACCTTTGGGATTGATTTAGCAACTAGCGTGTGATATTTACTCTTGGCTTAGGAGGACTTTGCTGTTATTTAGTTAGCCTAGACTTCCACACTGAGGATATTGTACTGCAGCCTATACTGCCGCCTCACCTAAGGTTGATTCAGGTGCCAAAATGCAGGAAACTGGATATCAGGACTGATATCATGCTCATTTCATGCTCCTTTGGCTGCTCAGTTTACGAGGTATGAAATCTTCTAAATGTGTCCTCATGCTGTGACTGTAGCCTCTGCATATCTATAAGAAAGAGCCCTTGCTACAGTTGATACAGTATCGCGTCATCTCTTGTTAACAGCGTGACCTTTGACCCTCGCGTCACTGGGCCGATGGAGCTAGAGCCAAATGGGAGCGGAAAATGATATCACGACAGCTGATTGAAAACACTCCTTTCCATGCTTGTTTCTTGAACTCCAGCTTGATCTTTTAAAGAAGTGACAAAGCCTCACACACACACACACACACACACACACACACACACACACATACACACGCTTTCTCTCCCCTGTTGGCCTAACAGTGCAGTCTTGGATGCAGGCCAGCTCCTGTGGTAGCCTGCCTCACCCTAGAAAAGAGCTAAAGAGCTGAAAAGCTTGATTATACAATGCTACATTTATGTGATCTGCTCATTTGGGGAGTGATTCCTTAAATGCGTCATCCATGTTTAGTACTTTATGTGGTATCGAGAGTCCAATCTCATGCTGTTTACTCACAACAAGATGAGTTTAGGCGTCTTAAGTTCTGGAGCCAGCGTGTCTCTTCATAAATTATTTGCAAGAGTACGATCAGAAATATTTGTCTTTCTGGAGTGCATGTACTTGGCCAACGTGAGGCATTGCTACTACAAACAGATCTGTGCAAGAACTGTAATCTTCACTTCAGGCGGAGGGAAGGTTTGTACACTCCAATTGCATCGAAGGGCCAGAAGGGAAGCTAACCCGATTTTCAACATGTTAGCGTGTCCAGAGCAGTTTGCAAGAGCCCGGCCCGGCCGCAGCTGCACGTGTCATTACTGTTTCTTTTGAAAGTATCCCTCTGGATTCACTGCGCCTTGGCCTCAGTCACTGACCCTTTTAGAAATGACATGAAAAGGATGGCATGCTGTCAAGTAGTCACACTCTGTGCCCTCCCACTGGGAATCTGTCTGTGTGTGTGTGTGTGTGTGTGTGTGTGTGTGTGTGTGTGTGTGTGTGTGTGTGTGTGTGTGTGTGTGTGTGTGTGTGTGTGTGTGTGTGTGTGTGTGTGTGTGTGTGTGTGTGTGTGTGTGTGTGTGTGTGTGTGTGTGTGTGTGTGTGTGTGTGTGTGCGTGCTAAGCTCTGCTATGGTCAGATATGTCTGGTTGCTCCTCTCACGACAGCAATCAGAGGTCTTTTTAAGGCGAAATATTTAAGAGCAATGAGTTTTATCTTAAATCTTCTATTCCAAGAAACAAAGACAGACACACTGAAAAGAAGAGGATGAAAGTCTTTGTAAATTAAAAAGTCTCCTTGGCAATTGTTTTTGTTGAAATTCATACCCACGGATTGCAGTTGTTTAAAAAGAAAAAACTCCCCCATGAATCAACCGAACTGATACATCCGTTTACTCCTATTATCTCTGTGTATTCCCTCGCAGAGTGTTTGCCTGGTGTGTGTGGGTTCCCTCTGAGTCAGTACCTTCGCGACCGGTCCTGGTTCTGTGGCAGAAATGCCAGGATGTCGGCATGTTTGGTGAGTTTGGACGACAGCACAAAATAAATGTGCACAACAGCATCTTTCCTACAAATACATATGATCTTCAGACAGTAAACAGTCTTTTTTAAGCAGGGCATGTGGATGAAGTAGGTTTTTAATGAGTGGTTTTTAAGCTTTATGATTACAGCTACATTTCCGTTTTTCCCCAAAAATATTTTGTCTTAACGATTTACCATTTTTCAAAAACACAGGCACTCGAGAGAGTTTCACTCGGTCAAGGGGTAAGTCAGACATGCATCGTAAGTGTAATCAATATATAAATGAATCGACACCATTGCACAAGAATGGGACTCCACTGTCTTTCTCTAAACTGTCATTATGTCACACCCATCCAAACAAATCTCTCAAATTATTGCAAACATTAAATATGGGTGTTCACGATCACTCAAGACTGTGTTATCTTCAACAATCAGCCCATTAAGTCTGCTATTGTTTTAAGTCTGTGATTGACTACAGTGTATTTATTTAAAAATGTAGAGCTCGGAGCTCCGGCGCAAAGCCTGATACACGATACCACCAGCCATTAATATGGAATGTTTATAAATATTAATGCAATCACGGTAAGATTGATCACTTGTCTGAACTGGGGTCCTGAATCCAAAAACAGACTTGATTGCTGGGTAGTCTTGCATCAGCCTCGGAAAAGTGTTAGAAATCACAAGGGAATAACAAACTTTTGATGTGAAAAAATACAGTACACATGTTTTTCTGCAGATTCAAATGGAGTCTCTGTTTTACCGAGCGGTGCTCCATGTTATTCTGAGGGATCACTACAGCTCCTTTAAAAGGTAACGGCAAGTACATCTGGTACCACTTTAATATGAGAAATTACAGCAAGTGTACAAAGCACTTACACATCACACAATATTTTCTAGGTATTTTTTCACAGTATCCACATACAGTAACACATGTGAGGTAGAGCTTCGCATTTCAGTAGCTGTCTAAAGGATAAAAGAAAAACTGTTCTTTTCTTTTCTCTGAACCAGAAAAGAAAAGTTTTTGTTTCTGGTTAATTTACAAATGAACCAAGAATTGCAAACAAAAGTCACATGTACTCAATGTACTTGTAGCTTATGGATGCGACCACAGTTTTGATGTCATTACTTGGGATTCCTCATGGGGGAGACAGAAACTACGCACTATAGCTTTAAAGCAAAAATGACAAACATTTGCTGAGTTCCAGCTTCCTAAATGTATTTGTGTATCTGGGTCTTGGACTTTATGATGGACAAATCAAGTCATTGGTAGATGTCATCTTTAGGAAATTGTGTGGTGCATGTTTCACTTTTTTCTTATATTTTTCAATGAAAAAGCGAGGGTTGCCATTGCATGCAGAGAAGTGAAAAAGAAGTCATGACATATAGTATCATAAAGGCAGAATAGGTTGCCATTTGGCCTTGGTGCAGTTTGCTATGCTTTACTTTTTAAACATGAGTAAGAGCTGGCTGTCAGAAGTCAAAATCTGCTGGTTTACACCCATAAAACCTGAAGTTCTGGGGTCATTGCTGTTGTTATTTTGCATTCCTAAATGCTGACACTTTTCATGCATTTTGGTCCAGATCTTAAGTGGATTGCCGTCATTACTCTCCTTTTAACTAGATAAACAGAGCTATTAGGTACTGCACATTTCAATTAGCCCTTATCAAACAAACCCAAGCATTGACCTGGCCCCCTCCTGCACTGTGGCCTTCAGTTTATAACCAACATCAGATCAGGATTGAATATCCATTACTTTTCTACAAGCAGTGCCTATTCATCACCATTTAGTTGTTTTAGAAGTGTTTAACAGTTGGATTCTGGTTATAGTGTCATTTATACAAAAGAAAACAGATGAGGGTAAAGTAGGGAATGTTATTTATTGTGGTGGGAAAAAATGAGATGTTCAGGGACTGAGAAGTGGTTTACATTTATGTGTGTGTGTGTGTGTGTGTGTGTGTGTGTGTGTGTGTGTGTGTGTGTGTGTGTGTGTGTGTGTGTGTGTGTGTGTGTGTGTGTGTGTGTGTGTGTGTGTGTGTGTGTGTGTGTGTGTGTGTGTGTTGCTCTGCAGTGAAAAGCGAGTTGGGAATGTCTACTCCAAGGCTAAATCATTTGTGGACTACGTTCGCCGAGCTCTAGGCAGACTGGAACTGGACGAATCAAAGGTCAGGACCAGAATATTACTATTATCATCTTACAAACAAGACCTTCCAGAAACACACACTGTGGGAAGCAGTCTCAATTTTGGATTGTGAATTAGGGGGAAACATGCTTCTTTGTTGGTGTTTGTTTAGAAAAGGCACCAATTTATGTCAGGTTAATGAACTAAACAGGTGCTTGAGAAACTGGCTGTCTTGGTTTAGGATGTTGCCATGCAACCATCTGGTTGCCCTGGGTATCCATGGGAAAAAGGATAATGTATTTCTGTCTGTATGTCAAAAGACATAAACCCTCCTTTTCTTTTGCTTATCCTACTCTGTACATTCTCTGTCCATCCCTCACTCGTATTTCCTTTTTTATATTCTGACTCACATGCACCTTTCTCTCTCATCAGCTTTCTGACAGTGAAATCCAGGATTACCACGACACATACGCGCCGCGAAGGGGCGAGATGCATGCCTTTAATATGGTAGGTCCTTGATAACATTTTAACAGAACTGGTAAGCAGGAAAATCCTTTTCATTCATGTAAAATGAGATGTACAGTATAATGCCAATAAATTGCAGACCATTAAGTGAGATCATGTAGTCTGCTGGGAAGTAATACTGTTGTACAGAACGGGAAGAAAACCAGCCTCTGGTTAGAGCGGAGGCCACTAATTGTGTTGTCAACCAACATACGATTTTCTTTTCTGACATAAAGCAGTAAAATGTTTTTTGGGGATCGCCCACAAGCTACTGGGTAGACACTAGTCATGGTGGGTTTTAGTATTTGGGAGCAGCCGGAAAAAGGACAACTTACAAGCAATTGTGTACCACATACAGTATATAAAAGTCCCTGTGAAATAAACAAAAATATAATTTAGGTAATGTTAAATCGTCTCTCACCATTATCTTTGTGTAGTTGAAGGTGACCCTGGCTCCCTGTATTGAAGGTCTGATTCTTCTTGATCGCCTCTGCTACCTGAAAGAACAGGTAAACTTATTTCAGCCGGGACACTCTGTCATTCATTGCAAAAATATTTATGAATTCATCTTGGAGGAGTGGCTCATAATAAACCCCCGTTGGCAAAATCTGGAATACTCAAAAGTCAGATAAACATGAATTTGTACTGAATAGACACAAAGTCACAAAGAGACGGGAGGTTAATTTAAGGTAAGGTAAAGGTACTTTGTTGTCTCATACACATACATGCAGTAAAATTCATTCTCTGCTTTTAACCAATACCTCAAGGGAGCAGTGGGCAGCCGTATACAGCGCCCAGGGACCAACTCCAGATCTGAGCCAGTGCCTTCAAGGGCACTGGCTGGAGAACCTAGTACGTGTTGTTGATAGTAAAACGAGTAATTTTGCACGGGTTGTAAGCAGCAGTGCAGCAGTAAAGGTGTACGTAGAAAAAAAGAGCACCTAACTAAGAAGTCTCAAAGCCACTCAAACTACAAAGTAAAAAACAAAAAATTTACTATCATTGAAACAAGTGCAATCATAACTCAGTGATATTCCCCAGCATGCTACTTTTTCAGCTGGACTCATCTTTATAATTTGCTTGTACAGCTCATTGATTGGGATTTGAAATGTGCTTCCCAGATGATGAAAGCGAAGACGCCAAAATGTCAGCTGATATCTTAAAACCTCTTTTACTGTTTCTTTGTTTTTGATTCAGCCCACTGATAAAAATATAGGTGTTGGCTAAATTAAAGCCTGATTGCAATTTAACGTCTCATGCTTCTGCAGCCAAACACAACATGCTAATCTTTAGCCATTGAGTCATTGTGATGAGATATGTACAAGCCGAAGGCTTTGAAGTTGTGATTACATGCGTGGCTGTGTGTCAGATGGACTTCCTTAACAGGGTCGGGTAATCAAACTATATAACGTCAGGAGAGTCAGGTCTCCCCGGAGGAGGAGCAGAGGAGAAAAAAGAAGAGGTGATGGATGGATGTGAATATGATCCATGTGATGATAAGTGTGCTGAAGCATGCTCAGGCTTAGAGAAAGATATAAACACACAAAGGTTAGGTTGTTTAAATTCTGAGCAAGAGCTGTGATTATTCTCCAAAACATTCTGTAGATTTTTATTTTTGTTTCCAGAAAGTCTGCAGGCCCTTGCTCCAGTGTTGATGGTCACCCAATGATGTTCTTATTAAGCAATGTATACACTGCGATTTGATGTATGCTGAAAGGTCAAAGGACCAAAAAGTGTATGGTAAAATCGGTGGTTGTGTGCGTTTGCTACAAATTCATTGAAAATAGTGTTGTGTATGCTGTTTTCAGCGATGGATGTTGTTCCACCACTGTGGTCCAGACTGAAATATCTCAACAACTATTGGAAGGGTCGCCATTTTACAGACATTCATGGTTTCCATAGGATGAATCCTAACAAATTTGGAGATCCCTTTTTTCCATATAGCGCCATCATCAGGGCAAAAATTTTGTTTTTCCGATATTTTGGTTCATTACCAAATACCTGCAAAACGAATGACATTCAATCATCCATCATCGCTAATCATCTGCATGTTGGACTCGTCATTGTGAGCACTTTAGCATGCTGACGCATTCTTACAGAAGTGACAACAAACTAGTGCCAAAGTGGCTGCAAAGCCTCCCTCACTGGCAGCAAGATATAAATACAATTCAATATTAGCACTAATTTCGATTAGATACAGCTAATTTACAAGCAACTTGTACTGTTACAAGTGTTCCTGACCAAGTCGCTGAGGCCCAAGTTGCTCCCGGATGCTGTAAATATAGCTGTCCACTGCTCGTAATACTTAGGATTGGTTAAATGCAATAATTGAATTTCACTACATAGTATTGTCAAATTGAATGTGACGAATTAAGAATAAAGTTTTGTTTGTATCTGGTTCCACTTGTTAAGGAACGCCTCCTAATACCTAATACAACAAAATTGGCGTCTAACCTATTTAAACTGCCCGTCTAGACGCTAGAATGGAATAATGCATGAACATCCCCAAGCATAATGGGAGGTTTTCCTATTCTCGCCATTCTACCGACACAGTAGGGATTCAGCAAATTAACAGCCCTACAAAGTGTGTTTGAGACTATAGGTTGCTTTTCTACTCCAAAATGACCTTTTACTAAACAGCTAGCATCACGGAAGACAAACTTGTTCGACACATGAACAGGAGTCCACCTGACACAATATTTGTACAGATGTTTATTCTCATGGGATTCAATAGAGACATTTTTAATAGTGAGAATATCATACGGCATGCCAATGGGTCACAAAGCCAAACTGGGAGAAGAATACCGATTTTTATGTCCATGTGTTTTTCATTCAGTTCTGTTGTGTGTTATTGTTTTTTTGGGTGTGTGTCTTTGTGTCTTGCAGGAGGATGTATCATTCTCTGCACTGGTGCAACTCTTTGATCCCCTGCTGTCACCGAGATGTTACGCTATCATTGGACTGAAGAGTTATGGAGACAGAGTTTAATGTTGATGAACATATGTATTTATACATATGCACATGATTATAATACGCTGCTTGAGAGGTCATGATTATACATGATTATATCAGCAATCATACTTGAGTGATTGTAAATGTATGTGTTCTCTCGTGCTTGTTTTGATTATACTGTATGTATGATTAAATCTAAATTTTTGGATTTATTCTTACAGTCTCTGTATCACTTTCAGCAACATCTTGTTTTGTTTTATATACTTTACTTTTTGTGATGAAAAATAAATCTTCTGTATTTTTAGCATTCCGTCCTTGACTGTGTGCTCCTCATGAAAACATATGCTCAAAACACCTGGAAAAACTGTCATTCCTGTTTGATTGGATTGTATCCATCTCAGGCTTGTGTCTTTACAGTATGTTTCGTGACTCTTGAGAAAACACTTGTTTTTAAGGACCGTTCAGGGAACCAGGGGCATTGTGGGATTTAGGAGGCTCTGTTGACAGGTCTGGAAACCCCATTTCTAGGCTCTCAAACCAGAGGTAGTAGGGGAAAAGATCGACCTGGCAAGAGTCATCCTTGACCCTGCTTTACTTCTGTTTTGCTTTGTGCTTGGTCATTTAATAAATCACGGTTGTCTTACATGTTTGATAACAAATGTTATAGTCTTGAGTACACACAAGAATTATGGTAGTGATTTACACCAAAGCTAATAGAAGGCAGACACAAGAGGTAAAGAGGGAAATGGAGCATTTAGGGTAGGACCAAAAACATTTTACAAAAAAAATTATTTTGCAGTGGGATATTGACTTATTTTTAAACTCAATGTACAAGTTAAAATATATACTATTTGAAATGCTACATGTGACAGTTTCTTATAATGCCCTTACCGACAGTGATAATGATAAAAAGGAACTGGAAATTCACTCAGTTACTCTTCTGCTATTGTCTTTAACACTACAAGGAGATGCCCTAGGTCAGTGATTCCCAACCAGGGGTGCTTCTGCAGTAGTCAAGGTAGTTTAGATACATAAAAAAAAAATATATAAATTATGATTTGATTGAGAAAATATAGCCGCTGTGGTGAAAAGTACATGAAATAGCAATTAGAAGTCACTTGGCTCAAAGCAGCCAAATGGACAAATTGGATAATCCATCTGTAGCCAAACGCAATGGATAAGGAGTTAAAATAGTTAGCTAAAATAAATGGATAAATGGTTGACATAGTTAGCTAAGAGTAATTGATAAATGGTTGAAAGGTCCAGCTTCTGCCACTCCAAGCGGTAGCATGAATGCAGACTTGACCAAACTAAAACACTGACATTTCATTATATAAAACAATCTAACAACATTTACTTTTATGTCATTTCTAGTTAAATACATTTTTTTAAATAAATTCAAATGTGTCAATGAAGGGTTAGGCCCTACTTGAGTTCATCTGACAGGGCTTTAAGTAGGTCTGTCTGACAAAAAAAGAACATACCCTGTTCCCAGTTTGTTGCTCAGTACCCAGCAATGAGTCAGTAATGGTCATGGCAGCTGTGCACGTGAACAGTGTCTCTGCAGGAACATCCATTTTTCAAAAGTATGGAGACTCTCTTCAACAAAATTAGCTTGACACAATAGGAATTCAATCAGGAGAGAAAAATGTATAGTACAGATATATTGTACAGATCAAATAAAATGTACATGGTCTTTGGCAATTAGACTCCATCGCTATACGAATCTTTCGTATATCTATATGGGTTAAAGAACCATCAGACCCTCCCGATGGAATCTAGACATCGGTGGTGGCGAAGAAGGAGCCCGAAGACCAGAGCAAAGGAAGCTCCGGACCAATCAGCTGGAGAAGATGGAGGGTTGCACTCTTGCCTGCAATGACAGCTGAATGGCAGAGGGAGAACAGATTTAAAACAGGGTTGTGACTCTGTGATTAGCCCTTGCCATTTGTGTAACGATTCTGATTGGTTTAGCAGGAAGGTGAACGCCTCCAACAGCTGATTCAAGTTGGGTAGAGCAATGATTAAGAGTGAGGTCTTCCTAAAAGAATTTACGCTAACGCACTTTTCCACTGTGCAGTACTTGTATAAAGCACTTCCTCCTATCACATCTTCCACTATACTGCTTCTATTATTTATTTTTATACTATCTGCACTAGCTTGCACATCTGTAGGCCATCCATAGCTCTTTCAGCATTGTCGTGGTGAAACTGTGTACCAGAGCTTTATTTTTATCTCAGTAAAGACAGACGGAGGGGCTCTCCTCTGCGTCTGGACTATGTATGGGTCCGGCACTGTGTTTCACACTGACAGCCGGCTCTAGTGGCCAAAACGGGACTGACTTTGAATGCAAGCAATTCAAGATGTGAACTGGGCTTGTTTTGGGATACAAATGTTGCTGGGTTTTGTTGTGGCCCGAGTGAGTCACGTCCTGTCGTCTGTCTCGTCCTTGATGCTTGCATGCATGCTTGCACACATATATGTATATATAAACACACCCTGGCACAGTCCTCTTTCATGTGCCCACATTGAAGACAAGAAAAATGACACAATGAAAGCCCTGCTTCCAATGCACAAAAACAAAAATCATGCAAACTTGTGGTGATAAAAATCCGTAAAAGCTATCCAGGCGTTGCAGTGGGAAAACTACAATTTCCTGACTTTGCACTTAAGGCAGGAAAACGGGTTACAGGACGTGATGAAGGACTGGAGACAGAAATAGGTTGCATGGGGAATCATACAAGGCAATCCCACCTCAGATGACTTTTCATGACAAGGTAGGAATGGGAAGTGAGGGGAGTGCGTCAAACACTTTGGCTCGATGCTGTGATCTCTGTTTCTCACGGTGGTGTTTGGATATGAATCAAGTTCCTGCTACCCTCCTTGATTTGAAAAATGAACTGCATTTGCAGTTTGTATACCTTTAAACATCATCCAATCATGTTTACACATGTAGTTCCCCTTCGAGGAACTCGAACTGCGTCGGTTACGACACTATGGGAATCGCCTTCAGGCATGACAGGGCTGAATGTGAATGAAAACTACTCCAATCCTATTGGTCCTAGTGAGAACGGTAGCATGTGACGGCATAACCGTAGGGACATATAAGCACACCGGCACATAGCTCATTAGCTTTTTTCTATTCAGCAGGCACGTTGGTTGATGTTGAGTGGCGAGCTACTGTGTTACTCGCCTGGAAATATGTCCGAGCGTTTGTACCGGTTCCGACGATGTGTGTCTCCCTGCCCTCGTTTCATCACGGTAGGTGACTCGCATGAACTGTGTGTCGCTTGTTTGGGCCTGTCGCACGCCACAGCGGCTCTCGAGGGGGCTGTGTGTGACCATTGCGAGGCCCTGCCTATGCGGGTGCTGCGGTCCCGCGTAGCCCTTTTTTCCGCGGACGGCCAGGTCCGCTCTCCCCGTGGCTCGGGCCCCGCGGTCGCTGAGGCGGCCCGGCGGGTCCGGTCGTGGGGTTCGCAGCAGGATCTGCTGGAGGGTTCCGAGACGGCTGTGGCCCTTTCTCGTCCTTCTTCTGCCGATTCCGACTCCCCTGGTCCTCGTTTCTCGGCTTCTGCCCGGGGACGTAGGCTGGTGAGGCGGCCGCACTCGGGCTCTGTGGAGCTGCATGTGCGTCGTGGAGGAGGGTGAGGACTTCCGGGTGTCGCGCCGACGTCATCTGAAGTGCGCCGCGCCGGACTGTGTTGGACTGTTGGATGGCGCGGTCTGTGGCAAAACCCGGACTGGATTGGCCACAGGCTGTCAGGGAGCTTGATCGCTTCCTTCCGCTCCATGCCCCCGCTCCATGCCGTTTTTCCGGTTTTGCACAGTTAGCTGTGCAAATTGTGGAGAAACCTTACTCTGCCCGGCTTTCTCCTCCCCAGCGGCTGGAGTTTTGGCAATGTGGCGGGGATTAAGGACTGCGGCTACGAGACGATACCGCGGGTTGACGACGCTCTGGCGTGTTACTTCTCACCCCTGCTGACGTCGTCTTTTGGCCAGCCGGCGCTGCCGATGTGACCATGTCGGGTGTCTTCCTCATTGGTGGGGAAGGCGTGTATGGCGGCGGGCCGGGCTGGAGTGAGCCTGCACACCGTGGCGGTTTTGCAGGCCTGCTAGGCGGACCTGCTGCTGGAGATGGACCGGAGGGTGCCGAGGCGCTCCGGACGCGTGTTGCGCTGAACTCTGTCGTTGACAAGTTTCGCCGTGTCCGCTCCCAGGAGGGGGCGTTCCGGCAGTTTCTCCTTCGCCGGACTTGGTCCCGCTCTGCTGGGACGGCTGGACCTTCTCGGCCCTCTACCAGCTCCCACCGACAGCGCTAGTGACGCTGTCTGGCTTCTCGCGGACCCCCTCGAGCGGCTTGGGACGCGGGGCAACGCTCCCACGCACCTCCCCGGCAGTTTGGTCCTGAGGGACGCCGTCCAGTCGCGGAGGGGCGAGGCGCGGAGGTCCTGTCTATGTGTTTAGCCCTCGGAGGCCGACTGAGGTCCCCTCCTGGGTGGCCGCTTGCGTTGTGTCCCGCCGCCGGGGCGCTCGGGACACGCTAGCCGCCGCCGAGCCTTCTCCACTCTGCCTGCCCCGAAGGGTGGCGGTTGGCCGGTGATTCGGTTCCCGGCCTGCGGATCATCGGCGAGTTCTTCCTGGCGGCCAGCTTCGGGGACTCTTCCGAGATTGGCACGTCGCACCGGCCACCGGCCCCGAGGGGTTGGTTCTGATGCGGATTTCGCAGACGCTCGCCGGGGTTTGGAGAGCATATCCCGTGGGTTCTGCGCGCCGTCATCAATGGGTACGGGCTGCAGTTCCGGTCCACCCCGGCTTCACTGGGGTGGTCCGGACTGTGGTGCGCCCTGACCAGGGCCTGGTGCTGGGACAGGAAGTGCGCTTGCTGCTGGAGGACGGGGCCGTGAGCTCGCTCCCCCGCCGGCCAGCGGGTCCGGTTTCTACAGCCGGTGCTTCCTGGTTCCCGTGAAGGACGGAAGGCCAGCACCCTGTTCTGGATCTGCGGGTTCTGAACCGGTCTCTGAGGAGATACAGGTTCGTGATGCTCACCATCCCTGCCATCATGTGTCACATCCGGTCTGTGGACTGGCTTGTCACCATGGATCCGAGGGATGCATGCTTCTACATCTCCTTTTGTCCTTCCCACAGGAAGTTCCTGAGGTTCGCCTTTGGGGGCGTGGCGTACCAGTATCGGGTTCTTCCCCTCGGCCTGGCACTCTCCCCTCGCACTTTCACCTAGTGTATGGATGCGGCACTGGCCCCTCTGCGGCTCCAGGGCATCCGGGTCCACATTACCTCGATGACTGGCTTATCCTGGCTCAGTCTCGAGAGTTGGCGGTTCGGCGCCGAGATGTCGCCTCGCTCCTCATCTTCGTTTGGGGCTGAGGCTCGACGATGGTGAGAGTGTGCTGGCACCCGCCCAACGGACTGTGTTCCTAGGGGTGGTGTGGGACTCGCTGTCGATGCTGGCACGTTTGTCTCCGGCTCGTGTCGAGTCCGTTCTGGCCACGGTGCGGAGTGTGAGGCTGGGCCACGCCATCACAGTGAAGCACTTTCAACGGGTGTTGGGCCTCATGGCGGCTGCTTCCAGCGTGATTCCTTCTGGTCTTCTGCACATGAGGGCCCTGCAGTGGTGGCTGAAATCCAAGGGGTTCTCCCCGAGGGGAAACCCATTCCGCCTGATACGGGTTACGCACAAATGTCTTCGTGCCCTATCGGTGTGGTTGAAGCCTTGGTTCCTGTCCCAAGGGCCCGTGCTGGGGCGCCCTGTCGCCGTGTGATCGCTTCGACGGACGCTTCCCTCACCGGGTGGGCGCGGTCATGGACGACCGTTCTGCGATGGGGGTTTGGCAGGAGTGTCACTCGTCATGGCACATCAATTGCCTCGAGATGCTGGCTGTGTTCCGGGCTCTGAGGAGCTTCCTGCCTGCACTCCTGGGCCGCCACGTGCTGGTCAGGTCCGACAATACAGCTGTGGTGGCCTATCTGAATCACCAGGGGTCTGCGCCGCGCCTCTATGCAGACTGGCGCATCGGATCCTCCTGTGGTCCCAGCGGAGACTGCTCTCTCTCAGGGCGATGTTTATCCCTGGGCTTCAGAATCTGGGGGCGGACCTGCTGTCGAGACAGGGGCTGAGGCCCGGGGAATGGCGGCTCCACCCCGAGGTGGTGGAGTCCTTGTGCGCAAGGTTCGGGCCCATAGACGTGGACTTGTTTGCTTCTCGAGAGACTACGCACTGTCCTCTGTGGTTCTCCCTGACGCCCCCGGCCCCGCTGGGGCTGGACGCCATGGTGCGGGAGTGGCCGAGGCTGCGTCTGTACGCGTTTCCCCCAGTCGCTCTGCTCCCAGGGGTCCTGGAGAGGGTCCGTCGGGACGGCATCCGCCTGCTTCTTGTGGCGCCGTTCTGGCCGATCCGGGTGTGGTTTTCGGACCTGATGGAGCTCCTGGACGGTCCGCCGTGGCAGGTCCCTCTGAGGAGGGACCTGCTGTCCCGGAGGGGGCCGGGTTCTTCACCCTTGCCCCGCCCTGTGGCGGCTGTGGGTCTGGCCCTTGAGGGGGCCCAGTACTCGAGGCGGGCCTGACGGCGGGTGCGGTCGAGACTCTCCTTAGCTCCAGGGCCCCGTCTACACGGAGGATGTATGGCCAGAAGTGGGCCGTCTTCTCTGCCTGGTGCAGTGGACGCATGCTGGACCCAGTTACCTGCCCGGTGCTTCAGGTGCTGGAGTTTCTGCAGGACCGCTTCTCTGCGGGCCTTTCCCCCTCCACCCTCAAGGTTTACGTGGCTGCCCTTTCGGCTTTCCACGCCCCTTCGGGGGTTGGGTCTCTGGGGAGGCTTCCCCTGGTCATTCGGTTCCTCAGTGGGACTCTGAGGATGAGACCTGCGACTCGTCCTAGGGTTCCCACCTGGGATCTGGCGGTGGTTCTTGAGGCGCTAGCTGAGGCCCCCTTCGAACCGTTGGAGTCGGCTGCGGCCAAGTACCTGACCTTGAAGATGGCCTTCCTCCTTGCTATCACCTCTCTGAGGAGGGTGGGGGACCTCCAGGCTCTTTCGGTTGCTTCCCGATGCCTGGAGTTTTCCCCGGGTAATGTGAGGGCCATCCTGCACCCCGTTCCGGGCTACGTTCCCAAGGTGCGGTCCACTGTTGTGGGGCCGGTGGTACTACAGGCGTTTCATCCTCCACCTCATGTGACGGCGGAGGACGGGAGGCTCCATTTGCTCTGCCCCGTTAGGGCCCTGAGTGTCTTCGCTCTGAGGTCCTCCGGGTGGAGGAAATCGGACCAGTTGCTGCTGTGTTTCGGGTCCCCCGAGGCTGGGCTCCCCGCTTCCACACATACTATCAGCGACTGGATCGTTCAGACTATCTCCCTGGCCTATCGGGTGCGCGGTTTGCCTTCACCTATGGCTGTACGGGCTCACTCCACGAGAGGCATGGCGGCCTCTACGGTTCTCCTCTCTGGTGCGTCTCTCCGGGAGGTTTGTGATGCAGCTGGCTGGGCCACTCCGCATACCTTCTTCGGGTTCTATAGTCTGGATTTTCCCTCCGCACCTGGCACCCGGGTGCTCTCCTCCTAGTCGTGCCCACGAGTGGTTTCACGCTGGGGCAGGCGGGGTTTCGGCGCGGGTTAGTGGGTATCTCGTTCCCATAGTGTCGTAACCGACGCAGTTCGAGTTCCTCGAAGGGGAACGTCTCAGGTTACGTATGTAACCTTTGTTCCCCGAGAAGGAACGAGACACTGCGTCGGTTCGCGCGCCTCACCCCGCCTGGAGTGCCTTGCTTCATAGAAAGAGCTAATGAGCTATGTGCCGGTGTGCTTATATGTCCCTACGGTTATGCCGTCACATGCTACCGTTCTCACTAGGACCAATAGGATTGGAGTAGTTTTCATTCACATTCAGCCCTGTCATGCCTGAAGGCGATTCCCATAGTGTCGTAACCGACGCAGTGTCTCGTTCCCCTTCTCGGGGAACAAAGGTTACATACGTAACCTGAGACGTTCTCAGTTGGCGGATGTAATGTTTTGGATAATGCTCTTTCTTCTAACTTCTTAATCAATGAACTCTAAATAATCAAAAGGGTCAACTTTGGAAGGGAAGTGGCAGGCTTAATCAAACACCACTTGCAGATTAGGGAAAAAGGAGAGAGAGAAAGATGTGTGTCAGTTGAAATGATCCCTTTGGTGATGATGAAAAAAGCATTTATGTCTGTTACAGCGTCACACGCCCACACTAAGCACCTTTATGTGTACATGCACTCTTATACACAGTGTCAAAATGTCTTCCATCTTTCAGCATGATCATCATGTTGTTCTGTTTAAACCGCCCCTGGGGATTTTGAGTTGGGCCTGGGCTGACAGCCATCAGAGAGCAGGGTGCCAGGAAGTAGCCCTGGCTGCCATCATCATGCCCCTTCAGTCACCAACAGACTACACTTTACTGCCAGATGCCCTGCTTGTGAGGAAGAGTGGATTTGGCGGACAACTCGTTTTAGATTAAAGTCTGCTGTTATCACATCAAGTCACTGCAGATTTATTCTCTGAAGAGCCACATTTACAAAACTGCATTTTTTTCTTTTACACCTGTCAGCGATATATCTGTGGATGTGTAAACAGGCATGTCAAGCTGTGTAAATTGTTTGTTTCTGAGCCTCAAACAATGTCACCCTCAAGAAACACTTGATGGAAAACAACTGCTGTTTTCAATGTGACACACATCATCACGTATATCCAAGAACAGTACATGTCCCTCTGATTCATATTTTCCAATTATCTTTTGGAATTTTATTTGGATAAAATATCAAAAACAAGTCATGGAAAAACAGTGGCAGAAAACTAGAAACCCTGTTATGAATGGCTTGTAGAAAGTAGTACTTCAATTCTACAGCTTCAACCAATCAAAATAAATGTAATGCTCCATTTCCCCATGGCCTGATGGGATTTACATGATTCAAACTTGCTTTGTTTGTATGTTGCTTAAATCTAATGACCTGAATGAAGAACACACATCCTGAATCTGTAAACATCTTCAGTGAGCTGCGATGGAAGGGCGACTGAGACTCTTACAGTACATATTGTAAAATATATTTCCTGGGCTATTTTTATTATGTTGACACAAACTGCAATGTGTAATGGATGTGACAGAAGGAAACTGAAGTAGAACATCACACAGATTAAGGATATTTTAAAATGTTTTATTCTGTCACTTTGAGTAAAACCGCTCAGTATTTGTACTACGCTTTGCTGTCATTGTTGTTAAAGACTTTTGTGAGGTAAGAACATGCTTTGAGTTGTATAAATTGGATTTATTTTACAGTATCGCTGAACTAATTTAAGCAGACTTCAGACTCCAAAGCACATTATTGCACAAAGCAATGATAACAATAAAGGGCATTTGAGCTGCAGCATTTTGTGGCTATGATATAGTGTTTTTTCCATTTTATTTTTGTCTATTCTGAAACAATGCAATCCACTGACCCTTTTAGTCACCATTCAAGCCATTTCACAGTCCATCATTAACAGTAACAATAACACTCATTATCCTTTCCTATTTCAATGCCAAACCCAAAGAATTGTTGTTCCCCCAACCCCCACACACACACACACACACACACAGTTATGTATATTTCTGATCTTCCTAAGCAGAACGAGGAGGTGACACCCTTGCGGATGTTTCACAAACCAGGGTGGATTTGATTTGGTGTGCGATATCTCCTGATTTTAGGTTGCTGAGTTGATATTAATGCCTAGGGTGTGCTATTTCTGTAAGGGCAGGGCCCGGTCCTTCCAGCTGTGATTATCCGTTTCCTGCGTGATGTTTATCCGCTGAGGTGAAGAAGCAGTGGTTCCGGGGTAAATAGCACGAGGAAATTACCATTACTCACTTTGTGGGGAGAGGAAATCTCCTAATAACAGAGTCAATAGAAATACAGTTTGTTGGTCAGTTTTGTCTCTTAAATTAGATGACTGAACTTAACAGGAGCATTATCTTGTAATCTGAAGAAAAAAAAAACATTACATATAGAACCATGGCATTATGTATTTTGTATAATAACCCTTGCACAATGCTTGAGGGAATAGTTCAACATATTGGGAAGTTTGCATATTCCCTTTTTGCCAAAAGTTGCATGAGAAGATTGATGCCAATTAAATAAAGTCAGTTAGCGTAGCTTAGCATAAAGAATGCTACAGGGGGAAACAGCTAGTCTGGCTCTGTTGGATGGTAACAAAATAGCCAATGTAAAAAAAATCCATCTCCGCCCGTCTGTTCATTGGTAAATACACTGACCACGGCATACATGTGCAGGCACACGTAGACTGAAAAATGAATTTGGACAAAATCTGACATGTAAATGGACCGTAAAGTTGTATTTCTTACATTTTTCTGTTATATTTGTGTATATGAATATTATTTACAACCTTTAACTGTTCTATAACACTATTTTGAGTGATTATCAATAAGGATGTGTACATTTTTATAAACTCAGCCAGTGTGTTTTTTTCATGTATTTTGGGTTCTGGGCGGTTTTATGCTTTGGCAAATTGACAAAATGCGTTTGTTCTGAAAAAAAGGACTCCATACATGTGGTGAGAGAACAGATTTCAAGTTTAACAAAGACAAAAATGAATGTGTAGAAAGCTATGCCAAATTGAACCTAGAATCTAGATGGTTAATAAGAAATCCTGTTTCCCCTGTTTCTTCATGCTAAGATAAGCTAATATTTACCATACAGACACAAAAGTGGTGTCTTCTGGACAAGCTGGCGAGTGCGTGCAACTAATACTCATTAAACGCATGAAGGCCTGTTCTGAAGGCCTCAACAAACAATAGTTTGGACATTTGTCAAGTAAAGTATGCAAACAAAAAGAAATTGCTTTGTTGACAAGCATAAAAAAGAAAAGCCACATGCTTTTAATTACTGGAGTTAATTTGTTAACTATGGTTCGGGAGCAGGGCCACGCCTAAACCACACCTCCAATCACCAGACAAACCTACATATACCGTGCTGCATGCACAGCCAGGCTTGTGTCTCTGATTGCTTGACCCACCCTCCCTTTCCCTCTCCTTCATCCATCTTCCCCCTCTTCCCTTCCTGCTGCTCATCTATCTCATGTCTCTTCTAGGTACCGTCTGGGGTTCTGTAGACTATTTGGGCAAAAACTGCTTCTGAGACGGAACCCCCATCCTGAGTCTCTTCCACCCGGTCATCACACATCCTCCCAGACCAGCCATCAGACAACATCCACATCAATTTTGCACATTCATAATGTTCATCTGCACATTCATATTGTTCATTAAATCTTTAATTAACACATGGTTGTGGCGTGGTCCATGCTAGTGAATGAGGACTAAATGACTGTCACTTCCTACAACAGATGAACAAAATATCAAGAGAAAGAACAAAATGCATTCATCTATGAATGTAAATAGAGCCAATGATTTACAAGAGCCATTAATTGCCCCTTTTAGACCTCTTCATCTTAAACAAAAAAAAGAGCTTTTATTTAGGACTGTTGCCTGTTTACACCTAAGAATATACTCATTACAGCGCTCAGCACGTAGCAGGCAATCAGTCAGAGGAGGGACTAAACACTTCTTCTCCTGTGATGTGTTTGCTTTTCCCTGAGCCTGTTGATATTCTCTACAGGAACATGTTGTCCATCTTTTCCTCAGCTAATCTCTCTCATCACTTGGGCCGACTCCCCATGGGGCAGAGAAACGGCGCAGTGTGTATATTGTATCTTGTAGTCTTGTTCTTGTTCTTCTTCTTATTAACCATCTGGAGTCTAGGTTCAATTTGGCATCGCTTTCTATGCATTCATTTTTGTCTTTGTTAAACTTGAAATCTGTCCTCTCACCACATGTGTCGAGTCCTTTTTTTTCAGAACAAACGCTGCTAAAACTCTGACTTACCATTTTGTCAATTTGCCAAAGTATAAAACCGCCCAGAACCCAAAATACACAAAAAAAAAACCCACACTGGCTGAGTTTATAAAAATGTACACATCTTATTGATGATCACTCAAAATGTTGTTACACAACAGTAAAGGTTGTAAAAAATATCCGGCTGTGTTTTGCCTGTAAATACAGTATATACAACAAGAATCTTAAGGTTGTCTTACAGATAAAGTGTCAAAAGATGTCAAATGATTGATTGTCTTCCTACAACCCAAACACTCATTTGTTGCCTCTGGACACTGATGAATGCTATACAAGCGGAAGCATCTCGACATAAGTCTCAGGTACAAAAACACAGCATCCTGCCTTCCAACAGGTTCTGTGAGGTCAAGGCCAAGTCTTTCTCAGAATTAGGGTGGCTGGGTGCCTTTGTTACAAATGACTGTTCTTGCCCCGTAATGCTCCGTAACCGTCTCACCCATCAGTGGCCGATGCCCTTGCGCTCTGTACATCCCTCTCCAACCATCTGTTTTACTCTCTCCCTGCTGACCGCGCTGGATTTCATTGCCTGGAGCCCCGACTGAGGGCCAGGCTTTGGTCCAGCTGGTAGCCAGCAGGACCAGGCTGCACACTTCCAAACTGACGTCCATGTGCATCCCCACCATAGGGTGAGGTACAACAGTTCATCAATCACACCTCCCAATGGGAAATATTCCAATGTATTACTCAACCAGACATCCAATGTTCATCTTACCAGTAGAAATCAATTTTGTCTAAGACAGCCAGGGGTCCTATAAGGAGCTATTTTGGTCATAATTGCATATCCCTGGTCCTACAGAAGATACATATACATATATATATATATATATATATATATATATATATATATATATATATTACTGTCATAATCTATTCAGATATAGTTGACATTGTAAATACTGCTTTAAATTATTTGAGTTGAGGTCATTAACCAGGTTCTCTTTGTGCGATTTATGTTTAGGTCATTTATTTTAACTTTACCATGTAGGTGTTTGTGTCAATGTATTATGTTACCTTAAAAAATGAAATGTAACTACATCGTTTACTAAGTAACCCATGCCAGTGATTGTCTTCAGTCTGTTGCAGTTAAATCAACATAACATTTTTGCTTGCAAACAACTGGCATACATTTCATGAGACTTCCTGTATACGATTGATTCTTATTCTGCTCCATCAGTAATGCATAAAAACACATTTACTTATGGCCAACATTTCCCACCTTTCCCTTACAGTGTAGAACCCAGTGCGCATGCTCATCCTCCATGAAAACCACATGCGTTTCCCCCGCTCTGCTCTCTCCAGTGCCAAGGCGGAGAGATGCGCACACTGAGGACACCGCAGCACCGAAATGCGCACAGCTCCGAGCAGCTGTAGCTTCACCTCCCAAAACCCCTGAACACCAAAACAATGGGTTACAGGGAATATGGCTAACTTTGACACACTTTCCATTTCACGGAAATGCCCTGCGTTATCTGGAGAGCAATGCGGCTCCTTACGGCTGAATTGAGAGCACAATAACACAGGGACCTGAGACCTGATTCCAGTCATTTCTATCCCAGCTCCTCTCCCACGTTGTTTTTGAGAGATGATCACGGAGCTGGTGTGCACCGCCGTGGCTGTGGGTCTTTATCTGAACACGCTGGACGCAGATTTCTGCTACGATGACAGGTAGGTTTCGCCCACAGAGCGCAACATCCCCATCCGCTCAGCCACTTGTCATCTCTGTTACCTCCGCACGGATGCGGAGGGGGACGGGTCGTTGCGCCTGCCCGCATGCTTTTGTCCTTAGCCAGTAATAAATCACTGCTCATTCTTCGGCTGTAGTTAAAGACACAAAAACAGCGAGTATGAAGGGAAACGTAGGCTACTAAACCATGCGCCGTAAAATGGTAGTGACCAGAATATCCCTGCAGTGGTGTATTCCTATTACTTAGACTGCTGCTCATTGAGTTCATAATGCTGTATTGCTCTTAATTGTAGCCTGTGTTTTGTCCCTAATGTTGTGTACCATAACTCCAGGGACCTAAAATTAGTATTCTTAGCCTTGATACTTTTAAAATAAGGTACAGCAGCGCACATCACATGGTGCGCGTCCAGGAACTATGAACTAACATTCTACACGTTGTGAACTCCCCTCGCCTGCTGCGCACATGCACTAGTTCAGATGCTCTTTGTGTTGATGATGAAGCACTCGTGCGTGTTGTAACAACGCCCTGCATCCCAGGGGATTTCAAACTAATTTAAACCGGGAGTTTCATTTAGCAAACAGCTGAATAAACATGTCGACGCTGTCATGCTGTGGAGGAGAAAACTCCTGATGGAGGCTACCGTAGAGGTAAAGGGAAAGGGGAAACTTTCACTAACAACAAGCTGTTTTAGTTTCAGGTTAACGTGTTTATGTATTTTACAAAATAAACTAAATAAATAAACTCTTTAGTTACATCAGTAGGGTTATCAAAGACCTGTAGTTTTAAACCTGGGGTCAGGACCCTCTGGAGTCACAATTATTTCTCATTATCAATTATCAAATCAGTATAATCTGATTATTTTATCCTTTAATCGAATAGTCATCCATAATATGTCAGAAAACAGCAACAATGTCCATCTGGTGTACAATGTGACTTCAATTATTTTTGTTTTGTCTGACCAACAGTTAACAATGATGTGACAGTGAAAAGAATTAATCTAATCGTTTTTGGCCTTATAACATGCACATTTCTTACACAAAGTAATGTTTAGCCCATTTGCTGATTTTTCTCTAATTGTTGACCTCATCTGTCTGGGCCTCTGGACATCATTCAAATGAAACAATCAATATTTGGTCAGGCTGCAGCTCATGACTCATGACCCTCCACACTGAGGGCGTGTAAACTGTGACGAGTTCTCACTGAGCCAAAAGGGTCGGGAAACATTGACATAGACTAATCTATAAGGCTAAACCAGCCTGTTGTGTTTCACATCCACCAAACATGTTTGTTAGGTGAGTGTGGCTGCCATACATCTGTGCTTGTGAGAATAATCACCCTTCATGTAAGAATTCACAGCTGGTCCCCTTTTAAAAAAGAGGAACTGGACAGGTAGTTCTACATGGACTCTGAAACACTATATATGCGCATGAAGGGTTTTGGCTCCTGCACGAGTTCTGTCAAAACTGATATGAATTCATCTTTCATTATCAAGCACTAAATCACATGTTGAAAACTGGAATATGCAAGGTATGTGGTTGATCTCTCTGTGGATACAAAGAATGAACAGTGAACAGGTCGCCTCCCTTATTTGTCCACAGCTCCGTCAGTGGTTGCTGTCTGGTAAGGATCTCCAGACACCCTCAAAGGTCAAAGATCCTCCCACTTTATTTTTCAGCACAATCAGTGACCCTCTGTGTGTTACACGTGAGCAAGACAGAGTGTGTGTGGAGGTGAAAGAAGGAGGAGACGCAGTAAAGAAAAATAGTGTGGTGGGAGAAATGAGCTCCGTATGCCGTCTCCAGTTCCATCACACCTTGCCAAGTATCACTGTAAAAAGCGGCCAGCGGGGTCATTCATCTATCAGCCTTGTCTGTACGTGTGACCGTGACACCTAGAGGTTGTCAAAAAGCACCTTGGTGACAGATTACCCGCTGCGCTGGCCTGCCCGCTTTGGCCTACGCTCGCACTCCATCCCCTCAGTGAAAGTTCAGTGTCCGCCAATGCTGCGTATCTATCAATGTCACCATGGTAATTTAGGCTCTTGGGGACAGACTCTGGCGTTTTGGTTCAGCGATCTCAGATGGAAGAGGTTGAATACCAATCACAGGTCTGACCTTCCCTGGTCGTTCATTAAATGGCGTCCTCTCTCGGGGTCAAGAGTCATGTGCTCCCGGTCTCTTCCCTCGGGGACAAGCGGAGCGTTATGAGCAGCAAGAGAAAAATTAAAGTGGAGGAGCATTGCACTAATCATTCTGGTCTGGAGTTGTTTGAAAAGATTGTCTTGGTTGTAGACAAATTTGTTCTTCTACATTTGTCTTTTTTTAAAGCTGTGTTCTTGGGAGCCGAGACAGTCTCATCTGGCCTTTCACCCTGTAATCAAATTCTTGTCACATGCAGTTCTTAACATCGAAGACAAGATGGCGGAGCAGATAGTTCTAGGCACTCCAACTTGTGGGGATGTTCTGGTCAGTCTCTGCTTTTTCAATCATGTGAGAGTGTTTTTTTTCTGGGCACTGCTCAGGGCCCAGCCGAGCGCTCTCTTGGCCAGTAGTAATCCCAATGAAAAGCCTCTGTGTGTGAAATGACTATGTTTTATGGGAGCTGGGAGATGACTTGAGCAAGGCGCGTTTTTGATTTGGAGAAACAATCAAGACATAATCTGCTGGTTTACTGTTTCTCAGGTTAGGTAGGCTTTATCATGATTTGAATGTGCTACTCACTGTGCTGATATTTTCATATTTGTACAGTTTTAGATTGATTGCTTTAGAGTTGTGGTCATAGATTGGAAAATATATTTACTGTAACGTCTGGACTCTCCTTTGAATACTCATTATTGAAGGTTTTGACAGGATAACAAATGAGGCCCCACATGATGCCGACATTTCAATGATATTGGTTTTTAACAACACCTTTTGATGAATCGACCCAGTAATGGATGTCTCTACTAGGAGTACTTGGACATTATGCAGACACCAAGAGTGCAGGAAGGACAAGAGATAATGGAGATGATATTGTTAAATGAAATGCATCCTAAGTGGCTTTCAGCATTCAGAGTCGTGTATCCCATAAGATCTGTGGTAACTCCAATCACGTCACAGTTCCCTCTGTGTGATAAATGCATTATGGTCTCTCAGGGGATTGAAGTGAAAACATCTTCCCTAGTTGTTTCAAAAGAGAAAACAATTTAATGTTTGGGCAAGGGCCTGGGTTTGGAGGATTTTAGTGAGGTTAAAATGTCCCTGACTGGCATACTCCCCTCTATAATTTGAAATTTCCTCACCGTTAAAACTGAAAATGTTCGTCCCAAGTAAGGATTTAAACAATTAAACATGCCACACAAATGACACAGAGTAGTGACTGGAGAGAAGGACCACAATGACACAGAGCCTGTTGGTTGCAACATCTGTTACTTTTCTAGCTTGGTTTTGGAGGTTGACCGATAAATGCATCAACATGGGATTGCCCTTTCATCTTAGTACAAACCATAATGCTTTGAGTTGAAGTGCTAATGATTTGCCTCTATGGTGCACACATAGTTTAACCCCCTGGATCACCTCTAAATATGAACAATATCTTCCTCCAGAGAACATAAAACAAAAACATGGAAATAACTGTTCTTGCTTCCTTCTTTTTGTCCTTCATATAACTGTCATTTGTTCTATGTATGAAACTATACGTAGCGCGTATCTGGATTGTGGAAGTACATGCATGTTCAGTAAATAAGGAACATTGTTGTGTCAGGAATGTCCATGTGCTTGTATCAACTGAGATAAGAGAAGCAGTAAATTAAATCAAGCAGGAGACCAGTTTTTATTAGTGTTTCTGTTTTTTTCTTTGCCTTGACTACTAACTTTAGATCTATTGTACCATTTGAAATTATAGTAACATGACCACTGTCAGGCAGGTTATATGAGAAATATAATCATTTTGTAATTAGGCTACATATAAATAATTGAAAAAGTAATTACATGATGTACTTATTACTCAACTTATTACTTGGCCAAGCTACGGTAAAGTCAACACCTCCAAAGCCAAAACATTTACATCTGTATCTTTAATGCTTCAATGACTAATTGTATGTTCTATATTTAATTTACATGGCTATGCGGTTCCGCTCAGTTCTGTGAAGCATATCTATATATTATATATCATTATCCTTGCTCTAAACCTAAGTTTATGCGTCGTAAAAGGGTTGTAAACATAGCCCATATAAAATATGGACTCCATGATGTCACCCATATGTTTTAACAGAGCCAAAATTAAGCTCAAATTGGGCTGCGAACTGACAGATCTTGCCGTTGTCGTCTTGGCAGTGCCTGGTGTCGGCTAATGCAAAAATGAGCGTGGATGGAGCTGAGGCGGGCTTATTCAAGCCTTGAGTCATGCTTGCCTATTGTGACGTCAGCTACCTGCCCCTCAAAGCGGAACCCCCTAAGTACACACAACTTTAAGCCTTTATTTAATTTAAGCGACTTTGAGTCCTTGAAAGCGCTCTATAAATTAAATTGATTATTATTATTATTATTATTATTATTATCAAATAATTTAGTCATAAAATAATTCAACCCCTTCATAATTGTCACGCTATAGAGGCCAAACCCATTTTTGTACCAGGCTGTAAACATTTAATTAACAGTTTAATTCTGCTGTAAAATTGGGCATTTTAACATGGGGGTCTATGGTCTATCTTTTGGTAACGTAAATTTGTTGGCTTGACAAACAGTTGATACATTTCATGCATGTCTTTGATTGTGTTTCATCAAAAGGACCCGCGTTTTCTCTGTATTTAGTATCTGCTCATAATTGTTATCTCTTATGGGTTGGCGCGCCCAAGGCTCACTGTGGTTTTCAACCCACTGTAGTAACTGTTGCCAGGAATCTTTGTGCCTCGATTGGAATAATTATCTACAACATATGCCCTAGTTGTTATGAGGCTGTTTAAGTTAAAGTATGTGCTCTCAGCAGATAAATATTGAGGGAAGATATAGGTTAATGAAATGAGTGGGACAAATCTCTTTGACTGTGCGCAGTAAAGAATACAGTTGAGGTGAAAAAGCTTGTGTTTGTCGAAAGGAATTTTCACTGTAAGCGTTTTAGATATGAGTAACACCACTGTGAGGAAAGTAGAGAATTGAATTGAACAGTGCGGTGAGTGAAACTGATGAAGAAAATGTTTATGAAAAGGTATTTGAGATGGTTTTGAGGCATTTAATCAGATTTTCATACATAAAGTATTTTGGGTTTTTAAGGAGAAACCTCATGACAAGTGTGGTTTGGTTGTGAATAAAAGATGTCACCATCTTATGAACTATCCCAATGTAAGCAGTAATATGTTTTCTTTCTCATTGGCCATAACAAAGGTTTATTGATGTCTTGTTTTTGCAGTCCGTAGCCTCTTTAGGTTTGGTGTTTGAGGGATCAAACTATTAGTTAAGCAATAGGAACGCATTTTGATTACTTGCAGATTTAAGTCACGAAAGCACTTAGTGGTCAACTCTGCAGATGATATGGCTTTGTAATTGCTTTAAAACCACAAACACAGGCTTAAATTGTCCTGTTGGGTTTATAATGGTGTTTGGTTCTATGTTTAAGCAAAGAAATGGCGGTACATGTGCTGAAGACAGAAGATGAAATAATAAAGCCGTTTCTCTTGAGCTGGGATGTGCTCCAGCTTTTGCAATCCTTAAAGGGGCAGGAAAAACAGTCTTCTGGCAAACAGAAGAGCTTGCATGGCTTGTTCCTCATAATGAAAGGGTAGGCGCGCACAAAGCAGATTTACTTTTGTCAGAAAACATTTATGAAAGGTATTGTCATAATAAACTAAATCTCCTTTATTTTGACATCACAGTATTTTCATAGCCAAGGTGTGTGTGTTCTTAATTGCTATTAACGTTAGTTGCATTTGTTTTGTGTAGCCATGTGATTCATTCTGGCAGTACTATTGTGGGCTAGTCATCCATACATAGATTTAAAATCCACTTTTGGAAATGCAAAGGCAGGTAGGTATGAATGTAAAAATATGTTCAACACAGATGGCACCAATCTTTATTAAATCAATTACTTGTTTGACAGAAAATGAATGTTCGACATTGTGATAGTAATGGTTTAAGTTATTTAAGAGTAAAGACAAAAAAGTGCTTTGAAGATGGCACCTTGGAATAAAATCAAATAAACATAAAGAAAGATCTCCAGATTAATGAAGCCAATTAATGTACCAAGACCAAAACCGTCCATAAAAAAAAAAAAATTATATATATAATTATACAACAGTTTGGTTAATTCCTCTGTTATCTGCAAGTACCAAGCATACATGACAGACTTAATTACTGTAATACTTGATACCACCCTTGCCTCTGGTAATCACTACTCAGACTTGGAGAAGAGATGGGTTATATTTGTTTGGGTTTTTCCTCCTCCCATTGGGTCCCAGTGATGCATGTTGCTGGTTGAGGCTGCTGCTAACCCTTGGCTACCCCTTATGCTTCACAGGCCACAGTCAATCCGCCCATCTGCTAATACATGACCGCCAAACCTCAGTCCCACGACCCTCCCGGTAAACACACCATATGTGGATCCCAAAACACTGGTTTCCACGGACAACCGGGCTTAGTTGCCAGCGCCCTGCAAGATATACATGCCAAAGCCGTAGATTTGTCATGGAACACCCATGCTAGATTTGGGAGGATGACAACCACAAACCATACATAAAGGGGTGAAAACATAGTCTCACAAGTTTCTTATCTGGCCAACCGCATGCATGTTCACCATGCTCTCCTCTAACTGAAAGCCTTCATAACGGTTCAGCAGCATGGAGTTGAATTTCTCCTTCAGCGCAATAAACTCACTTTGTAAGCAAAGCTCCTTTTGGTGGTGTTAGCTTACACTTAGATGCTGGCATCCACTTTCTCTCTTTAAACTACAAGGTGGACTTCTAAAGCAACTTACAGCAGTTGTGGCGTAATACAAAACCAAACCCAAGCAGGGGATCACACGAATCGCAACCAGTTACCCATTTTTACCTTTTGTAATCAATAGCCATTGAGAATCCTCTTTCAATGACTGTAGAGTTTTTTTTGTCTGTAGCCCAGATCAGCTGTCAGAACAGAAAATTAAACGTGTTTTTCCCCCCGCTGCACTTGACAAAGCGCTCATATTTCACTATGGCTCGTATCAGTTCTGACTGTGAAAAGCACTCCAAAGTGAGCTCTGACTTTCATCAGCTAGTTTTCGGGAAACCGAGATGGTTTGTTGGTGCGTGTGGAGGGGTTTGTGTTTTTCATGTGCACTGACAGCCTTTCCCTGGTGATGGTGAAGCCAGTAGTTGATGGAGTAGATGATCAGAATGATAAAGCCGGTTGACAGATTGTGTTAGTTTTTATTTAAATGGGTAGGTAAAATAGTTGTGGGCGAGCTGTGATAATTTGGGCTACTTTTATACCATTTGGGTGGTTTCCACCAACAAAGTTTGTCTATTTTCCAGTTCCAGTTGCACATAAAGACTCCAATGCAAGCTACAGCCTGTTGGATTCTTTGAACTTTGGAATACATATTGAGTGTGCACATAACTGCTGGTCAAAAATGAGCTGCACTAACATTTAAAGCTGTCTGCTATTATCATAACCTGAAGCAATAATCCCCCCCCCCCCCAAGCCCCATGCGTTTAGCTGAGTTGCAAGAAATTGCTGCTGAAGATAATGTAAGATATACATCTTTTTGTATTGCAAAACTGAATTTTGTTTGTTTGTTTGACATGTACCTTTAATATGATGAGGTAAAAATGAGTTATGCAAGCTATGATAAAACTCAGCATGAGATATTGACATTAGTGTTCCTTAATTATAATATACCAGTACCAGTAGCTTCACAAAACAATAGAAATTCATTAGATTGGCAACCTCGGTGCTGAACCCTAGCTGAACACTGCACAAAACACTCTCTTTCCATTTTCACGCATGGCTACTCCAGCTTACGCTTGTAAAATATACTAATATGCATAAGGCTTTTTGGCTTTCTGAGTCGGAACAGGGCCAACATTGTGTGGGGAATATCGGTTTGTGCTTCTCACCTCATAAAACCTGAGCGGGGAGATTGAGAGAGATGGTGTGAAGGCTTGAGGGAGTTAAGATTCAGGGGAGGTCAGATGACAGCCCTGTTACCTTTACTCAAGGGAACCGTTATAGTATTTGTTATTGAGACGTAGGAGCAGTGAAGTGATTATACTAGAAGCTTTGTTGCACAAGTGTGCTACAGCTGGTATTTTGTTTGCCTTTAATGTCTTTGTAGCACGACAATGGAGACTTCACAAAGAAAATAGCCAAAAAATAACCAATAGGAGGTTATCGTGAAAGTGTTGTGAGGGATTTTAGATGCAGTGATTTGTGATTGTATCTTCATTTGTACATGTGTAAAATGTCTCATAAAGTTTTAATACTGTAAAACATGCAATCTGTAGGGTTAGGTTAGTATGTTCATATTTCATTCACATCCACATGGTTTATTCTGTGGAGGGAGATAGCTTTTCTCCTTTTCCTGTTTCCTCTTGATAAGCGACCAGAAACCCAGAACTTCACCGGCTAATACAGATACAGGAAGTGTGGCGGTCCAAGTACAGCTGTGTTGTTTAATGGTTCTGTCATTGTGGCACAATAGAGGGCTATTTGGAGGAGTAACGAGGAGATGATAGTGATTATTATAGAGAGTTGAAAATAGATGAAATTGGCAACAGTGTTTGAAACACTGTTTTGTTCAAAAACAGGGAATCTGCATGGCTTAATGCTAAGCTGTTTGAGTTTGAATTGAAATTGTAATTTCCTTCTTCCCCATACACCTTTGTGGTATACCATTTCCAGCCCAATCGAAACAAACCAATTCACTCAGGTTTGGCTCAGTGGCAAGGTAATTATTCTGTGTTTAGAACCATAAAGCGCACCATCCTTCAAGTTAACTATCCTTCTTCATTATCTAGGTAGGGTCAGGAAACATTTAAGCCAATTTTCCCATTCTGATGGCCTGCCCATTTAAGCATTGCTCATTAGTTAGCTCCCCATCTCACGGAGGGGACTGAACTCCTCATTTTTGCACAGTTAGTCCCAGGTACTCAGAGCTTGCTGGAGATAAGGTGAATCGCTGTTTAAGTAAACATGGCGGTCCTGACGGCACAGTGGAAGTCAGTCTTGATAAATGGGATAAATCTGCATTTGATAATTGCTGTTTTCCCGCTTCTGTCAGCCTGAGATAAACCAGCCACCGTATTTATCTTTCTACAGAATGTAATTTGTTTCTCACCATCCTTTTGATATTCATGGATCACTGGCTATGGGGCAGGCTGTATGGTTATAGTGGTTTCATGATGAGCTATGACAACACTTTAATGCATTTTCGATGGGTTTTTGGGGAAATCTACCACACCACTAAGTTTAACGTGTTTTTTTTACCCTTTCAATGTATTATTTTCATATTTTAATCTGGTGGATTGTATTGAAGGCCACTGAATTATGCATGCTTTGCTTTTTATACATGGCCAGTGTATATGAGCTCTTTGATGCATTTTCACTTTCATTTTGGTAAGAAACCCACAACAGCGAGCTCGGACTCTGTCAATACTTTGATAAGTTGCACCTCGCCTAAAAGAAATTCAGCATCCAAGAAATTATTTTTCATGTGGATTTGACTCAAGGAAACATCAATGGGCGCTGTCCTGTTAGATTGGTATCTCTGCTCTGTAGACATGGCGAGCATACAGATTAGAGGTCACCACTGAGTGTGACGGTGCTAGCTCATCCACCACGCTGAGTGCATTTCATCAAAATCCACATTTTTTTTCCTCCAAGACTTGCTCATTACCGTGATACCACATCCAGTCAATCCATTACTGAGGTGGCTGACAGGGACTATTTAATCTACACTATCTGGTCTAGCTGTTTTTTTTCAGTGAGTAGATTCTATGACATTAAGCATCTACTCACTGATAGCGTTATCAGCTCGAGGAACAATCTATTTAATATCCCTGTTGCACACAGGAAATATGTTTATCCTATTCCACCCAAACATGGAGACGTATGCTTTCTTTTTATTTACTGGAGAGATGGCCTCATAGAGTGACAATACATCAATTATTTTGGTTTTGCAGTAGGGAAGTTGGAAAAGTTTGACATTTTGTGAAATATGTTTATTCGCTTTCTTGCTGACATATATAGATAGATGAGAAGTTGGACACATCTCTCATGTCTGTACACTAATAAAACCACCAGTAGTTGGTTAACCTAGCTTAGCACAAAGGAACTGAAAACCAGGGGAAAACACTAGCCTGGCTCTGTCCAAAGGTAACAAAATCTTCCCATTAGTATCTCTAAAATTTGGGTAGTGTGATTTTGTTAGCTTCAGACAGAGCCAGGCGAGCTGTTTCCTACTGTTTCCAGTCTTTGCTATGCTGAGCTACTGGCAGTTGAACATTTCCTTCTTTAACTGTGGAAATGTAGAGGAAGTGTTCTTTCCATCAGCGCTTTCTATAGCTGTGAATTATATGTTGAATACCGAAAAAAAACAACTTGGCTGACATCACTTGTAACCCAGTCTTCCATACAAATGTCATGACGTTGTAGCATGACATCATGTCTGTCCCTCTAGTCCATCTCAGAGGGGAATATAGTACTTTTATGATGTTACACGATGCGTTTTATGGTTTCATAATGGAGTTTCCTGCAGCATTTTAAACAAGGCCATACATTTTGGAACCCCTGCTGATTGTTTAAAAAACTTGGATTATATTAAACCTTCTGCAGGGAATTGCCTCTGACATATTTTATTATTGCATTGGATTCTGTTGGTCTATATTCATACGCTATAATTATTTGCGCGTGCCCTACCTTGGACCATTGGTAGAATTTGTAATGCTAAGGTGTTTCAGAGCTGATTGAAAACGTGGCTTGAGTTAAAGTACCTTTGAACCACTTTAGCCAACTTTTGCTTTCTCCTAAGTTAAGGGTCAAATGGATGGGGTTTGACTTCATTGGTTCCGATGTGAGAGTCGAGTTCAGGCAAATGGCTTCGTTGTACCAGCCGTGTTAAACAGATCACAGATCAGAATTTGAAAAGATCGTAGATAATTAGCACAGATCCTTGAAAAGAAGACAGATTTGGTTGGGGTTGGCCCCCATGGTACCTCTCTATAGCTATAGTTCCTCTCTGGCTAATGCTGGAATGTGACAACTGGTCACGGCAAAAGAAAGGAGGGCCTATTCTGGATTGGATACAGTGCTGTACGGCCTGTTAGTGCAGCATAGATGGCCACTGAAAGCTGATAAAGCAGAGAGAAACCTTGCTGCTACTGAATCTATGGAGTGTTTTGTTTTCTGTACTCATTCCTTACGTTCAACATAAAGGCACAAATCTTATACATTCTCAAAATAGCTGCATATTTAAATTTTTGATCAAATCACAAACCAATTCTGCTGGAGCTTTAAAATATTTCTTTCTTTCTAATCAGAGACAGAAGACTTTCGAGCAGAAACAGAATGCTGCTTTGTTTCTCCAGCTGCTCCCTTGGCTGTGCTGCAGCACTCGGATCCTCCACTGGCTTCGTGATTTGTCATCAGCAATTAAAGTTGTCCTCATTTAAATCTCCGCAGCAGGTCAAAATGAAACTATTTTCTCAAAGGAACGCCAAAGTTTGAACCAAAGTTTGGTCTTCAAGGACATATCCACATTTGATTAGCCTTCAGCAATAGTACCCTTTACTATTTATTCCTGTGGGCTACTTAATAGCATAACAAGTGTCAGGGGAACACAAAAGTTCAAGTTCCAATGGTTTTCACGGTCTGATACACAGATTGTTGGTGCAGAATAGAGAAAAGGAACTTTCTCGGACAGTAGACCCAGCTAAACATTATCAAGATCTTCATTGATAAGAATATCAATATATATGAATATAGTGGGCCTGCAATACTGTGGCGAGCGTATTTGTGGGTAATGTTGATGCAGTGAGTCCAAAAAAGGGCTGAACGACATGAGGAAAACATCTAATTGCAATTATTTTGACATATATTGTGATGGCGATATGATTCACGATATTGGAGGGAATGATCATGTTAATATCATTATTCTCATTTTCATTGAAAAATATTAAAATAAAATGATTATAGTGTGACTTTTGTGAGTATCTGTATCAAACAAAGATTTTTTTCTTTAGTTTGTAAGATCCGATTTGTAGGATTGGACGTCTCTGCAGCACGACAATACTTAACTCCCAATGGTTTGGTACATATTTTGTCTTTAACAAATTATATGCGATTTCAATTAAAATTGCGATTAATTGTGCAGCCCTAGTCCACACCTGGTGCTCTGCAAGTGTGTGAGGAAATTGGTTGGGCTAAGGGGAAAAGTGGGACAAGAACATTGGCTGTCCTTTTTGAGCCGTGACTCCTCACGAGCCATCTACTCCCTGTAGAGAGAAATCAATGCCAGGCAACATTTTAGTCCTCTGTTCCAGTCCCCCCCTTTTTAATTCAAGTGTGGAAGTGGAGCTTCCATAATCATGAGCGTAGGTGGCTGAAGGTACACGGTTTTATAGGCCACTGTGCCAACGCTTCTCTGGAACTAGGCCAGTGGAATTGATTATAAAAGCAGAAGGTAAGATGAATTAAAGAGGTGAGGGAAAAGGGAATAGGAGTTGTACCTGCTGCTAAAAAAAAATACATGACCATGTGCTGGTGATAGTGAAGTAGCCATGCCACTAGAGATGTAATATTTAAAATATTTGGACAAAAACACTTTTTCAAAAGACTTTAGTTTGAACAAATGAGAAGTAAAACTTAATTAGTTTAAATTAATTCTAACACATATATACTAATTCCAAACTATGGCTCTGTCTGAAATAACTCCCTATTTACTATATAGTGTATTACACTGTATGTTACTATCATCTATTTTATTTGAGTGTCTGATATCTGCGTGAGCAAAGTATGTAGTATATATAGTGGCCTCAAGAATTCCACAATGGAACAAAAAGGTACTAAATGCAAAGATTTTCCAGATTGAGTCCATGAAATTAAAATGTATTGTCACTATAGACTAAGATTGAATATAACATTTTTCCATATTCAAATCGTAGATGGAATTTTGAATGAAAGGTAACAGCCTTGTTACTCATGTTTGCATATTATAGTTAGATTATAAAAGCAGCAAATTAGGACCCTAGCAAAGTAGCATAATTTTGCATAAATTCCCCTAGATGCAACAATGTTGTATCTGCAGCAGTGAGCTGAGATAGGGCAACATCTGTCTGTCTGGCATTTTAAATCATATCATCAGCCTACACACAGCTGGGATTTATGTATTGCTTGGCAAAGTCAGAGAATAGCAGTCAATCCGTTTTTTAATCAAGCGTCACATTTATCAACGTGGATGCAGGCGACTCAGGGAGGCCACCCTAATTACCCGTCACACACTGTAATCAACAGCCTAGACCATACTGGATGCAGAATTTGTACAGACTGATTGGCTGCTCATTTGTTTTTTTGTAACATGCTGGAGGCTGTTTTCTGGCCCCACTGGTGGGATGGATGGATAGAGCATGTACAAGTTGGCCACTGTTTCTCTGATAAGTGCTGGATGTGTGGTAAGGCCAATGATTTTAGAAACCCTATAAAAGTCTCTGCATCTAGTGCTTCTGAATATTGACTAATTTAAATGTGTTTCTCACTGTGAATGCCGATGGGCACAGTACCATACAGTAGGTATATGGCATATTTATTGGGTGAGAATTATTGTTTTTAAATACCTATGCACTTCACATTAGGGGCTCCAACTGTATCCAAATTTATAAGGGAGAAACAACCGTTTTTCCAGAGATGTTCCTGGTGGTCTCTGGGTTGTTCATGGAGGTGTAAAACTTTTATTTGGTGTTGAACTGAACTGAACTGTACAGTTTCTTTTTAAAAAATATTTTTCAGTTTGATTGCATTCACAAATATTGCTTTTTTTATAGCACACATACTCTTTCTTGCAGCTCTGCTTGGACGCTTACTTCAATAAGCTGCTCTTCTGCAATGACAAAAAAGACCCGTGCATCTGCAGTTAAACATTATGGTTTCAAATTCATCGCATAAAAATTCAATTAATTCCACAGCTTTTTTTGAGGCGTGAGTTCTAACCCCCTCAAATCCCAACCCACTCTTTTCCTTCACTGCATTTTATATATTTATGCCCTGGGGAGAGTAGACCTTTAGTTTTATTGACCATTGATTTCCCATAGCCTTCCCCCTGGTGTGGGCAGAGGATTCATCACAGCCTTTTATTGACACCATCACTCAGGGGACGTTGCGGTGGGTTCGGCCTCCTTTTTAGCTGAGGTGGCAGTGGTGGCATTGTGGTTAGATCCCCTCTATTATGTGCATCTAGCTAATAGGAAGCGATCAATCGATCAGTAAGATGGAGGAAAAGACTGGGCAATCAATCTGCTGAAAAATAGATGAAGGAGTTGCACTCTCGATGATTGGTTAGAAATGTAGCGTATTAAGTAATGTCTCTGTGGAATATAATGTAATGACAGTGGACTTGTTTCCACACATGTAAAGTATTTATTTATTAAAGTTTAATATCACTTGATCAGAGAGTCAGAGGAGAAGATGAATACCACTCACATCTCTCAGAGTGGTATCAATCTTCTCATCTAATTTTTGGCCAGAAATAACATTCAATAAAAAATAATACATTTCTAACAACATTTCTAACAATTAGGTAGATTGCTTAAGATATAAGATAAATCATTGTACAACAAGTGTACAAATTTTGTCATCAGTGGCTGTATAACAAAATCAGTTTGCAACTCAGACCTGATCCAATCAACAGATGACTGCAGAGTGCTTTCCTTTGCTCGTACTTGAGAAGATAAACATGCAAATGGCTGTTTGAGGGTTTTTTTCTGATTTTAAAATTGAAAAGAAATTTGGTGGCCATTCTGGCAATGTTGTCCAATAAGTAGAACTGTGCCTAATTTCTAGATCTACATGATATATTGAAAGTTTAGAGATCTAAGTCAACAAACTTAAAATGCAGCGCCGTGCATCACCACTCTCCATTTACCCATGGCACTCTCAGCTCTCAGTCGATGCTTTTCAAAGTAATATCCTGAGACAGATGTGTGGGTGAGACAATTTTATGGAACATAAAGCAAAATGGAACATAAAATAGGCATTAATTATTCATATAGTTATTTATCAATTGGTATATATTTTTAAGTCATGGTCTATTTAATTCACATTACACTAAGTACAGTGAGTTGACCCTGGCCTATTTTAGAGTTGTTGTTCTGCTAATCAGGAAACCGGCTTCACGGTGGGACATGAAAGCGAGTCCTTGACCTGACAGAGGACAGACAGCCAACTTCCTGACGCTTTTCTCAGACTGTTTCAGCCTCTTTGAAGCCGAGAGCCCCCGGAAGAAATCTGTTTCTCCTGATTGGCTGCTTGGACAGACTGAGAATGTGGAGGAGACTTTATTTTAATCAGGAATAAGTTGACTGTTGGGCTCGGCTTGATGTTGATGCCAAAACAACTGGACTTTAGTGACGAGGAGTAACTCTCCAGAAGTGTGTTCTTTTGATCTTGGCAATTAAATTCCCAAAATGTATTATTTAGTATGTTAATTGTCGCCTTTGGATCTGTGAGCACCAAATAAAATAACCTTTGCAGTGTTAGCTGCATCTGTTTAGAAAAAAATACACTGTTTCAAATAGCTTTGTGTAGTTTGCTGTGCTTTCATGCTAGTATCTGCATGAAGAGTTAAAAATAAGTCATTTAACTGGCCTTTTTATTTCATCACACTTCTGGCTGGTTATTTTGCACTCTTGGGA
This sequence comes from Percina caprodes, assembly GCA_013375575.1. Lineage (NCBI taxonomy): Eukaryota > Metazoa > Chordata > Actinopteri > Perciformes > Percidae > Percina > Percina caprodes. Next base: position 1,321,098 of record JABXJD010000007.1, on the reverse strand, counting down.
AAAAGGTTGGGAGCTGCAGGATGGCCTATTTTTAATCAATGAAAAGATAGATCCAGTGAACTGAGTAAAAGAGATAAAATGTAGGTTAGCGCCTTGAATACAAAGTAAGTTGTATCCTCTGTGTCTCAGATTTATTTTCACAAATGTATAAAAAGATACAAATCTTGGAAGTTGCTTAACTCTTTTTCATATCATCAGTGCCCAGCTATTTTGAACACCATCCAGCAGCAGTTTATCACTGGTCATACATTACAAATGATGGAAAGAAACAAATAATTGCATCTGAGTTGGGCATAAAATCTGTCAAATTAATGTCAAATATCGTCTTCGGCAGCAAAAAAGAGAAGAGCCTCTGCAAGGCTGAGCATAAATCTTTCACAACTAGGCCACTGGGAGTATGAGTTTAATGAATGCTATCTGGACATTTATGCATTTTTCCTCTCCTTCCATATTCGTGCCAGTGTGGCGTGGGAAAGCAGCGGTGCCACTTCTTGTCGGGTTATTGTTCTGCCAGTGGTGCCGCTGACGTCCGATGTTTGAACACACCCTTAATGCTCACTTCCTGACCCTTTCAGCCTACAGATATACAAACTAAACAGCTACAAAGAGTTGATAAAAAAGGAAATATTTGATTAATGTCTTATGTATTATGTGTCTGCAGCATCACATTTAGTGAGTAGAAGAAAGGTAGGAAGAAAATTGACGAGGACATGAACTCAAATAGCCAGAGCTCATCTTACTCTTCCATCTTCATCACTATCTCCTCATTGCATGCCACCACGCTGTGGCCAAACTGTATATTGGCAGGATTATAGCAGTTGATGATCAGCCAATGAATGAATCACTCAGGCCCAGCCAGTGAGCATAACGGCTTTACTCATGATCATTCAACCTTGCACTGTGATGGATTGGTAGGGACATCCAGGATTCATTTTTGTTTTTTTTTAAAGATCAGATTGCCATCTCCATGTGTTCAGTTGCCTCATGTGGTGCTGTACAATACACTCCCCCAGTGCAGTGACCATTGAGCTGAAATTTATGGGATTTTTATCCTCAACCAGCTGTGGCGTTCACTGGGAACAAAGCCATGAACAGTGTTTTCCTTCCAACTCCAACACCACATGGAATTAAATGTAGATTACATATTGTGTCATTCTACATGTGCTGAGTGTGTGTGGAGCCTTTTAAGCATATACACACAACCTTTAAATCAGATTACTTGTTAACTCCGATCCCCAGTGCATGTCTCAGAAACTCTATGCACTCTATGATCACTTTCTAATCCTGTTAGAGTTGGATTAACGCGGAGGTGATCTGGACCTTGACCTCCACCCACACAGGCACTCTCTCCATCCCTCTTTGATACACCACCCCTTGTCCCCCTGCTATGGCTTTGTGAGACAGAATCTAAATGAAGACAAGGACATCAATAATTGGTACTGGATGTGATTCTTTCTTTCCGATGCAAATCGTTTTGAGAAGTCAGAAAAAACTTGATGTCTAAAATCAATGTCAGTAAATGATCAAACATTTAGTTATTGACTTAATCATGACGGGTCATTGGAAGCATAATTGATTTACAGATTAGCAGGGTTAGAGGGAATCTACTGATGGATAGCTTTAAATTAAGTATTATCCGAATTAGTCTCCTTCTGCATCTTTTTTTGGTTTAGACAGTGTTAAAATAGTCAAGGAATGTCCATCAAAAAATTCTAAAGCCCATAGTGAAGTTGTCAAATGCCTTATTTGGTCTGACCAACAGTTCAAACATTAAATAAATTCACTTAGATATGATATAAGGCAAATCTTCACATTGAGAAGCAGTAACCAAAGAGTGTTTGGTGATCTTGCTTGAAATTGATTTCACTTGATTCATTGTTGTCCTACTATTTTTGCTGTACATTGTATTGATAGTAACAGTAAAGCCATTGGGGGGTAGAGAGCGACTGATCAAAGACCTTTGAATTGACTGAAGGATGATATGCAACAAAAGGTTCTTTGAAATCAAACTGAGGATGTTGCAGTTAAGGTGTATGGCCCTTTAACCTCAACACATTTTGCACAGTGCCACTGTGATATGGACTTTTGGTCCTTTCAGTATGGAGGATTTCTCGTCTCACAGTCTTAATCATGTGCGTTCCTCTTACTCCTACTCAAAGCTAGCAGCATCAGTGGTTTGTTTACTTCAGTGGTGCGCCAACTCAAGATTAGCATTGTGTAAATAGGCCTGTCTTCCGCAGCTCTCTGTTGGTGTGCTTAATTAGCAATCTGATAGCTTAGTAAGGAGATAGAAATTTAATAGATCTTGGCCAGACAAGGGGCACTGAAAAGTAGGGGTGGGGGAAAAAATCGATACAGCATAGTATTGCAATATTTTCAGTGGCAATACTGTATCAATACACAGGCGCCAAGTATTGATCTTTTATTATACATGTGTTGGTCAGTTTGTCTGATTGACAATCCCATTTTGAAGCAATAAAATTGAACTGATATGAACAAACGAAATGTATCTTTTTAGATAAAACAGATGTTGACAAAGTTTCCTTTTGGGGACGATCGTCAGTTTGTTTGAAATTGGTAAAAAATTAGAAGTTAGAAAAAAAGGTTATAAATTGCAATAAATCACAGAATATTGCAATATGTTTAAAATCGCAATAATATCGTATCGTGGCATAAGTATCGTGATGATATTGTATCAGGAGGCATCTGATGATTCCCACCCCTACTGAAAAGGGCTGGATACCACAGCAGACTGAATGAGTGAATGATTATTAAGGAAGACTAGACAGATAAAAAGGATGAAAGAGCAGAAAGGAAGAAAGCAATGGTTATGTCAATAAGATGTATGGATGAAATGATATAACCTTTATAAATACTAGAAATCAAGATAAATGAATGGTGGTGGGAAAGAAAGAAAGACATCATTGCAGCAAATGGAAGAAGAAAAAAGGGAAAATGAACAAAGAGGTGATGATCCATTAAATATTGCCCAGCCCAGTATCCGTTAAGAGCACTGGTTTCATGATGATTGGCTAATCCATCTCATTACAGCCGGCAGGGAGCAGGAGGATGCACTCTGCTACAAATGGTTGTATTTCAGCCAGTCCTGATTGCGTTAAATGAAGGCAGTTTATTCTGCAGATGTTTATTAGAGCGGAGGAGGCCGACCGGTGCAAATGCTGCAGACAGGCAGGACGAAAGCCCAAATATTTAAAACAGACTCAAGTGCTGTGTTTTGCAACGCAGTTAATATTGCTGTTCTTTAATAGAGCACACACAGACATCGTATTTAGTCAGACAACAGAGTGGAAGAGAGTAATGTACTGTAATGCAGTGCAGTGTGTGTTTTTGCATACCTGACAATATGAACTTTGAACTTTACTCTTTTCATAGGATGCAGTCTGATTACATTTTTATAGTAAATGTTGATATTGGTTAGGAATAGTTGTTTGTAATAGCCTGTATAGCTTACAGTACTGTGTTCGTATGTGTAGGTCTGCTTGTAAGTTGGGACTTACATTCATATAACCTGTGTTCAGCTTTGTGAATGTACACTTGTTTCATTTATTTTAAAAAGGCACCATGTGGCATTTTTAACCACTAGTTGCTATACTGTATGTATAGCAATGTATTTAGGAGACCATTGGCGATGTGACACTTATTCCTGTCGCCGCTTTTGTAATATTCTCCTGATTGACCGTTGGTGGTGCTAACGTGCAGAGAAACGTAGCAATACGACAAACAACGGCAGTATAGAAGAATACTAGCAAGCAATCAAAAATGTGCAATTTAAATTTTTGAAGAAAAATAATTGGCTTTGCAAGTGTTTTATGAGAAAGAAAATGCATTTAACATGTTTGTTAGACCTTAAGCATACATGCAATGCATTTTACTGTTAACACAACTTTGTGTACAAGAAAACTCTACAGAGCACCTGTTAATATAAAGATGATTTTCAGTATGGAAACTAAAGAAGTATCTTACATACATACACCTGCTGATAACCCGATTAACATTAACATTATTGTAGGTTGAAAATACTCATCCCCTCAGTTACATGAATATATACAGAGGAGGACAAATCTATGTATTTTATTCCATGGGCCAACTCTTTTGATAGCTGGGATGGAATATCTGCTGGTAGATTCTGCTCCACCTTAGCTGAATTTTTGGGAGCAGCAATGATTTCCTTTCCAACTGTACTAAATTATGGTCATCTTTAAAAGAACAACGTCTTCCTCTCTTTGTCCACATCGCTTCCTTTGGGAGTGATGTGGTATAATAACGAATATTGGCTTTTACTGCACCTAATCAGTGTACAGATCAGTCAGTTCCTTATATTTTGCATATTTGAATGCATATTTGCCTACAGTCCCTACAAGAGGCCAAGTGGGAGTCTGTAGGCAGCCATAGCACATGGAAAAGCAAATCACTGGTGGTGAGATCACTGTTGTTGAGGAGGTGGTGGAGTGCTTCATTTGCATATTGAAAAGACACATACCCAAACACTGAGAGACAGCCAATTTTCTCTTCACTAAAAGAAGTGGCAGGTGAAAGAAGACCTCACCCCATTACAAATGGACCTTAAAAAATGTCTCCTTTCAGCATTTGATGGAAATCCCTCCAACTTTACCTCCCCCCACAAAAAAAAAGAAGAAGAAAATTGAAAAGACCAAGCCCGTCCTGTACTTTGAGGATTGTGAATAGAGTGCTCCACAGCCTGCCTGCCCCACATACGGTGGCTGAATACAAAAGACTCCCCTCTGTAAGAGCAATCACTACGGGAGACCACTCTATCTGCACCGCTGCAGCGGCAGGTCTCAATAAAGCCGTCAGAGCAGCTTTTGCTGTCACAGACACACACACACACACACACGCACACGTGCACACACTCACAAACACAAAGACAGACACCTTGCATGTAGCTATTTATTCCAAACACACACAACCAGTACTTTCAACCAATGCCCAAACCTTCATGGCCATTGCTTTCATTTTATCCTCCAATGCCGGGCAGGGAGGGGAGATGAACGGTTGACGCTGATTTGAATATTTAAATTATTTATCACCAGAGAGTATTGAGATCCAAGGCATGCCAGGGGACTCAATGGTGCTGGGTGGGGGTGAAACTAGCCATGTTTGGATTTGATAGTGTGCTGTTATTGCCTGAGGGGACAGTAAAGTGGAAAAAAACATGGCCACAATTGGAGGTTTTGGTGGACATGCTATTTATTCTCTTTCAATCTTTTATGTGAATTTTAAGGAAAATCACATAGTCGGTTTAGTAATGTGAGATTGTCTCCAAGGACATTAATGTAAATATAGCATTACTAAAACTTTCAATGTTAATAATCATTACATTTCAATACAGGTTTATTGCTCTTATATCCCGAGTCCTCCTGCCATCTTATCATACTCCGCACTGGAACTGTAAACTGTTTTATGATTAATAGCTTACTGTGGAACTTCAGTACAAAAGAGATTTGTAAACTGGATGATGTAATGCTTTTGGTCCTTAGAAATATCAGACAAGGGAGAGTTCTACTTTGGCTTGTTGCAACTCAGAGCCTGAGAAACAACCACTTGCCTTTCCCTGACAGAGAACAATCCTGGGAAATGAAGGAATTTGCTATAGCTCACGCGATGACAGGACTATTGAAAGAGAAAACCAAACATTTAAATTAGGATTAACACCAAGAGCAATTCTCACTTTGACACCGGATTCATCTGCTTTTTTTCCTCATTGTCAATCTTTCAGTTTCACATTTCCTTCTCTCATGCTGGGTAGGGGCAGGCAGCTCGATCCCCCCCTCTCTTTATGCACTCAGCACTAAGTTACAGTCTCCAGACAAAGGAAGGCCTCGGCTGGCCCCCCGTCGTTGTCCCTCTCTGGTGCACCATGCACAAGCACAGAAACAGCGCTGATTGTAATCAAGCCCTGAGAAAGAATCTTGCCATTAGCCCAGCGTGATCAAATCTTGGAAATCCATTAATAATAACCATAGGTTCTCATGTTGCAACCTGCAAACCTGTTTCCTGGTACAAAAATCAGCATGTGTTGGTTTTCCTCAGAGGACATAATGCATGGTTTCCCTTTTATTATAAGTTTCTTTAATAATTATAATTACATTGACTATGAAGAGGATTTGAAATAAGATTTTCTTTGTTTACTTGAGTACACGAGTCAGCTTGGTACTCGTTAGGTGGCATTGTCTACAGCCGAGTGTAGTTTTTATGAAGGCTTTTTTCAAAAGCCACCAGCTGACTTTGCATCAAGTTACTATTATCTCCCATCAAAAATCAGATTTTTAAATGTTTTTTATTCCTAATACTAGTCTTGTAGGGGACTATCCCATTTGACTCTGAGTTGTTGTAACTGCTATTCATCACTCTTAATCCCTGTGGTGAACCTCATTTGTTGCAGGTTGTGATTGTACACAATTGCAGCTCATGTCCCCAGTAATGATCTGCTAATTATGAGAATCCACAGCAGCCTCGGAGGTGTGAAACAAGCTGTGAGTGAGTGTGTGTGTGTGTGTGTGTGTGTGTGTGTGTGTGACATATGTACATGCTGTGTGAGTGAGAGAGAGCAACAATGCACACATGTGATTATGATTATGATTTGATTGTCAGAATTAGGGAAAATAAATTATTCCATATGGGCACATGTTGTAATGTGTGTGTCCAAAAAAGGCTAAATAAATGATTTATTCATTCTCATTTCAAATTACTTAGTTTCATAATTCAATGTTTTTTATTGAGCTTAAAGCTGCCATATATATTTTATATAGAGGTTAATTGCAGTGAGTTGCCCTTTTAAAAAAAAATACATTATTAACAATCATTCATGTGACTACTTCACTAATAGTGACGTAAGAGCCAACTCTGCAGTTCCCAACAACAACTTTCCGTTCATTGTTTTGGGTTTATGGCCCACAAATTTACTATTATAAAAATGATCCAAAACAATAAAATTATTATACTGATGAAATGTTTTTTCTTCTGCTCCTTAAGCCGAGCCATCAAGACCAACCAGGACCTTCTTCCTGAGACTCCGTGGACCAACATCCTGTATGACGACTTCTGGGGCACCCTGCTCACTCACAGTGGCAGTCACAAGTCTTACCGTCCACTCTGCACCCTCTCCTTCCGCCTCAACTACACCCTGCATGCCCTGCGTCCCTGGGGCTACCACCTGCTGAACGTTGTGCTGCACGGGCTTGTCACTGCCCTCTTCACGGCCTTCAGTCGCCCACTTCTGGGTGGAGGACTTTGGAGCGTGCTGGCTGGCCTTCTTTTTGCTTCTCATCCTATTCACACTGAAGCAGTGGCTGGTGTGGTTGGGAGGGCGGACGTTGGTGCTGCTTTGTTTTTTTTGCTGTCTCTTCTCTGTTATATGAGACACTGTGGACTTCGTAGGGACCCACGTGGGACTTTTCAGGCCGGGCGATGTGATGGCAGTTCAGTCACCCGGTGCTGGGGCTGGATGCTGGGCTGCCTGTGGTGTGCAGCAGCCAGTATGCTGTGGAAGGAGCAGGGGGTGACGGTGCTGGCCGTGTCAGCTGTCTACGACCTTTTCGTGTTCCAGAGACTCCGGTTTCGCCAGGCACTTCTTCTCTTGCTTGGAAAGGTAAACAAATGCATGCCATAGGGGCCGGTGTGTTCAATGGCTCTGGGCGTTTCTGTTAGTTTCCTCTTCCCTCCCTCAGAGGCATACCTCATCCAGCCAGCTGTTAATGGTTCCTGTATGATAGATTAAGTTTTGTATGTGCGTGCTGTTTGCTTTTCATTAGGAGTGTAATTAGGAAAGCTGTTAGCTGGTGCAAAGTGCATGGTTGTCGCATGAAAAAGTTATTCTCATTTGTCATCTGCTAAACAGGAAGAAACTATATGCACAGGGGAAGTTTTCCACTTCCTCGCAACATTGCCACCAACTTCCGTTTGCTGCAGTAAATAGATACACATTAATGCAACAAGACTTAGATTAGGATCTCAGCCTCATTATGTGTGCTTGTGTTTGTTTTGGGAAAAAGAGCCATTGCACAGGAAAAGCTATTTTTGGGGTGAGTTATTTTTTTTTTAATTGAAGGTGACAAAAGATATGTGCAGAATAACAGTAACACGTCCTACTCTGGTAAATTATTCGTTCCACTTCTCGAGCAAGCTGTCCAAGCATACACAATTGTCCAAACATATACACACACCATGGCTGCAGTCAAATTGTCAATTGTCTTTTCCTAAACACTTTTCCTTTATCTCGATGGAAAACGTCACAAGGTCAAGGAAAGATGTGAAGGAGAATTTATGGATATAGGACATAGGATAAGATAAACCCGGTACAAATAGAATTTAACTGCACTTACACTTGGCTATGTAATTATGTGATGCCGGATAATTAGAATAATAATAAGGGTTAGGGTTAGGGTTAGGGTTAATAATAATATGTTTATTTATATAGCGCCCTTCAAGAGCAAATGTAAGAAGCTGCTTCACAACAGAAAACACAAAGACTTGAAATGCAGACATCAAGCTAAACACGTAAAAAACTCAACTATAGCAAGTCTAAAAGCAAGTTTTTATCTGGTTTAATTGTCCACAGTGTCCACAGATATTAGCTCCAACTGGAGAGAGTTCCAAAGTTAATAAGTTAATGATGTTATTGAAATGGGTCTGATGTTGTGAAATACAACAATTTGAGACAGACTTCTTAAAGCGTATCTTAGATATTTTGCAAGAACGCATATAGGGCGTTCTTGCATTGTTGTTTAATGCAGGCTCATGTCCACTCATTTAACAACATGAATCGCAATTACTTTGATTGTATGAAAATAATTCTAAAATTTCAGCAGACAGGCATATTGTTTGTTTCCGTGAATGGCATAATGATGCGTTGCTTAAAATGTTGCTGCAGCAAGGAAATATGGGCATGGCATTATCTTGTTTCCTGTTTTAAAGTATAGTGCCGTCAGGGAGATAAGAAAAGAAGCATTGGACCAACTCTTATTGTGGCTGCCACTTAAATACTTTTGGTCATTTCTCTCAGTTGGGAACCTTCCTAAGCAAAAATGTCTATTCAACCGCAGCCCATACTTTCTCTGCAGGAAGAACTCTACAGGACTCCATTTTACCCTTCAAACTAGTTATCTGAGAAGGACAACCTTGTCGCAGTGACTCATCTGATTAAATGGATCAGTATTTGACTGAAAAAAGCTCCTCTCATAGGCACTCTACATTTGATTAGAGAAACTGCTCCTTAGCCATGGCATGATGGCTCTCATAAAATGCATAACTAGCGTAATAAAAAGTCCCCTTGGGTTTACTGAGCAAGGACAGTCTGGCTCCAAATGGTGTGTGTGTGTGTGTGTGCATGCACTGGACTCTTTTTATAGTTCTATTTTTCTTGAGGAAACAGCTATAAATACCTCTGTTTGTTGCATGGTTTGTGTCCTTGTAGACTATATCACAAACGTCCTGTGAAACCTTCTGGTGTATACAAACTGCAGCCCATTACAAACTTCAGCGTGACTATCCTATTTACGCAGCCAGCCTCCGAATGAAAACATGTTTTACCTTCAAGTGTGTAAGGCTTTACCATACCTGTGGGGCAGCTTCTCCAGTAGTCATTTTTGGCAGAATGATAACCCACAGCTGTTATTAGAGGGCCTGCGGTGAGCGGTCCAGAGAAATTAGAGAGCTGAGAGAGAGGGAGTAATGTTTTTTCTTCTCAGTGCTCTGAGAAGAAAGGTGTGTGTGTTTGTGTGTGTGTGAGTGTGTGTGTGTGTGTGTATGTGTCACGACTGCCAAACCTTTGAACAGGTGCCAAACAACACATGTCCATTATATTGTGCCCAGTCATTTATTAAAGCTGCTAAATCATATTGGAGCATCTACACAGCAGGATGCAACTCTCTTGCAGATATATAATTATATAATCATGAGTACAAAGGAAAATGGCTTATTTCCCACTTCAAATCAATTTTGTTTTTCTACTGAATATTTTTGAATCCGCCACCCTCAATGGGCAGATGAAGAATACCAGTTCTTAACTAAAACATTACTCAGGGCGTAACTTTTGTTTATTATCACATATTGGAATTGAAATGAATTGCCTTGCATTGGCTGCACAGTATGAGTTTGTAGTGACTGACAAACAGGTGAGTCAGTGGGGTTGAAGAGTTGATAATTGTTGAATCACCCATTCATCATAGTCTCAACCTAAAATTGTGAAATAGAAAGAAATATTGACAAGAAATCTAGTGACAAATTTCAAAACATCTTAAAATGCAGTATATGTTGGGATTATGTTGTATAATCCGTCGTCAACTCTTTTTTGTCTGCCCATGAATAAACAAAGGCTGTAGAGACAGAGCCTCGGAAATGAAACTACAACCTGAAAGACATCCAGCAACACTTATTCCATTCGGTTGCATTACGGACTGAACGATTGCATCACCCTCAGCACTTGTCATAAGCCGTTGTGAAAAATCCCATTTCCCCTTTGAATTTATCTAACAGGAGATGGGATATCATCAGTTGCCTCCACCTCTCTTCCCAGACACAATAGCCCTGGCCAGCATCCCTGTGCCAGCCCGTCAGCTGCTGGTGCCAACCTCCCACCGCCCCCCCCAGTACATCTGGCTCGTTTATCACTCTGGCAATGCCCTCCTCTTTTTGCCCCGGTCACAGTTATCTTGGTGGGGAACTCGTTATGTGCCGGGGCCAGCCACGGGGGCAGTTGTTTCCTCAATTATGAGCCAGACATCTCGCGTCGCAAGGGAACACAAAAGGGACAGGGATACCGAGAGAGAATAAGCAAAGGGAGAGGGAAACTATGCCCTCACTTCCTTTCCTTTATCTGTTCTTGGTCTTTCTCACCTATTGGACGACTTGGCATCTATATCACTGCCACTGAGGCAGAGTCAGCAGCCATTAAGTATGATGATAGATGGAGAGGTTGCAAAGATTTTTGGCAGAGAATAATGCAGGATGTGCGATTCAATCAAAAATGTTCAATTTTTTTCACAATAAAGCAAAAGACTGAATAATCCTCCACATCACATAATCTCACCACTGGCTCTCAGCAGCCACAAACAATGAGGAAATGCAAATCAGCTGCAGTGTAGCGGAGGGGACAGATGCACTTCGGACAGCACTCCATTTCTCATCCTATTAAGTCCCTAATCATTGAGATGAGATTGGAAAATGAGACAAGGTAGGGTGGAAGGAGAGTTAGAAAGTGATAGATGGAGACAAAGGAAGGTGCGGTGTTAGCAGAGCAGCCTATTGAGAAGGCACAATGAGTCGCACATGCAAGGATCACATCATTTTGTCTTTGTTGTTTCCACTCTTAGTTTGTCAATGGCTAAAACAAACAAGTTGATGAAAGAGAAGACGAGGTCCAAGGATATAGTTTGCTATTGTTGGTATTAGCGAAGGTCAGATCTCTTTGCTAAGCTGTAGGTAAACTGTGAAACGTTGGCAGGCATGATTGATTTCATTAAATGTGTTTGTTTAAATGTTGAGCAAGTATTTAAAGCATTTACTTGACTGAATAACAAAGATGCCAGTGATTATACTCTGCGTTAAAAGTTCTAAATCAAAGGTGTGACATTTAGTACAGTAGTAAAAAGGCTGGATTATATGTGAGGACTTTATCTCACTCTCCCTAATACTCCATACTTCACACCTTTGTATCTTCTAACTGAAACTTCAATGTGTTCACCTAGAGTCAAATGAAGGATGGCAGAAATAGCATTTTATGTGAGGCACATGGACAAGAGAAGTAACCAGCTGATGTGTTGCCAAATTTCCATGTAGCAGAAGCATTCGGCTATGAGACTATGCCCCCTGCTCTGCTGCATGCTCTTTATTTAGCTTGCGTTCATGGGTATACAATTCCCAAAGTACGATACGTTTAGACTTTCATCTGGCAAGATCATTTTATTTTTTATTTTTATGCCAAACTTATCTCACACAAAAAAGGCAGATTCAGCAAACCATCTTAACTGCACAAACTTGTTTTGAATAGCTTGACTTAACTTATTATAGTCCATAAATGGGATTCTTTCAAGTGGTTGCCAATAGATAGTTGTTGCTAAGTGTTAATTGTTGTAACTAACATGCTACTAACATGTTAGTTACAACAAGTCATCAGACAGCAGCATTGTTATGTTCATGTTATTTACCTTCCAGCCTTTTTCTCAGTCACTCTTCAGCTTCAGGTGCATGTTAGGAATATCTGTTTATGTTGTGTTACGCGTTTCTCAATTTAAAATATACAAATATCGGCCAATATATCGGAATATTGGATTTTTAAATAACCAAATATTTGTATCGGTATCAGCCTTAAAAATCCTTTATTGGTTGGGCTCTATTCCTGAAGCAGATTTTATCCGGACACAAGACATTTGAAGTAACGTGTAAATGGGGCCTTAAATCAGTTCACTACATGCCAATTAAGAACACATCTGTTTGTGTAAGGGGTTCTTGCATGAGGCCCATTGTATTTTCATACTTGGACTGAGCGTTTAAGATCTTCATAATGATCTTCAATAGCAGAAAAATGAATCAATGAATGTCTGTCAAGTAACCACAACAAAGCCAACTAAGCTAAATCAGATGCATGACATTACATCAAGCTTATTCCCTTTCACACTAATGTCCCGATATTACTCAAACAGGAAGCTCTTTTAGTGTCCAGTTAACACGGCCGGCACCCGCTGCTTTTATCAGCTGTCTTGGCAGACAGCACGCAAGGCTTTGACCTGTGACTCGTCTCATTACAGGTCTCTGTGCCAGCAGCAGCAGGGCTTTCATGGCGAGTACTATGGGGTAATTAGGTCACTCTATCAAAGTCAGCCCTCTCAATGCCAGCCAATGCTGCTGTGTGATGACTTGGGTGACTTGTCAAGTCAGCAGAATCTAGAACACATCAGTGAGCTGGATGCATGCTTCATTGTACCTTTCATCACAATTTAGCATGACACTGGTATTGCAGAAAATGTGAGCGCTGCTGGATGTGTGTTGCGTAAATACAGTGTGTCCAGAACTTTGAAGGCCTTTCCATGCACATGTCACTGAGAAAGAATTTCTCCACAGTAGGTTGATGTAGCTTCCACCTCAACTTTAATGCAAGATTTCTTTCCAAAATGATACAATAAATCTATGGTCATTGTAATTACCAACATTTTCTTAAATAGATTTTTGCATGCACAATCAGCCCAGTATGCTGGAAAGAGTTATGAGCCGTTTAAATTGGACATGACTTTAACTAGAAAAGTCCAACAGATTGATCCCCTGCTGTCCTGCGTCAGTCCACAGCCGCTTTAAACAGTGCCCATACGCAAGTCAGCCGTATCCCGCTGTTTCTTCAGATATGTTTTAAACACTCTGCACGCTGCAGTGTCAACAGGCAGACCACACACTTCTGGGATTAATAAAACCAGAGCTAATAATGAATGGCACAGTTAAAAGATGAAGGCTCGGGAGTTTAATACTGCATGTTTATGTGTGGAAAGAGAGAGACAGAGGGAACGAAAGAAGGGTTAATTCGCAAAAAAAGTAGATAATAAACTGAAAGGGAAAACCACAGAAATTGACGTTGAATTTCCAAATGAGAATCCAAAGTGGAGGAGATATGTGGAAGGTTTCAAGGGCTTGGAGCACGCAGGATGTTGCGTTTGACAGTTGGCTGAGGATTATGCCAACTGTTCTCCATGGATCCACACAGATTGCATGAAGGCCAGTCAATCATAGCTAGAACATGTTCCCAGGAATTGAAGTTAGACAGCAGTAAAGCTGAAAACAAGGAAATTAGAAGGAAACTTAAAGCAAATCCAGAAAGTAACCCCCTAGATTAGCTATTGTGGCTAACTGCGTTTGGATTACAGTCCGGAGTAACTTTCCATATAATTCATTTTTTGCTGGACTTTGTATTAGCACCAGCCACAGTTCAAATGGCCATTAACATGGGAAAAGGAATGTATACATAAATGCTTGAATTAGACTTAATTTGAGTTTTCTGATTGAAGCCAAGAAATCAGACTAGGTTGGTGTAAAAGGCAATTAGATGTTTTTCATTGAGTTTATATCAACAAAGGTTTTTTTTCTTTCTTTTTACTTACAAGGAGGTGTAGAAGCAGAATATACCTTTCTTGTTATTTTTACTTGGGCTTGTCAAACACAGGTGTGACTCCTAACCTTAATTAGGTCTGTGCTGGTGTTGAGCCCACTGGAACACTGTGTGGCAGGGCCATCGTTAATGTGATCAGTTGCACCTGTGCTTCTCCTGTCAGGACTCATATTTTCATAAACGGACATTTCCACCTTTACCTTTAAAAAAATAACATTGTGCACAGCTGTCAGAAAAGTGCTCGTTTGCACGTACCTGTGTTTATATGCCATCCATGCCGTCAATAGCATGACTAACCTTCAGGTGGCAGTGCAATGAGAAGCACGTTAGCCAATCAGAATCCCAAAAATAGCAACAACAGCAACAAATCCCTTCCTTTCTCCTCTCTTCCTCACTTTCTCGGCTGCCTCGGCTGTTGTCTCAGTTTACGTGCAAATGTGCAAACACATTTTTCAAAAATCTCCACTCTTGCTGGAGTTTTTATAAAAGACTCATTTTTAAAGGCAAATTCTCCGTTTGCATGTAAACAAAGGGCACAAACAAAGGGAAATGGCTCAGTTTTTCAAAATAACCATGTATGTGTAAACAGAGCCTCAGCGTGCACCATTATAGAGGTCCAAGAAATGTCTACAATTTAGGTAGTTTTCAAATTTATTTGCCAGAGCAGATTCATAGATACCTGTAGGTGCCCATTTTATGATTCATTTTAGGCATTAAGCCGCTGTACTTACTTAATGTTTGTACAATTAGAGAATCAAAATAGTTGTAAATTACTGCAAAAGCACAAAATCAGCTCATTTTAAGGACTGTATTAGTCAGTATGTGCCCTGCCAATATTCCTGTGACCACAGAAAAGCAACGTAAGCTGAAATTGTTGTGAAAAATCAATAAATCAACAGGAGATAGAATAGAGCTTAGATGACGTTTTAGAGCAATTAAAGGGTGTAGTTGATGATTGTTGAGTGATTAGGTAATTCAGTTGTAAGAGGGGGGAGGTTGGGTTCTATTGGATCTATTTTCAACTGACCACAGAAGACTCTACTAAGAGACATAAAGTCATGCCAGACTTTAGCAATGCAGAAAATAAAACCAGTAATACTTTTACTTACTTTTTACTTTTACTGCTATTCATCCACCTGTTGCTTCTAAAGTCATGCAAATGCTTGTGTTAAGTTGGCTAGAAAACTAAAGTTATTTGCTGCTGAGTGTGTGAATGTGTGGTCAATCATAATTTCCAGCCTCCGCTCTAGCATGCTTGCAGTTTGAGTTGTGTGATTGATCGGGAAGTCAATTAAGGAACGATTTAGAAATAGACAAGGCGGTGACGGGTAAAATAAAGCTCATTCGCCTTAATACCACAAATGACTCTTTTGCTGGAATTGGCTTATCTTCTTATACCAAGCAGAATTGGATTTCTCACACAATTTCCTCCCTTGACAGGCAATATGCGCTCATCCATCAATAAGCCCCCCACCCCCCTTTTTGTGTAAAAGGCACTCTCTCTTATCTTTTGTGTACCACCTTTCAGCATCCAAATCAATATCCAGTTTTTTCCACTCTCATTTCCTCACTGCTTCTCCAAATGTTGTACTCCATGAACTGGCCCTTTTCAACCTTACTATCGACAAGTGGCTCTGTACCAAGCTGTACCTATACTTCCTCCTTCAGCCAACTTCTTGAGAGAACATGCTTTTTCATTTAAGATTCGGAGAAATCAACTGAAGCCAATAAAGGTCACGCAAGTCAATGCTAAACCTCTTATTCTAATCCTAACATGGGTTTGTTATGGATAACTTGTATTTTCCATCATGGTTCTTCAAAGAAGGCGCAAGCTCATACTTATACTGTACATGCTCATTGTAAGAGAGGGAATGTTTCTCTCAAAAGTTTATTAATGAGACAAATGAAAGCTTGTTCTTTGTACTCTGTGTAGCTTGTATCTGTCTATTGTGCAATACATTTAAAGCAGATTATACAGTGAGTCTAAATTATTGCTGTAGTAGAGTAAACTCACTTAAGAGCTACACTGGACTACTAATATGTTAACTTCTCCTGTCCTGGGCTATAATACCACACAGAATAAACAGCGTTTACATTATGAAGGCATGCATTTGTGTGCGCACACACACAGCCCTAATTCCCCCTGACCAGGTTCAAATAGAGTTCATATTAAGTATTACTGGTGCTCAGATAGAATAAATGGGCTCAGAAATTAGGAAGTGAGCAGCATCTCTGTGCTCATCACACATGATCTTTTGTCATTTTTTTAGTCCATTAGGTAAACTCTGTTAGGAATATGAATAACAAGCAGGTTTTACTCAGGACCGCGCCAGGCTGTCTCTGTCAATAAGCCTGTATGACATTTTAATTTAATCGGTATTTATTGAAAGAAATGAAATCAGATGTACTTAATCCTGGCAAAAACACGCCAATTGATTTAAGCAGTAATTGATTTCAGAAAGCATATCAAAATGTTGTTAAAAAAAAATGACATTAGAGCATCTGACAGACAGAAGATGTATCGCTGCCGTCAGTCTTACGGCTACGCGTTCCCGTTTCTCCCCCCACCGTCGCTGATGTAATTTAACAAGCCTGTAATCAAAGGTCAGGAAGTCAAGGATGTGATTGCACAACCTTGTCATGTCTTTGCAACTGTAACTCAAACTGTAGACTTCCAGGCATCTATATAGTCCAATCTGAAGCAACTGATATGAATGGGGAGTCTGGCTTTGAATCTAATTTGCACCAAGGACTGATCTTCCTAAAGAGTCACCAACCAAATGTCCTATATGTGTCCTTCCAAATATGTAATATATGTAATAATATGTAATACAGCCATTAGGAGTTTAACACGATTTTATGTTTATAAATGGATTATGCCCCTGCAGTGACAACCAATTGGGGTGTGATAGTTAGTTTAAAGGTGTTGCGTGACACAGGACCTAATGGTGTTCTGCTGCAGAATTAATGCTCTTATGAGATGTAAACAGCATCTACATACCAACACAATGAGTCCTAAGCTGATTACCAGTCACACTCACTGCAATCCTGACAGGCGAGAGGAGAGACTTAGAGAGAAAGCCTCTCATGCTTCAAATTTACTTCAAAGTTGACCTTAACTAGGTCAGAACTGAGGGGAGTGTGGTTTACGAATATATGGAAAAAAGTAGAAGAAAATCTTAATTTCTCATGGTAATCTTTGTCTCTTTTGTTTGGGGGTTTAGCATGTTGTCCTTTATAAAATGTTCTTAGAAATTATTGGCAAACTAAATTTGAAATTCAAAATACATAATGTGTCTTTCACCAGTTTGAATGACATATTCCATTAAAAAAAGATTATTATTAAAAAAACTTGATGTAAACAGTCCCATTGTTGCTGACCGAAAGTGACATCTAGTACAGCGCAGAGCTGTCCATATCCCAATGTGTCTTTCACCAGTTTGAATATGTCAAATTTCACTATTTTCTTGTAAATAGAGCTGTGTTGATTCTGGCTAGGGTCTATTTTAATTTTAAGAAGTATGCTAGCGTTACAAAGAACTGTATAATTGTATGTGAGTGCGGTTTATGCCCCAGGCAGCTATCAAAAACATTCCAGAGATTGCTTTGCACAGTTTCTTTTTCTATATGGTGGAATAATATATTTCAAAGCTTCTTTTTTTCAAAGGTTGCTTTATAAATCAAACCCCAAACAGCTCACACTGAAATACTGGAACATCCTTCTTAATAACTTGTTGTCTAGAGAGACTACCAATACATTTATAGGACCACTGTTGCTCTGATCCAGACCCATAACTTGACAGGTATTAAAATAGCCTTCTGAAATGAAAACAAATTCCGGTGCTCTGGATCAAAATATTGTGGCTTTGAATAAGCTCTTCTGGACTGAAATGTTGATTTAGGTGTTTTCCTTTAGCATGACTTTTTCTCTCTCTCTCTCTGCTCTTTCAGAAAAAGAACATTAGTGTTTTGCTGAGTCTCGCCGTGCTGGCTTCCTGGGGAGTGATTCTGCTGTCAGCTCGCCTCTACTGGATGGGCAATAAGCCTCCGAACTTCTCCAACTCTGACAACCCTGCAGCTGACTCGCCACATTTTCTCACTCGAACACTAACGTTCCTCCACTTGCCAGTCGCCAACGCCTGGCTGCTGCTCTGCCCCGACAAACTCAGTTTTGATTGGTCCATGGACGCTGTGCCGTTGGTCAGGTCCTTGGCTGACTGGAGGAACCTTCACACTGTTGCCTTTTATGGGGGATTTATCCTCCTGGGTTTGTTTGGCCTTTGTGGCCCCACCTCTAAAGCCAAGGAAACCAATGGAAAAGCCTATGTCACTTATGGGAAATCAATCACCAACGGGAATGGTTACCATGCCCCTGACACAAACCATAACACAGACCAAGGGCCAGCAAAGACCACCCTGAACGGGTCAGCTGGACTCCACCACTGCCCTTCACGGACGCCCCTTCCCCCTACTGAACACCTAGTACTCTTTTCGTTAGGCATCCTCACATTGCCTTTCATTCCAGCCACAAACCTATTCTTTTATGTAGGTTTTGTAATTGCAGAGAGGGTCCTATACATCCCCAGTATAGGCTTTTGTTTACTGGTTGCTGCTGGTGCAAGAACCTTGTACGTCAGACAGAGGACTAGAGGCTGCAGGGCCTTACTGTTGTGTCTCTGTACAGGACTAGTGCTGCTGAATGGAATCAGAACTGTTCAAAGAAACAGTGACTGGAGCAATGAGGAGAATCTCTACAAGTCTGGGATTAGTGTGAATCCTGCTAAAGGTAAGAGAAGAGCGGCATTTATCCTGAGGGATGGATGTCAAACCTCAATACTTAACAAAACAGAAACCTCTGCATGGGAGTACCAAAAACTGTCAAGTCCCAAATCTGATTTAAAGAAAGGCAGTATAACCTTTGAATGAAGAAATATAGCAGTATTCGTCTTACAAATGAAAATTTGGATTCATAAGCAATAAACGCACACATTTAAATGCCCTGTGCTTTGGAAACTGAAACGCAGTTGAGATATCCACAACATGACTTTCTACTCCTCCACGCAACACTTGAATATGCAATACTGTTTACAAATTTGTGATAATTTGTCATAATTTGTCATAATTTGTCATTGAATTACCTGATTTATTCAACCTTAGTTTGTTTTGGCAAATTGACAGCAATAGCACTATCTTTAAATGAATACCAACATTGAGTTTTTGTCTTCCATAGCCTGGGGAAACTTGGGGAACGTACTGAAGAACCAGGGCAAGATGGCGGAAGCGGAGAAGGCATATAGAAATGCTCTGCACCACCGAGGGAACATGGCTGACATGCTGTATAACCTGTGAGTGTTAAATATGACGTTCCCACTCCTGTTTGCAAAGTCTTGACACAAACGAGTTGTGATTCCTCCCATCCATCACTTGATGTTGCAGTAGCAGAACAAGAAAGGCGGAAAGGGAGAAGGGGATAAGGCGTACTGACAGAGAGAGTGACAGACAGGAAGAACCTAAAGAAAACCAAAATAGATCTAATGCATTAGGATAGAAACAAGGGAGACTCAGAGCCAAGCATGATGCAAGAGTGTGACAAAGAGGAAATAACTCTGTGTGTCCCTGGTGGCTCTTTCTACTTTCTGCTACTGATTTGATTAGTCTTGGTTTGCAAGGCCTGTGGGAGGACACAAAGCCGCTTCCAATCCTGCAGTAGAAGAGAGTCAAAGGTGCCAAAACCTCAAAGCAGAGCCATGTCTCTTGCTCTCATGCTGACACTGTTTTTCTCCCCACTTCTCTGTTCCCTCTCAAGTTACGAGTGTCAGGAATCTGGCAAAGCAACATAGGGAGAAGGGAAAAACCAAATGATGGTGTGCATTTTTTTAAACTGAGGTGCTATTTGAATATGATGGATGGTATATTGGGAGTAATGCACTGGTATATTGGGTAAGGCATACAGAAGCTGCTACAGTTTGTTGTTTTATTTCCCAGCTTTCACCCAAAGTCCCCTTAGTCACTTTGACGTGCTGTCATTTTAGATGAACCTCCACACTTAGTTATGCAGTTTATGGTGTTGGAAAATCTCTCACGTCTTTTTTTTGTTTTGTTTTCTGTCTATTAGTGGCTTGCTGCTGCAGGAGAACGAGAATTTTTCTGAGGCGCTGCATTATTACAAACTGGCCATTGGGAGTCGGCCAACACTGGCATGTAAGTAAATTTAAAAAAGAGATCTCATTTTGTAGCGGCAGTCACGATCAGGGGAAGAGTTGTCAGCGATTAGATGTTCTCACACATTACTTGATTTTGGTCTTTGGTGTTTATTCAATAATTAGATGTGAGTTTAATGTCCCTTATTGGATCACCATTATGGTCCAATTTGAATGCTGAACTAGATGTTCTCATGCTATGTGCTCATTTGGAGGGCCATATTCAGGTTATTTCAGCTTGACGGGGAAATGATGCGATTCAATCTCACACTTGAGTGCTCGCATGTGAGATGAGGTTTCGTCTTTTACTGTACCAAGGACAATTTTATGAGAGAAATGGGGCAGGCTGCAGACGGCTTTTCCAAGTTGATAAGTTATCTTTAATTCTTCCCCAGCTTTATCTCCTTTTAGCCCAATTAATTTCTTTTTCTTACTTGCTTTTCATGTGGTAATATAATCTGCCTTTGACCTCTGTCCTGTCTCCTTTTTGTCATATTATTGTATGTCCATCTTCCCCAACTATCTTTGTATATAGTCCACATCTTATCCACTCTTAAATACAGAAGGTTTTCACTGTCTTGATTATATAGAAAAACAAAGAATATGCATTTTTAGTTTAACAGCTTTAGAAAATGACTTTAGTTATTTGGATTCTAATGTTCAATGATTGCACAATGAATGTGTGAGTGACAGCAGGTTTTTATCCTGTGTTTTGGAATTTTAATTTAATTAAAAGCTTCCCCTCTTCACAGCGGCCTACCTGAACACAGGAATTATCCTGATGAACCAAGGCAACCTAGAAGAGGCCAAACGCACCTTTCTGACTTGTGCCGACATTCCAGATGAGAACTTGAAGGACCCCCACGCCCACAAGAGCTCTGTCACCAGCTGCCTGTACAACCTGGGAAAACTGCTCCATGAACAGGGCCAGCAGGAGGTTTGGACTACAAGTTTCACCATTTAGAATTTAACAGGAAACTGTTAATATCGCAAAAAGTGTTTTCACAAATAGTCCCTAGTCACTTACAAGGCCTGTATTATATTGATTCAAAACAACAACTAAGTTAACCTTTGTCCTCTACTTCAGGAGGCCTTATCTGTTTATAAGGAAGCGGTACAGAAAATGCCCAGACAGTTTGCACCACACAGCCTTTTCAACATGATGGGTAAGTTACAGTCGGAGCCGGTTTCACCCTGAATCTTTGTTTGAAATGCAGAAACTGAAATTGCAGGAAAACACATCTACTTTGGTGACCCCTGCTTTGAAATGATTATTAGTATTCTAGTGAGGTAACATAATTGATAATGAAAAATAATGTTATGCTTGTTTTATAACGTGAGTAAAACAATGTAGACCTGGGACAAGTTTGGCTTAAGTTCCAGTGATGAATTTTACATTTTAGTTTCCGTTTAAGATGTTTGTTTTCCATTCGATCTGAGCTTTGAATTATATCAACAAATTGACATCAACTTAATTTAATACAAATTTTTATAATAATTTAATAAAAAAAAACCTCCAGAGGACTTGGACCACCTGTTTGAGTCCAACACTGTGCAGACTTTGTGTTCTTTTTCAGAGGATTAAAGCTAATCCGTGCAATAAATCACATCCCTCTCTCTGTTATTGTAACACTAATAACATAATTGGAAGCTCATCCTGACAGCATAGCTGAGATTGCAAGGAGATATCTGCAAATATATTTCTTGGCTAAATGAGAATGGGAAGTGTGTTTTGTCAGATGGTGGGCAGTGTTTGCATCAGTGCGCTGTCCAGGAGACTGATGTCATTTTACCCCAGGGGCCAACAGCATGTCCTCAGATCAAACCAAATCTTATAGGAGTTTAAACATAACAATTGTTCTTTCAGCAAAAACTGTGTTTTCTTTCTAACACTGGGGTATTCCTTCAGCAAGTGAGGAATGCTGACCCTATGGATAAGAGTTCAGTTCATCTGTCCTGCACCTGTTAGAAAAACACAATGTGGCGTAAACAGGTAGTTCAGAGGAAACTAGTGTGCCACTAATAAAAGTAAAAAAGGATAAAACAGCCGTATTTGTTTTTTTTTAGTTGAAAAGCAATGTAGTAAAGTAGACCCTTTTATTTATTTTTATTATATTTATTTATTACTATATTTTAGAAGAATGAAATCATGTACTTTCGCTGCATTTTTTCATTTGCATAATATTATTCTTTTAAAAACTCGTATGACATGTACTGGATGAGGATTCCTGCGTTATGCAACACTCCTGGATATCGGGACTTGAAAAGCTTTCCATTGTGGGAAATTGATTTGAATTATTATCACCCTAAAAATCTAATCGTGATCTGTGTTGTGTTTCAGGAGAGGCCTACATGAGGCTGAACAGGCTGGAGGAAGCCGGCCACTGGTACAGGGAGTCTCTCAGGGCCAAGCCTGACCATATCCCTGCCCACCTCACTTATGGCAAACACCTGTCCATCATTGTAAGTCCCATTACTAACACACAGGCCAAATCATTATTGCAGTGGTTAACAACCTGGCAGAGTGTAATTATACGTAGACCTGAAGTGGCAGCGTGGAGTGATGAATAATGCATACTGAGTGACTTATGGGAGCAGACAACCCTTCCTATTGATTCTTCCGCAGAGCCTGGAGAACTGTGATGATTGTTATGAGGGAACTGTGATGATTGTTATGAGGTGTGAGCTTCTGACTCTGAAAGGCGCAGGCTTAACAAACTAAGCTCCCCTGATCAGAAATCTGCTTGAGGACTTGTGATGCATTCATGGATATAGTGTTTGAACTTGAGCACAACCACTTGTGGATCACACAGTGTGAAAGAAGAAATGATTGAAGCGATAAATATCTTTTTGGTGGCCTTGGATCAACCCTGACCCAGAAGTAATGCCAAATAGCTTTAATAAACCAGCCAAATAGGAGCTGCATTAATTCACGTCTGACGTCTGAGGGTCACTGACATTTGAGGGTCACTGACGTCTGAGGGTCACAGACGTGGGGAGTTTGTGTGCTGTGGATGAAAGCAACCCCTCTGTGATTGCATGAGTGCCAGATTATTGGTGTGTTTTCCTTCCCTCACTGTGTTTATCTGTAAATACATGTAAGTGTTCAAAGACATCAAGGGCACGTACGTTCCCTTCCCAACTTCTCCCAAATGTTACCTTGCCCTTCTCATGTTTTTTTCTGCAGGGAAAACTCCCACTTCCCATCCTCCCGTCCTCCCGCCACCTCTCTCATTCCATAAAAACAAAAACATGTTTATGAGACAACAGATGTGTTCACAACTAATTCAAGTTTAGATGTAGGAGTTAAACTGTGTGCTCTCTTTTACCCCTCTTGACATGTTTGACCTCCTCCCTTCCACAGCCTTGGTTGCTGAAACCAACCTGCAGTGCCTTACATACTCGCAGCTGCAACTGTCACAGGCTTTAAACCTTAGTTCTGATTATTTCCTCTCTTTGTTGAAAGATTTGAAGATATACATAACACACACACGCACACACACACACACACACACACACAGACGTAAAGCACAGGTTCAGATTAGCGTCGCCCAGTGTGGCTGGATATCTCCTGTGCTCCCTCAGGCTTAGGACTGCAGATCCATGCAGGGACTCTCAGAGAGGCCCCTCTCCACTACTACAGGGCTTAGGGAACAGGAGATTGGATGGACCCTGGACAATGGGCCAGTGGACAGGCTTATAATGCAATTACTCTCCTTCCTTATTGAATCACTCCATCAGCTATATTTTGGGCTGTGCTGCTGGAGTCAATTGACAATATAGACACAGGGATGAAAGGTCAAACTGAAGTCTTGTACTGTGGTTCACCCCCACATGTGCTGCAGTGCTGTTTTTTCTTGAGTACTACTACACATCAACTTTCAAAGTGTCCATCTCCCCTTTCTTAAATCTTCTGGAACCTGATAGTGTTGTACTCATCTACATCCCTTAGCAAATATCAAGTGTGCCACTAATTTGCCGCATTCTTTCTCCCAAAGGCAAAGTGCTTACAAATAAGTCAAGTGTAACATTAGAGCCCTGGTGTCTGTCAGATAGCTCTTGCTGGAGTCAGAAGAGTGTAGTGTGCATTCAGGGAAGTTGTGGTAAGTCAACACAAAGCTGATTTATTAATTTGAACCCTAAATGCTGTGTATTTAGATACACATGCTCAATAAGCAAAAACAGATATTACACAGCAATCGGTTAAAAAAGAGCATACCACAAATTTGTCTTTTGATAGTAGTAAGACATAGTTAACATTGAGCACAAATCTTCCATAAATCTCTTAAATGATGACTTCTGATGGATGTCTGGGGAATGGGGTTAATTGAATGTAAAGTGAAAAGAGCCAAAGCAAATTGTGAAATAAGCCATTGAGACCCGATGTTCGTTCATTCTTTTGGAGTGATTGCGGGCATGGTAAGGGAAAAAGCTAATGAAGCAAACCTAATAGGCCTACTCTTCTCATATCTTGTTGCATGGCAAGTCCATTGGCAATATGGAAGTAATCAGTGCTGAAGCATGAACCAAAAGAGTTGGGGAAATTGAGCTTCATGCACACAGAAGCAATATGTTTCTCAGTTGGGTTGCAGTCACACACACACACACACACACACACACACACACACACACACACACACATATATAAGCACAAAAACACACCTCAAAAGATTTTTCTTTAAAGGTTAGGCATGGACGGTGGGGTACTGTATTCTTTATGAGCATCTGTTTCCTGCTGTTACCATGCTTCAACAATTGCAAGTGCACTAAAATAATGCATAGCAGATACAGTAAAATACGAGTGATTTTTGTAGCTGTGAGTGTCTTCGACACAAGATGTCCAGCTACACAGTATCCAGTACTGTGGGTATTCAACAAAAAATTCAATCAATTTCTCTTTTATTATCATTTTAAACCATTGACTAAATCTTCACCTGGGAGATGATTATAACCGTCATGAGTGAGGTGGAAAACAATATGAATCGCCGGAGCAGATCCCAAGAGTTTGCACTTCAGGACGGCATCCCAGCCTGCCAGATCATACAAGCACACAACATGTGTTAAACCAGCCTTATATCTTATGGTTTGCTTTAGGTGTTTGGACCCTGCTATGCATGCCTGCAGGTCTAGTATATTTATATAAATATTTATCATGAGAGGTTAACACAAAGCTTGTCACCAAAGAGTGTCTTGTGCCATTGCAGACAAACTAAATATACTAAATACATATTACAAAATATTACAGGTAACAAAACAAAATCCTCACACTAAACTCATTTTAAACCTGAATATAAGGTGTGATTCGTTTCCTTTCTTTTCCTTTTAGGGGCAGAAGACGGAAGCAGAGAAGTACTATCTGAGAGCCATTCAACTAGACCCGAAAAAAGGAAATTGCTACATGCACTATGGTAAGAAAACATTTGAAAAGGTTTCCCTTTAAGAAATAGCAAAAGATTTTAGCAAAAACTGAATCATAAAAATAGAGATGCCAGAGCTATGAGTATAGAATAGAATTTAAAGTAATTTTCTACCAACTATAACATTCTTGATTGCCTGTAATCCAATCCTCTGCCATGCTGCCTTTGTAAGCTTTACTGTAATGATCAGGCTTTACTGCCGTAAGCTGTCCTCAGGATCATTATTAGGCAGGGGTCTTTAGACTCTTTTATCCAAAACCGATACTTTGTAGTGTCACCCTCCGACCCAGAGTCATTAAACACACCAGGCTCCTTTTTCTACCCATGTTGTAAACCACCTTGGATCCAAGCTCATAGCTTATGTTATCTGATAATGGTTTTGAAAACAAAGGAAGTCTCAAAGACCCTGCTATTTTGATTATTTGAAAAAATAAAAATAATCGTGTTTTAGCAAAGCTGGTTTTACAGATGATGTAAACACACATACCAACAGGCATGTATGTTTATTTGAGCGAGACAGGATCAGAGTACGCTGTTTACTATTCGTAACTGAGACTAAAATATGATACCATGTTCCGCCTGTGCTGCTGTTAATGCAGTATTTTCATATCAGTTTGGAGAAACAGGCTCCATGCTGCTCCATGTCCCTATCTTCAGGGTATTCATAGGAAATGAAATCTGTCTTGAAAGCACCATTGTGCAGTGTCCCTTTCTCCTCTTCCTTATCTCTCTCCATTCCTCCTGGTGCTTTCTCTGCGCAGGATGTGTCAGTGTTTGAGTTGAGTTTGGTACCCGGCGAGGGGTGCGTTGCTGTCTTTGGACTAAGCTGTTTCCGCTTACACTCTTTTCTCCCTGTCTGATTATCTGGCTATTTTCTGTTTTTCAGTGTTATCTTGTAGCTTCTTGCAATAGGTGATGTTTATTTGCTCTGGTCCCCTCTATCGCAAATCTGGCTGGCTTTAGCTATCCTGGGTTCACTGGATGAGCTCCAGGTGTGAGTGTGTAAGGAGTGATGGTATCTGTCCACATTATAACACAACGGATGCACACACAAAAACACACGTATGCGAGAGTGCAAGGAAGCGATGAGACAGAGTTTGATAGCTACAACAAGGTCCCCTTTCCTGCCATTGTTCACAGTAACTATTTGAATGCAAACAGTCCCTCATATGACCCGGTTCTAAATAGTCTGCTTTGGTGTCTGATGGCTTGTTTTTGGAAGCTGCACTGAGGCGAATGCAGTTAGCTTTCAGTACAAGAAAAGCCAACGGAGGAACACCTTAATGGAGCCTCGGCACATTCCCATCTTCCTACATTCAGTAACATCTGCGGCCGAGCTCTGCGTATTTTATAATTTATAGCCAGCGAGGCAGGCAATTGTGGGTGCAGAACCAGGTGGCCAGACTCCCACAAGAAAACACATGAAATACCTCCCATCTCATCTTTGTTTGCTAGCGTCAATGAGCAAAAAAAAAAAAAAATCCTCTCTCACTTTTCTCTCACTGTCTCTTCCGCCTTGTTGCATTTCCTGTGGTACTCTTCTTTTTCACTGCCTCCATTCATCATCCTTTGTCTCCCCACCGATCTCCATCTGTGTCTGTCAGAGCTTCTCTGCAAGCTTTCCCCGTCTTTCTTATCCCCTCAGTGCTACTTCTGTCAGTTTGCACAAAATGACAGAGCTAACGTGCAGGTTTTTAGCATGTATACTGTTTACCATATTTAACCATCTAAATTTAGCGTGTTAGCATGCTAACATTTTCTGATTATTAAGGTTTGACCTGATGATGCTGCTAGATGAAAAGTCAAGGGATCTCTGAGATATAAAAGTTTGACCAGAGAAGGACATGCATGGATTGCCATGACATTTGTTACTGACATTCAACAGTTTTTGACATTTCAATTCACATCAAAAAGCTCATGGTGGACCTAGAAGAAAAGTCAGGGGATTACCATGTCATGAGGACCGGGGACCATGAATACCTGTTCAAACGTTTGGGCAAATCCTTCTAGGAGAGGTGGAGATATTTTACTGGTTAAGTGAAAACTGACATGCTGGTGGGGCTGCAGTAAAAGGCATGGGATCACCAAATTCATTCATTCAAAAAAATAAATAAATCAACCTCTTGTCAGCCCTAAAGGAAAAATACAGGCTCACAAAAGTCACTAGGGTTCATCAATATATGTACAAAAAACATAATAATGCACTGAGATATTTCAGTCTGGACCAAAGTGGTGGACTGATCAACCCACCAATAGAACGATATTGCCACCCCCAAAGCCATACGCCTTGGCATGGCTTAAAAAGTACTTAACAAAACTTCTGCTCCCCCCTAGCAATAAATGCTCGCTCTCTGTCTTCCCCTCTCTCCAGGTCAGTTTCTGCTGGAGCAGTCTCGTCTTGGTGAGGCGGCGGAGATGGCGGAGAGAGCAGCAGAGCTAGACAGCTCAGAGTTTGATGTGGTCTTCAGTGCTGCTCACATGCTCAGGTTGGTTAAACTGCTGACATACAACAACACCGCTTGCAAGTGGAGTTTCCCCTACTTAAAAAAAGCATACAGTAAAGAAACATTTGAATGATCGTAGATGTCATGAAATGCTGTGGACTTCTGTGGTTACAACCGTTGCTTGTGTGCCACTTCGCCATTTGTGGGTTTATTCTTTACCACTGCTGCCATTTAATAACCATCTTTGAAATATAAATTATAGCAAATGTTATAGAATGTTAAATGTCCTCTCTATAGAAATAGCTGCCATAAAAGCAATTATGTATTACGTATATAAACAGCAGTACAATTTCAGTCCATCATAGTGATGTTGCAGTCCAGGGCTTGTAAAGAAGCCATTGGAGAATTTTCCCTCAAAGTTTGGCAAGCACGTGCACAGACAGCGTATGAGTCTTGAAACGTGTCAAAGCGACTGCAAATTCTATTCCCAGGCAATTCAAGGAAATATTGGAGCAAGTGCCTTCATTAATTTTTGCTCCACATATCTGGAAAAGTCATTGCTGCTCTCTAGCATCCATCTGAATGCAACCCCACAAAGGATTTATAAAAAAGTTGAAAGTATCAGGGTTTGGCTGAGGTTTTCTTTTGGAAAGAGTAAGTCTAAATGACGAATCATTCTGGTCAAACTGGTTATTTTCATCTGAGACTGTAAAATCCAAATGGATTAGGATTATGGTTTAATGAATCGGGACACACCTGCCATTACGGTAGCTGGATTTACATATTATTGACTGACCATTATCCCACCTATTATAATAATGAACCAATAGTATATTTGATGGAAGGCTATCATTAAAACACTTTGCATGTACCAGGCCTATTTTTAATTTTTTTTGCATATTTTGGGCTGAGCCATAATGTTTTTTTTTCTGCTCAATTTTACTTTCCTTTAAACCTGACTTCTTAAATCTTTCTTGACTCTCCAACACTTGACCAAACAAAACAAAGACAAAAGAAGCACGCTAAAAGATAATGCCTATGATAGTCAGTCATGAACTCCACGGAACCCCTGATAAAGTGTTAGATTCCCAAGGCATATTTTATTTTACTCACAGTCTAATAAATATTAATTACCATGGCGTTCCTTGACTTCATTAAATTTGGCACTGTAAAGTCTGGTTCATGTACTCTTTGGATGAAAATTGTATGTATGGAGTAGATTAACTGTTGCTATTTTATGAAGCCAGGTGTAACATGTACTGTAAGGGAGGACTGGTTGGTCAAATGTTTCTGACATTATAGAAACCTCCATATATCTCTCTTCATTATACTCTGATAAATAATAAGTAAAGTGTAATAGACATTAAGATAGTCATCATCCTAGCAGGGCAATCAATGCCCCAATACGAAATCTAAGCTGCATTGTCACAGTTATTACATAGCTAAAAAATAATCACCTGACACAAAACATTGTTTTGTAATGATTCTATTAGAAAGTGATGTTACAAGCATACATTAAGAAATATTTCAACATTGTTTTAGCCGAAGAAGTATCTGTTACACAACAGAGTTTTGGTATGGATTATTGTTATTTAATTAAAAATTAATTACAATCTGAAACCTTTTATGTCATCCTATTTTCAAATAGGTGGTCTCTTTTTTAAGAGAGGCCTGTTCACAAGAAAATAATAAAATACAGTATAAGCATAGACCCACAAATTCACAACACACAACTTACATATCGAAAAGAGATTTTAATTAGGTATAGGTTCACGTGGCTGACAACCTGTCCTGGGACCTGCACACCTCCTCCCTCATCAAAAAGGCACACCAGCGTCTGCACTTCCTGCGGCGGTTGAAGAGGGCCCACCTCAGTCAATCCATCCTGACCACTTTCTACAGGGGCACCATTAAACGTGTTCTGACCAGCAATATTTCTCTCTGGTTTGGGAACTGAAACGCAACAGAGAGAAAGGCGCTGAGCAGAGTGGTGAGGACGGCTGAGCGGACTATTGGGACTACTCTGTCCACCATTCAGGAGCTGGCCCAGAAAAGATGCCTGTCACATGCAAAGAGCATTATCAAGGACCACACTCACCCTGGTCACAGACTGTTTGCCCACCCCCCCTCTGGCAGGAGGTATCGCAGTCTAAGAGCAAGGACCACAAGGTTCAACAACAGCTTCTTCCCCTCTGCTGTCAGAAGCAACGAAACACCCTAAAACAGTCCAATCAATCCGACTATTCATGTACAAAATAATCTGTTTGGAATGCACCTTATTCTCTACTGCACTATTTCACTTTAAATACGGACATGTATATTTTATACTCTTTCCAACTGTGTGTATCTAGTATCTAGATATTTATATTTTTCAGTTTTTTTATTTTATTTATTTTCTTATAGATGCTATATATAGGCATTTATGTATTTTAATTCATATAAATAATAACTCAACCGTGTTTTTAATTGTTTCTGTGCTGTATTCTTTTTCAGCTGTGAACTTTGCACATCATTTCGTACTACAGGGTACTGTGGTATGACAATAAAGGAATCTTGAATAATTTAAAACCAGTTTTCTAAGACAAAGATGCGGTATAGCTAAAGTTTTTAAATATCCTGTGGAGGTCTGGCAAAGCGGGACTAGATATCCTGTGACCTGACATCATAATTACTTTAGAGAGCAGAGGCGACTAGGCATTTTTTTTTGCTGTGCAACCATCCCACCTTTTCACCTGTGACAATACAATGTGTTGGAGTCTTGATCATTGAAGTAAAGTTAACCTAATATTAAGATGCAATGAATCTGACTATTCCAATGAAAATGCAGATGTACAATAAGGAATGAATACAATTATCAGTAATGTGAAATTAGTACAATCATTATTAACATGATATGCCACATTCTTACTCTTCTTTTCTCTCTGTTCTTCTTTCTCTTCAGACAGGCCAGTCTTAATAAGGCAGCAGAGAGACAGTATGAGCGTGCAGCCAGTCTCAGACCAGATGTAAGTACCTGGACTGGTGGGCCTGTTAGCACTTATCATGGAAAAGCATGCATGCACACACGCGCTCATGCGCACACACACACACAACACGCCTGCACTGTAAATTCAATTTACGACCTTCTACGTGTTACCCATCATTCTGACATTATATTATAGTGCTGTTGTTCCTGGCAAACGGAGAATATAAAATGGAAACTGGGTTCTGCTCAAAGATCCCAAAGACAGACGAGTTCAGTGGTAAACTGCTGCCAGTTATGGAATTCATACATTCAGTTTCAGAATAACTACTTGATCATCACATTATAGTTTAACAGACAAAGCCTTGAGGGATATCATGTCTCTCAATGTCAGCACATGCGGTGGAGGAAGTTGGGAGCTATTATAGCCCCTTTCTGCCAAGCATCAATCAGTCACTTCAAAGAAAAAGGGTCTGGGAGAGGTAGAGTCATTGGAACCCCTGTGTTTTCAGACAAGACCTAGAAGGATCTTACTGCAGTCATTTGTCATGTTAGTCTGCTTACTGACGGTCTGCTCTGTGACTTATGTTGCCACAGGAGAGATAGGATTAAACTTTCATCTTCCTGCCCTTTACTGGAGGGGCTAGTGTTATATCGCCACACCCTTTACAGCAGTCCTCTCTCATTTGTTTGATGTACCCACACAGCCCTGTCAGGTGAATACACACCAGTTCTCATGTTCCAAATGTGTTCATCTGAATTGATTTTAAACGGGATGGGAAATCTTTGAATTACATAAAGCAGTAATGTTTTCATACAATTGCAAACTTGAAAAGGCAGAATCTGGACGATTTATCTATTATTTTTAACTTTTAAAAGTGCTGTAAAAGTAAATTGGTGTACTTTTCTGAACTTACCAGACTGTTCTAGCGGTTCTATTATTTGCCTCTACCCACTTCATTATATCCACATTACAGATGATTATTTATCTAATATCTACGTGTGAAGATATTTTGTTAAAGCACCAATTGTCATCACTAGAATATTGCCACAATATTGATATTGAGGTATTTGGTCAAGAATATCGTGATATCTGATTTTTTTCCCTTTTGCCCAGCCCTACTGTGATCCAACACATAAAGACTTAAAAGCTGAGCAAATCCATGGAAGATGGAAATACTGGTTGTCTATTTTAATTTGGAAACTAATGTGTTTATACTTTATTCTGTAAAAAAAAAAATAATAATTAAGGTACCTCCAAGTCAGTCATTATCATTCAATCTGGAAGCATTCATGATTCAGAAATGCTGAGAGCTTCTCTTGTCATTTGTCACGAGTAAAGTGCCTCTTGTCTTTGACATTTTCCCTGCACACGTCTGCTTAGTGAATGACAGTCTCTCGAATATAAAACTTAATCCATAGCTTATAGGTCATGAAAGATTCATTTCTTGCTCTACGTGATAAGAAAGTAAACGATTATGTGCCTCCAGTGAAAGGTAGTACAAGTCCAGTTTTTCATTTTGCACACATAGACTGAAATGCTTTATTTACATCACTCACATAGAGTTTAATTTCAAATAATATGGTATACTCTGAGCAGAAAAGGCTACTGACTTTGGAACATGTTCATTCCAGAGGTAATTAAAGCAATTTGGTCCCTGCAAAGGAAAAATGACAATGTGATGCGTTAATACTAGAATATATAATCATTAAGATTTCAGTCCTGGTTGATTTGAGTACACTTGTGGTTACCATGGTAACAGTTTAATATGACAGCAAACCCTCCATGAGCAGCTACAATTGTCAGAATTACAACAGAAGCGAAACAGGTGTATCTGTTTACAAAGCAGCACAAGTTTTCACTTTGCGGTAAAGCTAGTTACCTCGCTGAGGAGCTGAAGGTGTGCAGCATTTTGCCTGCAAGTCCTCACTGTTCAACTTTTGAAATTAAAAATATTTGCATATTCTTAGATTCTGGATATCATTTTAAAAATTTTTTTCAACAATTGAAGGAATGAATTGAATGTTTAGTGGCAAACACATATCAAATACAGCATATGCAGTGTATATATAAATATATATATTATATTATATAATTGTTATTCAAAGCAAAGAATCTTTTTATGTCAACAGGGGATCATATACATTTTAAGACAACGTGATTGTTAACTGTAGCTCATAGGGCAGGGTACATTTTAAAAGCTGATGATCCGATGCTTACGTCTACTATACATCCAGCTTGCTGAAGTTAAGAGCTTCCATGTGTTTCATCATCACTGTGCGTGTATTGCAGCAAGACCAACCCAACTGCAGAAATATTTGTTTCTGTCAAAAGGAAGGCAAAACAAAGGAATTAAACTCACAAAAGCAAGGCTCCATTTATGTTGATATTTCCCAGTTTGTGTACTGCATATCACCCAGTTGTTTAAAATGGCAAAGGTACCCTCATTTATCTAGCTTAGTATGTCTTGGCTGCAAAGTCCCCTAATGGTACAAAGAGCAGAACAAGGGTCTGAAGCACTTTGAAATATATCGGCTTGATACAATCATTGTTTGCACATGGTGAGAAAAACCAACCCGGTGAAAAAGGGGTTACAATACTGCACTGCAGTTCCGGTCTCTCTCTGTAAAACTGCATTCATTCATTCAATAATTTCTCCAACATCTTCCAGGCCACTACTTGAAATACCCCTAGCTCCGTAAATGTTTGTTACATTAGGTGAGAAAAACAAGTTCCCACTCCCAAGGCTCATTTTTTAACATTGCTTGAGAAGTGGAATGTAAGCGAGAGAATTATCAGCGTCAAGAATAAACAGACAGTTGTGTTTTGGGAGGACAAATCTGTGAAGTAGTTGCCAATTTGCTAACCATATGTCATTCAGCAAGGACTCAGGCCTGGGAACAAAGCCAGGTCTGGAGGATGAGGTGCCCTCAACTTTTAGGATGAGATTTGGGTGTGTTTGTTAGTTATGGCTTGCTGAGAGGCATGATTTATGTAGATTTCCACGGCTGGTACGCCATTCAAGGCCAGGTGGTTTCACTTTGGAACCTTCAATGAGGTATTTTATTAAATGAGTATTTTATTAAATAGGACTCATGAAAGACACCTTTAAATCATATAAAATACTTAACACACACCCACAGACAGACTGTAGCTACCTATCACTGTAGCACCATCGAAGGACACCCTTTTGTCTTTGTCCATGCCTGCTACTCTGCTCTGAGATTGCATTAGGGTTAACTTAATGCATATTTGATTTTCTAAGCCTCATCAGAGCCCTAGCCTAAATCCATCGTCTATAAAAAACCTGGCAAGCTTCCGAAAGTGCGTGTATGTCTCACAAATAATAAATAATAATAAAGTATTTCTGATTCTGATAACTATCTGTGTCAAATGTAGAACTCAGAAGGGCAAGTTTAAAATAGTTTGCCTGGATAGATAAATCCAAGGACAACTCAGTTGCCAAAAGTACAGCTATCCTGTAAGTCCTCACTCACTGTAATTAGGGCATTATGTAGCACTCTGTCTCCTTTACTCACTGTGTCTTTGCCTTCTCCCAGTATCCTGCTGCTCTGATGAACCTTGGTGCCATTCTCCACCTGAATGGGAAACTTCCCGAAGCAGAGGCCAACTACCTGCGCGCACTCCAGCTCAAACCTGATGATGTCATTACCCAGTCCAACCTGCGCAAGCTGTGGAACATCATGGAGAGGCAGGGACTCAGGACTAAAGCGTGGGCTCGGGATGCAGAATAGCGACCTTTGAACTGGGAAAGTTGCTGCACTGTTCCCTTCATGATGACGCAGAGTGTCCTCCAGAGTGTGAAGAAGAACAGGATATGTAAGAGCTGGAGGCTAAAAGCTCTCTCTACGAGACGGGCTGGACTAATTCTTTAGAGTTGTGTCCTGACAGTTTAAGGCTTCGCATGTTTGGAATGCAAGGGTGTAGGAGGTCAACCAGAGGTCACAACCAGTGTTGTATGGTGACACAAACAACTAATGTCACCTTTATTATTACATTTTATAAAGCAATACTCAGTTGTTAAATGATGCACTGAAATCAAAGGCTAATAACGGCAAAGTCCAAACAAAAACATCTTAAGAACAAAGGCCTCAAAAATCAGATTACTATTAAAATATCGTTAAAAACGTGTTTTAAAGCACTTAATTTGAATAACAATGCAGCACGTATTTGAATAATCACTTACGCAGAAAGGTTGTTGGCACTGATAGGTTAATGATGCCAGCTGGTTTGTGTTAAAGGGGAATGCCGATTTTACAAATGAAAGTGTGTTCACAGGTTTTGGGGTCACTACTACATTTGTAGATGTACAACAGTTGTATAAAAAAAGGTTTGTGGCTGCAGAGGGAGCTGAGCAATGTCTAGTCTATATCCACAACGTTCCACTTCTGTGATTGCTCTGTTGCTGATGGAAATTCAGCTGGATTTGACTCATTTAGGCCGGATATCCGTTGCCTTGGGCTTTCTTTGTTTTGGCATTTAAAATTCTTGTGGATTTTTAAGGACTATGGTTAACCTTTTCTCAGATCTCTGCAGGGTAAATCCAGACAGCTAGCAGGACTATCTATCCAATCTGAGTTTCTGTTGCACAACTAAAACAACCTTTGTACGTACACGTGTTCCTTCCCGAGGCTATTTTGCAGAGGCGTTCCATGGTGCCACCCAAGATGATTGTGATTGGTTTGAAGAAATGCCAATAAACCAGAGCATGTTTTTCTCCCATCCCAGAATGCTTTGTGGACTAGTCAGACCCTCCTCCGCAGCGCTGTGAAGAAAGGTCTGGCAATGCTGGACTAAGCAGCGTCTGATAAATTGCCTCAAGTGATGTCACTCGAGTCATCGTCAGTTGCGACTACAAGTTTCAAAATGCTAAAGAATCATGCAGTTAGAAAGAAGTGAGTTCACCAGATCTTTGTGGCCTGCTCCTAATCCTGGCTTGAGGCCAGCTGATTCTAGCGTAACAAACCCAAATCTCTGTCTGAACTGTCAGCGGTCCAGTTAAAGTGTGGGTACCAGTTTTTGACACAAAAGACGAAATGTGCGGAATAATAAAAGACAGTATCTCTGGTTCTGCTGCATCGATTTTAATCTTGTAATAACTGTCCATCGTGAGTCCGACAATGTCATTGGAGTGCAATGCAAAATCACTGGAAGACTCTTTTAAAAAATGAAAACCCTGATTAATTAACCTTAGGGTGCTCTTGCCTTTAACTTTGACTCTTATCACAGTAAATGCATAACATTAAAAGCATGCTAGTTTTGAGGCATCTTCAAGTACCACCCTCTAATACAGTGCTGTGTAGTAAACTGCGCCAACCAATTCAAAGACCAGGTTAAAGCATAATGCACAGCCAATTCACATTATGTTGTCTGAGTCACTGAAGAATGTTTGCACCTGGTGCATTGTAAATGCTTGTGACCGTAAAAAATGAAAACACATCATGAGAAAACTCCTCAGCGTTTGCCAAAGCTTGAACTGAGTCTTTATGCCTCTCGTGCCAAGCAAGAACTGAAATGTGTTGTGTTTCTTGTGTCAAATGAAGATGTTTCATTTCATGTGATCAGAGGATCAAACTTAATTTATTAATACATGTTATTGTATGTGAAAAATCCAACACTGTGCCGTCAGCCCACCGTCTCTCTAAAGAAGGCAACAAGACAATTACATTAAAGTGGTTTTTTTATACTGTATGTGTATTTTCTCTCTGTGCTCAGGGACATCAGGTTGTGGTTCCTGTCACATAATGGCTTTGTGACACAGAGAGAGTTTCTTTAAAATGATGTTAGGTGTTTTTTCTGATGATTGTAATGTTTGGTTAAATTATAGAAAATGTGTAGCTGGAAATGTGTTGTGTTTTGTAAAAAATAAATGAACATTTTTCCATTAAAAAACAGGCTTTTGCTGTCAGCATTGGGATGTCCTTTAGGATGCCTGTGCCTCTCAACAATGTAAATTCAATCTGCCAACCTCATGTATATTTTGAGTTGATATTTGGCCTTTTAATCCTGTCACTTCCCACAAGCGTACACCTCCATCTGCCTCTCACAGCAGAGAGCGGAGAGTGATGAAATCAAAGCGTAGTCTCCCATGAAGCCGCCGTGTTCAACACAGCAGTTGTTTACTTCCCTTAAGCCATTAACAATATTACCAGCTACTTAGCTTAAGACTCAAGTTTGCAATAATCTCAATAGTAATCTCGTAAAACAACAAAACAAAGGGGTAACATGCCACAAAACAGCCCATAACATTCAACATTTCACAACTACAATTAAGTATGAAAGATTTACAATCCATGTGCCACAACATCCAAAAGAAAGTAGAGAACATTAAGCCTCTCCAAAACGGGACTTATAATTTATACCAACGCTAATATTGCACGTAAATGTCGCAGCATAAGATTAGAAATTGGCAGCCAGCAAACACCAAAACATCAACCACAAGCATCTCTGTAGGCCATGCAAGCAGCAAGTTAGTCATTTGTAACACTACGGAGTATAGCAGTCAAAGAAGTGAAAGCATCCTGTGAATACAATTATTTCCTCTTGTAGCTTTTGAAAAGTTACATTATGATACTTCTTGCAGGCAAGCTAGACCAGTATATTAAATTTTTGCAGCAGGAAAAACGCTGGTGTACTTGATAACAGTAACGCTGGCTGCATTACACTCAGGGGAGCCAGTTCCAGGGAGCCATCGTTATAGTTATTAAATACACCAGTGCCTTTCCTGCCATGACAAGTCAAAAGGCCTGTTATGAAAAACGTCTATTGTACATGAGCAGAAAGCATCATAGGTAGCAGCAAGTGTTTACGGCACGCTTAACAGCAGATTTTGCATGGCTTCACTTCCTTGTTGATGCCCACAGACTCCAAAGTTATGTGAATTGATAATGATAAATGCAGAAATTAGGTTGTTTTCTCTCATTTTGTTTTCTTTTATCAAAACCCCATATGTAGAATACCATTTCCCTTTGCCACAAACTAAGTTTGCTTTGTTGTTACACCAAATATGGAAATATTTCATGTTTTTTGTGCCATGAATGAACAAAGAACACTCACCGGCCACTTTATTAGGTACACCTTGCTAGTACCAGGTTGGACCCCTTTTTGCCTTCAGAACTGCCTTCTTCGTGTCATGTTCAACCAGGTGCTGGAAACATTCCTCAGAGATTTTGGTCCATTATGA
The DNA here is from genome assembly GCA_013375575.1 of Percina caprodes. Classification (NCBI taxonomy): domain Eukaryota; kingdom Metazoa; phylum Chordata; class Actinopteri; order Perciformes; family Percidae; genus Percina; species Percina caprodes. Next base: position 1,282,739 of record JABXJD010000007.1, on the reverse strand, counting down.
CATTGATAGCATCGAACAGCTGCTGCAGATTTGACTTCTGAACTATAGACGAACAGATGTACATTGAGAGCGGTATGTCATGTAAGTGTAGTAGTGATGCAATTGTTGAACTAGTTTGCATTTAATTATGACCTTGTTGTGTGTTTGACATGTCTAAATGTTTCATAATTTAGAAAGAAAGTATTTCCTCTGAAGTGCCGTTAGCTAGTCTTGGTTTCATTGGAGACATAAAAGAATAGTGCCACACACACACACACACACACACACAGTCTCTGAGAGGAACCACAGTAATTAGACTTGGTCTTTTCACAAACTCAACATGTTGATATCATCTGATCAAGCAGACATCAAAGAGGTTCTAATCCCATGCCAGGCTTTGAGCACACCAAGCTGTAAATATTTAAGGAGATATCAAACTTGATTCATTGACTTGCAAGAACTCAGAGCCCCAGTTTCACACATTTCAAACTAGAAGTTAGCACAAATGTGTGAGGAAATATTCAGTTATGTAATAATAAAAACACTGAATTAAGAACGCATTTGTTATGCCTAGAAACTACCTTATTTTGAAACACCATCTGCTAGACTCATTACTGAATCTGCCCATCTCACCCACAGGACCAATTATATCATCTCAAAAGGTTTACTGAGAGATGATGGCCTGGCTCTGGAAAACAACTCCAACTACAAAATCTACCAATACCATACCGGTGAACAGTCACATACAATATTGAGCCGAAATAAATAATATTTAAGTAAAAAAATAAAAATAGTGACGAGGGACTGTGATTTTTTTTTTCCCCCCTTGTTACAAATTAAATTGGTGTGTGAATATGTTAGACCATAGAATGATGAAATAATAAAAATATTTATTGTGTCTATGTGCGAGTGTGTGCGTGTCACTTGGGGTTGTGGAATGGTAATGTTATGGTTTTTTTATCACTGTCAAACATTCTGTATAATTTAATAATAAAATAATGCATTATAGCTTACAATGTGAAATGGATTCCACTGGATAGTAATGTGATTCCTATGTCTTATATAATTAACTACACCGACAAGAGTACTGTATATGAACATCAGTACAGAAGAAATAAAGTTCTAGGAATATGAAACCATGCTACAGCATTTCAAATTCAGGGTATGCCTCAAAAATACCAAAAAACATTTCTGAAATAACTTCAATGACTACAATTTCTTTTTGCAAGCTCTATAGCTTGTATCTGTATTTCCCAGGTCACACTTGCTTGAAACCTAATAAGGAAACACTTTGATAACCTCGTCTTCTTCCTGCCTGTGGGGTTGAACACCACCAGGAGCGGTGCCAAGGGGCCAGATAGTATTGTAGTAGTAATATTGGAACCTCTGTTCACAAGAGAAACAATGGAAGCAAGTTATCCTGTCTTATTGCAGCTGAGTAACATTTTCCTTCAGTGAAGACAGTCTACTTACTGTACTTTACACCTAACTACCAATTAACTGTAAACTGCCTTTTATCATTCAGAAGATCAAAGTAACTCACACACGATGGCAACATGTGTTCCATATCCGGCAGACATGACTTCTGACAGCGGAGCAACACCTGGGCCTACTAGTTAAAGTAAACCCCTAAAACTACACAATAGGGAAGGAAGTTAGGCAGGCCCATGACACATGAAAGGTTTCCTTCCACTGTTCCACAATACATCTGCATGGCAAGCACATGGGAGTAGTAGAAGCATTTAGAACTTCAGTGAACTTAAGTTTAGGGGCATTGCATGTGGTTTTACTGAACAGTTAGCCATACATCTCTTCACTAAAAGATATTTGTTGCAAAGACACTTGACCTGGATGCACATGGAGGAGGATGAAGTATAAAAAAGTAGCATGAAATTAAAATACAATTCTACTGAAGTAGAGTACTTGAGTGGATATGCTCAGTTACTTCCCACCACTGAACCGCCACTGGCTGTGACCCTTGAGTAACTAATAATGATGAAGTTGGTACAGGGACTGCAAAAATAATGACAAACATGTGCCATTAGAAACCCGGAAACATAATGTGGATCAACCAGTACTGATCTCTGCCAGGACTTCAACCTCTATGTCTAAAATATTGCATGTGTCAACAGCAACCTCTGCTGACAGTTTCCCTTTAGTACAGTTTGCTTCATTTCAACATGTGGAGGATGAGAACAGGTGAATAAACACCCTTAAAACACACAAGCCTGTGGTAACACAATAATATGGAAGCCCTGAAAGGCAAGCCACGACCTAAGTTTATCTCCTACACACAAGATACTCCAAAATTAAGGTTTTGGCAATGCTAAAAGAAAATTTCACTTTGCCTTTAAGAGCTTCATTACAATAATCTTCTACTCAGATGCAAATAAAGACTGATACATTTTGTTCTCTATGTATTATCAATTTCACTGATATTTGCCGGCAGGAATGGAAATAGAAAGAATGGAAAGTACACCACACCTCGTGATGCAGGTAAAATATTTGCACAAGTTCTGAATGGACAAAGACGTCACTGATTTGGGTGTATTGAAATTTGACACCTGCAGAGAGCAGTGCAACAAGTTTTCTGTAATCTGCGGGTGTAAGTGGGCCTAGAATTGTTAGCAGCTGCCCTGCATCATTGTACATGAAACCACAGTCATTAGGCCTTTTATCTCCAGTAATATTGCAGATAAAAAAAATTGGAAGATGAATAAAGACATGTAGATTTTGATTGGTTGTGACAGCTAATTTATTTATGAAGCTCCTCTGTTTTAGGATCAAAGAGAAATCTGCAAAATGTGGTCATGAATGTTATCTTATTGTGAACAAATGTGACAAAAGTTAACCTGTAATGATTTTAAAAACAGTATATTGGAAAACTACACTTCATCAGACCACATCCTTTTCATAATAGCTGAACACACTGTATGTCATTCAGATTTCATATGTTGAAATAGTGTAAAAATATCTTGGAAGCCATCACAAGTTACAGTATCCTGGAAAGTGTTTCACCCAAACAGTGTAAGGTAGACATGTTGATAAAGTGATGAGAGAGATGGTGATATTGCACATCGTCAAGATCCTCTCTTGATTTCATCTGTACTGAATCAAATACTCTGGATATATTTGATTTGGATCAAAAATAACAAATATTTTAGGATGTTTGACATTATCCACACAGCTGTGATGAGAATGTTCAAAACTTCCATGATCAGGTTTTTGGAAATGAGGATTTCCAAAAGTTGACTTTCCGATAATCACCCGAGCCAAAAATATTATCTTAGTATTTTCCCCCTGTACACCTCGCGTTTCCCTGCCATACAGCGGCAATGGATCCCCGCTGGCCTTGCTGTATTTGTCTGCATATGATGCATGTCTTGCAAAATATATTCCTTAATAAAAACAAAGAAATTCCAATCAGTCAGACCTACATTTACAGTTATGTTTTATTGGTTATATATTTTTTAAGTAATTTAACTTACCTCTGCCATATGAGTTGCCGTGTTGTCCAGATAATCCCAAATCAAAGTTATACTTGCAAATGCTGTCAACATTTATGATTTTGGTCCCATGAAAGAGTCTTCTTTCCTGAATTTCTTTGACACCTTGAATTCTCATTAACTGCTTCTTTTTCCTTTGATACAATAATAGAGAAGGCACACTTTGATTACAAAGAAAGGGGTATGATGAAGGGGATGAAGGGTAGGGAGGGTCATTACTTACCGACAATATATGTCCCATAGGTCAAAATTTTGTATCCTGCTGATTGATACAATGGATTTGTCCAACAGCCCTTCTGTCTTCATATAAGCTGCCACAGTCTGATACTCAGGGCTGAGTTCACTCAGAGCAATTAACTGTAAAATATATTAAAAGTACACATTGAATAAGCATGTTAATGTTTTAACGCTAACTCTACTGTGGTTCTAACTTGGTTTGTGTCTGTTTGACTGTTGTAGCACCTTGTACTGTAATTACTTGGTCACGACTTGCTTTACTAAATAGTATTAAAGAATTGTCAGTTATTGTCACCTGATATGGACAGGTGGGGTCAACCTTTTCCCAAAAGACAGGAGGAGCACTGAAGCAGGAGCAACTGTGTGAAGGAAACATAAACTAGTTTCCACTGTGCTGAGTTTCACTTTCATTTTGCAAGAAACCATACTCACTTATGTCTCACTGTCAAGTGTAAACCATTTGTCATATTTGTGTGTTTTAAACATCATTTTTACCTTCTCTCGATGTTGTAGCCCCGCTGGATTCTTCTTTGCCTTCCTGTTGCACTGTCAGTCTGTAACATTGCTGTACAAGATCACAGAAGTCTTGTTAACTAAGTTATTTATAGATAGATGAGGAGTCACTTAATGTAAACAAGGAAATGTAGTCAGAAACCTGCAAAATCGATCCTGCTGTGGCAATTGAGTGAGTATGTATTTAACACTGCTTTTGAGTTTCTTATGTAATCATTTTCAATATCCTCACTTCTCAGGGGGTTATCGGGGTCATCCTGCAGGATGGACAGAAGGTAAGAAAAGGTTAGCTATACCTCAAGCATTCTACTGTATAGACATTTTTATGATGTAATAAGATATTTAAATGCAGATAATGATAAAGAAAATGTTCAAAATGTACCTCAAATCTGTGCCACCTTCCACAGTCTGCCAGGTAATACCAACACCATGTGGTGTCTGCTGTGTCCATGTATTCCACTTCTTCATTGCCCCACATTGTCATGAAAGAAATTAAATAGATATTACAGCAAAAGCTAAATAAATGTTTTACAACTGGTCTTCCTCTGTCTGGTGTGCTCAGGGAGCTAATAACGCTGCCACTGGTGTTTCTCTTTAGATGTCATTCATAGCCACACCTCTGAGGTAGGCTGGCTTTCCCCATGTTGCAGTGGAAGAGCATTTATCATCAGTTTACCTCTGTGAAATATGTGAAAAAAATAAATAAAAAAAAGTTTAATATGCTTATATTGGATTTGTTTTAGTTTATTAGTTGTGACATGTTCAAACTACAGACACACACACTAACACATAGCTTTGGTGTTATATAACAGATTTGCTTAAGATCCATTCTTGTACTGTTACGCCACCTTGTTGCAAATGTATTACTACTGACTCCGTTGGGACACACACACACACACACACACACACACACACACACACACACACACACACACACACACACACACACACACACACACACACACACACACACACACACACACACACACACACACACACACCTTTGTGGTTAAGTTTCATTACATTTCTATACATGTGATGGCTACATTCAGTATTTTAGATAAATTTACTCCAGGTGCAAAGCTAACCTGCTTATTAGCAGGTGGTGAGATCACACTCAGATGGTTTTAAGTCAAATGTGATGCAAGAACTGATCATGTTTTGACTTAGAATGAACGCGTACAAACAAACGCATACAAAATCCAGCCTTGGCCATTGTCAATTCTCTTAAAGATTGAGGTCAACGGTCAGAAAATATACACAGAAACATATTGCTCAAGGACCACAAGTGAACACGACATCACAACTTTATGTCATTGTGACACAATTACAAAACCTTTCATGGAAAGGGGGAAAAGTGCACTGAAGCTAGTTAAAAAAGAAAAAAAAAAAAAAAGAGGTAGAAGCGTTTGTTTGTTTAAACAAAAACAAAAAAAATCCATGCCTACATAAAATGTTGTACATTAGATACACACAGATGCTGATGTCCCTAACTGACAGGTCACGGTGCTGAAAGACTGAGCAGGAATAAACATGGTGTGGTTTTTGGTTTTGGAATTTGGAATTATGTCTACATGACTTGTGAATAAGCCCATGCGTGGCACTGTGGATGTGTAGGGGCTGTAGCCGATGGCAGGACATCACCTATAACCTACAGGTTGCAAGTGCCACTCTTATTTTTAAAACAACTGTGCACAGATATTAAACAAGCAAGCACAGATTTTTGCATTTAATACAAAAGTTGCCACAAAGACGGAGCTTTAGTCAGTATTTTCATCGCTTTTACCGTTTTTACGTCACAGGAACATTCCGACAACAAGGGTCCGTCTTAGAATATACTGTACAGTATACAAACTGTACACAAAGTCTTTAATGTCTTCTTCTTGTTTTGTGTTGTTATCCCCCGAAGGCACTTTAGATGACCCATGCTCCAGTTAGGCACTGGATCTGACTTGAACGAAAAGGCAAATATCCCTTAAGCTGGTTCTTTTTCCAATTTTCACCCCGTCATTTGATTATATATCCAAAATATTTCAATGAAAAGTCTTCTTGTTAGGCTTCAGTAGAACTCAATCAGATACTCTGGGTAAATCTGATTGCTGTCAAAAATTACATAAATCTTTGGATTGGCCATATCGTCCACACAACTATCATAAAAGTTGGTGAAGCTGGCATCCTTGGAGGGCGGTCTGCAGTACATAGCATGACCGACCGTATATTCTCCGACAAGCACTCTGGCCAGGAACATAGTCTTGTAGGATGGTTCACTTGCAAATATCGGTGGGGCGAGTCCGTGTCTCTGCAGGGTGGTGTGGTGCTTCCCTGTGGTGTGACAGAATTTACTGGAGTATTTGGCATCCCGGGCAAAGTAGCTCCCTGTGGGAAGAAAAATGAATAAAAATGTTAAACTCAAGCCCAAAAAAAGTGTGGTGAATTGTTTCATGATGTTACATCACAACACAGAAGGATCTACCTTTGCCATAGACATCACCATGGCTTCCTGTCAGCCGCCAGTCAAAGTTAAATGTACATATAGCTTGTATGTTGCTGTGTCCCGTGCCATGAAACAGCATTCGCTCCTCAATATCCAATGTGCGCTTGACTTTTCGTAACTGTGTTTTCTTCCTTAGGGGAGAACCAATGAATGACAACACAGAGTACTGATCATAACTCTGTTACTGGTTTAAGACGTTGCTTCGAAATGAATTCAATGTTTCAGTAAAAGTGAGAATTCTCTCAACTGTGTTTCATTCTGTCAATTTACTTTAACAGATGAAACGCTTTGTCTGTCAAATCCCAATCACAGCAGAATTCTCTGCTAAGGCAAACAAGCACTTTCCACTAAGAACAACACAACAATTGTCTACCTGCAGAAGAATTCCCATAAGTCCAGGTTTTGAATCCTCTGGATAGATTTGATTGGATGATCCATAGTCCTTTCATACAGTCTGGCGACTTCTTTAAATTCATAGGTGTCTCTTCCCAGCTGGATGAGCTGCAAAAACACGATCAGGCATGGGTTAAACAAAGTAATAGTGAGCTACACCGTCAAAGTTTGGCTGGAAAGTAAAAAAGAAATAACGGACAAAAGAACAGTAAAACAACTGTATAGTGAGAATATGTTTATTTATGTTATTGTAAATACAAAGTATAATGTAAAACATTCATATGTTATTTCAATAATAACCAATAAAGAATCTGACTCCTCTGGGGGAAACGCTAACCCTACCCACTCCCACAAAGTGTGTGTGTGTGTGTGTGTGTGTGTGTGTGTGTGTGTGTGTGTATTGTACTGCATCTGTAATATTTGTGTCTCTGTACCATTTTTCTTCATGTGGACATAAATAAATAGTTAAAGTGTGTGTCACAGTTTTGTATTATTTTACTTACCTGATAGGGCTCATCTGTATTGATTCTCTCCCAATGACACGGAACAGGCAAGGCAAGATTATCACAAATAAACCTGACAGAATAAGTGACAGAGAGACAAGAGGGGTAAGTAACCAAAGAGTTAAAGCAGTATAAGACTAAATGCATTTTTTCGTTATGTTAATACACCAATTTCATTAGGGAAATTAAGAATAAAATAAAGAAAAAAACCCTATTCTGAAATATCTGTGCCTGATGCACTTGTTCCTTGTGTTTTTTGGAGAGATCAAAGTTCAGGGTCCGCTGCAGGGCATCTCCATATAATGGAGCTGGTGAGAATTTAGACTTTAAAATCAAGGATTTCTGAGGCTAACACGTGCTTGTACACTGACCTTTCATTTAAAGCATGGTCTCTTTATTCCCAGCCTCACCCTGCCTGCCTGGATGAATTCATTGTCAACCAATCTTACCTGAAGCCAGTTGCAGAGTGGAGGGAGCGTTTGATTGGCCGCTGCTTCCCTGTCGTTACATTTATCTGTCGCATCACTGGTGAAGAATTCAACAAAGATTAGAGCCACATTCATGTACAATTTCTGAAACAGGATTACTTCTGACTCAAAATCTTTCCAAGAATTCTTGACTGCTTTATCTTTCATAATTCTGAGGGCTGAGTATTTTCTGTCTGATGAAGTATCTTTTGTATAACTTCATCAGACATCATTATCATCATACCTGAGAAGTCCAGTCTGTAGGTGTACTTGGCTGTGTAGAATTCCATGACACCTCGTTGGTTTCTGTTGTAGCACTGCTCAATTTGAGAACTAGTCACAGAGCAGGCTGCGCTTGGATCAATCTGACAGGGAAAACGAGAAATATAATTAGACTAATGAAACAGAAAGTTAAGTCTATAATCAATTCACCGTTTAAGTAATTTTTCAAGTAAAAGGGAAAACGTTTGTTGGTTTGGTGGTCCTTTTTTGTGTGGGCATTTGCTACTGATAGAAAATTGAGTATTGTCTCTTGGGCTGTTGGTCACACAAAACAATACATTTTTAACATGTTACATTAAACTTAAGTAAAGCATTTTTAACCATGGACTAACATTTTAAAGACAAACAATTGAAAAATAAATCTGCAGATTAATCGATAATGTAAATTATAGCTAGCTGCAGTCCTTGGCAAATTTTTAATAATATCCCAGAACACATGGTGACATCATGAAATGTTGTTTTGTTACATCAACAGTCCAACCCCCCCCCCAAAAAAAAATGGAACAAAATAAGGACAAATAAAGCAGTGAATTCTCACATTTGAACCATTAAATGGTAGGCATTTTGACTTGAAAAATAACTTTAACAATGAATCAATTATGGACTGATCAGTAATTTGACGAAGCATTGCAGTTCCACTAATGTTGAACATACATTTAGATGTTAATGGCTGATTGGTAATTAACAATGCAATAGGACTGACAGTAGCCTAATAAAAATAATTGGCCTTTGACTGCCATTTTTCGTGCCACCCGAAGACTAAGTGGGCATTTTGTTGATTATTTGAACTCAACCAACAATGAAAAGCTAGTCTGTGACATTGCACCAAGTAGTCTTTGACTGACATTAAAGCCTGCAGACCTTTGGCTTTCAGTTGCACACAAGTAGAGACCCAGGTATCACAAAGGTAAGGGCAATAGGCGGGGAAAACAGTGTAAGGACTGTAAGAATGTGTGTATTGTAATGTGTAAAGTTGTCATGTCCTGTGAACTACCTCAAACATATGCCACACTCCACACTCAGCCAAATAGAACCAGCACCAGTTGGGCTCTGAGGTGTCCATCTCCTCAATCTCTGTGGACTCCTCCTCCGACGACCTGATGGCTAACATAGCTAAATCTGGAATTAATAAGTGAAAAGACGCGAACACACTTAGGCAAATAGCAACTAAAATAGAAGGTATGACCAAGGGGATGTTTTATTCGTGTGACTAACCTAACGTCAAGGAGATGTTTTTAAGCCATGGTTGTGATGGCATTTCAATCTGTAAACAAATTCAAATAATACAGAAAATTGCCATATCGAGCTAGCTATCATTAGCGGCTGCCGCACCCGACTCGTCCAAACTCAACGAGTGTCTTACCGGTTTCCAGACTGTCTCTAACTGGGTCCCTGTCCTTATCGCGATATAACTCCTTCACGCATTATGAATTACAAGAACTCACAGAGTCCTATAGAGAATGGGTGACTGACGCTACATAACACTTTCGTCTTCCTATGCGTTGTTTACTTTTATTTCCTGGTTCGTCACGCACAAAACGTCAATGCGTCATTGTGATGTAACTCCTCCCTCTCATCATGCAGAGTACTCTGGGAACCTATTAGAAAAATGAAATAGAACATGAAATAATAAAACATAATAAAACATAAAATTTGTAAAAGAAAAAAAAATTGGTGGTTTAACAAATTTGATTGCACTTAAAACATACGTTTTTCCGGTTATGAACTAAAACCAAACAGCAGTGGGGGAATAGTTGACACGCATTACGCTTCAGTACACTTCCGTAGCATATTGTGTGTTAAATGCGTGACTAAGACTACTTTAATGAAGAATGGCTACATGTGGGAGAGCCATATATGTGTTTGTGTGTGTGTATGTGTGTGTGTGTGTGTGTGTGTGTGTGTGTGTGTGTGTGTGTGTGTGTGTGATCCATCAGGACACACCCATCTTTATAGTAAAGCTTTTCTTCAAACTGCACATTCAGTCGTTGCCCATGCACTGCAAGCTCACGGGTGAGTTTCTGCATTCAGTTTTATTTTAAGAAGTTAGGAATATTGCGGCTTATTGCCTCATTATGTTCTTATAGTGTTGTTGCAACTTTTAGCACAGTTCGTCGAGTTATTTCTTTATAAGTCGTTTGCAGTTATGTCATTTCGACTTTTGTGGCTGTGATTTAACCCGAGGAGAGGACTTTATGGAGCTTTTAGAATAAATATGAAAACTATTAATTAATTTCTAAATGGGATAAATCTGCATACAGTATATGGGCGAGCTGGAGAGAACATAACACACAACAGGTTTGCATTTTGTGTTTATTATGTGTGCATAGACTAGACCATGACTGAGGAAACAGCTACAGGCGCTCCTGATGGAGTCTCTGAGCCAGATAAAGGGGCAGCTGGGGAAGGAGTTCAGCCGAGGGGAAAATGGGCCAACAACATGGAGTTTATATTCTCAATGGCCGGAGAAATCATTGGCCTCGGGAATGTTTGGCGTTTCCCCTATCTGTGCTACAAAAATGGAGGAGGTGAGGGACCGGGTTTGGCCATATTGGGGATTTTTGCTGGCAGCTGCCTAATATAAAATAAAAGATAGGCTGAACATGTATTTGTGTGTGTGTGTGTGTGTGTTTGCATGCCTGTACACATATGCATGTTGCAATGTGTTAATGCATGCATGTTTAACAAAATGGGAGAGAGTGGTGGAGAGGTGACACCAAAGTCTTTTTCTATATCTGTCACTCAAAAATATTTTGTCATCATCTTAATTGCAAACTGGATTCACACCAAGAATGGTTTCCATTGGTGTTCTCATAGTCATAAAGCATTGCATAAATTTTAAATTTGAGCTTAATTATTCTGTATAGATAACTAATCTCCAAAATATATCTATTGTTTTGCTTTAGTTCTTTAATAACTGTTCAGGATTCTCTAGGCGGTTGTCCTTGAGATTTTTCCCAAGTAACAGGAAATTTGTGTAATATCACTATAATTTATTTTATCACCTCTTTCATCTCACTTAACTAATTATATAATCAACCATTAATCTGTTGGTATGCAGCATGCCAATGTTTGTGGAACCCCTGCTTTACATCACATACAAGTGACTCTTCTTCATGGATATTTATATATGCAGGTGTCTTCCTCATCCCCTACTTTGTGTTCCTCTTCTTCTGTGGCATCCCTGTGTTCTTCCTGGAGACGGCATTGGGACAATACACCAGTGAGGGCGGGGTGACTGCCTGGAGGAAGATATGTCCCATGTTCGAGGGTAAAAAACATGACTCAGACAGATTTATGCAGAATTTCTCTAAGAATTAGTCAGTTGACATGCAGGGAATGCATATTTGTTATTATACTTTCTTCATTATTGTATATATATATATATATATATATATATATATATATATATATATATATATATATATATATATATATATATATATATATATATATATATATATATATATATATATATATATATATATATATATATATATATATATATATATATATATATATGTATATATATATATATATATATATGTATATATATATATATATATATATATATATATATGTATATATATATATATATATATATATATATATATATATATACATATGTATATATGTATATGTAGCTTTTTGCATGCTGGAATACACTGAATATATTCATATAGTAAGATATTAGGCATACATTTAAATGTTTCTAACCAGCTCCCCCAAAACAAAATCAGATTAATCTTTTGAAATATTCTAGACTTGTATCAAAGTTTTCTGACAACCGTCAGCCTTTTTTACTAAATAACATTAGTATGTACATGTGTATCTCAGTGTTGGAGGCACTGATTAACTGTAGCTGTTGCATTCTTATACAGAGGAAGACAACAGACAGAAACTTTTACAAAATATAAAAAAATACCTCATTATGTCCTGCAGGTGTGGGGATTGCAGCCCAAGTTATTGTGGTCTATCTGAACATCTACTACATTGTGGTTTTGGCCTGGGCCATCTTCTACCTGTATCAGTCCTTCAAAAGCCCGTTGCCCTGGTCCACATGTGATAACTGGTGGAACACCGGTAAGACATGTTTTGTGACAAATCAGTGCTGGCTTGTTTAAACACATCTGTATTTGACTAGCAGTGTGCTTATTGAGCCTATGCAGGGAATAAAAAATAGTGCTTGCTTTAACAAGTTTCAACTTATTGGCTTTCTTAGAGACTTGATGGGAAGCACAAAAGAAATTCTCCTACGCATTTTAACATTTTGAAGCATGCAACATGCAATTCACCTTCTTCTTTCTTTCTTTAACCTTTTAGAGACATGTCACAGTCACTCTAGTGTCTTTTCCAACCCCCATTTGTTTCAACCTGGCTTCAACTGGTCGTTTCTGCACAACATCACCTCACCACCTGACTTCTTTGAGAATTTCAATTACACGTAAGTTGCATCATTATTGTCAAACTGAACTCTTCCAATTTATAATTTTGTGACTGAATTTATCATATTGATGCGTTTATATAAAAAGGATGGTAAGAAACAGGGATTAGTCTTGGCTTTCATAGATGTAGATGTAGCAGCTTTGTGACACACCCATGCTTTCATGTGTTCAGAACAGGAGGTCCTTAAGTCTGTTTCTGTAATAAAAACTTCTCTAAGCATCTATTTATTGCTTATTTGGGAACATGTGAGGGTGAAAAGTACACCCAATAAATCTAAATGACTTATCAATAGTGGTTGAAAAAAACAAGTGGGGTGTCCAGTGGTAGAAAAATGCCATATTTAAATAATAGTCAGACATTTCAGGACATACGCTAATTTGCTTTTCTGCTGAGAGTTAGATGAGAAGTTGAATACCACTCTCATACTGTAATTTTGAAACTCCAGCCAGCAGACGGTTAGCTTAGCATAAAGATTGGAAACGGCTAGCCTGGCTCTGTCTCATGGTGATATTAACACCCATTTAAACACTGTTGATAAATTGTCTATGTGACACTGTTTGGAAAATAAAACTACGTTGATTGATCACCTATGCAAAGTTAAAACAATTAAGAAGCATTATTAGAAATTATTATTTGATTTCAACTCACTTCCACTGTGTTTTAATACGTCCAGGAGTGAAATGGACCCTTTCCTGCCGGGCAGGTCACCGGAAGAGGAGTTCTGGATGTGAGAAACACACTTACTCATGCATTTATCTTCTTAAAACACGAGAAAACAGCAGACGGTAATATCATCCTCCCCAGTGTCCTTTTCTTTGGGTGGAACATTCTTCAGCAATAGTTTTTAATTCCTCCCAGATACCAAGAAGACATATTTGCTTTTGAGGTGCTTAGAGAACATTATTTTAATGAAGACAAAACATTGCTATTTTTTTTTCATTTGTAGATATTTTTGCAACATGGGAGCTGCTCTTCACATGATAATCTCCTGATTTTTTGTGAGAACAGATATTGGGAAATCAACTGTGCTGCATGATGAGAACAATATGTGCTCTGTTTCCTACAGCTTCTATAATATAAACAAAAGCCCTCCAAAATAAACCATGACAGATGATAACATCTGTATTTATGATGCAAATGTTAGCCCTTTTTCTGTATTTTAATGCATTCCCACTGTCATGGGCATACTAAATGGAAATAAAGCTTTCAGTGCAGTCATGAAGCATTTGTAGCAGGCTATGTTTATTTGAAGTGGGAAAAAGCTTTTGAAAGAAAAAACAAAGTGTGTTTACATGTGTTGCACATCTGCGCACCCATCATTCTGCATTTGCAGAGGATGCAGTTGTACACATGCGTTCATGTGTCTGATCTCTTCCCCACAGTAACCGTGTGTTAAGGATGTCAGATGACATGTCCCTGGGTAAGATAAACTGGGACCTGGCTGTGTGTCTCCTGCTTGCCTGGATAATGTGTTACTTCTGCATCTTTAAGGGAATCAAATCGTCAGGAAAGGCGGGTACTCCTTTTATATACATATACATTACCTGATATTAAGGTTGCATACATATGACTTCTTTAGCTCATCTTCCTTTATATCTATCTACCTTCACTCCTATGTGATTGGTATATATGTAATAATGGAAAATAGGTGATTGATTTTTAGTCATCAGTGCACAAGTTACAATTTTTAAGATTGTAATTTAGAATTTAAATAAACCATTTATGGCCCAACATTGTTTCAGCAATAGCCATTTGATATACATGTTTGCGTTGCCTCTCTACATTGTAGTAGCTGTAATGTTTACTGGTGTAGTCCGAGTTTCCTGGGAGTCTGGCCTTTAAATTGTATACTCACTCTCTACAGATTCACAGAAAACAATGCTTGCATGTACTGGGCATGATGTGGAAGACAAAAGCTGGGGCATGTGGATACTCATGTAGTGTTTGGGTGTACTGTAAAAATATCCAGGAGTTGGTCTTCTTCCATTGCTCATCTGACAGAGTAGCCGCTCAAGGCAAACATACTTGCAGCTATCACCAGTAACCACAGTGTCGGCAAATCAAGCAGGAGAGAAATCTTAAGGATTTGAACTTTTAAGCGCTATGGAGTGTTTTAGTACCTTTCAGTTTATTGTTTTGAACTTACAGACCGCAACTTCACTTTTGTGGTTAATTCTCACCACACTCAGCATCATTTCCAACTAGCGGCATGCAGGCATTTTCAAAATGAGCTCAGATAAATCCCCAGTACGCTACCTGCCCAGCACCAAATGGCAGACAGACATAGTTAATAACTAGCTGGTGAACACAGTGGCGCATTCAGCAGCTAAAGAGACCTAGTCTTGCATTGCCAAACCTCTTTCCACAGTGGTTACGAATGGTCTGGCTGCTTCTGTTAGAGGAGAAAACACGCTCTGGCTTGTCTGCGCTAAGCCCCAGATGCCATTGGCGGTGCCAATTCAAAATAGATAGCCAAGATAGTAAAAGGGTAGCAGAATGTCTGCCATCCGGCCAAACTTTACAGACACACTGTAAATCCGGGAAGCTGGGAAGGAGACTGTATAATGGACTTGCATACATTCATGAATGTGCAAAAAGAAAGTTGTTTGCTAATACATTTGTCATATCAACTGTGTAAGGTGTTGCTAGTGTTGTGTCTTCTGCTTGTTTCTGCTGCCTAAAGAAATCACTTAATACAGGTTTCATGTTTTTTGAGTGTTTTGAGTGTACACCTGAAATCATGACCTACTGTCTTGTTTGTATATTTCTTTTGTGTTTATAGGTAGTTTACTTCACTGCTACATTCCCCTACCTGATGCTGTTGATCCTTTTCATCCGTGGAGTGACACTCCCAGGAGCCGGTGAGGGATTGAGATATTACCTCACTCCTGACTTCAGCAAGATCACTGAGCCAGGTGTAAGAACTCACTTTTATCATCAGCTGTTGTTAACAGTGTTTGCATTTGAAAAGCAACATTACAAACACGATGCACAGTATAGAAATTCTGTGAACGTGCAGAAAGAGGCTCTAGAACTCAACCTCACAACCAACCAGAACATCATCTGTCTCTTTGTTTCTCAATGCTTCTCTCTCTCTGTTAGATTCCTCTGTGTTCGAACGGGATGAATACAGTGTCCTGTTAACCCCCTCCCCCCCTTCCTTTTCTCTTTGCCTTAAATCTTGTATCCGGTCCCAAGACAGAGTCTTAACAAGAAAAGCAAACCAGGATCATTTTTCAGTGATAACTTTGTCAAAGAAAGCTTCCGCCTCAAGTACAGTATCATCATCACACAGGAGTAAAAACCAACTCTTTCCATGGGGAATTTCTAACACATTTTAAAGATGAATTTACCTTATTAAAAAGTCAATTCAGTTTGCTTTAAGCTGAAACTGAAGCCAGCAATTTACCATAATTAAAAAAATAATTATTTTATTTAAAAAGAAATGAGCACACTGTGCATTCCTGTGCATCACATTCTCACAGCAGATCTGCTTTTTATTCAGCATAAAATGAAAAGGGGAAAAAACAGAGGGTGAATTGTGGACGCATGCTCTTGCACAATAACAACCTCTGTTTCTACAGCAACAATTTAAGAAAAATGACTCTTTCTCCCACAAAACAGATCATCACCCCTCTCCCTTCCCCTCCGCCTGCTTCTCTCTCTACTTCTGTCTTCCTCTTGACAATTCACTGCGGGACTTCAGGGGTCGAATGTAATAACCAGAGGGCAGTAACTCTCAGACAACCCCATGTCTGTGAGGGGAGTCTCTTCCTTTTTGTTCTGTGGGCACGTGGATGTGCCTACATGTGTTTGCATGAACATTCTTGTGACTGGTAAAGATATTTGCTTGTGGAAGTTATTTTTTTGTTTCATTTTTTTATTTATCACATGAAATGGTACGAGGCACAATTTCAGTGATTCCCATCATCATTTGGATGCATCCTACAACTTAATTGAACTCTGATAATCTAATTTTTTCCTGTTATCGTAAGAACATCTACTCATACAGCTCTGAACCGTTGTGGGACTCTCAGCATGTAATCATGGAAGGAAGTGAAGGGAACAACTGTGAGAATGTGTTTTGGCGTATGTCAAAAGCATGTGAAAGCAGTTATGGGTCAAAAAGCAGAGTAATGCAATGCTAGATGCTCTTAAAACCAGATCTGAAAACAGATGTTTCTTATCAGTGCTGCTTTACAAAATACAATGGAGTTCTAGCCTGCATCTGGGGTCTGTTTATTGTGTGAATGTGTCTCCTTTTGTCTGTGTGCGTGTGTAAGTTGTATCCAGAGTAGCCAAGAGGACTTCAAAATAAAACGCATGCTTTCTAAAGACACAGCAGCCCCCTCTTTGTCCAGTGTCAGATGTTAAGATCCTTTGCCACAGACTGAGGCGTTCATTTCTGACCTGAGGCTGGGGAAAAATCAGGCCCACCACAGGGCCAGAGTAGGGGCCTGTATATTGCTTTGGAGCCTTGCCAGTTCTATCTTTTACTGGGTAAGACTTTAATGTTAACCAGATGCTGTGAGAACGAAGGCCTGCAGACTGACATTCATGTCAACAAACCCGCCCCCACACCCATCAACATGGATTGACACAAACACAAACGCATATGTAGTGCTCACTCAATCACATTTGTGAATGGAGGAACACAAAAAAGAGATGCAAAATTGGTATATGATGTACATGTCAACACAGTCACACAATCACAGAAATCGTAATTGATGCTGGCATAAAGAAAAGCTGTTTGTTATTGCACAGTTCTGGCAAATTCCTTTTTGATTGCTCTGTAAGGAAAGAAGTTGATTAAAAGCATATGTTCTGGGTCATTTTAACAATTTCAACATTCAAATGTTTCAGCAGTCAATGTCTTACCCACTTCATTGTAGATATGGCGCGATGCAGGGACTCAAGTGTTCTTTTCCTTCGCCGTGTGTCAGGGAGTACTGACCGCTCTGGGCAGCTACAACAAATACAACAACAACTGCTACAGGTCAGTGTCCTCACACACAGCACATCGTCACATTTACAGTTTCACATTCATGTGCTCTTTGACAGTGCAGGCTCTTGTTCTTGGTATGTTGTAGGGATTGCCTGGCACTATGTTGCCTGAACAGTGCCACCAGTATCTTTGCTGGTTTTGCTGTGTTCTCAGTGCTGGGATTCATGGCTCATGACATGGGTGTACCGATGAGTGATGTTGTTTCTAGTGGTGAGTTTGTTCCATTTGTTGGATTTAAAAAATATCTCAAAGCAGTTGCTGTATTCCATTTGTATCGTTGGACTGCAATTAATATATCATTTTCAGTATTGATTCATCTGCAAAAATATTTTTTGGGGCATCTTCAAATGTCTTTGTTGTTGTTTTGTCCAAACAACAATCATATAAGATTATATATCATGTACAGAACATGACAAAGCATTACATCCTCATTTTAAGAAGCCAGGAACAGCAAGTGATTAAATTAATATAATTAGTTTGATTATCAAAACAGCTGCCCATTAATTTGGACAAGAACAATCAACTAAACGCTGCAGCTCCATTGCATAGTGGCTTTAATTCTGGCAGTGGCAACAATAACCAACAATGTCCACAAGATGGCATCTTATGTTTACAACTCTGGTAAAAGCTCTGGTGGCACAAGTCATACCTTCTACATTTTTATTTGGACAAATTTTGTTGTTGTTATACTGTATGTTTTATTGTTATGTTATTTTTGTGGTGTGATTCATTTATTTTTTATCTTGTTTTAGAAAGCATTTAGTAAGTAAAAATATTTAACTAAAGTTATGAATAGATAATTGAAGTATAACAATTTTTTATTTTTTTTTCACAAAATTATGCAGGGTTACATTTTGCAGCACATTCTCATGTGTTCATAGCTCCATTGTCATGTGTTCTACAGGTCCTGGTCTGGTCTTTATAGTGTATCCAAGGGCTCTGTCGTTGCTGCCTGCCCCATCGTTCTGGGCTGTGCTCTTCTTCCTCATGGTCCTCTTCCTGGGCCTGGACACACAGGTATTGTATGTAATGCATCAGTGTTTCAGTATCACATTACATCCACAAATAATCTGTGTCTGTTCTCACAGTTTGTGTGTGTGGAGAGCCTGGCCACAGCCATCACAGACATGTTCCCACGTCAGCTGAGGAGGGCGGGTGGCAGAGAGGTCCTGGCTCTGGTCATCGCTGTTTCCTGTTTTTTATTGGGGCTGCCACTCATCTCTGAGGTATGCAGCAGAAAGAGTAATGGGATGTTGGATTGAAGATTCTAAAAAAAGAAAAGATAATGCAATAATTCAGGTGACAACATGTAGATTCACATCTGCAGTGCTGTGTGATAGACAGCAGATCTACACTACTGTATGTCAACTGTCCAATATCTGGACAGCTGTTGGATGGACTGTCAGGACAACTTTCGTTATCCATTAGTTTTTCATTTAGCACCACATTCAGGTATTATTTTATATTTCATTTTAAACTTTAGTTCATGACCATATACCTTTAAAACAGCAGCTGTCATTTGTATTTAGTGCTAATTGGCAAATATGAGCATGCTAAACCAAGATAATGAACATACCTGCTAGACATCAGCATGTTAGCATTTAGCTCAAAGCATCAGCATAGCCTCACATAACTGCTAGCATGGCCGTAAACTCTTTGTGTTCCTTATCAACAAACTAACTCAAACAAAACATAACCTTGCTGTGTTTTTATTAGAATTTATTTTCAAATGGGTGGTGTAAAGCAAAATGGAATTGTTAAAAGTGTTAATAGAACGCATACTTTATGCTACACTTGATTAAAGGATTACATTTCACGATGTATAACAATTATGGTTATCTCGTGAACTGGCGCACAGAAAATAGCAGAAAAGTCCTTTTTATTTAATTTTTTTAATTTTGTGTTTTTCTCTTAATGTTTCAGGGAGGGATAGTCCTCTTCCGGCTGATTGACACCTACGGTCCCAGTGGAACCACTATCCTCATGATCGCCTGTTTTGAGACCATTATCATTGCCTGGGTGTATGGTAAGTCTAACCATCACTGCACTACATGCTTTTTTATTAAGCACTGCATGTAACAGTGAACTACTGCTGCACTGTTCCTCCACACGCAAGTCATTTACTAACTTTAAATGATTTCAAAAGATCTAAATATCTAAAGCTTTTTGCTTTCAGGTCTAAAATTTTGCTAACAAAGGAACGTGTTTTATATGTGTAATGAACTTCCTGTATCTGTACAATCTTATCTGTAAGAAGCCAGCTTCTGATATCCACAGTTTAATTTTTACGTTGAAAGAGCTCTACCAACAAAAGAAAGGACATTTTGATGAGTTTGAAAAGATAACAGGATCCTGTGTTAATTTTTCTTTTAGAATATGTATATTGAGTTCCTACCCCCCCCCCATACTCATAATAATGCATAATACACCATGTATACTGCAGATGCACTCTTCCTAGGGTAAGAATCTGTAAGAAGAGGATCTGTAAAAACACTGTGGTCTTGCTTTGTGTGCACATTTTTCAGAGGCTTCAGTAAATCGTTTCTCTTTGTCAAGGAGTCCAGACAATGAATCCTAACAACTCTGGTGATCACCTGACTTGCACCACAATTGGATCAATTTGTGTCCCAAATTAAATACTTTGGTTAATGACCAAATCCCTGCAAGGCTAATATCATTTCCATCACCGTCAACTGTACTTTGTATTTAGTAAACTGAATTACTGAATATAATGATAGATAATACATGCACAATAAAAACTAGTAATGTCTCCTGTAATAACTGAAAGTGTACTGTACACAGGAATGTACCATCAAAACCAAGGATGTTATAATGGTAATGGTAAAACACGTATATGTGATGACTACTTTAAGAGTAGACATAGTTACAACATCATATACCTCTATATATCTTCAACCAAACAGGCCATAGTTACATAGTGCAGACTCTTATTCCTATTTTCTTGCATTTTATTTTGACACAACCATGTTTGATACTCTTAACAGCCGTGCTATTACATGAGGTTACAGTGATCTAACTTATAACTCAGCTGAAGTACATAACAGTAGTAGTAAGGAGAATAATCAGAACATGAGGTATTTCTCTATTTTATTTAAAAACTCTGTTAAAGAAACAAACAAGTCCGTCTGTCAGCTGAGCGTAATGGTTGTTTGCAGAGTTTATCTTCGGCTAGAAGGATGAATGCTCCATCTACTGAAATGACACCAAAAGCTACACATGCTGCAGTATTTAATTCATTTTTTTTAGTTTCTTCTCCTCAAATGTGTCAGGATTTGTAAGAATGTGTCAGAAATATGAATCCTCCATTTCCATATTGCAGTCTTCCTCAGCCATAATTTCTAGTGAATGGTCTTCCCACACCTTCATTATCAGCAGTATTACTGACTAAATTACAACATGTTGGTGGAGAATTCCTCTCTTCTTATAATTGTCTTCACAACTCATATCTCAGCCCATCTGCATTGCATTCTTTTCTCAAGACAAGCAATTCCTTCAAGGAACTGCAGGCACATCTTCTACTGTACAGTGATGCAGAGTGAGATATCAATGTGTTTCTGTAGCTGCTTCCTCATCCCGGCTTTGAGTTGTTTAGCCATTTGTTCAGCCTCTCTGCCTCTTCAGAGTGAGTCTGTGTGACGTGTGGAGAAACTTCCTCACCCAAATTTAAATGAGGCCACTCACTTATCTCCTACGCGCACATTAGTTTCAGGGGTTGATTAGTGTATCATTTTTGAAGCCATGTCTGCTTTCCTAAATGGATTCAACAACTTATTCCTCTATTGTGCATTTGCAAAAATCAATCTGTGGATGCTTATCCATCAGCCAGGTCATGCACCCGACCAATCTCATATCAGTTTGTTTTTAATGTTAACCCTCGTTCTATAGTTCTTTTTCTCCATTCTTTTGCAGCTCAAGGTGAGCAGCTTTCTCATCTCCATCTCAGTCCTCCTTCTCCTTTACTCCTCCTCCACTTACAACTGCAGTCTTCCTTTTCCTCCTCATTTGAACGACTTGATTTTGATTGAGATAACATTTGCATTGTATTTCCCTGGATACATGCTTTTTGTTGGTTTGGAGGGTGTTCTTCTTCATCTTTCCTCCCTCCTTACTAGTTGTTCACTTATTTTCCATTGTGTGTTGAAACATCAAATTGCATGTTTCCTAGCAATAAATCATATGACACATCTGAAAAACACTTACATTTGATGATGCAACAGAAATAAAAAACAAAATGATATCTTAGATTATGTTACTTATGCCATATTTCTAAATGCATAGCTGCAATTATAACTACAACTGAAAGCAGTTATGATGGGGTCCAAGCCTCATCGCACCACTCGCCGCCGATGACCCAGGGAGCGCACAAAAGCGGGACCCAAGCATAATGTAGGGAGGCAAACGTCAATGAATATCAAGAGGTGTGAGCTGCAAGGTCTGCAGTACTCTGCTGTTGCAAATATCTCATTAACATTCATTGAGTTGAAGGGCCAAAACTGGTCTGCATTAGCTACAGTGCCCCCTAATGGCTGATCTTCAAGTCTGGTACAGATTCTCAGAGCAACATGCTGAACCAGCATCACATTACTTACGGGGGGTTCTTCACAAATAGACTGATTTGTATTTGCTAATAAGATGTTGGATTCATTTAAATTTTTGAAAAAGGACCCCTTAGGGGTCCTGGACCCCCTGTTGAAGATCGCTGTATAAGAGGGTAAGAAACAACCTATATTGTTGTATGGTTTGAAGGAAAAAGAAAAGAAAAAGAAATACCACTGGTTGTCACAAAACTGAGGCTTCACCATCTCAGTCAGGGGCCCCATGTGTTTAAGAGTCTTCCCTGTAAAACAAAACATTTTGTGCCCTTTGATCGACTAACACCTCCCATCCATGACTTTGCAGGTGCAGACCGTTTCTATGACAACATTAAGGACATGATCGGGTACCTACCATTCCCCGTGCTGAAGTACTGCTGGCTATTCATCACGCCGCTCATCTGTGGAGTGAGATACTCACACCTGTGTCACATCTCTCTTATTGATTCATCTACTCTTAATGTCTATTTCCCCTCATGGGTTCATGTGTATTCATTATTGTCTACCTTATATCACTTCTGAACACAGATCTTTTGCTGCCCCTTATCTTTTTCTTCCTGTTCCCCTTCTCTCCTGGCCTTTCTATCTTTGCTGAGCGTTTCACATATTTCATTTTGTCACATCAGTATTTCTGCTTGAGCTCACATATGGAAAAGAAAAGGTGAGAAGTGGACTCATCTGTTTTAGAACACACTTCACTGCGTGATGAGTACAACATCAGAAAGTTCAACTGGCATATTCATTCCTAACAGGAGTCGATAAGTCAGTTTAAGGAGCAAACTGGTGTGTTTAAGCCACACAAATCAAATACAATTTATGATACACAAATGCTGTCCATTTTCTGTTTGTTTTTTCCTTCTGCCTCACAGTTCACAGTATTACCGTGTAGTAGCCTAGTTGAAAATGTGGATGATTATTCCACAGATTTGTCTTTGGTTTTCTCACAGCTCTCATCAACCTGAAGTTATGTAATAATATAAAAAAATGAAACCTGAAGACAAATGATATAGAGAGATGAACTATTAGCAGAAGCTAATCCTTTGCAAGTTGGAGAAACGCTCAGTAACTGCTTGTGCCTATTTACCTGCTTCAAAATGTTGATAACATTGATTAAGTTTTTCACAATTTGATTCAAGTGTGATTTAAAACAGGATTTGATTATATTCACTTTGAGAGGGCTTTCGTTCGACTTCTTTCTATACAGCACACCACTTCACTTCACTCAGCTAAGCCTGAATGACCTTTTCTTGTCCCCTAGGTCACACTGCTGTATGACCTAACACAATCACAGAGTCTCACTGTGTACGGTTATAAACCCGGCATCTGGGGTGACATATTTGGAGCGCTACTTATCATCACTCCACTGATTTGCATCCCAGTATTCATCTTGATCTCACTGTGTAAGGTGAGTGAATTCAAAAGTTATCAATTTTCTGAGCACTTAACTGTTATACTGTTATGGGTGCATGTTTTATAGTCTATATCCTTGACTTCCACTTCCGGGATTGCGCCAGTTCTGCTGGAAATCCTGCTGGATGAATGTGTTTTCGCGATGTCTGTTTCCTTCCGCTTTCTTAGCGTTGGAATTTCAAAGTCCGGTGGATTTATGAGGACTATGGTTGCCATACCTGCTCCTCAGATCTCTGCAGGGTATACTGAGACAGCTAGCTAGACTATCTGTTAAATCAGGGTTCTCTCTTGCACGACTAAAACGACTTTTGAACGTACATGTTACACCAAAACAAGTTCCTTCCTGAGGCTATTTTGCAGCAGCTCCGTGCAGTACACCAAAGCACGTTTTTCTCCCAACTCGAAAAGCTGTGTGGACTAGCCAGACCCTCTTCCGCAGCATGTAGAGGAGGAGGCAAACCGAGACTAATGTTTCATAACATTGTGTTTTAATTGCATTTCCCTCCTAACAATCAGAATCGGCAAAAAATGACCACACCATCCTGTGACCTGCGTCAGGCTCAACCACACAAGCCAATTCTCACACTGTGTAACCACGTCATCTTCAAGGCACAGTTGAAGGCAAACAGACATGTGGAGGAAAGCAACGACAAGCTGGTGATGGGGGAACCCAGCATGGTTTGATAGTCACTGATGAACAGACCTGCATCAATTGAATTGTACAGATCTGTCACAACAACAAAAAAAAACACGTATTTTTCAGTCAAATGCAAAATTGTATAAAAGTTTACACATTTCATGAATATTCAGGGACAGTTGTGTTTTTATGCTGTATTACATTTTTTGGTACATCAGTATTTTATTACCTAATTTTTGGAATTAATAATAATGGAAAAGTCCCATGCAATATACTTTTTTCTATACACCTACTATACATCTACTGTAAATGGCTTACAAAAGTACTTTACTGATTAACTATTTCACTCTCAGACTGTAATACTGTTGGGATCTGAGTGGACAGAACAAGAAATATCTTTTTTATTCCAAGCATTGTCTTAATCCTTGTAAAAACCTGGCACCTACATTACCCGCAATGCAATCTGAATGCTGACATTTTGGTCAAAAATGTCAGTGTGTTATGTTAGTAACGGCTAATGTAGCCTTGAGTTGGTAGCCTTAAAGCGAGATGATGATGTGACCACAGAGGTCTGGTTAGCTCACTCTTCCTTCCAGATTATTTTCATTTTGAAAGCTGTAGTTATCAGACCCAACCGACGCTGCCTCGGGTGACATCACTTGAGGCAATTTCAAAGACTTCATGCAGTTCCCTCTGGTGCCACAAAAGACATTAAACTTTTTCACATATGTAATTTTGATTTATAAAAATGTTTCCCTTTAAAACACTCATCTGGAACATTTGAGTTATTTTATGTTTTACTTGCATTTGTAAAATGAAATGCATAATGCAGACAAAACTCCATGCTGCAATGTCAATCCTAAACAAATGCAGAATTTGAATATGCTTTGCTGGATTTTTTTTTTTTGTACCAGCATGGACATTTAATGATTGTATACAGCATAACTTACTACTTTTGCCATTGAGGTAATTTTTGTGTTTATTATTCATATACCTCCATATAGCTTAAACCAAACAGGCCAAATCTTGGTTTTAGAATAGGCAGGCACTTTATCTTCAACTCATTATATGTGTTCATACCTAGTGCACAATTAATCCCATTAAAAGTATCCGTATGTTAAATATCCTGGTGTCTTTTTTGATTCTGGCCATTTTAGTTTATGGCCAGACAGGATTGACATTCAATTCATGTTCAGGATGATCACCTTGTCAGTTCAGTGAATGAATCTCATGTTTCCTGTTTTTTAAAGAAAGAAACCTTTCATAGGTCTGTATGGCTTTCTAAATTCTTTTTGTCTTACAAAATAATAAAATAACTTGGCTCTGTGTCTGTCTGATGTCACAGGATATGTGTGATTACTGAACATGAACTTGCTCCATCATAATGCCAAGTTCAGTCATTCGTGTGATCCAATCTGGCATTCAATTAACTGACAATTCCGGCCAGCTGCCTCCCACCTCTCCTGACCCCCTAGCTGCCTCCAGCCCACCCTAGACAACAGGGAATGACCTCAGTCCTGAAATAGTATGACCAACCATTGGGACAAGTGCATCTTCAATTGGACATTGGCTTTCTTTTTTTCTTTTTAAAAGATGATAGAAATGAACAACTTGATGCTATTAGAGGTTCCTAAAGTGATACAAAACAGTGGTAGCATTGTAAAAAGTCATGCCCCCATTTTGAACATTGATGGTGCTAGAAGCTGCAGGTTGCCTGAGGGCGGAGATAGAACTGTAGGTTCACAAGCGCTGCAACAATTCTAGTATGAGCAGAGAGCCAAAGTTGCTGTAATGGAAAACCTGAACAATTGGCATGGGTACCAACAATTGACTATATCTACACGTCATACAAATACAGAATAGTACAAAATGGGACGTTATTAATGTTAATGATAACAGCGATTATAATGAGATCATTTTTTTTTCTTTTCATGTAATGTGTTTTTTTTGTTGCAACAATACCTAGATATTAGAGTTGGTACTGCAGCTACATTGAAGGAGTACTCCAGCAGTTCAGTATTGTACTTACTGCTTATTGTACATTTGGGGACTCACAAGAAATTGATTTTAAAAAGAAATGGTCAAAGTCGAAGCAACAGAAGCCTAGATATTCAAACTCCAGAAACACTTACCTACATTTCCCATAATACAACATGATAGTGTCTTTCCTTCCTTGAATGGTAAACGCTGACATTAACCAGTCAACATCATCATTTGTTGGATGGGAACTGGTAAATAGGGAACCCTAAGTTAAAAAGTATTGTATATTCCCTGAAAGTAAGCCTAAGAGAAACCATATACAGTTGTTCTAGTCACCTACAGTATTTTTGTATGGTTTAATATTATTACCATGTCTTGCAATCTACAGGTTTGCCTAGCGTCTACCTGCAGAAATGTGCAAGGTAATTAGGGAGATTCAGATCCCTGGGACTTACTGCCTTTATACCGCTTGCTTTGGTTTCATTTGCTTTGGTTTAAGTTATATTTTCTTTTGATTTTCAATCAGTAAATTAAAATCTTAAGTTTTTTTGTTAAGTCTTTGTCCAACCTTGAGTCTGATTATCTTCATGCTGATGACCTAAATGAATCTATAGATGTGATTGTATCTAGAAAAAAACCCATCATGTTCAACTGAGTAAACTGCTTCAAGGCATTTAGCACAGGAAACCCTCGACTGGTTTGTGTCTGCATTTGTAATTATAATCAAAAGACACTTCAGATTTAATTTGAAATGATTTGATCACACTATGTTTTCAAACAATCTCAGAGGCAACGGTCTTGACCACAAGACAATAAGTGATGAGTGCCTTTTTGTCTCTGTCAAATATTGAGTCCTGTTTTGATGCAATTTTACAACATTTTAACAAACTGTTATATATTACTAAATGCAACAAAAAAAAATGAAAAAAATACTTGTTTTTAAACTGGGTATCACACATTATTGGTTTAATATGCTGCTGCCAGGCTCTGTGGTTGTGTAGGTATTACCTGCACGTTGACTGGTGTAAAACCTTAAAAAACAGTTGTTAGATGTATTTCTTCCTTTAAAGGGATTATAATTTTTTTTAATGAAAATCGCATTGGCTTTTGTTCTGCATGATCAGATGATAGATTTTCTATGGGCAGTGTCATATTGTCATTGTATAATTAATAGCATGGAGCTGAATGGTAATTGTTATCTTGTCAGGCAATTAGTGATATCTTAACAAGACCTTTTAATTGCTAATGCAGTAGGCAATCTGATTAAAAGACATTACATGTTAAACATATAAGCACTAGATTAGAAATTAGATTTCAATAAAAACAATGAAGAGCTTTTTTATTGTCAAGAATTTTTTTAATGGTGGCAAAACTAATTTATACCACAAAACTACTTTTTGGACGTTGTGTTTTTAACACAATTGCAAGCATTTTCATCCACTACTGTTTTGGGAATGTCACAAGTTGGGCAAATCGAGAAACGTTATGTGGTCCTAATTCTCCAGTTGGGTAACAATAAAACTATTGCAGAAGAAGAAGGGCGCAAGTGTCAGTTGATATAACAATGGAAAATAATGTGTAAAACATGATGACAAAATGGCATTTATGTTTGTTTCATGTATCAAATACATGTCAGTGAATGACATTGTCGCCAGGACATGTACCACTCAGTGCTATAGTTATAGGCATCCGTATCCGGCCACATACAGTATCTCCATCTCTGTTTACTAAAGCTTTTTGCTATTGTTTACCGCACTCAGCAACAATTCAATTTCCAAAGGACAAGAGGTGAGAAAAGAAAAAACAAAATGTCTGACCTTATCTTTCAGTGAACCGTTTGATTGTGTTTCTGCTTGTGTGCTTATTTGGGCGTTTATGGTTACAATGTCTTGATGAATTTATTTTGGGGCATATTAAGGACAATGACTTAGCGTATAACAAGGTCGCTATGATTTGAGACGATTTAGAATGATAAAACATGACTCAGGAGTAATAGAAGATGAGCAAAATGAAACTGAGAATTAGGTGGTTGACAGATCTCCAGGGAGGAATAGCCCACTCTGCAGTGACGCCTTTGGAACAGCGATGGGACAATCTTCCTCTGCATCATTTTTCAGTTTCTTTGTATCTTTTTATCTCATTCCCTTCTTCTCTACCCAGGCTATACTGCAACTTGTCAACTTGCCGCTATTTTTTCATTCTGTCATCCCAACTCATTTATATACCCTTTTCTCATTCTTTGCAGTGATTTTTCACAACATGCCTGCCTCATCATCTTTCATCTTTTCTCTCTCATAAAACACAATCATGGTCTCTCTAATGTGTGCCTCGCCCCACGTTTGCCCTTGTATGTATGTGCCATGCACTGTCCTCCTGCTTACAGGATGAAAATGTTGGTAATATTAGCTTCCTATCTATGCATGCCAATCGCCTCTGGGTGTTCCGTGCTTTATAATAACCCCTGCAGTAATTCACAGACCGTGAAACGTGTTGTGAATTAAACACAGCTCAGTTTATTTTCTAAACAGTTGCTCATTTCTGTTATATGGTTACTTGTACACTTCTTAAACTGAATCAAAAATGGATGCAAATGTTCTACTTTTATGATGTATTGACCACTACACTTTCATTCACCAAAAAAGCTATTGCAGTAACTGCATTAGTTTGGTTCTGTATAGATCGTCTTATTCCTGCTATGTTTAGCGATTTAACTGTGGTTATATTAACGTCAGCATGCTTACAAGCTCACAATGACGATGCTAACATGCTGATGGTCAGCAGGTTAAACATTTAAAATGGCACCATCTTATTTAGGGATGTTAGCATGCTGATATGAATTAGGTAAACACATACCTGTACTGTGCAGCTGAGGCTGATGGGAATGTTATTTGTTTTGCAGATATTTTCTCATACAGTAAAAGCATTTCAATTGCTGGTAACACTAGAGGAAAAGTTAGTGATCACCAAAATTATTAATATAGAATGTGTGCCGGGCCATACAGTAGATGTTGAGATATCTTTCTAGATAAGTTTAAACTTTGATTTGTTAGTGGCTTCAGACAAAAAGTCAGGGGGTCACAGTGTCATTATGATACATCACCTGGGAAACATATACAAAATATGATTGTATGTACATTTTACATCAACATCACATAAAATGTCATGGCAATCCATCCAATATTTGTTGAGATATTTTAGTCTGGACCAAAGTGGTGGACCAATCAACTGACAGACCGGCATTGCCTTTCGTAGGGTTATGCTGCTAGCATGGCTACAAATTCTCCAAGGCTAAAATGTAAAGATTATGCACAGATGGTATATTCTGTAGGTCTAGTGTGAGATATGCTGACCACTGTTTTTTTGCATCAAAAATATGGATTTATTCAGTCATTTATTACATGTATCATAAGGTAGTGCAGCTCTTTAACTAATCCAATGAGGGAAATAAATCAAATATGTAGAATGTGAGAACACTGGGAATGTGCTTGCTGCAGAGCCCTTTCCCTAACACACCATTTATATATAGTTGACCAAAAATAGACTATGTTAGACTCACCTTATCTGTAGAATACAATATCTGAACAATACAATGTATCTACTGCAAAGATATTATTCTAAACATTGGTCCAAAGAAATAATTACAGAATTTTTTCAAAAACTTCACACATGATTCATTTTGAATTTGGTATATAAGCCATTACTCTTGCTTTTTTTTTTTTTTTTTTAAGAGTGTATGTGGATGTATGGATGTTGCTCCAGGCACTTATTACGCAGTGACAGGACCAGAGCTCATGCATACATGTATACATGTATACGTCCCAAGTTAAGTTGCTGTTGCAACGTAAAGAAAACAAGACATCACGATGGATTGAATGGTGTCCTCAACGCAACATGCTACACCTCCTGACAGCAACTCCAAAGGTTATTATGCAGTAAATGACACGTCCACATATAGTATGTGTTCACAAGGTTCGACATTATGTTAAGGTGAAGCAACTGTCTTATGAAGCATTATAGTTTTTGTTTTCTTCTGATGTATCTCTTCTATTTCACAGTCCATTTTTTTGTATTTTGTATCTGCAACGAAGGACATCTTTAATTCTGACTGTGTTTTGTCAAAGCCAACAAGCATTACTGCAGGACTGCAATGCTGCTAAATATTACTTTGGACAGAGCATGATGATCTCTGAGGAATTCAAACTTTTAACCACTACATTTCTTCTCTGTCTCTCTTCTAACTAACCTCTTCCTTCGCTCAGTGCTATTTATCTTTTCAATTTTCATTTTTACAACAAATCCTCTAAAGAGAAAATATGGCCAGTCAAATTCTGACTTGATCCTCAAAACTCTGAAAAATTTTAACTTTTGCTCTAAGACATTCTTTCTCTATGTCATTTTATCATTCTATGCCTCTGTCTGTCACACATAATCGCTCCCTATTATTCTCGGCTGTGGATGCTCTGGAATTATAATTAGGCTGCATTGATCTGGGGCCGCTGTAAACAGATTGACGAAAACCAGCTTTGACAACTCCAATCCAGCCAGCTATCATCATTTGGGTCCACATGGACAATAAACCCCACCAGAGATCACACTGAATCTGTTCTTAATAGGAGTGCTCGCTACGGGTGTAATTAAGCTTCTAATATAATTAAATCTATCCCTGTTGAAACCCAATATCTACTACTTGTCCCTACCCACTGGCACAGCAATGGGCATTGCTGCCAGGGGCATTGTGGGAATGTTCATTAGTTTTTTCACATTGGCTGGTGATAGAATATCTGGATCAGGTAATGTTAGGAGTTTACCTGCCAGGAGAAACAAGAGAGGTTCATGTCTCATATCTAATTCCATTAATATTAATGTAGAAAGTGTTGTATTGTCACTGGAGTCATTAAAAAGACAGTATACTCAACCTCTCTGGATCTCTGGATCCACTGCCAGGACACAAGTACACATGTTTTTAAATTGAGAAAATGGCTCCATGGTGTCTGCAGTTTAACCAGTGACAAAGTTGAACTGGATATGTCCAAAATCATTCCCTATTTATAGGTACATGTCAGTATACTTGCTTGCAACTTTGATGTACTTGCACTTTTCCTTTCAAGCATATGCTACTTTATGCTTCTGCTACACTACTTGTAGTTTTCCTTCCATTATGTTTATTTTACTGCTATAGTTATGAAGTAACAGAATATAATAAATGATGATGTATTGATTAAGCTACCCAGCAGTACATAAAGTAGTTATAGTAACACTTTGAAATGAGCAGCTCTGCATAAGGAGTACTTTTACTTTTGGTGCATTAGGTATTGATGCTATTCTTTGTCAAGTTAAATTTTGAATACTGGACTTTTTACTCGTAACATATGATTTCACTCAAGTAAGATCTGGATACTTCTTCCAACACTTACGAGGGATTTTCACACTCAGCCTATATAACTTTACAGAACGGCAAGTGGATACAGTAGACAAATCAAGTTTATGTTAAGTCATTACTAAAAATCATTAGTAAACAAAAGTTATTGTTTTCTGTAGTCAAAAATAAGCATGTTAAGTTAAAGCTTTAGTGCGTAACTTTTTAAAATATTAATACGTCCGTTACATTCAAGCCACTGACAAATGAGTTGATACAAAGCTAATTAAGGCTGATCAGTTCCACACAACTCTTTCTGTATTTCTCAGTATGGCTATGATCAAAAGAGTGTGTCATCTGGCAACTTTCATATGCAGAAACTCGAGTGAAAATAATTACCTCTTCTGAAGAGTCCATCACGTTGTAGTCCTCCGTGTCCTCCTTGACTACTAGCAACTGCGTGGAGGAGCTGCACGCTCACAAAAGGCTTGTAGCTTTAGCTTGTAACTTGTGGACGTGATAAGAGTTTTGTTGCCATTCCTTAAAATTACTCGTGGGGGAGACGGCAACTACACACTATAGCTTTAAACATGCATAGAAACATAAAATAACATCAGGAATCTTCTCACTATTAAAGTTACGAATCCCAAACATAAATTACTGTTTTGATTTTATGACGACTTAGTTTGGAGAACAATGTATTCTATTCATGTGTTCCAGCATAGCAGAAGCTTTAAAAAGACATATAACACATTCATTACAATGTGTAGATCACATCACTTTGCAGTTAGAACTATTTTTTATATGCTTTATATCCGTGCACTTCATAATTAAGCTGATGTGATTTAGTAATTAACAAAACGTGGAAGAATAAGTGGTGACCACTAAAAAGTTGAATCACAACTAAATCTGGGTTTACAGTGTTTGTGTTTTACTTACAAATAAAAAAATTAACCATAACATCAAAGGTTTATGCTAATGCTAGAAAACTTTACAACAGATATTCCTGTTATTAAAATACCTCACTCTTTCCTGCTTGTTGTCCAGTTTGAGTTTCTCTCAACTGACTTAACGTTGGAAAAATCAATGTGCCATTAATTGCCATTTGTGATCACTGTTCAGCAAAAAAGTTAACCAAAGTAAGCAATATCTTGTTTGGATGTTCCTCTAGACGTGCCAGATGGGAGTATTTGGCACCTAATCGTAAGGTTATTGAGTTGAAGTGGCGTTCCAGAGGCATAACATGGCAGTTATGCCTCTGAAACGTTTGAAGAGATATAAAGATGGTTTTGCACTCATATACTTTGATATGTCCTACACACTTTGTAATAATTTAGGTGAGGACAATGAGAATGAACATTTGGTCTCTTTATGAGCTGATTGCCGAGTCTGATACTGGCATGACCGCATTTGTGGTCATACATTTCCAGGATCTTTGCCAGCAGCCATTGCTCGTTTCATTTTCCAAAACTCCATGAGCTCTTTCACTGATCAGGCCCTTCTCTGTTGGGAAATACCATGGTAACGGCGCTGGCAAGAACTGACCTCAGCTATTGCAACAAACACATATGCACTAAGCACAAACACACACTACCGCTGCCGCTAGAGTTCCCCACAAGAGTTGGGCGATTGACGTGTCCCCCATGGCCTCGGGGCCTCACTAGTCAGAACTGAGCAATCAAAGCAGATACACAGGTCGAACTTGATTATCAAGCACTCGATACCAGTTGCGGGAACAGCCAGGGGTCTTCAAAATACAGCATAGGCTACAGGAAAGAGTTGCAAAATCAAAAACGGCTTTTGGAGCAGCAGATACATTGAGGCTTCCCATGGACCCGGAGAGCCGGCTTGAAGCTTTTCATAGTGGACTCAAAGATGATATTTCTTTCATTTGGATGTTGAGTTGAAGTTTCAAGACTCTGTGCTGTAGAGAACTAATGCTGATGACCTGACAGAGGACTTGGAAATCTCTCAGGTAGGATTCATCTCATTCCCTCTCCTCCATCCTTTAAAACTGTCTGTCATCGAGAAAGTTATTATAAGTTGATTTTGTCCACAAATTGCAAAGTTAACAAAGTTGGATTTAGTTCATTGGAATGCCACAGACCATGAAGATAATTATATTAATCAGTATGAATTCATTCACCGGATGAAACCTTTACAGTAATTGTTGAAAGAGACAAAAACTTGATTGCCACTGAAAGTCATTATAAAATAAATTGCATCTTAAAAGTGTCCACTGTCAAAAAACAGCAGGGTTTAATCGAATGGATGATATCATCAAAGGGAATATGTGATGTGTTTTGGTATTAACAGTGTGCTTTTGAAGCAGTCACTCACCTAGACAGCTATTTGAAAGTACATTTTTTTAATAGCATAATGCCTGATTGAAGTTGATTACTTTGGTACACAGTGTGGAACATTTCACAGCAGGAGAGAACATTTTGATCAATGCCGAGTATAATAAACATCACACACCTGTTTCAAATGTATCCTATTTCTTTTAACTTTTTCCAATGCGCTTTTTTTGTATTTTAAATCATCTGTGTCCATAGCATATATACAGTACACTTGCCAATACTTGTTTTCAACAACATCATCAGAGGCTAGAAGGCATGAGTGATGCATGATGTTAAATGTTTCAAAGGGTTTTCATCACAAGTAATGTACAATTGAACATGAATATTCATTTGAATGCTTTGAAACAGTCAGTACATTGAATGAGGCGGACCAAAAAAAGAAGACAAATAAGTACTGCAGTCTAACATGGTTGATGATTTAGTATGCAGAAGAGTAAAACAACGAGAAAGCTCAGCGGTACCCTCTGTTTCACAGCGCCTCTGTGTGTGAAAATAAGCAGTGACATTTCCTTGAAAAATATCTTTGTTCTTTCAGTCTCGAGCAATGGCATGAAGTGATATGGACATTTTTTGGGTCAATCAATATTTTAATCATGAACAACTTCCTTCCAATAAACATCCTGACCATGTAATGTCAACCAGGCATCAGATGAGGGAGTATTGAACAACTTGAATTACCAGTTAAATTCACATTACAGCTAGATGTCCACTTGTGTGTAAGCAGTACAGACTTCTTTTTTGGACATCACATAGTTGAACCTTTGTAGCATTTTTATTCAGTTTTTTGCTTTCTTTTGGTATTGTGGTGACTCACCATAAAATTGACTGTGGTGGACTGGAAAGAGAGGTGAGGTAGGGGCTGCGTCAGTACTGATGAAGATACACAGTGCAGTTCTCCTGGACTGACCTGGATTGCGCCACCTTCCTGCTCATATCAGTCCATTGGTACTTGTTCTCTGCTACTTTTTATGGCTTTAGTTGGCTT
This sequence comes from Percina caprodes, assembly GCA_013375575.1. Lineage (NCBI taxonomy): Eukaryota > Metazoa > Chordata > Actinopteri > Perciformes > Percidae > Percina > Percina caprodes. The sequence continues at coordinate 1,247,573 of JABXJD010000007.1, read as the reverse complement.
ACCCACAAAGACCACATTAAATCAAATAATAACCTTTATTGTGTGTAATTATACATTGTTTCCCAAGTAAATTAAAGGGCTTTAAAAGACCATATAAATGCCTCAACATCAGTAAATTCATTAATTTGAGTTGTATTCCTCTCCATGAGAACACCGTCAAACACAACAATAGTGTTCAATATTACCAATATATAACTGGTCTAACTGCTCTGCAATAACTGTGGTGTTCTCCCTCTGTCTACAGCTTTTCTGCACATTCATTGTCCACACATTGTTCTCAATCTGTCGAGTCAATCACCAAACTCAGTGTGAGAGGCTCTGCCAGATAGGACCAGAGACTTTAATTCGTCACCATAGCAGGCTGTGACGACTGAGGGACTTACTGACCCCACTGGACTGTAGTGGTCTCACCATGGGGAAGACTGGGCAGAGTACAGTGGACCTAAACTCCCCAACAGAGGTTAAACAAGCCGTTCCCTTTGAGGAGCTGGACCCTGTGGTGCCCTCTGCAAATAAAAACAAGAAGAAAGAAGAGCCACCTGACAGGGGAAGCTGGAAGGGGAAGTTTGATTTCCTGCTGTCATGTGTGGGATACGCCATTGGCCTGGGAAATGTCTGGAGGTTCCCTTATCTGTGTGGCAAGAACGGTGGAGGTAAATTTACAATTCATGAGTACCTGGAACTGACAGAACCAAAAGATCTTTAGTCAGTTTAAAGTTAATTCTGATGAGATACGTAATACTTTTAGAGCACATACTCATTCACCTAAAGCCACAATATTTATAAATGCACAGTCAAATGTGACAAAAGTTGGGTGAGCATTCCTCATGCATTCATGTTAAATGTTTGAGGCCCTGCAGTGGGCCTCTACTGGGCCCTCTGACAGGGGAACATTCTCCATGTATCTAGCATGTTGCTATCTGGCTATCAGCCGTATGCTGCTCTACCCATCTTTGCCCCGGTCACGTCTTTCTTCTAACCCACAGCTTTTTACAGTTCAGTTCAAGTTGTCATATGCATATTAGTACAGAGTACCACAGCAATGAAATACAATGTGCCTTGGCTGCCAGGAACTGGCTGCAGTGCACTTTAAGTTAGTGTCCAGTTAACATAGTGCTGTGGTAAGGAAGGTTGTCATCGTATTTGCCTTTTGCCTTTATGGGTGGAAAGTGCTGCCCTGAATTAGTTGTCCATATGCCCCTGTCACTAGCCCTTGGCCTATATGCTTTTGATTGACTTACTGAGTAATACTGATCAATGATTATTCAATGAATCAATGGATGACCATGTTTTAATAGGTTAGTTGATTGACATTGCCCTCTAAGGATACATTTTATAAGAATAAGATCCTTAGCAACAATTAACATATACAAAAACCTGTTTAATCACATACTCTGGGCAAGTGTATATTCTCTGGAAGATGTGTGTCTACTGCATGCAAATTTTACAATATTTAACAAGACTGTCTTCTAGCATTTTTCATAAAATTCTAATAATATAACAATAAAGTAGCTCTTCAGGCAGGAACCATGGTATAACCAATTGGAGAAAAGGATATGTCATTCTTAACACAGTATTACAGCAATATTTAATTTCTCTGGTAGTTACTAACGTGAAGAAAAATAAACTTAATTTTTTCAATTTGAATATTTAGTTTTCATTTTTATTGAGATATTATGCACTGTTAATAAAGTCACATCAGTTTGTTGAAGTATAGTATTACTCTGGCATGTTTATGATAGTATGCAATCCTTGTAATTACTATCTAAATTATCTTATGATCCAACAGGGGCCTTTCTGATCCCGTATTTTTGACCCTGGTGTTTGCTGGGATACCTCTCTTCCTCTTGGAGACGGCTTTGGGACAGTTCACCTCAGTGGGAGGGCTGGGGGTGTGGAAGCTAATCCCTATGATGAAAGGTAAGCTGCGGCTATAAAATAGAAAGATATGGATGTACATCGGCTGTTATATAATTTAAATATACAGATACATTTTAACTTATTGACATGTTTTTGCACACAACACACCAGGTATGTAACCAATAATATGCACCAGATAGATTTGATTTATTAGCACTAATTCTCTTTTTGTGCTGAACCTGAATCTACCTTGAATGACATTTTGCTCAATATTTCCACTTGACATCAGTATCTTTCTCCGTGCCATTGCACTTCGAAAAAACACCAAGGCTATGAAGCTTCCAAAGAGGTGCAGAAACACAAAAATGAGGGAAATAGTTTTGTGAACAATGTTTTTCATTTAAGAATCGTGTTCAGCCAGTTCTTGGTGGTAGCAATTATACCACTGCCTCCAAGCTCTAAGAGCTCGAGTGAAGCACATTTTATCTCCTGCCAGCAAAGACAGCAGCAGGGTTAGCAAGTGTGCTGCTGCGCCAACTGATACCCAAAGCCAAGAGCAAGTAAACATTAGAAATAACAAAAAACAGCAATGATGAGGATGATAATGATTATAAATAACATGCTGAGTGACACAATTTGAGGAGAACTCTGCTCTAGAGTTATTTCTAGAATATTATATTACATTTGACTTTGCAGGCTGACAAATAAAACATTGTGATGTGAAACGCTGATGTCTGCGTCTCTTCCTTCTTCAGGTGTTGGTTTAGCTGCAGTGGTTCTGTCCTTCTGGCTCAACATCTACTATATTATCATCATTGCCTGGGCACTCTACTACTTATTCAACTCCTTTGGTTCGGTATGTTGTATAATCAATCATTAGACAGGGATTTGTCTCTTTCACTTTTTATAGATAAAGAGATTAACTGATTAACAATCAGAAGATTAATCAACAAAGACATTAATATTCAGTGGCATTTTAAGTAGCCTAGTGGGCATGCTTTATCTTTCCCATTTGGTCTACGGAGTCTGACCTGTTTCGAAAAAGATTCAGAAGATACGTAAGTGGTCAAATTAAAGCCTTTGGAGAGGTTTGCCTTTTGGCTTTTATGTTTTCTGGTCAGTTTTACTGTTTTGGTTCACTCTCATAACTCTCATCAGCGTTTCCAGCAGCAGCTGTGAATATTCTGATAAAGTCACTTTAAACTACCTGGCGACTAAGACAATATTGTGTCACTGTTGTGTTCACAGCTTATTTTTGCTGACCACAAATGGCAAATCAGTTGGTTGTTGCAATTTCAATGTCAAATCAGAAAAGTATTTTTTTTAAATGGATGGTAGTCTAGGCATGATCAAAAATCTGTTTTTATACCTGATTACTGCCGGCAATGCTATGAAAAAGTTTTCTTAACCACATTAACGCCTGTCTTTCTCTGTCTCGGCTTTTCCTCACTCTGCTTTTGTATTTCTCTGTGTGAGCGCCCGGCTCAAAGAAGCTGTGTGGAGGGAATTTAAGACTTTGCAGGCATTGTGCAAGAGGCTCTTTTGGTGGGAAAATGGAGCATTGAGAAGCAGGGATGAAAAATTGATATTGTTCAATTTTGTTATCTTAAGGCCCAAAACGTGGTTGGATCATTAAAACTGACTGTGGAGAGCCAAGAAGACACATGATAGGAGTTTCTTTTTTTCTGTGATGACAAGCAGACATATTTCATCATATTCATGCATATGTTCTTTTTGTGTGTAGGAGCTGCCTTGGCAAAGCTGTGATAACTCCTGGAACACAGAGAAATGTTTTTGCAACTACACTCTATCAGATACCACCAACCTGACCAGTGCTGTCACCGAGTTCTGGGAGTAAGTGAGATATGTTCCTGCTATACAGTATAAGTGTGTGTACAAGATAGCCTGTACAAGAATAGGTTGACGCTATTGATGGAAGCCATTTGTGCTTATCTGTGTCTGAATTTAGTGTGTATGTGTGTTTCTGTAGGCGTAACATGCACCAGTTGTCCAGTGGTCTGGAGGAGCCAGGAGAGGTTCGCTGGCCCTTAGTGGGCACTCTGGCACTGGCCTGGGTCCTTGTCTATTTCTCAATCTGGAAAGGAGTGGAGTGGACAGGAAAGGTCATACTTAGTGCTTACATTTCTCCCTGTTCTTGCCCTTTCTTTCTCTTCTTTTCTTCTCCTCTTACGTTCACAAAACTTTCAATTCTCTCTCCGCAAACTGATTCTATTACAGCACACAGTCTGCTTTATCTGAGATGCTTTTTTTCTTCCTATTTTTGCATATTCTAGGTTTTAATCATGCAAATAGGACAGGACACAGAGCTACTAAGGAGGCAGAGCTGATGTTTCTGTTTTCATTCTTGATTGGTGGATTAAAGAGAGAAAATGATTCAGAGAAAACATGAAGTATAGGCTGCAAAAGAAAAAGAGCAGTGTATATGACGTTGGATCAGACGGAAATATTTAATACTATTAAATGGATTTCCATAAAATGTTGTACAGACATTTATGGTGCCTCGATAATCAAGCCTATTGACTTTGGCAATCCCCAAAGTTTTCTTATAGCACCATTATTAGGTCAATATTTCCGTATTTTTTGGTGAAATGTCTCAATGGCTGGTGGATGAAAATTTGATAAAAACATTCATGTCCCTCTCAAGGCAAATTGTATAAATGTGATCCCTAAATTTTCACAATCATTAGTTACAATGATGACATTCCCATCAGCTTTGTTGTTTCTTTGACGAGTAGTTGGTAGAGGTTTACCTGTCAATTATTGACATTATTCAACTTGGTCCTTCAGAAAACACACAAGTAATTAGCTTTTAGTAAGTGTGTTTCGTATTTTAGGTCTCTCCTTGGACCAGAAAATGAAATCCGGCTCAACGAGATGGTGCGATTGGTTACTGAACCATTTAAGCCCTGTCTCCTTTTCATTTTTGTTGATTGACTACGTGTTTAGTTTACAAAGCACATTGACATGAGCATAGCTCATAGTTCACAGCTCAGTTGGATAATATTCATCATTGTGAATGCTATAGATTGGTCTTAGAAGTTGAAAAAATAGATCATTGATCCCAAAATTCAGAAATAAATCCATTTAAATTTCTACCTCTCTTTTGATTTACTGTGTAAAAGAGTCACATTATGAGTGCACACCAAAACGGGACAGAGGATGTGTTAATTGGCTCCACCGAGTCAAACAACAACCTAAAATATATTTGAATTATTTATAAATCATCATATGCCTTAGTACTTATTTATTCTTCACAGATGTTGACAGGCTGTTTGTATTTACTGTCGTCCTGCTGTCCACACCCCATCTCTCTCTCTTATAAATAGACATGGTTGCAAAATGTATTATTTAATCCAAAACTGATGGATGATTTAGAGGTGTTAGCAAAAGAGTTAGAAAAAGAAAAAAAAAATGTATCACTCTGCTTACTCTGCCTGGGATTTTTTAAATTACAGCAAGTCCAAGCGATGTATGTGAGCAGAAACACATTTATACATTCACTGCCAGTGGATAATTGGATTTTAATGTGTGGCATCTGAGAGCAGTGAGAAAAATGAATTCCCCCAAGGCCCCCGTCCTTGATGGACATTACCAATTAAGCATAATGATTATGCTACAGAGCTGTGGGCCACATTCTTAAAGCTAGGCAAGGTCTTCTAGCAAAGAGAAGCCATGGAAATATTTTAGTCAAGACATTTTTCACTGTGTACTGTGGCAACAAGGGATTTTGCATTTATTGTTGACTTTGAATTATTTAAGAGGAATGGTTTTGTGATGTGTGCAACTGTGTTTAACCTGAAAACTAGATTCAGCCTCTGTCTTAAAACAGGCTTACTTCCATTTTAAGTTCTGTATAATTCAAATGTGGGGTTTTGGCTTTGACAGAGTAGATCTCTAAAGTATATCAATTTGAATACTTTAAAAAAAGAAGTTGCTCTCCATTTCTATTTCTCTTAGGTGGTGTATTTCTCAGCCACCTATCCCTACGTCATGCTGTTCATCCTGTTCTTTCGCGGGGTCACTCTGCCTGGAGCCATAGACGGGATCCTCTTCTACATCACTCCAGACTTCAAAAAGCTTATCCGATCTGAGGTAGACAGTTTGCAAACATCCAAACACACAAACATATTCATAGACAAACAGACAAAGTGAATATGGGCGCATACATGTATCTGACAGGTGTGGCTGGATGCAGCAACTCAAATCTTCTTTTCCTACGGACTGGGCCTGGGCTCGCTCATTGCCCTGGGGAGCTACAACCCTTACAACAACGATGTGTACAGGTAGGAACATGATGTTACAAGCTTTGTACATCCTCATAATTGATATCATGTTGTCATCCCAACTGTTAATTGTGTTTCTTTCTCGGCAGGGACTCCATCATAGTATGCTGCATTAACTCCTGCACCAGCATGTTCGCTGGCTTTGTCATCTTCTCCATTGTAGGCTTCATGTCCCATATCACTAAGAAACCTGTCCAGGAATTAGCAGCATCAGGTGCAGTACTGTATTGTAAAAATAATTGTTTGGCAAGGACTTCTTCATATCTTTGCCTTGGTACTTCCAATGAGGAATGAGTCTGGAAATATTGTATAATTATCTTCCAAATTCCAGATACTTTAAATAGATAAAACACACTTATACCCAAAAGCTGAGAAAAGTTCTTGAAAATTTGAGACAGGTGGTGTATTGACATGGAAAAAGCTTTCTCAGATAAATTGACCTGCTTTCAGTCCACATTTAAGTGTACCTACGTACAGTATTTGTCAACCTTAAAAATGTTTTTAATGTTGAAGCTTGCGTACGTTCCACTACCGGGATTGCTTCGTTGCCACCGGAAATTCCACCAGATTTCATTCTTTTCAATTGGATGACTGTTACTTACACTTTCATTATGTTGTAATTTTAAACTCAGATGGATTTATGAAGACTATGGTTAACTGCTCCTCAGATCTCTGCAGGGTAAATGGAGACAGCTAGCTAGACGATCTGTCCAATCTGAGTTTTCTGTTGCACGACTAAAACAACTTTTGAACGTACACGTTCCACCAAAGCAAGTTCCTTCCATTGTGGCTCTGCTCTGTGCCTAGCGCCGCCTATGAGGATTGTGTTTGGTTTGTATACATGCCATTAAACCACAGCACGTTTTTCTCCCATCCCGGAATGCTGTGTGGATTAGCCTAACCCTTCCTGGCAAAGCGAGATTAGAGGCTTGCTAACTCAAACTGTGCAACTCAAATTCGAAAAGAAAAAACAAGTAAATAGTATTGTGACGCTTGTGTCCAGTTTCTTATGTTTTCTAGATATGTATAAATATGTCCATACTTGTGAACTTTATTAGGCTACACTATAATGTCATAAGATTAAGCATTTGAATTTCAAATGGCATGTCTTCTGTGTGACATTTAGGTCCAGGTTTGGCGTTTTTAGCTTACCCTCAGGCTGTCACCCAGCTGCCCATGTCGTCTCTGTGGGCCATCCTCTTCTTCTCCATGCTCATGATGCTGGGCCTGGACAGTCAGGTACAAACAGCACACACACACACACTTGCTTGACCTGCTGCTGAACAGAAAGCTGCAGTATAATAAAAAAAAATCCATTAATGATGTAGATCCTGTCCTATACACAGAAATACCAACTAACTTTCGACCAACACTGAAGAGCTCAGATGGGATGTTACTAGCAATTGAATTAATAATGGAAAAACCTGAAATGTGCAATCCCATTTTGTCTCTGCTGAATCCGAAACCGAATACAGAATCCTCCTCCCATCCTCAGTCCATTAACACAGTAAACACATTAATGAAGTAAACAACATCCCCAGCCTCTAAAATAGTGAAATGCAAGAAGTTAATGTTGTATTCAGATGCTCTTTCCACATTGTAGGAAAGCACTATCGCCAGATGAGTGACAATTTTCTTGCCACCATGAGAAAATTGTCACTCATCTGACAAATTGGCATTGCAAATTGAACATGTAGCTCAACTTGAATCACCTTCTTTTGACTGAAAGTACTGCATTACAACACTTTCTGTTCTAGAGTTCCATTTTCACTTTCTCACAGTCTACTGCATTGAGCAGTCCACCTAAGTAAACAGCTTCCCGTAACCAGTGACCAGTAGTGCAAGCATAGGGTTTGGTGGCCCAATATTCTGCCGAATCCAGACCCAAATCCTGGATTCGGTGCATCCCTAATTTTACCTAATCTCAATTTTAGGCTAACGACTCGAGGCTACATTAGTTGCAACTGGCATAACACACCCAAAACTCTGAGTGACCGACTGACAAGAGGTTGTTTTGCATTGTAGGTAATGTAGGGGCCTGGTTTTGACGAAGAGCATTAATTCATTGAATAATTAAAAAAAAAAGACAATATATCGCTGCTTCTGCTACATGTATTTTGATTCTTTTTAATTCGTGAGTTCGACAATTTAGGAGAGAAATGCTAAATTTGTGGAGTGGGGTGGGCTGGTGGTGGTCTTTAAATAACAAACTGCAGTACATTCTGACCCATGTCTCTTTATAATGACATGTATTAGTTCTGCACAGTGGAAGGCTTCATCACAGCTCTGATGGATGAATATCCCATGGTGCTGAGGAAGAGGAAGAAGATGTTCATCCTCATTGTCTGCTTCATCTCCTTCATCATTGGCTTCTCCAATGTCACACAGGTGCAGTTGTGTACATCTTTGTGTATTACATGCTCTCAGTCCATGTTGATTCTTTAGCATGAAAAAATGGTTTTGTTCAGTTTATTAAAGTCACTGCCGTTAACTTGTACTGCAGAATGTGCAAATGCATTACTAAGTATCATGAAGGAAGTTATATTAAACCCCAACAAACAAACACACACACACACACACACACACACACACACTCACACGCTTACCTGAACATTTGCACACTAGGGAAATGAACCCCCTCCTGCATTACTGCATTATACATAATGACAAAACGATCTCACAACAACCAGCGGTATACTCATCATGCATATTTTTTAATCAATAAAGAGAGTGTAATAAAATATTAATGTTCAGCCTCTAAGCATATATGTGTGTCTCTGTGTGTGTGGAAATCTCCCAGGGTGGTCTGTACGTGTTCAAGCTGTTTGATTACTACTCGGCTAGTGGGATGTGTCTTCTCTTCCTCGTCTTCTTCGAAACCGTTTCCATAGCCTGGTTTTATGGTAGGAAATCTATTTTTTGATGATGTCAGTGCTTAAACCAAACACTGTAGAGTGAACTCAAATGTAACCACAGCTGAAATAAGCTGAGACAAAGCTGGATAGAAAAGGACTATATTGGGCCAAGTCATCGAAGAAATCAAGCATGTCAATTTCTTATATACACTGAAGCTGTCCAAGAGGAAATTACATCTATCTGCTCCACTTTCTGTCTAAAGACTCTTTGCCCAATCAGCTTTCCCTCTCTTTCAACCATACATACACACACACACATACACACACTCCTTTCATTTGTCCTCCTCTTTTTATGCCACAGGAGCTGAAAGGTTTTATACGAACATTGAGGACATGATCGGCTATAGGCCATGTGGCTGGTGGAAGCTCTGTTGGAAGTTCTTCACTCCACTGATCTGCCTGGTAGGTGTTGAATGATTATCGATTTAACCTCCATAATATGAAGTTTTTCTAATTCGAACCATTGCATGTTCTTTCTTCTCCCTCATGGAGATCTATCAAGCTGCAGCAGGTGCCAATAGGTAGAGAATTGATGACATTGCTGAATTGGTTTCCTTCACCATGTGGGGATTTGTACTTGTGGCCTGTCAGACCCTCAGGGAAATCATGGTGATGGCTTTTTCTACAATACTGTGGTTAAATGGAACTGTAATGTTAAAGAAGCTATATGGAAAATTAATGGTATTCTGCCACAAGTAATAAATGCAGTTAGACGGTTAAAACTGGGCTAAATTTGTTTGAGAACACAGTTAACGTTATACCGGCTAAGCATTATACCCGCTAAACATTATGCCCGCTAAACATCAGCAAGTCTGCATTGTTTTTGTGAGCATGTTAGCATTCTCTGACATGAACCTTTATCTTAAAGCACCACTGTGCCTAAGTACAGTCTCACCGTCTGGCCGCTAGCTGCCACTAGCATGGCTGTAGACTCTTGTTAAAATATCAAGGGTAACACATAACTGTTGTTTTGAGTGTGATACAGGTCCATAATATAATAAAACAATCTAAAAGTTGTTTCAAACAATTTTACATACAACCTAGGCATTAAAAAAAACGTCTACTTTTCCAGTGACGTTCCCAGCCCAGTTTTAACCAAGATATTTGTCAGCATACAAATCACCATTTTAGTGATATCATTCTGGTATTGGTAAAGATTACATGGACTAAAGAATATAATTGTATATTGTAGGGGGTGTTTACCTTCAGTGCCTTTGAGATGACCCCTCTGACGCTGGGGAAGTATGTGTACCCGCTGTGGGGCCAACTGATTGGCTGGTTCATGGCTTTGTCTTCTATGATACTGATCCCGGGCTATTTCATCTATATGTTCTGCATCACCAAGGGCAGCATGAAACAGGTATATTATACCTATAGGTCTCGCTGTTTTTATTGTCTACTCCCAACATTTAAACAGTTATGTAGGATACTGCTATGTGGAAAAGGTAAAAAATCTGAAAGTGAATAAAATAAACAGTAGTTCCAGTTGTTCTATGGTGCAGGAAGGCAGCGATTTGGCTCGAGGCCAAATTATTATTCAGTTTTTAGGTAGGAAGGTATTTTTTGAAGTTGAGCACAGAGTTAATAGTTTGTTAGTTTGTTGCCCAACACCAACATTTAATTTTCTCTGCTTTTCCTTAAATTAAAATCATGTGAATTACAGCTAAAAGCTAATTTTGCCCACTTTTTACACTATTGTTTTACAATTAAATTTTGGTCCACCCAACTTCACACGTCTGAAATAACCTTCAAGAAAATCTGTGAAGCACTGACTGCTAAGGTGAGACTGATGTGACTTTCTTTACTTGACCAGCGTTGGCGGAAGATGACAACTTCCCAGGAGGATGAAAAGCCATCCAGGCATGAAGAATTTACACACATGGGGAGCATGGGCGAAGCTCATGTCTAGCCAGAATTGTTCAGGTTGAAATAATTTCCCATGTCTGCCGTACTGTAGTCAACACTGAAATTTGACATTTGGACAGATGGAGCCTTGTGCTGCTTTTTTCTGTGATGTTTTCCTTTGAATTAAATTGTGCCGAAAAAGTGAACAATAGAGTTATGATGCATGAACTCAGGAGTGATATTAATTAGCATTCCCCCTGTCAATGATTGGCCGAATTAATGCAATAAAAATTGTGACCTTGCCCTTTTTCTATTTTTTAACCATTGTTTTTTATTACCATGCCTTTTATCTGGTGGGGGGTGAGAGACAGAAAACACATTGTATAGTTAAAAACCAATGCCCAAGTCCTACAAATCAGGAACTATGTCAGAATTCAAATTTTGAAACTTATAATTCTTTGGATGGACTTCAGTTCCTATTGACATGTAAATCAAAAAGCTGGTCTTTATGCTTGCAAATGTGTCCGACTGCTCCATCTCCACAGCACCTGATGGCATCCTGAGAGAGTGAAATAGAAGTAAGAATTTCAGAAGACGTCTTCACAGCATTTACATGACATGGCATGAGTTAATTCAGTATAAGGTCATACATAGACTCCATCATTCATGTGTTAAATTGCATTTTCTACCCATCCTTATCACTTGTATTCAATGCAAACAATCTGATGGAACACTGGCTCGTATGTTTTGGTTCTGCACCAGACTCTAGGTTTTGGTCAGAAGTGTTTTATTGCTAATCAGATATTAATGGATTTGAGGTCACAACTGCTGGAAATGCTAAGTCATTGGAAAACTTTGTTGATGCATTACGGAATGGTCAATTGCAAAGAAAATCATTCTCATCTCTGGAACAAAGGGACATCCATATACAGGTAAAAGCCAGTAAATTAGAATATTTTGAAAAACTTGATTTATTTCAGTAATTGCATTCAAAAGGTGTAACTTGTACATTATATTTATTCATTGCACACAGACTGATGCATTCAAATGTTTATTTCATTTAATTTTGATGATTTGAAGTGGCAACAAATGAAAATCCAAAATTCCGTGTGTCACAAAATTAGAATATTGTGTAAGGGTTAAATTTTGAAGACACCTGGTGCCACAAAGTAATCAGCTGATTAACTCAAAACACCTGCAAAGGGCTTTAAATGGTCTCTCAGTCCAGTTCTGAAGCCTACACAAACATGGGGAAGACTTCAGATTTGACAGCTGTCCAAAAGGCGACCATCGACACATTGCACAAGGAGGGAAAGACACAAAAGGTTATTGCTGAAGAGGCTGGCTGTTCTCAGAGCTCTGTGTCCAAACACATTAATAGAGAGGCAAAGGGAAGGAAACACTGTGGTCAGAAAAAGTGTACAAGCGATAGGGATCACCGCGCCCTAGTCAAGATTGTGAAAAAAAACCCATTCAAAAATGTGGGGGAGATTCACAAGGAGTGGACAGCTGTTGGAGTCAGTGCTTCAAGATCCACCACCAAGAGACGCTTGAAAGACATGGGTTTCAACTGCCGCATACCTCGTGTCAAGCCACTGTTGACCAAGAAACAGCGCGAAAAGCGTCTCACCTGGGCTAAGGAAAAAAAGAGCTGGACTGCTGCTGAGTGGTCCAAAGTCATGTTTTCTGACGAAAGCAAATTTTGCATTTCCTTTGGAAATCGAGGTCCCAGAGTCTGGAGGAAGACAGGAGAGGCACAGGATCCACGTTGCCTGAAGTCTAGTGTAAAGTTTCCACCATCAGTGATGGTTTGGGGTGCCATGTCATCTGCTGGTGTCGGTCCACTCTGTTTCCTGAGATCCAGGGTCAACGCAGCCGTCTACCAGCAAGTTTTAGAGCACTTCATGCTTCCTGCTGCTGACCTGCTCTATGGAGATGGAGATTTCAGGTTCCAACAGGACTTGGCGCCTGCACACAGCGCAAAATCTACCCGTGCCTGGTTTACGGACCATGGTATTTCTGTTCTAAATTGGCCAGCCAACTCCCTGACCTTAGCCCCATAGAAAATCTGTGGGGTATTGTGAAAAGGAAGATGCAGAATGCCAGACCCAAAACGCAGAAGAGTTGAAGGCCACTATCAGAGCAACCTGGGCTCTCATAACACCTGAGCAGTGCCAGAAACTCATCGACTCCATGCCACGCCGCATTAATGCAGTAATTGAGGCAAAGGAGCTCCAACCAAGTATTGAGTATTGTACATGCTCATATTTTTCATTTTCTTACTTTTCAGTTGGCCAACATTTCTAAAAACTCCTTTTTGTATTAGCCTTAAGTAATATTCTAATTTTGTGACACACGGAATTTTGGATTTTCCTTTGTTGCCACTTCAAATCATCAAAATTAAATGAAATAAACATTTGAATGCATCAGTCTGTGTGCAATGAATAAATATAATTTACAAGTTACACCTTTTGAATGCAATTACTGAAATAAATCAAGTTTTTCAAAATATTCTAATTTTAATTACTGGCTTTTACCTGTGTGTGTATATATATATATATATATATATATATATATATATATATATATATATATATATATATCTCTATGGGGACATCACCCTGTTTGGAACCTGGCTCACAGAGTTCTTTAGTTCTTTATGTCTGGAGAAAATCTTATATGAGATGTCAGGGAAAGCAAGTTAAACAATTGTCTTCATATACTTTTCAAAACACACGGTAATTGTATAAACAAATGACCATTGAATCCTATGAAGAGGAGTACACAAATTTTTGAACAAAAAGGGAGGGTTGGGAGGAGGCGGGTAATGTTCCTGTTTGTTAACCGCTTCAATGTCTTGTCTGTTTTTTTTCTGAAACTGTTATACATAAAATATTAAAAAATGTGGCTAAAAAATCCGGCAAATAAAAGGGTAATTTTTCATAAACTTAGAGGATAGATTTCCTTTTGCAGTAAGAATAAACTCTGACCATAAATTGAATGCTGTAGAATCAGCATTGAACCTGTGTACATATGTCACATTCATGTTGATCGAAATCTTCCTCCTTACTTGTACATGTTCACTTCTACTCAACAAATTCTTCTTCGTCTTCGTCTAAGCTTCCCACAAATGTTTGAATGTCGTTGTACAGAAGCATTGGAAAAAAAAATGCAAATCTGTTCAAACTTGATTTTACATGTAAAACTGTAAAGCATCAAAGATTATTTACTTGTGGTAGTTTGAAGAACCAACCAACCAGTCACTGTGATATTTTTTTCCAACAATAAATGTTGCTAATACCCAGTTGAAAAAAAACAAAACATTTATAATGTAACTATTGATTAAAGTTGTACAGGCTATTCAACTTAGACAGTTTTTCAATTAACACTGCTTTGAGATAAGTTTTAAATGACATTGTATAATTTCAAGTATTAGCCTTAATGGCAGCCTTTTTGATTAAAATATGTTATGTTTTTGTAAAGAGTTGGTACATACTGTACCGTAGAATGACCTGTTTTGACAGTCTGAAGAATATGTCAACTCCAGTTTTTTTCATGTCAGTAAAAACATGGATGAACAGGATAAACCCTAGAGCTTGTGGACGTACTTTACTGTAGAGCCATGTGTATTCAGATCAGCACTCTCGGTGACATGGAAGATGAAATCTTGAATGCAATCATTTATCACAGTTACAGGAGTAAAGCCCATATATATTTTAAACCCTAACCCTGCTGCTGGGAATGGCACCAATGAGAGCAGAGATTTCCCAAAACATTAAAGTTGCATGGTGGAATATAAAAACAATTTGCTGAAAGACTCTGAAACAGTTAAAAGAGCAGAATTGGGTGATAATTCTCTTTGGGTTTGTTATTACAAGCGACCCCTTTCACATAAAAATTGTCATGTGTTGCACCTGCTTAGCATGTTATTAGCCAGTTGAATAGGTGTATAGCAGTTTTTATCACTACCATGGAGATAGGGCCCTACTCAACCTGCTAGTTGATTCAATAGGCCATTATCATCCATTGACAAGCTGGATCTTTGCTATTTAACTTGTTGTACATACAGTCGATCGTGATTCAACTTTCTGGTGTAAAATAAAAACGTTAGCTGATAGGAGTCTGGGTTTGTGGTGTGTAATGCATGGTAAAATAGGTGATGAGAGGGCAGTGGATATTACACATGCCTTTGGTGTGGGAGATGTGATACATCAACCAACGTGTCCCTGAGCAAGACACTTGCTCCAGAGGCGTGCAACCTCTAACATACTGTATATAGCAATTGTAAGTCGGTTTGGATAAAAGCGTCAGCTAAATGACATGTAATGTAAAAATTACATTTCAAAATCCTATCATAATAATATTTCCACAGCGAGTCTAAATAAATTGACTTTAGCCAGGCGGCTTTAAATTTGTGAAGAATCAGACAATTAAATCCAACAATGAAAGCAAAGCATTGTGGTGAATAGACTTAAATCATCTTTAATATCATGTTGGTACACTGCAAAGACAGGTAGAGAGGGATTCAAAGCCAACTGAGGGAGGTGATGGTTCATATCTGTTACACTCAGTTTCCACCTGTCTTACCCTAAACATGTCCACTTTTTTAAACTAGTTTGAGCAAACACAGTGTTGAAGAGGCAGGCAAGCTCCACTTGTCATTCATGAAGCAGCGCACTGGTATGGCAGAGCCCTTTTTTCAGTTTCTTTAAGAAAGTTAGCCACTACTGCTCTTCCATGTCATATGCTGCACTCCCAAAATGCTACATTGGTTTGCTTTCAAACATAACATCATGATTTTCATTGTGGTTCATTTTCATGTTTTTTTGCACACACAGGATGTCTATCTCTCAAAATGCTTAAACACACTCATGTAGGAAAAACTGTGCAACCATTAAGAAAGGATAGTGAAAGACAGGGAAACAAACATGGCCACGGGTTGTCATTGTAAATCCATTCTCTATTTGAAGGGCTGTTTGCTGTCATAATTATTATTTTTTAGTTTAACCACAAACAAAAAATGTGTCATCTTCATCTTTCACTAAATTCAGTCATGCACAAACAATAAAAAATGGGAATCAGTTCAATAGGCCTCTAAACTGATAGCATGCATGAGAAAAGAATCACATTTATATGTGAATGTTGATCTAAATCATAACAATCATCCTTCAATGTTAAATCCATAATATCAGAACTTTCTATGTTATATGCTGAAATGTATTACGCAACCCCCAAAAGTTTGTTCATAGCCACTGAAATATATAAAACTTGTCATAATAGCTCTTCATTCATTTCAAAAGCGCTGGTTCTTCTCATTATGTTATTGAAATATGAACAAAAGCAATTACCGGGACAAACTGGAGAAAGGTCACATTGGTTTACAGAAAAGTTAGGATGCTACTGAGGACGACACACACACACACACACACACACACACACACACATACATACATGGACACACACACACACACATTTCTTTTTTGAGTGAAAAAGGACAGAAAAGATGAGATAGAGACCTCCCTGCAGTGGCTCTGTGATTATAAATCAACAAAACATGGTGGGGGTCAGATGGGAGCAGAGTTAACTGAACATCCATTCCACAGTACCTAGGAGGGCTTATGTTTAAAAGATGAACGCATTCAGCTGCCCTATTTTAGAATGAAGGATGTGTGACAGGGCAATAGCATTTTTGAAGGGCTAGCGGTAGCTTGCTTGTCCTTTCCGACACTGCTTGAATGTGGTATTTACAATCTAGGCTGGGGTGAAATGGAAAGAGATCAGATAATATTTTGCTTTTGTCCCGTTCTTATTTAAAGCAGGCTAGCCAACAGCACGAACAATACCATTAATGCCATCATTTGCAACATAAGCTGTGTGTGCGCCTCTGTAGTTTTTTTGCCTTTTTCAAAATGTCAGACTGAAAGGTTAGGAAGGAAGAGAAAACAGTCCCAAGGAGCTGAAACAAAACCTGGGAGTTGTAGCGACATAAACAGACAGTGTCTGGATGTTTTGTGGGTGTCCTGCATTTATCCACCGACGGAAAACACACAATGGTGGAATATGTTTTACACAAATAGAAAATAAACACAGATCTTGACATTTAACCAGTTGTAGCAGAAGCATCTTCATGGAAATGCATGGTGAGTCACTGAAAAAGCAAAGAAGCATTTCATAAACAATAGATGACAGCACAGTGTACATACATTGCATGTGAATGGTGAATCATTGTAGTTTTAGTAGTTTCAGCAGCTTAAACGATTTCATCATGTGAAAAAAACTTTCCCTCCATCAGCAGATAACATGTGGAACGTACTGTACTCCTGGGAAGAGTTACCGATTAAATATGGAGACAAACAACAATCAATAGGACCATCCTGGGCTGAAGTTTTGGTTTTGGAAGCAATCCGCGTGATTAGTTGCTTTTGTTTCCTGCCATACTTCACTGTAGAAAGATCTATGGAGAGTGACAATTGAGTGAGAGTGTTTTCTGATGATAGAGAGCCCCAACACGACAGAGGAGCCGATGACAAATACAGCTTATCAGAGTTTGTTTTTTTCCCTTTTTTTATCAAGGGGAGCAGAGAAGAGGAGAAAAGGTTCTCCGTCACATAAATAAATCAGCAACAGCGCACAAAGGGAGATTAAAAAAAAAAAAAAAGAAGAAATATCAGGTTTGTTTTTCTTTTTTTTTGTGCTCCTTGAGGAAGAAGTGTGACTATTTTCTCAAAGCAAAATAAAGGAGTTTTTTTTATCTTCATTTTTTTTCTTCTAGCCCTAGCGTTTAGTCAAGTGCAAAGAAGCCAGTGTTTAGTGGAGGCTAATGTATTTTGGCACACGTTTTCAGTAAGTGCCAACGATGCACGCACGTGCACATACAGCACAGTAGGCATGAGGTTTGGGATGATAGAAGCGAACAGAAGCGGAAGGTCCTTGAAATGTGTCCATTCATCACAGTCCATTTACGTTGTAGTTGGTGATGAATACTAGAACTAGAAGGAATCCATCCAGAAACGGAATATCTGCTTTCTCTAGCAAGAGTTAAAACTGACAAAAAGTTATAGAAATTTGTTAAAACTACATAATATTTCAAAATACATGTGGAATCAAGTAAAACTTTTTATATGCACTTTATTTCTTTGTTTCTCCATTAAAACCTTAATTTTTATTTTTGTTCATTTTTTTTCCTTAAATATGCATATAGGTGAGATTTCATTTTTTTTATTATAACTCTTTCATCTGTATGTATATATGTGCATTATTTACTTTTAAATAGGTAGAGAAGGGGTAGGGTTCGTGTGGGAGTGTGTTTGGAAGTGTGTGTTTTCAGGGAAAGAATCCTAATTCATTTATTTACACCATGCTCCGAGAGCCACTTGGGGTCCGGTGTAGACTGAGGCGGGGGTCAGGGGGTATGTACTGGTGTGGGTGGTTGTAAGGCGGAGGTGGGGGAGGCAACGGGGGCTGGTGGCCATCGGTGCCATGGGAGCAGTCCGGCGAGCGCACCGGCGTGGACATGGCTGACTGGCTGAGCTGGTGGTGGCTGTGGTGGTGATGCTGGTAGTGGTGGTGAGTGGGCGATTGGCTCAGGAAGGCCTCCATGCGTCCGTGGCCGCTGTTGTCGAGCATGATGACCTTAACGATCTGCTGACACTGGATGAGTGTCTCGGGCCGCAGATCAGCCATGCTGACAGCCGGCTGCTGCTGGTGCTGCTGGAGGTGGAGGTGATGGGCAGGGGTGCTTGCCGCTGACTGCAACTGCGGGTGCTGAGGTGGAGGGACCGGCCCAAGGGTTAGCCCCTGGGGCACCTGCTGGAAAAGCAGCTTCCCCGGTGGTTAAGAAGGGCCAAACTCTCGGGACTCCGAGCCGTGCTGCTGCTGCTGAGCTGGTACGTCTGAAGCCTGTTGTGAATTGACACCTAGTTTAGAAAACAGCCAAGAGAACAGCATCAAATGTTATAAAACTGGTTCCTCCTCTACAATCCGTCAAGCCCTCTTTTTGTTTTTTTTGGGGTGGTAAACGCACAGCACACACACACACACAGGGCATGCGTGGAGTCTTAGGTGTTGGGGGTCGGTGGAGGTGTAAAATCATTGTGACTACTGCACACTCCCACCCTCCACCCCTGCAGGTACTGGGACAGTGTAGACTGGATGCTGGGAACACCAGTGTGTGACTGGGGTCAGAAGGAAAGTGATGGGGAATGGTGATAAGAGATTTGGTGCGACGCTACAGAAGGGGCCCGATGGTTCCAAAGGGGACACTGAGGGCCCCTGTGTCTCCCTTCCAAACCACTGTGTGGCGCTATGGTGACAGCGGACACAAGGAGACTTGAGGGGTTGGGGTAACCAGAACATAGACGGAGGTCAAACGAAGAAGAGGGAGAGGTGGAAGGAGAAAAGGTGAGCAGGTGAGCAGACTGACAACCACAGACGTCCACAGGCAACACTCATCAGAAAGCAAACCTCCCATGTCACATTTATTTCAAATCTATATTTTCTGTAGATACCTTCTTTCCCTCAAAGATTATTTTCTGTTTTCTGTCTTCCTTTTATTGTATCTTTCTTTAATTCTTTATATGTCTCCTATTGTAGGGAACATGTCTTTACCATGTCCTTACATGTACGGTCATGTCATTACAATGCATTACGTTTGGAGTATCAGCAAAATTCACAGAATGAGTCCAATCTGAAATGCATATAATGGCTATGGCTCGGGTTAGCATAGTGTTTGTCACCTTTAACAAGGTAAAGTATAAGTTAAATTATTGGTCAATATAACTAAATGTATTTCAATTCAAATTTAAAGTAGAAAACTCTCACTGCTAGTAGAGAATTTACCCAAGTCCCAAGTCCCATGTACTGTAAGTTTGCGGACTTTCTAACTCCATACTTTTAAGCAGTCATAGTAGTTTGAAATATCTTAGTTTTAAATTCACTTTAAAATACTGTGAGTGTGTCAATCAGAATATATAGTTTCCCAGCAAAACTCTTCACAATGGTGACTGTGTGAAAAAGGTCAATGGTAATTCACCTGCAATATAATAGACTTTTAATGTGAAGTATCTGAGGTAAGAAAGGGCTTACAGCGGTATTCACGCATTCTCTTACCGGGGCCGATGTAATTCTTGTGTGAACGAACTCTATTAACATTTGCTCCTATTCAACCTGTCAACCACTATTTCTCCTTGACGACTTGGCCCATATACTGGTACAGTACCAATGAGATCTGAAGCACATAAAGATTTTGCTGACTTTCTGGTGCCTTTCAAAAGTTTGATGTCTAAGTAGAAAGAATGTTTTTTCTACAGATGACCAAAGGAAATATAGTGCGTGATATTAAGTTTCCTTCAAAACGTTCAATTACATTAATAGATGTGGTTAGTTTGGTTGCTAAAAAGCAGCAAAAAACTAACCTTTCCTTTCTGATTAATGTGTCCAAAATCACTCCCTCTTTATTATATAGTGCACTGTATTTATTTGAGTGTCTAAATTCTGAGTATGAAATTTATGCACTAATGTACTTTGTACAACTCCCCTCAAAAATGCCCACAATGGAATGACAAAAATGTACTACTATAAGTACACAAGTACACATAGGTAAATATGGTGTATAGGGAATGATTTTCAACACAGCTCAGGAAGTTAATACGCACAACCAAGAAATAGATTTAGAACATAACTGTAAAATCACAGGTTGTCATTCTTACATTTCTGTTTGCATATGGATTAAAATAAATGGATATAACGTGTTATTTAGTGAGCTTCAGAGATGCTGAAGTCGAGCTAGCTGTTTATCCTCTGGTCTTAGCTATGCTAATCTTCTCCTGACTCTACCTCCATATTTGACAGACAGATTGGTGAGAGTATTGATGTTCTCATCCAACTCTCACAAGAAGGCAAATACGCACATTTCCAAAAATGACTCATTTAGGCTGTCAATGAATACCATGTGAATCCAATGACACATTAAATGGAACTATTCCTATTCAAATTCACTTCTTCTTTTACCATGCAGAAAAACTAACTTGGCTGACTGTGATTAATAAAATAATAAAATATGTATATCCAAACAACATGGAAACAGGACTTTTTTGTTAGGATGGAAAGTACATACAAAAGAGGAATGATCATTGACAGAGTTTTATTGATTTGCAAGAGTCTCAATATAAGTGACTCGGTTTGTTTTTCCACCGCAGCATTGCAGTCTGAATCTACTTTTTTTTTTTTATTCAGATGCATTATAGTTGTTTGGGAACAAAACATACAGTACATGTGATTTAGACTGTTGAGGCCACGAGAAGGTGCAGTGTTAGCTGGATTGGTTGCACCTGAAGAGAAGCTGCTAGAGCTTTCAAAGGGCACCTAATTGCAACAGTCTTCGTTTGCCAGTCTTTTCTGTAATGATTGCTGTCTTTGTGTGTGGTTTTGCTTTTCACGTCAAAACTATCCACACATTTGTTCAAACATGTTATCATCATATCACTGGCATTGCTGACTGACAGTCTATTACCATGACTCTGTCTTCAAGGTTGTAGATTAAAAAAAAAAGTATTTTGAAATGTAGGGAGAAACTTTTAAATGACACCCTTGACAGTCTTAGAACACTTTAGCCACATTAAAACTACAGCACAGCCTAGCACATTGTAACTGAGGAGACAGTACAATCTCAACACCTTACTATCACATTCTGCTGATAATAAAAGCCTGCTGTGGGATTGTGCATGCCTCTGGTATAAGCAGGATTCTCTGTGTGACCCTCCTGCTCTCCAAGATAAATGTGTTTCGACAGCTAACGGCTCCCCACCAGCCACTGACATTTACCGCAGGCTGCATGGTAGAGGGGAAGATGGCTGGTGAAGGTAGCTCAGACAACCATGAAGACTGGCTTCTATCATAGCTCCTATGTTGAGGACCCAAAGACTGCTAACAGAGAGAAAGAGACAGCCACTGTGTGCAGAAAAATGAGCAGATATTCTTTTACAAAATACTAAAAAAAAACATTACATTTTTATGTCTTTTAAATGTCTCTTGTGCAGCAAGGAATTCATGCTTGCTCTGCTGTAATTATTGTCATTCTACAAGCATTTGTAGCTTTGAAAATGAGATAGCTCTAAACCCTTTTTAGTGTTATGTATATGCAATTACTTTTGCTCTAACCAGCACCTGAGTACGGATTTACAGCCTAACATAATACCAGTGAGCTGTGTGGAATTAAACAGCCACTGAGTGTCAAATTGACCCTGTGTTATTTGGCTTTTCACTTCAGCCCCTCAACTCAACAGCTAAAGAAATGACTAGGGAAAGGTCACCGGATGCCGCTAGAATGGTATTTGCAAAGCCCCATGGGTACTGTAGTTCAGCTTGCTATGTTGCTTGCACGAAATGTTCGCACGAGCGTTTCCCTCCGAGATCTGGCAGAGGGGTGGGGAGGTGACGTCTCCGGGTTAAATGAGCGTTAAATGTATCCACCCGCATGCCACTGTGTTAATTATGGTCTTGGTGCTGCATGTGGTAACACACAGCATGTGCATTCCACACATGTCCTCAGCTACTTTTAGCAATGACGTCTTTCTGTTTTTTTTCCCTTCAAAAGAGTCACTATTTCTGCCTGAGCTTGTGAAACTAATTACAACCTATTCCTTTTTAGGCTTACAGATAATATTTAAGCCTCAGAGTCTGATGCATTTTCTGTGGGTTGAACCTGTTTTAACTGTGACTATGACTTTATTAATTTCCCCAAACCCACCATCTTTAATTTCTGTATGGCAAAGGGGTATTTTTATCTAATATTAAGTTTGATTGGATTACCTCACATGCCCGCAGCACTTTACTCTGCAACATTCGTTCTCTCATCCACTCTTCACCCACTCCTGCTTGACGCCTCTAGCCCAACAGATATGACTAGTCCTGGGGTTTCATCCTATCTCATCCTACCTTGATAATGACTCACTGCACTGACTTACCTGTTATTTGGGACTTGGCCCTATCACTAAGCACTTACCTCCACTGCGTTGTGTCCACTTCTGTCATCTATCTCCTGGTTTCCTGGACAGAGAAAAAAAAAAGGGAAAAGGGATACAAGTGGCAGCAAAATGTCTGTGTTAAACTATATTTTTTATCTTTTATTACGTATTAAAATGTTTTAGGAGCAAGAAATACACCTTAAAATAAGGCACTTTATTTAATTTCATCCCTTACTCTTGAGGCAATGCATTTAAGATTTGTTAAAGTGCAGCACCCTACATTTTAAAGTAAAGATTTGTTTTTCATCAATTCATTTAAACAGCAGAGGTTCAACTTTTGATTCAACAGCAGATAAATTAA
Source organism: Percina caprodes (assembly GCA_013375575.1). Taxonomy (NCBI): domain Eukaryota; kingdom Metazoa; phylum Chordata; class Actinopteri; order Perciformes; family Percidae; genus Percina; species Percina caprodes. The sequence continues at coordinate 1,224,325 of JABXJD010000007.1, read as the reverse complement.
TGCAATTGAGTCAAGGTCTTTGCAGTGGGTTTTAAAATTAAAAAGCAACAGTGTACACACACTCACACACACACCTGATGGGGAGCCCTGTTTTCCACGCAGCTCTAGCTGTGTGCCGTTGTTCTTTACTGAGTGCGTCTTGGCTCCCTGCTGTTTTTCCAGCTCCCCTGCAGAGAACAGAAGACAAATAATCATCATATAATCACCATAACATGAGAAAAAATGTAGATAGATAGACAGGTAGATGGTGATGGGTAACAATTTTTTAAATGCTGAACACACACACACACACACACACACACACACACACTCTTATCGCCTTCCCCTCCCACTTTCTAATCTCAAAACACAACTTGCCATCTCTCTAATTACACTTCACACTTGATGGTAATTGCATGTCATTTCCAATCATGATGACTAAATGTTGTTTGTCTTCAACACTGCACTGCATTCTAATTCTGAACTCCAACACTGCCCAGTGCAACCTTAAGCGTGCAGTACCCAATTTCCTCTGATTCATTTTGTTACAAATATGACAAACTGACAGAAAGTGTCCAGTTTTGTAGTTTATCTCAGATGAAGCTATAGAAACACTTTATTTTACAGATCGACATTTTCCCAATGATTTAAATGGAGAAGTTCTGTCAAGGAAATTCCCATTAAACCTGTAATTTGCACATTACATAGTCTTTTCTGAATTATTATATACCTCAATGTACTGCAGGGTAATTGACCAAAGGTACACTTAGGTCTACAGCTTAAAGTACGGGCAAAGGAAACATAAATACTGAACATTTTGTGATTACGTGAAATGCTAAGTTACTAATTAGTGTAGGACTGAATTAAAATGATCAATTCCATTCAGACTTTTCCTCATTATCCAAATGCAGGAAAAATTGCACTTCCATATAAACAGAAATTGTAATTTCTCCTAAGCCCAAAATAATTGAACCATGCCAACAATACAAAACCCATAGAAAGAAAAGGATGATGTGGTGTTTTTCTTGTTTCAAATTATGTTCCTATATTAAGCCTTAAGAAAAACATTTGTACTGTTTTTATGTCTTAAAACAAATATGTTTCAACATGAGTTCTTATATGTGTGTGTGCGTTGGTTATTATGTGCTTTTGTGCACGGTAGCATTCTCCTTGTTCCTCTCTACTGAGAGAAATAACTTCCGTCTGTCAACCACTGCCTGTCTCCATATGTTGTTGACTGCTCCCCAGGCTGCTGGCCCTCCCTCTTTGTGAAGGGTAATGCAGTTGCGTCAAATCCCAGCAGGGATTCTCTCTTTGATGCCCACTGGCAGGAGCCAGGCTCTGGATACTCTGGTTGTCTATGTGGGTCTAAGTATGTGCATGTCTTATTGTCTGGAGAATTGCATATGCACGCAGGCCCAAACAACCCAGATGTCTGGCAGCTTTCAGGAACACTGGCCTCCTTTCACCTACAATTTACTGCCCTACTGCAGTCTGTTTGAGAAGCAGTGCACCAAAAAGTTAGAAAATAATACAAAACAAAAGATGGTTTCTGACTTCTGTGTACTATCTGTGGACATATTTCTTCCCATACAGACTGTATAAGAATCAACAGTAATTTTCTCCAAAATGGGATGCTGGTTGCAACGGCATGAAATACACACAAACATTTTATTTTATAGAAACAAGCCAACACATTCACAACCAAAAGTCTCAAAAAGAGAATGAGGATCATTCTGATTTAATAAATCGATATGTTCAAAGCATTTACTATGAATGTTAACAACATTTGCATGTTTTTTTGGCCTTCTTTATGTCACATATACCCATTATTTTCTACTCTGTATTTGGCAGCTTCCAGTCTATGTTCCTTCAGTCTTCCATTGTCTTAGCTGCTCATTTTGTAATACTATAATGTATAATATATAATAATAACATAATATTATTTATTCCAGCACCCTTTGCCCTATGCTCCATAATTAAAATAACAATAACTATCATAATTTTAATTTACTTCTGCATACTTTGCACTCTTCATTGCAGTATTGTCTCAACTTGTCTATATTGTTTCTGTTTATAATGTGTATATATTGTTTGTTTTGTTGTTTGTTTTGTATGAGTAAGAACATTGTGAGCAATATGATCCAAAGCAAAATTCCTCGTATGTGTCCTCATGCCTGGCAAGTAAAGCAAATTCTGATTCTTATCAAAGGAAATACCATATAAAGACAGACACTTACACTCAATGCGTATCTGCTCCATCTCCGACACCTCTGCAATTGATTCCTTCAGGTCTTCTACAAACTTGAGCAGCTCCTCAGCACTTTGGGCACAGAAGTTAAGTACCTGCTTCTTGTCTGAGCCAAAAGGTGAGAGGATGGTGATGCCATGAGGGTAGTCTGGGGAGCACAGAGGAGGCACAGTTGTTGAGACAAGAGTAACAAGTGAAATTGTAAGAACTGTTATTAGCGGGTGCAATACTACAGCCATGTTGCATCAAAATGTCCTAAAATTCAGATTTGTAAACTAATTTTGTCCTTTTAGGGATAATGTGATGAACTTAGTGGAATGTGGAATGAAGGGCTGTTTGGGTAATTGCATTTTTAAAAAGTGCAAAGACAGGATTAATGTGAATATTTTCTACGTGACCAACCAAGTCCAGGATGATGCATTTCTGTGAACATGAATATAAAAAAGTAGCGATAATAGCAATTACTTATTTCATATACAGCCGTAACTCCTATACCCCTTGTTCATTTCAACATTGGGGTACTTTTCACTGTTTTGTAACGTTTTGAAGCATTGCATGTTTCATGGTTTTCATGGCAGCTGTCTGCAGGGAAGACATCATAACTTACATTCATTTTCAAACAGGTGAAACTGCATGCCAAGTAGGCCCATGGCTTTGCAGAAAGTGTAGGCTGCAGAACTCTTTTTCTTTGGACAAAGCTTCAAGATCTGCAGACAATGTAAAAACAATGAGAAACCTGAGTAGTAGAACCAATTTTGAATGACAGGTGAATAGATTAAACAACTTTGTTCAGTGTTCTGAACACATCTGAAATCTTTTTGATTGTCGCTGAGATTTCCACATGACAGAACAATCTCAAAGACAGCTCAGAAAAAAACTATTTAATCATTTAAAATGTATTCAAAGAGCAGATAGAGTTAACATAAATGTATGTTTACAAGCTTCAAAGTGTTTCAGATTGTGCGATAGTGCTTTATGAAAAACAACACCTTGGCGAACTTATTTCCCGATGTATGAGTTGTTATGCAGATTTTTCATAATATGACCTTCCAGATCTAGAAAGATGAGGCAAATCTGTTTTGCCGCGCTACTGTGGGGCATAATTTACCAAGCGAACCATATTAAACCAATACATCACATTGGCACTTTAAACACTTCTTGACATGTTCAGGCTGCTGGAACAGGAGCCAAATTCAAAGTAAAGTCCCCCATCAATTTAATTTCGCAGTAAAATCTTTCAAAGACAATTTCTGCCCGCTTTCAAAGCTGTCGGGAAAAAATGTCTCGCTGGAATATATCGCACCGCTGACTTTTAGTGCCAAATGAACAGAATTTTACTGTGTTGTCGGAAGATTACTTCTTTCAGGTCTCACTTTAAAATCTGTCTTTTAGCCTTCTTTTCCTCTGGCCACCAATTACTTTTATACTTTAGCAGAACAAGTAGCTGGGAATAGTAATGCTGCTTTTTCCTATGCTGTTTTTTTGGAAGTGATATCAACATTTGACATAATTATGAGAGTAGTAAAAATGCTTGTAAGCACATTCATTTTGCCCAACATTAAACCTTTGATAATTTTCCAATCTACATGACTTAGGACGAAATTAACAACTTCTCTGTGCTCCACAGGATACACAACTTTATTATTGGCGCTTTAAGCTGCTCTGCAGGGGACAGAGCTTTGCTTATGAGTGCACTGCACAACTGCATTTGCTACTATCAATTATTAAAGAAAGGGCCAGAGAGGCCCGAGTTATGAAACAACATAAAGGAAGAGAGAGAGCTCACAGTCGAAGTAGGTGCATTGCAGCTGTCACAACAAAATAAGCAGCTTTAAAGATTGACTGTGTGCAGCAGAAACAACCATTTTAGAGGTGGTTTGAAAGACACTGTAAACAACATGTACATGACAAATATATGAATTATTACACTGAATCTCTTTTTTATACTTACCACAATGAGATCATTGAAGAGGAAGACTTCTCTCTGATGTGCTGCTTGTTTTTGGGCCTTATTGACATCTGTCACCTCAAAAAGTCGACTACAGCACACCAGTCTTCTATGAGGGACAGAGAGAACCTGCAGAGAAAGACATCCAGGTAAAGGAGAGCTTCAATCACTCAGAGGCGGTGTCTGTCTGAGAGGCTCTAAAGTCATTCAAGACTAAATGAAGAGATAGAGGATAAAGGGGACATTTCCCCTCAGAGAAACTAGGGAAAGAGTATTGAAGTGAAAAAGGGATCATTTTAATAAAATGACTTTTGGCTGGAGTACTACACATTAGTCACTGGGGATAAAAGCTGAGAACAAAACCATTTTTTGAGGAGACAAATTAGTGACATGAAGACTAGTCTTGCTTTGCCAGACCATCCACACGCTGTGGAGCGGGAGAGTCTGGCTAGTCCACACAGCATCCTGGGAGGGGAGAAAAACGTGCTCTGGTATATTGCCATTTCATTAAACAAATCACAATCATGGGCGGAAAGTCTAGCTAACTGTCTCAATTTACCCTGCAGAGATCTGAGGAGCAGTTAACCATAGTCCTTATAAATCCACCGAAGTTTAATAACTCCACTGGAAGGTCAAAGGTATAGACTACATGAAGACTGACCTAAGAGTCTTAAAAAAACATCAATTAGAGAAACAATGAAGACTTTGTGTTGTTTCAAGACAGACACATGTCCAAATCCTAACTGTGTTATCCTAAAAATTACGTATACAGTTGTTTATTGTTATTTTGTTTGATGTGAAGCACTTTGAGATTTATATCTATGGTAAGCACTCTATACATGCCTGCTGCCTACTTACCTACATAAGCATAAATGGAGGTTTACACTTTAGGATTCTTTACTTTTCTGTGCTGACATTTAGGGTTGGAGTAAAATGTCGTTTCACACCTCTTTCTAGAAGGTCTTTTCGTGTGAGCAAGCAACAAATCTCATCTTGGTGAAAAATGAAATTCATAAAGACATGTTTGGTGATGCTTGATCTACCTACTTCTAGTAGTCCTTTAAAATAGATGGTCTGCCACAAGTCGCTCAAACAAAACTTTAACAATTGTTGAATTGAGTGTTGTGGTTTTTTTTGCAAGATATGCTGTTTAGTTATTGACTCTGACACCAGACCAAATAGGATTAGCAAAGGTGGCATTTGAAGGTCTATTGCAATTTTTTTTTAACAAAATGCTGCAGTTGTGTTGCTAGAGGCCTGTCTTCTCTTGGACTTAAATACTTTTCCCGTTTAAGCAGATTACACTACAAAAATGGCAGAGACTGATCTAATCATGCTCTAGCCTCTTGACACTCTTGTCTCTATGTTGTATCACTGCAGGAATCCAAACCGCAGGTGAGTGACTGTCAGTTGACGTGGAGTTGATCCCCACTTTATGAAAAAATAGAAATATACATGGCTTCTGTTCAGTTTTCTCTCAGTGCATTTCCAAATTTTTATTCCCTCTGCTCCTTGTGGACTATTTGCAATGCAGTGAGTACACACAAAGCCTCTCTCTCTCTCTCTCTCTCTCTCTCTCTCTCTCTCTCTCTCTCATCACTGCAGGGCCTACAGACTCCCGCCCAGCTGGCCACAGCCGGCCTTCTTTCTCATTACACTAATGTCTGAAACATGTAAAGACATCATTAGTTTGAAATGCTTCTTGCGTGTTCAAAACAAAATAAATACAGTCCTTCCCTGATGGGATCATTAAGAAACAGTGTGGCAGGAGAGAGTTAAGTTATACAATTATCAAATGAATTGTATAACAAAAGCAAAATGACAAATCAATATCAAATTTTAAGGACATTGTGTTTGTTCATCAAATCATCAAAAATTTAAATATTACAACAAACTCCTATTATTATCAGCAAAAACTCTGACACTTGCGGTTATAGTATTTCTAATTTATAAGGAAGAAACTTTATCTAAGTCTTTTTATGGTACACAGCTGGACAGCTCCCATGGGCAGGAATAGTCACATCCTGTCACAAGAATCCATCATTGTTTTGGCTATGACAACACACCGCCTGTCATCATATGGCTACTCATCCATCACTGAGAGACACTTAAAGGCACAAGCCATAAAAAAGACAGCGGCAATTTTTTCAATGTCATAGTTTCAATGTCATTCCTAAAGTTAACAGAAATTTAGGGAAATTAAACGTGAAACTAAAAGTAAATTCAGAGTGAAATTCACCAAATGTTGGCTTATATAGTGGATGGACAAGAAGACAAGATTAAAGACAAGACTAAGAGTCTACAGTTACACAATGCTAATATGCTGATGGCACGCAACAACAGGGAAATGAAACGCCACATGCCGGCCACAAAAACAGGATGCTTGTGGTTAGGAAAAAAAAAATGGGAAAGGAACCGTCACAGGTAGGACACGCCAACAACAACGGGACGGTTAAAGTTAGAAAGAGAATGACGCGGAAAGGAACTGCAACACGTACCAAGAGGATCCGGACACTGGAATAAGCCTCTGTGTATTCTAAGAAAAAACTAAACTTAAATTGTGGAGAAAAAACATCAAACTGGCTCTTTTATATATATATATATATATATATATATCATAAATAAAGGATTGAAACAACTTGGTGCACTGATACAATTAAAAAAGAATTCCCTGAACTGTTGAATAATTTTAAAAAGCCTTCCAGTGTTATGAGTGGGCACACACAGCACATTCCCACATGAATCAGTTTAATAAATCAATTATATAGCTAACTACGTCTGCCTCTGTGTCGGTTTCTGACTTGTTAAGTCTAAAATACATAAAACTTTCCACAGAAATATTCACACGGCGAATGAAAAGAATAGCCACATGTGAGCATTTTCATCTCTGTAGTTGACTTTTAAATAAAGGCCACTCCAGTGTTAGGTTCAACTACTTACATGATGATACTCGTGTGCACTGACCAAGCCTTTTTAACCTTAAATAGTTTTGAAAAGACTTTAATGATAGCGGTGGTTAATGACGTATCTAGCTGGAGTAATGACCTGAGGTAATGATCGCGCAGCTGATGAGACATTTAATGGCTAATAAATGTGCTCCGATAATACAGCTAAGGCTAGGTGAAAGTGATAAGGCTTTGAATAATGAGTAGTGACTTGGCATGGAGTAAGCAAACAGTGTGTGTAATCATTCATGTTTTTGTGTGTGATTTATCCCGCTTCTTACTATTCAAGCAAACCAAGAAGATTATAAATATAAAAAGAAGACCATTTGTACAACTGTGTAATGGAAATAATGATTCTGTGTTTTATATCCACATCAAACAACTGGTGAAGTTTCTACGTATCAGTTACTATACCAATAACTCAACCCCATCTTGGAAGCTGTTTAAGTTATCTCTAAGTGTGCGTGTTCTGTAATGCACTTTGTCTATCTTTGCAAGGCCTTGAGAATGAGATTTTTTTGAAAGTGACGACATTTCCTCACTATGTTTTTAGTCCTGGTTTTAGAGTTAAAGCTGCTCTAATCAATATTTTTATATAAAAAATGAATCATATGAACATGTTTAATGTAAAAGTGGTTGCTTGTAGCGATATATATCCATTGAAATTATCACCAGACTCTGCTGTTCATCCATATGCCATATGTTTTGTTACACAACCATCTGGGAAGCCGTCATTGTGAACGGTTTGGAAAAGGGGAGGCACTTTCAAAATAGCTGGCAGTTGATTGGATGAACCATATGTCTATCAAGTCCACGATTGTTGTTTTGAACAGTCGACTGTGAGCTTTCTTCAGAACAAAGCCATACTGATAAATTGGTGGTGATGGCGCAGTGGATATGACACGTCTTTGGTTGGGGAAATATGGGTTTGATTCTGACTGCGAACATCAACCAGCAAAACACTTAACCCCTAGTTGATCCAGGGGAGTGCAACCACTGACATATATATATATAGCAAAAGTCGCTTTGGATTTTATCCAGCGTAAAATCAAAAAGTTATGCACTGAAGCTTTAATATGGTTTCAGTCAAAGTTAAGCAAGATTGGGGTTTGCTATGTAGTAGTGAAGGAATACACCTGTCCCCCCAGGTATAGAACAAAGGTGTGTCTGTGTGTCCTTACGGTTTTCATGCCTACGATGGACTGCTCAACCTTGGAGACGTAGGTGACGTGGTCTTCGTTGGAGCGTAATTCCCTCTGTTGTATTCTTTCATAGATTCCCACCACCATGTCTCTGGGGATGTCTGCTCCATCGTCCACGCCTAAGAAATAGCAATGTGGAAATAGGCAGATTACACACAAGTATACACACATCACAGGGTGGATGCTTTTAATTTACCAGACATTCATGTCCATCAGAAGGAATATGGAGTGATTGTGGTAAAGAAGCCACAGTGTGTATACTCTGAATGGCTTAAATACAGCAGGGTGTGTGTCCATGCCACAGGATGAGACGCACACAAACATGTACATACAACATGTATACATACAATATTGACCTGATCTCACACTCTTTATTTGACTTGCAAAAGTGGAAGAAAATGTTATATTCATCTGTCCTTCTGTCTTTCACTGTCTCCTTCCACTGTCTCTAGGTAGTGATAGATGGCACTTTGAAAGGAGGTTAATTGGCAAGTGAAAGGTTAACACCCATAACATTTTCTGTCTGGAACACGGTGCAGTTCAAGGCCATGGCATTTCGATGCAGGTAGCGCTGCATGTCATTAGGCTGAAAGGTTGCAATCGAGATGCTCCCCATTAGATCTGCACAGCTGTACCGCGTGTACTGTGTGCTACATTGACTCTTCAATGGGGCAGGATGTGTTTGGAGAAAATGAAGCCGCCATAAGTGATGGTGCTGACAGTGAGGCATCCTGGGAAACCGCTGAGACATCGCTCCACATTATGGAGTTAGAGGGAGTGAAAGAGATGTCCAGGGGGAAATATGTGTAAAGTGTCAGATAAATAAGTGACTTTTTTTGCTGAATGTCTCTTTAAATTGTTCTGAAATTTCCCATGAACTCCTTGTGGCTTTCTGTCTCTTTGCATGGTGACTACAGTTGGTCAGTACACCACCACCAACCTGAAATAGCTCAACACTTTGAATTTTATTTTTTGCAGGCTTTCATGGTCCCCAGATGATACATTTGACAAATATTCCCCTGACTTTTCCTTTAGTGCCACTTGTGGTTTTGAATGAAATCTCTCGACAACTACTGTACGGATTGTGATGCAATTTAATACACAAATGTTTCCCCGAAGATTATAGGGACTTTTGGTGATCCCTTTTCATGTAGCGCCATCATCGGGTCAAAGATTCAATTTGTTTAATACTTTTGGTTTATAACTAAATACAAAAGGAAAAACTGACATTACCATGAGCATCAACTGTGCTTTGTGTTTAGTTATAATTAGGAACAGCTAAACTTAGAGGGTGAAGATGGTAAATGTCCTTTTTGACCCTCGCTTCGGAGAAGGAAACACTCCCCACACAAACAATAGGGAAAAAAACTAGCATGTCCATCGACTCTGTTTTTACCTATGGTTCCCCTGTAGCATGGCCTATGCATCTTCTCTTTCCCAGTATCCTTGTCTTTTCATCATCTCGAGTGTAAAGTTGGCTTCTCACAAGGCCTTGTGATGAACGGTAGCCCACATTTCAACTTTTAAAGTGAACTGAACTTCCTGTGTTAATCTGAGACAACTCTCTTTGTCCAGTAACTGAGACACCATTTTTAACTGTTCAATAAGCTGACATAAAGGATTAATTTATGGTGGAAGCTGGTTTTATAGTATATTGGCCCATTGTAGGATAGCTTTGACATTGACAGTGTGTTTTCATAGAGCTAATAAATGCTCTATGGTTTTTCATTACTATTGGTTTCTGGTGCATAATTGCATTTCATCTCAGCCAATTAGTTGATTGAGCTATTCTTCTGTCCGTGTGCATGAAAGACGTGAGTAAGAAAAAAAGAGAGACAAAACAGAGAGAATACAAACAAGGAAAGACAGATGAATAAACAGACCAAATGATATTTTTATCAACAAGAATGGATGGAGAGACAGAGAAGGCACAGTAAACTGAACGGAAGACAAATAGAGAGGCCAAAAGAGCCTGGCGTACTTTCATTTGCATAAGATGCCGAAATTGATTTTCCAACCTAATTTAATTGTGGTGAACAGACTGGATGAATCTATAAAAGTTGTTCTGCATCGGCCTCAGCCTTGCCTGATTGATTGCGCAGAAGAAAAGTAAAACTACGATGATCCTGTCTTGTTCTTAATGGTATGCGAATGAGCACCTGTCTGCATGTGGGAGACAAGAATTACAGGTGCTTTCTACCGGTGTCACTATGAGTTGTGAATGGGTAAAACAAAGTCAGGCAGGGATAGAAATGTAACAGTGTTTTTATCATGTGAATTTATGCAGGACAGTTTGATTGAATATCGATCCAAACACTGTTGGACACTGAATCACTTTCAACGGTTCATCTTTCTTTTTGGTGGCTTACTGAGTATTACTGATTTTTTTATGATGAAATTATTTACAGTGTCCCATCATAGAGGAGTTTAGATGCCAGGGTTGGCTCCAGTACAGCACTATTAGAACTGTATTAGCTCCAAACCATACAGCTTGTACTCCTCAGAAAGCCTTCTCAGATGACACATGCACATAAACACACCTAAAAACTAACCTGCATCAGTTGAGTCAATTTCACTCTCTTAATGTCCTTGAATGTCATGCAAACATAATCCTGTGTCACTTACCTCGCAGGTTGCGTATGAAGTCCTCCAACATCATCTTGCGGTCGGGCTTGATGTTTGGACTATACATGTCGGTGTTGAGCAGAATGATGGCGAAGGCCAGGATGAAGATGGTGTCCGGGTTGTGAAACTGCTGCACCACGTCAGGGTTACACATGCAGTAGCGCTGACTGATGGTGTAAAAAAGTGGGAAAAAACAAAATTATTGTAGAGGGCAAAGGAGGTGGAAAGGAGAGGGGTGAATGTGTGTAGTAATAGATAGTAATAGATGGGTCATGACAGAGGACACAAAGATGGAGGAATGACAAAAAGGAAGGAACAGGAAGATAGGATGTCAAAGAAAATAGGTGAGGCCAGTTATAACAGATGATGAGTAGAGAGGGAGAGATCAATTTGAATCATATAAGGGACAGGAATAGGAGGAGACAGTTAAGAAGAGATAAGATGGGAGAAAAGACAGATACCACGTTATCCTCAGATACTAAAAGCATCCTTCAACACACTACATGAGCATGAGAGTGTCACACAGAAATAATTATAGCTTTAATTTAGCTGGAGGCTTCATCTGAGGCTGTTTGCTGCCTCTTAGCAACAAGAGAACTCATGGTGAATGCTCTGCTGAAGTGGTGTGTCTCTGTATAAACACATTAGTCCCACTGGATTGGATGGTTACATGGATCATGCTTTACCCAAGATAATGCCAAACACAGACAAATACACCCACACACCCCTTAGTTTTGTGTGTGAGTCCACTGAGCCATGTTTAAACATTCACCAACATTTATGGGCCTGGTTGCTGGATTTATGCAGGTTGTTATTGTGTCGGAGAGAAGAAATATAAAGTTTGAAATATAAATTCCCCTATAGGCACTTTTCTAAAAAGAATTTGACCAGGGGCCAGGCTCAGTTTGATGAAGTTCCCAAAATCACCCATAAATAGATGGAGAATGGAAATGCCTCGCCGTCATGTGGTTATGGAAACCACGAATCTAACAGACACATTGGGTGCTGGCATACTTTGTGTGTGTGTGTGTGTGTGTGTGTGTGTGTGTGTGTGTGTGTGTGTGTGTGTGTTAGGAAAAGAAGTGTCGAGAAGAGAGAGATAAATTGTTTCTCTGTGAAGTGAATGGACCCTTCCTCTTATAGGGGATGAATAATACAATAGTACAACATCTATTATGTGTGAGTAATCAGAGAGTGCAATATACAGAGTAAAGTGAGAATGAGAAGGTGTGTGTGTGGACCCTGTGGGCTCGATGTTGGAGTGTATATACTGTAATCGTTACTTTAATCAGTCATCATTTCCACATTGGGGCTGTCGCACTGTTTTGCAGACTCACTGAGGCGCATGATTGGAATCTAATGTCTCTGTGGGATTGAGTGAAGAGTAGAAACACATATTGGTATGCAGTGGGTTCAGACCTTGTCACAAACACTGTTTTTAATGTGCTTTCCAACACTGCTTAAGCATCGCAAGGTTATCAAAAGGAAAAACAAAGCTTGTGTTTCTCTCTCAATAAGGGTGTCATTATTGTCCCTGCCTCACTTTTTTAGTTTTAGTTTTAATTCAGAGATCACTGAACCGTGTCCTCCAACTGTCTAAACAGCAAAATCTGGATGGGACAAGCTCTGACTTGATCAAAATGTTAAACTGCTCATGTGAGTCAGTTATTACAGTGCGTTCACAGAATTTAAGCTTTACAAGTAGTAGAGAATGATTTGATTTTGTTTGGAGATGTGTTGCCCCAGATTTATAAGCTGCCCTTCCTTATTGGTGGAGGTTGTTGGGGCTGTATGCAGCTTGTGCAGACACAACACAGGGAAAAAGTCCCCCAAATACTATGCATTTTCAGTCAAAAAAGAAGAAAAAAATAATTTAGCTGGTTTTATGTGCAGATAATTGTTTTATAAAGAGGATAAACTGATCATCAGTCAAAGATAACAAAGTGAAAGACTGCTATTTTTAGTAGAAATACATTATAATCAATTTGGTTTTATGTACCATAGTAATATTGGGTTAGTGTATTATAATGTTACTGTACTAGTTACTGTATGTGTCTCTTTTTTATAGTATACTTACAGTATTATGGAAAGATTGATAACCAATTTAACCAGAACATAAAAAAAAACATTTATATTGCTTATGCTTGTGTTTTCTTTTATATATATTTAAGAGTCTCTGATTTAATTGTATCCCCCCCATCCTAAGCAGCAGTGCTTTTGTGTGTGTTTGTTGTGTCTCTCATACAGAGAGATTTTAGCCTGGTAATCACAAGGCTTCACACAGATGCTTATTCACATCTCAGTGTCTGGAAACTGTGACTCCACAGCAAACAGCAATTTTGTCCTTGTCTGTAAGTCCTGATGTACTCTAGCACCATGCAGTGAAAACCTCAATTACTATATGCTGCTTTATATCAAAGGGTGTTCTTATTCTGCACATGAATAAATAGAAAAATGACAAAAAAAAAAATGAGGGGGTAAAACGTCACATGATGCTCTCAGGGCTCAGCAAGTGGATTTGGCAGTCTTCAAATTTGGCATTTGCTGCCGTCTTCCAAACCAATTTCGCTTTTGTTACAGATTGCTAAAGATGGTGTAATCCAACAGTCATTATGTTCTCTGTGAGGATGGATTTTAGTGCAAGATTATTCAAGTTGCATGATCTTTACAGTATCTAACCGGGAAAAAAACAATGGAAACTGCAGCAATTGAATGTGACTGCAGCATGAGTAAATACGGATGTCTGGATGCTACACTGTGATGCAGATATGAAAATCTATAATCTGAATATATCTGCAGCATTGGGAGCCGGCTCATACTTTCTTATTCATTAGCACTCTTGACGCAGCAGATACTAAGGCTGCTGGCTGCATTTCACTTTTCCCCTCTCTCTTTTTCACTGCTGCTTGAAATCCCCTTCACTTACTTCGGATATTTCTCTCTCTTTCCGTGTGTGTGTGTGTGTGGGTGTGTGTGTGTGTGTGTGTGGGTGTGTGTGTGTGTTATATCAAAGCCCTGGAGCATGGGAGGCAGGCACAGAGAGGCAGTGGCGGTTACGCAACGCTGGTTATTTATAAACCTTCTGCCCACTCTCTTTTCCTTCCTTCCTTCCTTCCTTCCTTCCTTCCCTCCTTCCTTCCTTCCTTCCTTCCTTTTCCAAATTTGTGCCTCATCACCCCCATCATCCTCCCCCTCTCTATTTCTCCTGATAACACGCAGAGCCAGCCTCATGTCCAAACATTACCAGTGCCAACCTCTCTGCACACTGACTATGACAATGACGCCGTTTTTCTCTTCATTGGGCACCTCAACAACTGTGACAGGTGGTTGTTACTCCAGAGGGGCTACGGCAAACAGTTAGCATTAACACACAGAGCCACAGCTGTGCCGTAAATTGTCTCCCTGTTGCAGATTGTGGCTAGAAATTACATGCTCCCTGGCTCTTCAGATGGGCCCTGCATTGTCAACATTTTATTGTAGCCAAGCAAATAGGAAAGAAAAAAAGCGAATGTCTGATGAGGCAGTGTGAATCAACTGCTGAGGGATACTCTCATACATCTGTTATCAAGATTCATGTGTATTTATCTTTGCATGTTCAGGTCATGATTTCTTTATTACTCCTTGATAGTGCGTAGATTTTGTCTGATTAAATCTAGTCACACTAGCTTCTTTTAGGTTCCGTCTGTGTGTTTCTGTCCGGCTCCTTGAAAGAAACAGAAGCCTGATCTCATGAATCACATATTTACATCTGTACCTCTCAGCTTCAAAACCTGATGTTGGCATATTTCATGATCAAATAAACGTGTGAGTCAAGGCGCTTTTCTGTTGTCTTGGACAAGAGGCTTTTGTTTTAGAGTAACTTCCTCTTCCTTCAAAACAAAACCATTGCTAAAGCACGCTTGTTCACAAAACAGGTATTAGTTTAATTCAAAATCCATCTAGAACGGGAATCATGATTGGCCGTCTGGTATAAGCCTGGCTGCATCATATACCTCAATCATCAGGTATCAATTAGTTTCACTTTGGCCACAGACACAATGTCTTTGTACTATAAATTCTTCAGGACAAGTGATAAGTTCTAGATAGGGAACATTTTCATTTAATACTTAAAGTAAATAATATGGCCTAAAGTTACTCTGCACTTGTTTTTTGATTATTACAAATAACAAAGCAAAGTTATCATCTTAAAATAGAAGATATACTGTCTGTCACATCACACAAATTATAAACGGGTAAGTAAGTGGTCTGTCTCAGTATTGACTGTCTCTCACTTTTGTCTTGACTTTGACTCAAACTTTTTTGGAGTCAGTTTTGATTTGGACTTGAACCTCTTTGGACTCATCTTGACTAGTCCTGGTCTTGGACTTGTCATGGACTCGACAAAGGTGTACTTGACTACAGCCCCTGGTTTGCGGACAAACGTTCCTTATGTTGCGTTTTTGATTTAAGAAAAGAAAAAAAAACCTGTCATGTCAACGCTTTAACAGGGAAATCCAAAGCTTGATGTACCTAGTTATTGTTAAGCTATGCCTGGACAGGACAAATGGTTAGTGTTGAATACAAAAAACCCAAATTTAGTTATTTTATGTTCTCCTCTTATAATACCAGAGAGAATACTGCGAGATAAACCCAGACAGCAGCTAATGCTTTTAGAATTACCTGAAGGCCTCGATAAGACGTTCCACTTTCTGGGCTTCTCCCTGGACACGAATGTGGGCCTGAAATTTCCTCAGCGCTTCGTCCAGCTCCATGCCTGAGAAGTCCATCTCATCCACCACACAACTGTTGAGCACAGTGAGGAATGGATGTGATACGGAAAGTGCAAGAGCAGTGGAAAGAATGACACAGGAAAAAGAAAATATATTAAAATGTATAGCAATATATCAACATGATGGTTGTGGCTGCCCCTTCGCTGGTGGCATAGGTGGATCTGTGGATGTACACGTAAGATAAAGACTCGCCGGCTTCCGAGTCACAGCAGTATTAGCCACGCACATACACAAGGGATAAGACTGGGCCCGGCTATCTTTTCCGTGCCACTGCTGCCAAGACACACACACATGCACATGTACGCATACAATCCCTCAGAGCAGAAAATCCTCCTATTACCTGACAACCCAAGCTTAATATCTTTAATTAAAAAAGCAACATATCCTGTCCCAATGAGTTCAGGGGGATAAATACAACGTGGACAATTTGGAGGTGAAATGAGGTTTTGAAGTGAAAGGTGACTTTGAAAATGAGTTGGAAGGTTTTAAAGTTTTCCTCACTTTGATGTTAGGTGTTCTGTCAAAGTACAAAGTGGAATGATAATCGAACTATGAAATTAAAGTCTTTTTTTTATACACTCAGATCAGCTTGCATGTGGCATTCCAAACCTATTCACACTAGTTTAAGATATACTTCTTCCCCTGTTAATATCTGTCCAATCATGGTTATGGAAAGCCTACTGCTTCTTATCTTTTATTGAACACACACACACACACACACACACACACACACACACACACACACACACACACACCGCCACATACCCACACCCACGAAGATGGATTACTGTGAACAAATCGAGTTAATGAGGTGAGTACTTGACTGTGACACATGCTGCTCCAGCAGAAAAGAGTCAGATAGCTGAGTCTACAGTACTGCCTGACGCAACCTGTTTCACAACATGATACACACCAACTCACAATACAATTACAATGAACTGTATACCGTATCATTTAGCACTACCACCACTTGTATTACAAGAATGACACCTAGCATTCCTCCTCTAATATATTATTTATAATAATATAATATAGTCTGATGTGTTTCTCAAATGTTTATCACTACAACCATCACTACTGTACCTACTACTACTACTACTACAGCTAATACTATTGTACTACTCTTACAACTACTCCAGTCACAATTAGAAGTACTATTGCTACTGCTATTACTTGTCCTATGCATATTACCCACAGTAGGTCTGCTACTACAGTGTGTCTACCATTACTACTACAGCTATACTACTACCACAGCGACAATTACTACAGTTGTTACTACTTGTAACTTGCTAATGGTGTATTCCATTGGTACTCAAAAGTCGGATTGACCTTCGGATTTACGACCTCGTAACTTGGACAACTTCGCAATACCCCAAGTTCAAAATCCAACAAATCTGTAGTAACATACAGTTATTAGCATGCGGTAAAACTAATACAGTCATTAGTTGTACACACAGTCCTGTCTAATTTCTCAACTTGTTACGCTGTTTGTTTGCACAAAAACAACGTAATTTGTTGTTATCAATTGGTATTGCTAACAATGGCTAACCTGGCTAGACCCTACCCCACAATGAAATATCGGATTTGTAAATGGAACGCATTCATCTCAGGGGTGACGTCCTTCCCAGCTCTGGCTGATAAATGTAAAGCACTATAATACTACTACTTCAGTCACTTCTACTATAACTAACTATAACTACTACTGCTGCAGCTCCTACTGTCTTCCAATATATTAAGTAACTATTATTAAAGTACTACATATAGTATATACAGTATATATATAGTATATACAGTATATATATACACAGTATATAAACATATATACTGTATACATAGTGTATACACTGTACATATATGTATATATACACATATATACAGTATGTATATATACATATATACATATACATACAGTACATTTATACATACATACATACATACAGTATGTATATACATATACTGTATATCTTCAACCAGTAATGTACTAGTAAGTAGGTAAGCATGTACATAAACTTTACGGATTTTGCACCAGACAGATAGATAGACACTTTCTGTGTCTCGCGGAGGTGTGGCAATGGAACGATGATTTCTTCCACCTAAACCAAGTAGTCCCGCATGCAGGGATTTGTTTACATCAGTAAACCCCGCTCATCTGGGAGGGGAGGTGGTCTTGCACTGCTCTATGGTAACAACTGGAAGTTTTATACCCCTGCCCGCTCACTGAGATCATCCTCAGCAAGCCTACTGCATGTTCCTAGTGTGAACCTCAACACCTTTATGAGATGACTAAAATTTGAATGTCCTTTTTTTGTTTGTGAAGTGAACTAGGGTGTCATGAAAGGCGCTGTAAATAAAAATGTATTATTATTATTATTATTATTATTATTATTATTGCTACTAGTGACATTAACCTATTAATAGTAGTCTAAAACTATTCAGAGATGATAATTACTTCTGTGGTTGTCAGTGCTACTGCTACCATCACTAATATTACTACTCCTTCATATTTTACTACAAGTTACAGGCACCATACTTATATGACTATAACTGCCATTAGTACAATATACTTGATGCTGCTACTTCTAACACAAATAATACAACTATGCATTGATTATCTATACCCACTTATCCTGTGTAGAGTTGTGTATAGCAGCAGCCAACCCTAGTATACCAGCCCACATTAGGTGAGAGGCTAGGGACACACTGGACACTATCACTAACAACCATCCACACTTACTTTAATCCATATGCCTGCATTGGTGGGAGGAAACCAGAATACCCAGAGGAAACATACACATAACATGCATTCACACAAAAAGGCCTGAGCAAGGCCCTGTACAGGTTAAGCTTATAGTACACAGTGACTCTGACTTGATCCTCTTCTGAGCAACTCCCTTGACTGTTGAGCCTCTCTCATAGCTCTCTTCATGACTCACTTCCTTGCTCCACCACCTCTCGCTCCCCTCTTCCCCGGCTGTCACTCCTTGTTTATGTAATGTCAGATGAGATGCTCTCTAGCCTTAGTACATCAGCCCTCTCCTCCCCCCTCCTATCTCCTTACCATACACACTCAAACATAATAACACAAGTGCACTGGCAAAGACACATGTAAATATACACGCATTACTGTTATCATGCATGCACTTGGTAGATCTGCATACAGTACCTGGCAGGGGAGTAGACACATCTGTCTGCATAGCAAAACTGTGTGTTTACAAAGCTGTGATGGCAGGTGTACGCGCACACACGCACACACACACACACACACACACACACACACACGCGCGCGCACACGCCAGATGGAGCAATATTTTAAGGAGCCAATAGATGACAGTTTGAATACAGATCTCATTTTTCTACTAAACAAGTACAATACATTATCGGCAAATGAGTCCTCGGGGTTCCACTTTTTTGGATCCCAAATCTTTAACCACAATTTGGCATAATTGACTTTAGATGTTTTAACGTTTGTTGTTAATGCTTGGAGAAATGTGAAGGGAATGAGGCACAATTAGCTTCATAAGTACAAGAAGAATATATACCAGAAATACAGTAGACAACACAAACAAAACACTAACATAGACACGCACACACGCGCGTGCACGCACGTGCACACACTCACACACTCACACAGTAAATCAACATAAGTGATTTTCACATTAGACTGCAATCCCTTATCCGCTCCCCTGTGCCTACACTTTATCGAAAGTGCTCTCGCACATACTTTGTACTCTTCTATCATGTTTCTCTTCAACATCACTTCCAAGCAGAGTGCGGATGTATGACTGCTCTGTAGGAAAATAAGGAAAATAATACATCTATATATCCCAATGTCACCTGTGTTGAAATATATCCATGCTCTGAATTGGAGATAAAGCCTTAAAAGCATAATCCTGTTAATGCAATGCATTTGTAGCCATGATGGTGTCCATTTAAGAAAAAAATGGATATTAGATGAGGACAGCCTTGGGTGAACAACTTGGTAGAGTGCTGTGTCGTGTATGTCTGACCTTGAAAAGACAAAAAGTGTTATCGGTTTGATAACTTGGACAAAAGGGAGGATAAAAGAAAGATCTGCGGTACGTCCTCCGGGTGATATGCAAATTTAGAAGTAACTGGTGAATGGGAGAATGTAATAAAATAAAAATAAAACACAAATGAATGGAAGAAAGTAAGGAATTTTTTCAAAGATGAAAATGAGAAAAGAAAAAGACCCCCGCAGCTTTATAGCAAATACTGCCAATCAGGTCAATGACCTGGAAGGAAACTTACAGGGAGAAGCGAGTCATGTGCACGTGAGTGTGTTGCAGTGTCCTCACATTTATTTGATGAGTAATACAATAAGGAGGCATCTCTAAACCTATTGAGTTGATCTGTTTTTCTGCTGTAAAAAACAATGCATGATGGGTCCACATAAAATAAAAGGAAGGTATTAAAATGAAGGTTGTTTGTTGCATCATGACACTTCAATTTCAGCTGGTTTCATTTAGTTCAGTGAGATAAAAATTGAATAAAAGGTTAAAGTCTGCAAAAATAACAACTTTTACATAAGTGGATCCTGAAGTTATAATTTACGTTTTACAATTAGGTTTCAGGGAATCATTTGATCTCTAGACAGATTTGAAATATTTACTGTATAAAACCTCATGCACGGTTGGCTCAGGTATCAACACGACTGGCAACCACTATATTATGGCTAATAAAGCTGAGGATTTTCCTGTTAACCCTGACCCCTGATCGCCCAGAAAATGGAGGGATTAGTTAAGAGAATCACCTCATGAGGAGCGGTAAATTATCCTAAAATGGTCTCTGGAAATAATATGTGCTACTCACTCTAGGACATCTCTGTTGAAGGGCTTCTTGCTGTTTCCGAGGAACTCGCCTATCATCTGTCGGCTCAAGCCTTTCCTCTGCAGCAGGAAGTGGGCAACGCCAATAGGTGTATCTGGGATGAAGCCTCGAGAGATCAGGAACTGAAGGCCCTTATCGGGGTTTCTGAAACAAACAAAAGAGAATAATCGGACTGAATGAGTGAAAGGAAATATTGTCTGTGACCTAGCAGTGTTTTGAAATGCACAGATGCAATTTATGTCCTCTACTTCGGTGGCAGTAGTGTGACTGTGACAGATGATTTGCTCTTTAAGATACTTAACCACACTTAGCAGCAGTAATCCACACCAACACTAAGTAGAGCTACATCCTTTATTTGTTCATTATTTATTTATTGTAATAGTCTGTACATTTGGCGCTTACTCTGCACACCTGCATGGTGGATACTGCTGAAAAGTGATAAAACACACAGGGCAGAATCTCATCTGTATTCATTCCCGCGCTGCATTACAACATTCATTAACAAATCAACACTGTTAAATTTAGAGGATACTGCCAGAATAATAATGGCTAATCTGGGATGCAGATTTAAATCCATGATTATATGCACAGAGATGTTCCCAAGAAGACTTTGTTGGAATGAGGTTTGTGACTTTTGTTAGTATTTTTTCAGTGATTTATTAACACATTCTTCACTGTTTCTCCAAGTGGATTTTAACAGCATACCAAACTCAATACAATTTATTGGTTGCTTGGAAGACTACATATTAACCCAAAAATGTGATGCTGATGTGGCTTTGAAAACATTCTTGCTTTGACTTCAAACTACCTACATTATTGTTTCAATAAATAACAGTGTTTCTCTAATAAACAAACAAATGTAATCATAAGCAATAAAAGACACGGTTGGGGTTTTGCTGATTTAACGTTACTTGCTGGTATGAAAAGTAGCTTGCGATGGCTAATATTAATATCGATATTAACAGAATGTTAGCAGACTTTAAAGGGATATTCTGCATAACTGACATCAATGAGTCTTGTGACACAGTTGCACTTTATTTTAGCATTTGGAAATTGTCACTTGTGGCCACATTAGCTGCTGTTTAACAAAAGTATAGGCTCGCTTTAAAGCAAGACAAGGTCATTTTGAAATTCTATCTCTTATAAACCAAAAGTTGGTATTATTGTTTTTAAAAATGGCTTTTCTTATAATTCATTCAACTATTTATAACCCTATTAGACACAGAGGACAGTTGCTGGGGGGCTAACACATTATTGCCACAGCTCTCCCTCTCCAGTCTTTATACAGTGTTTAAACCATAGCCTTTACATAAGAGAGCTGTGTGTGTGTGTGTGTGTGTGTGTGTGTGTGTGTGTGTGTGTGTGTGTGTGTGTGTCACAGCTAATGGGTTTATAAGGCAAGGGCGGGACAGAGGGGAGGGGAGAGGGGGATAAAGGGCAGGATAGAAGGAGGAGTCTGGAAGAAAACCAGACAGAGCAGATGTGCAGGAATGGGAATGTGAGGACAGAGAGGGAGGACGACGAGTGCAGGCTGGACTGCCTGAAAGCATCTGCTGCGACAGACTCAGCGTACTCTCTGCTTCTGGCTCACCCTCTCAGCTGAAGGTGATGTCTCGCCAAATGCATTTGGCAGATATCACTCATTTGATGTTTGTCCAACAACAGATGGGTCGCACATGGTGATTATTATTCATAATCAGTATTGGATGCGAGGGGGGTGTAGATACGGAAGGAAAGAGAGCAAATGATGCAGGAGTTACAAGATGGATAGATTCAGATGACTGGTGCAGAACGAGACTGTCCTCATCAGACAATCACAAGCATGGGTTGTTAGCTCAAATGCTGAAAACAACCCCGTTTACATTTCCAATGACATGGAACTCTTGTGCAGATGATTGTCCTTTCTCAGTAGCAAAGGTGGAAATATTGTGATATCAGCACAGTATACGCTATTTTTAGGAGACAAGGTTGCCTTCAGTCAACATTGGTTTGAAACCAACCTTAACCTTCAAGTAGTTTTAGTTTTTCAATCTTGTCAAATGGATCATTTGGGAGAACATGGACAAATGATCTCTTCAGTTATGTACGTATGACGACTTGTGGGTGGAGCAGTTGATTAGGACAGAAAACTGGGTTCTTACAAGGATGAAGCATAAAAGGGAACGTCCTTGTTGCACAGACACTTTTTTTCCCATCTTGGACTGTCACCCTACCATAAATACATACTTTGCACGTCACATTGATATCCACTTTTATTGGCCCTCTATTTTAGAGCTATTTCAGATGTGCACAGTGACCGTACGTCAGAGCTGTGTTTTATGGCCTTTACAAGTGCTTAACTGTCGGCACTGCATGTTGCCTATTTCTCCAGATGCTCACGTTCTGTTTCATTACCAACCAGTGATAGATTGATGGCTGGTTAGCGCCCCTGTGCATTTTTCTGAGTGGTAACACGATTGTGTGGTGTGACTTTAAACCCTTCAAAACCCTGACTCATTGCACTAATGTGGACTTGCTGTTGCAAAGCGCTGCTCTTGTCCATCAAATGTGCTTTTGCTGAAAAGGCAAGAATATAATGTTATGGCTGCTTTCTCTACCTTGGGTTTGCATTTTTGTTTTTTTAGCAGTGGTTTGCAACCTTGTCAAATGCAGCCAATACCCAGAACCCTAACCCCCTTTTCAAACGTCATCTTTATTCTTTTTCATTCTTTTATTTATCTCGAACAATCAAGAGAATATGGTAAAAAAAAGAAATTTAGACAAATCAATCAGAATTTACCAAAGAAAAAACTGTCAATGTTTACATCGGCTTGGTCACATTTACATATGTATTTGTACAGAAAAAAATAAATTGAACATACTGTATATCAGCATAAGAATACCTAAAATGACAGAAACCATTTTTGGGAAACATTTGATGTGTACTTTGATTTATTTAGTTTGGCCAATGTCCCATCCGCTAACATGCACGGCCTTTGATGTATCCTGCAGCCAGACACTTGGGGGGTTATTGAGATGTTTTGGCTTCACTATTGAGAGCTGTCAGGCCGTCCATCTTAATATACAGTCTATGATTTCAACCATTTATCCATTACGTTTAGCTAACTATAGCTGACTATTTTAGTATGTTTGTAGCTTGCTTTCAGTCACAACACATAGTACTGATATGTACCTCAACATACATACAGTACATACATATATACTATACATACATATATACACACACACACATATACAGTATATATACATATATAGTATACTGTACATATACAGTATAAACATATATATACATGTTACCATATACACATACACACATTATATATATACACACACATTATATATATACACATACATACATACATACATACTATATATATATACACACACATTATATATATATACACATACATACATACTATATATATATATATATATATATATATATATATATATATATTTTGAGTAAATACATTTAAATTGTAATTTCTCTTTTTTTTTTTAAATCAGTTGAGCTAGTCTACAATCTTTACATGTACCACCTGCACAACTGCAGAAGAGAAATTAGAAATGCTTTCCCTGTTTGCCATCTGGATTATAGAGTCTGTACTTATGTGCTGGGTCATTTAGCACCGAGGGCAGAATGTTAATACAGGCAAGGTTTGTGTATGCACAAACAAACAAGCACAAACCTGTACATGCACTGAGTTTTTTGCAGAGCTCTCTCCTTCTGGCATCAGGTTATGATCCCTCTCGAGGAGATGGGCAGGCTATGCTGATGTGCTGTGTTAATTAGCCTTCCCTGACATATGTATTCAGACCTGCCTTTCTCTTGCTCTCAGTCTCGCTTCACACTACCGCTATCACCTACTCATCTCTTATGCCACCTTTTATTTAATTCATAAAGCTCTGATGGTGCTCCATTTTCATGCATGATGGGGAGGTGATCTGAATCCGCCATGAGCTGCTCTGATGTCAATGCTTTCAAAAGGCATCTACTATGTCTAACCCACTAGTATAAAATGGGCAAGCCATACATACAAAAAGAGAAATATACTCAGGAATGTGTCATTAATGTCACACCTTCCCAAACTGTCTGCCTTTAAGGTTTGGTATCAGCTCCTTTGTGTGATGTCAGTGTCCTTGACACACTCTCCCCTCACATAATGGAGTCATTGTTATTCCATACACACAGGTGGGAACTTTATCAAGTGGTCTCTCTCTCAATATGTCCCTCCCCTATACCTTTTTGTATAGTCTACACACTTATTCTTGCGACACACACACACACACACACACACACACACACACACACACACACACACACACACACACACACACACACACACACACACACACACTTTTCCCCACTATAATTTATTTTCTCCCTACACCCCCTGCTAAAGTGGTGCATAGACCACTTGCTGCAAGACAAACTCCGGCTCACACTCACACACTACTTTGCCTGTGCTTTGTGCAATATGTGTGAGCCTTTTGTCCGCATGATCAAGCAATACCCAAGTTTTAGTCCAAAGCAAACAGCCCTGTTTAAGATGCAAAGGATACAACAGCACAGGTATTAGTGGGAGGGTATGAACTGGTGGAACTAATTAGCCTCAAGCTTGATTGCCCTCTCTCTATATTCTTTGCTCTCCCTTACTTCCCTTCCCTCTCTCTCTCTTCCCTTGTAGCCAATTTATTAAAAGGCAGCTTATCTTTCAAGGTGTTTGATCAGGGGAATGAGAAGAGGGGTTTGCAAATAGATAGAAAAGCCTATGAAACTTGTACTTTCCTGAAAACCGGGAGCCTTGATTCAACAGTCATTACAAATATGTACAGTCCTCACTTCCTCATATGTCATTAGGAGTGCTTCAATCTGAAGAAACAGATCAATGCTACAGTCAAACATCCTCTGCTAGCCACTCCAGCTTCTGTTCCGAGAGACACTGTTAAAGTGGACATGTCTCAAAAACAATTGTTTTTTATTAGGAATTGCAAGGATTTTGTAGGTGGACTTTCTAAATTGGTAGGGTGGACTTTCATGACAGTAAGCACATAACCAGTATGTCCTCCGCACATGTAAAGTAACATGGAACAGATAGTTTAGTACAGAAACTATGTTTGGAAAGCGTGTGTGTTCATGCCAGGGTTTAAATCTCACCTCATACCTTGGATTATCCACTCTAATGTTTTCACATTATTTTTAAGATACTTTTTAGACCTTTATCATTTGATAGGACAGTTTTTAGGCATGGAAGGGGGGAGGGGGAATGACATGCAGCATCCTTGCCTTTGAAAATGGAAAAATATCTCCTACTCACTCCTACAACTTCATAACTCACTTTTAGGCCATTCAATTTTTTTTCTTTATTTTCTGTATTTTGTTCATTTCCCCGTACTGATTATTTCTCTCCAGTAACTGCACAGCTCGTTCCTGCTCCTCGTGTTTTCAGTGTCACGCTCCAGCATTGAGTCAAAGTTAATCGGCTTTATTGTGCACTTTTATTGAGCTGCAGAGCTCGGCAGTGAGCAAAAAGATAATGTCTGTTCATGAACTCCAATCTTCTAAATTTGTATGAGATGGCTTAATTGGGGCAATATCTTAACAAAATTGTGTAGTGGTTTTGCACCCAAGGGAACACAATGCATTTTTCCGTCAAAGCAGGATATTTTGGAAAGCAAGGAGAGCTTCTACAGAAATGGCTGAGGTGGCAGGGACAAAAAGAAACTTGGATTGAAATGTTAACACATTTTTCATTCCTGTTCCCAAGGGGCTGGTTCACGCAGCGCTGACGGAACTTTTAATTACATTCACAACTCGCAGTAGAATGACTAATGAGAATTTTAGGCTTCGTGGATCGTTGCCATTATGTCTTTGGATTCACACCTCATGTGTTCCAACCAATTGCTACCCAGCAACTCCATCAGTGGTCGAATGAGTTTTAATATATGAGTGATATGTGAGTGAGTGAAAAGCCAATAGAGCATATGGCAAATCTCATCATTTAGAGATTCCTTCCAAGTGTGCTGCTGGCTGCTTAGCACATTGTCAGAAGGCGTGTGGTTACAAACATTTCAAAAAGGAGAATTTAAGGTGTTGAATAAATAAAAGCAGGGCTGTTTTAAGGGGAAAGCCAATCAAATCAGCTCCCACATTAGATGTAGCTCTGCCTTTATAGCTGGGACAAAATGCTAGTATAAATGTACCATATACATTATGTAATATGTAAAATTATGTTTTGTAGTGCTTCTATGAATAAGTAATATATATATATTTTAATTATAACTAGCTGGAAGTCCTAATCAACCAAGTATTACATTTTTTTAACTACAAAACTGAGTGAGTTTGACACATCTCGGATTCAGTGTTTCTCTCAACAAATCAGATTCAGTCAGTGCTAGCCCAATGCACTGGTGTCACCATGGCAACATTTTCCTCCCTATCTGTTGCTGCCATGTAACCCCCTTGCACCTGTCTGAAGCACGTCCTGGAAGGTTTTTTCTTGGTTTGGACTTTGTCACTCTTCACTTGGCAGCGGAGGAAAGCTGAATTCACAATGACTGAAAAGCTGCAACCAGCAAACATAAACAAGCTTTTCAAGCCAGACATGTTTTTCTTCTGCTGACAATTTGGGAAGCCACAGAGGATAATGCAGTGGGAGTTGAGTAGTAGAAGGCTACAAGAGTAGCCTGTATCGCTATGGGCTCTTGGCATTTACGCCGAACTTAGAAACAGCATACCTGACAACAATGTCAGATAAATTAGCATTAAGTCCTTATTAAAGAAAAGAAATAAAAATCAGGGACTTTCCAATTATAGCTGAGCTAGCCACAGCTGGTCTGTCAGGGTTTTTATTCATTCATTTATTTACTTTTTATTTGTAAGATGGTTTTTTGAGGCCTAAGATTGACAGGAAAGAGGGGAGAGATAGAGGGCATGACACAGGTCAGATTCCACCCCCGGTTGTTGTCAAGGACACCAGCGATGGGAATCACCAGAGGCCTCACGATACAATATCATCACGATACAATATAAATGTCATTTTAAACATATTGCAATATATTGCAATATTTTTCCCCACCCCTAGCATACACTGAACTGTGTAAGCTAAAGGTTGCCCAGTTTTTTCTACATGTTTAAGCAGTGTGCATGTAGATAGAGCAATAGCCGACTTGGTTTGGAGGGTGGTGTCTTTTTGTTTAGGCCTACACAAGAACAAACATGCTTAACATGGATTAAACAGTGTGTCTGCATGCTATAACTGAATCTGCCATCATTAGCATGTCCAGATAATTGGTGAATAAACAAGTAATACTTCCAAGATCAAAGAGCACATCATTGGCTTACTAGTTGGCTAGCTTAGCTGCTTGTGGACAGGTTGTGTTATAATAAAATCCCTGTTCACAACTAATACATCCACTGTGTAGTATATACCCATTATCAGAGTTTGAGTGAACATTAGCAGCCTAACGGTGTTATTTTTGAACAAAATAACAGACCTACAGTACACGACAATAATAATGCTGTTTATTCACATTATTCAAGGTAAAAAGTCAGCATCGTCACCAGTTGATTAACAAGAGGTTACCTTTTACCTTGGACATTGCTTTAGCCTAAGTCCTTTAGCTCTACATTTCCTTCATTTTATTCCTCTTCTCTTACAAATAAATCTCCACACAGCTCAGTCTCAATAATTCATCCTGTCTCTCTTGTCGTCCCAGTCTGATTTGTCTTTCTGAGAAGAAAAAAAGACACCTCAGATCTAGCTTGGGAGTTGTTCTTTCAGCACAAAGGGGATCAGTGAGGAAAAGTGCTTTTCTTTGCTCGTTTGAGTCCAGAGCCCCCATCAAACTTCCGGTACCCTTTACTTAGGAGGTGTGGAGGTACAGACAGTTTCATTAATCTCACTGTCCTTACAGTATTCTTTCCAATATGTCCACTGTCCTTTTTCTTTTCTTATTAGAGTGTAACTCTGATTTAATACTCCCAAATTATGTCTAAATGCCATGAAATTCCCTGACTGGATTTGCCATCTGTGTGTTTTAATACATAATTACAGAATATATATATATATATATATATATATATATATATATATATATATATATATATATATATATATATATATATATATATATATATACACTCACCTAAAGGATTATTAGTAACACCATACTAATACTGTGTTTGACCCCCTTTCGCCTTCAGAACTGCCTTCATTCTACGTGGCATTGATTCAACAAGGTGCTGGAAGCATTCTTTAGAAATGTTGGCCCATATTGATAGGATAGCATCTTGCAGTTGATGGAGATTTGTGGGATGCACATCCAGGGCACAAAGCTCCCGTTCCACCACATCCCAAAGATACTCTATTGGGTTGAGATCTGGTGACTGTGGGGGCCATTTTAGTACAGTGAACTCATTATCATGTTCAAGAAACCAATTTGAAATGATTGGAGCTTTGTGACATGGTGCATTATCCTGCTGGAAGTAGCCATCAGAGGATGGGTACATGGTGGCCATAAAGGGATGGACATGGTCAGAAACAATGCTCAGGTAGGCCGTGGCATTTAAACGATGCCCAATTGGCACTAAGGGGCCTAAAGTGTGCCAAGAAAACATCCCCCACACCTTTACACCACCACCACCAGCCTGCACAGTGGTAACAAGGCATGATGGATCCATGTTCTCATTCTGTTTACGCCAAATTCTGACTCTACCATCTGAATGTCTCAACAGAAATCGAGACTCATCACACCAGGCAACATTTTTCCAGTCTTCAACTGTCCAATTTTGGTGAGCTCTTGCAAATTGTGGCCTCTTTTTCCTATTTGTAGTTGAGATGAGTGGTACCCGGTGGGGTCTTCTGCTGTTGTAGCCCATCCGCCTTTGTTGCATACATCGGTTTCAAAGTTGCTCTTCTATCAGCTTGAATCAGTCGGCCCATTCTCCTCTGACCTCTAGCATCAACAAGGCATTTTCGCCCACAGAACTGCAGCATACTGGATGTTTTTCCCTTTTCACACCATTCTTTGTAAACCCTAGAAATGGTTGTGCGTAAAAATCCCAGTAACTGAGCAGATTGTGAAATACTCAGACCGGCCCGTCTGGCACCAACAACCATGCCACGCTCAAAATTGCTTACATCACCTTTCTTTCCCATTCTGACATTCAGTTTGGAGTTCAGGAGATTGTCTTGACCAGGACCACACCCCTAAATGCATTGAAGCAACTGCCATGTGATTGGTTGATTAGATAATTGCATTAATGAGAAATTGAACAGGTGTTCCTAATAATCCTTTAGGTGAGTGTGTATATATATATATATATATATATATATATATATATATATATATATATATATATATATATATATATATATATATATATATATATATATATATACTGTGTTATAAATCTAAATCTTTAGATCAGAATGAAAAAAAGAAGGAAAATGGAGTGGCTACTCACACATTGAAGAGATTGAGGCCGATGCGGTAGAGGCGTTTTCGCATGACATCAGTGGACAGTGTGGGTGATTTACAGCTGGCAGGGTTCTCACAGTGGTAGCGTGGCAGGCTGAGGATCATGGCCTGCAGTGCCTCCTTGGACGAGGCTTCAGATGTGGAGCGTGCCTCTGTGGACGTGCTGCTGCTGCTCATCTGCTCTGAGCTGTTATCTGCGGTCTCGGAGCCGCACCGCTTGACCTCCAGTGGCTCCACCTTGGGCGAGCTCCCCAGCAGCGGTGGAGTTGCGTGAGGGGGCTCTGTGGGTGGCGGTACCACCACCACAACCTCATCTGGGCTTTGAGGAGCAGCCATTTTATCCAGAGGGGTTAGGGGAGGCTGCTCCTCCTCTTCAAACTCTTCTTCACTTGGAGGAGGAGCAGGAAATTCAACATCCTGCTCGTCTTCTTCAAACTCTGATTCTGGGGGTGGTGGGGGCTCTTGTGGGGGCGGTGGGGGATCTATGGGTTCAGCTGGGAGCTCTTCAGGGGGAGGAGGGGGTTGTTGTGAGAAGCCAGGAGCAATGGAGGCTGGAGTGGAATTTGTTGTTGTGGAAGTAGACGTGACAGTAGTGGGGTCTCCTTCTTGTTGGACGCAGCTGCCGAGGGTGACAGTGGACGATTCTATGACTGAGGATGAAACAAGGAAGTTCTGGCTGTCGAACTGTACGGTCACATCCCGGAAAGCCATCATCAGCTTGCTTGCACTTCTCGACAGGTCACTTGGGTCTACTGGGCCTTGATGAATCGCTGTCTCCCCCACACCACCTCCATCTCCATCTCCTCCACCTCCACCTGCTGCTGCTGCTGCTGCTGCTGCACTGAAGGAGTCAGCGCTGAACTGGTAAGTGCCGCCTTCTTGCAGTGAGCACATGGTCTTCAGGCTCCAGTTGCTGAGTGCGTCATCTATGGACTTTGCCAGTGATTGAACCTGTTCAGTGAATGAGTCTTCCAGGTCGGTCAGGGTGCCACCAACTGTGGCAGGCAGAGATGGCGAGCGCACCAATGGGATGCCTGTCAAGTTGCAGCCTTCTGCCAGAGCCCTTTCAGCAGAGAAACCTTCCGTGTTTTGCACACGGACCTTGCGTAGGGAGATGCGTCGAGGCAGACGACTCTCTAGCAGCGAATTGCGGATCTTCTCGAAGTTCTTGCTGAGCTGGTACTGGCGGAAGGCAGTCTGGATCTTGCAGGCAGCACGACGGGCGATGAGGTGGCCACCGTATTTGTGCTCTAACATTTCGATCTAAAAAAATAGAAGAAAGAAGGATAGACAAGGAAAATAATGAATTACTGGAATTTCTGCAATTTTTGATCAAATATTTCTGGACTCAATCATATATGACAATTATGGCTGTATACTGATTACAAATTGCAGACCAACCACAAGATACACACAGATAGGTAAAACAAAATATGGCAGCAGACTCCCATAATCCTATGTATCAGAGATGCTGTTATTTGTGAAAAGGTCACTACTGGTGTTTTAACATTTTTCTTATGCTCTTGCCTGTCGCTGTGGTACATGGAAGATGAATATGGTATATGGGTTGAAAAGCAGTGTGAAAAAACAGTGTAGGTGGGAAATGAATGAACTAGGAATGGGATAATTGTAGTGGGAAAATAAAAATACATTCAAATCCAAGGAGATAAAATGAGTTTTAAAGTCCAATTTTTGGAAGTTGTAGGCAAAATCCGAATATTAAAGTACTCCATATTCAAATGATAATATCCTCCCATGGCTCAGTAATTATATTTTGCAAGCTGGCCTTGCAATGTGTGTACTGAAACTACATAGAGTTTGGTCAAAGCCACATTTCAAAAGATAGAACAAAGTAAAAGCTGACTCATGGCATTTGGACAAACGTTCATTTCCTCGGCAGATAGAACTCATAATCTCTACGAATTCCATAGAGAGGTCCTGCAACCAACTTTAAATTGTCTGAAACTGAACAAGCCATTAATCTTGCCTGTGAAAAATTGCTCAAATGCTGTGGGAAATAGATAGAGATATAATATAGCAATCCTCATCTGTCTGCAGCTCAAACACTAGATGAGACCTCTTTGAGTTTCCCAGAACAATCAGGGGTGGGTATCTTTGGAAGTGCCTACAAAGCGCTCTTATCTCCTCCAGTCACTCTGAAATTCTTTTCATTCAGAATAAATCAATGAATATAACTCTTTCTCTGTTCTAACTGTATCAAGGGCATGTGTGTGGAGGAGGATTGAGCTTTGAAGGAATACAAAGGAACATATAATTTTAGAAAAGGAAAGAAATGTATACAAATTCTAAATATGCTGCATAGAAACTGCAATAGCATCGCATAGCATTTAAATCTCGGACACAGAAATCCTTGCTTTTCCCTCCTTAATGTTTTCTTTAGGAGCTCTATCAGGGTGATATGTACATGAGGATTAATGTGGTCCAAGTGAAATATCCCTCTTGTAAATTTAAATGCAATAGAACAAATTTTACCGTGGCCACAAAGGATCATAATGTGACTTTCAGCTGCTAATCTCCTTTCTCTTTAGTACTAGACAAAGTCACCCAATCACCTCCTGATAGGCTGTAATGCCTCAAGGGTTTGCAATTTGTGATAAGAGGTTAGTTCAACAAGATGCAGCCTCTGCTGCTGTCACTAGAGGAAGAGAATCACATACAAAGCTCTTTACAAAAATGGAATGACACTGAAAATCCATCTTATCTACTCCATTTACATTTCACTGCAGAGCCTTTGCGAGCAAAGTGAGACGTACTGAGAATATTAAGGTACTTTCTGAATAGCTTGTTGGGAGCTCTACTGTATCCGCTGATGGCAACTTCTCAATTGCTATCAACTCTTGAAGACCGGCTGAACTCAGCCTGAATATTCATCACTTTTTAATGGATTGTTCTGTGACTGCACTGGGTGCACTCTTGAAATGACAAGGTTAGCCTTATCGCCATGACTGCACTCCAAAATGTTTTTTGTTTTTTTTATTAAAGACAGGCACAGAGATAATATGATTGACCCCATTACTCAGAAAGGTGTCCCTCAAAACAAATTCTGCAAAGAGTTCCACTGCAGAGGTGCCCTTGGACGGGAGAAAGGGCCGTCACTGTGGCTGCATTTGATTAAATGTGGCAGTGGAGTTTGTTTGTTTTGCCTTTTGCGTAGGCAGGGTTAGGGATGATAAATAAACCATTTAGGTCACATTGCTTTCTTTATCAGTGTGTATCTGATACACTTTGCCATTCAGATTACAGCCAACAGGATGAGCTGGGACATAAAGGAAGGAAGCATGAAAGGAGAAAGGTAGTAAGGGAAGTGAACAGAATTTCATGCCATTTGAGCAAAAAATATTTTGGGACCAGAGATGAGCCAGTGTACTTGTTTTACTACTGTTGTGTAGGCCTGCATGATTCGGGGAAAAACATGACTCGTGATTTTTTTTTTGTTGCTTAGAATTGATATCACGATTCTCTGCCACGATTTGTTTGACCATGACAAATCAAAACAAATTGGCAGTACCAAACAGATTAATTTCGGCACGTATAGCACATTGAACATCACCACAAGCCTGTAAACACAGAGGCCTCAATGAAGAGAAGGGAGAGCACTGCAGCGCCTGTTTTGTAAAGTCTATGTTTATAACTTACAGAACAAAGTTGCAGCGTTTGTGATGCAATCGGCTCGTAAAATTAAATGATTAAATAGTGAACAAGGTGACTGGAGATCACGATTTTATAACATTAATTGTGCAGGCCTACTGTGGTCAAACCAACGATTTCTATTACCGTGATAACTTACAAATGTACTGTATGTCAATAATTTACTCTCTTTTGGCTCAGTTTTGGTCTCTACCAACTCCTAAGGGAAATATCTCAATGAGCAATGCCTCTCACATTATACATTGTTTTCACATTTTCATAGAAACAAAGCTGGACTGCAGGTGGATGCTGGGTGACTGTGGAGCATTTGAAATGTTTTGATAATCATGTTAATACGACTAATATTTATGGCCACAATAATCATAGCATAAAAGTTTGATACCTGCACATCAGTTGGGACATGTCCACTGTACAGAGAACTACATGTAAAACAGTGGAAGGCAAAGAAAAAGCAAAACGATGGATAAACAGAGCACTAAAGGAATAAGAAATGCATTGTGATGAGATGGATGACCATGCCAAAAGTGGCACTGCTGAAAATCCCCCCTATTAGACAACTGTCAGTTCTACCTCTGATCACTTCACTAAGCATTGATGGTGAAAGATTATTCCGGAGACGCGGTGCTTTTAGAGGACAATGATGGCACTGCACTGTTCCATCAGGGTCTATAAATCGATTTTGACAGGCAGATCAGCAACATGCTGACCTCGTGTTCCCCTTTGAACGAGCAGGAAAAACAAACCAGTGAAAAGTGGTACGACACTGCAGTGTGCAGTTTTACATCCAGTATATACATAGAAATGCAAGACACTACTTAGAGGAAAGGTAATTCTTGGGACAGATATAAATATTTAAAATCAAGGAGATAAAAAGGAGCATAGATTCACTCTAAAATGTGTGAAGTCAAATAGGCTACAGTTTATATACAAAAAGGGAGGTTTAATATGAGTATAGCAATTTGAGGTAATGATCACATTGAAATAGAAACATCAGCTCAAATTTGAGTTGCAGGAGCAAATGCTGATTTGAGCATCAGATAGTAATGGCGGATAACATGACTGGAAATATGGGACTTTTTCTGTCTATATATGAAATATTAATACCCAGAGGCTCTGTGAAAGAAACGTGTCTTAGTCTGGAAATGTTTGTGCTTTAAATGGAGATGTGTCTGAAGACAAAAGGTCAACTGAAAGTACAATACACAGCATGTTTTGTTGGTTGATTTCTAGAGGCAGATTTAGCTATTTCGAGTCATGCACCATGAATAGTGTCCTCCTCCTTCTTTTGGAGCATTATAAAATACTTTGGCTCTGTCTGTCTATCTTTCAGCACCACTAAAGCTCACTAATTAGCATGTTATATCTTGTGTGTTACAAAAAAAACTAGGTTGTGGTTTTACAGAGTGTTACAGACTGACCTCATGAAATGGCGTATGAATGACACGCCTATTAGTATGCCATTATTGGCATTAGTGTTATCAAGACACATACTCAGTTTTTAGCGTGTTTAGCAACGCCGTTTGGCCTCCATTGACTTACATTGCCTTGCAATAGCGTGTGAATTTACACCGTACCGAGTACTATGAAAGGGCAAATATGCTAATAGGTTGGCCAACCCTGTTCATCTTTTCCTAAACCCAACCCGCACGTCACGTTTCCTAAACTCAACCGTCGCTTTCTTCTCGTTAACACAGCAAGTGGCGTGTATGTTTACGCCCGCTGTATACAGCGTAGAAATACATTCGGATAGCTCAAAATGCGTACCAATAACACTCCACTCTGCTTAAGAAAGTCAGTGTGTATGATAATGCGAAGTCATGATGTCATGTTGGTTAGAGCTTCCCCGTTTTAAGCCTTTGTCCTAAGCGAAGCTATCCGTCTCCTTACTGTAGCTTCATATGTAGAATAGTAGTATTGATCTTCTCAGTCAACTCCGCAAGAAAGCTAGTAGATGTAGTTCCCAAAATGTCACAATATTCTCATAAAAGAAAAATCAATGCCACAGCAACATTACAACATTGCTGTCCAGTGGAAATGATGTTCAGTACCTTGACTGAATAAGATATTTAAAAACTGTTTTGGAGATAAATTGTTGCTGTCTAAAAAACATGTAAGATATATTGCTATTTGAAATGGTAAAATTCATAGAATCACCAGTCACATGACAGCCCAGTCTCATGGAAGTGTGCGATGTGGTCACGGTATTTAATCTATTGAGTCGTGTACAGGTCACGTTAATGTATTTCAATGGGAAGCCTATTTCGTAATCACATAACAATTACGGTAGGAACTAGTATTGAAAAGCCGGAAATCCGCACAGGGAGGCTGGTCGGGGGTTGCAAACAACACAGGACTTTCAACTCGGAGACTTGGGATCATGTCCAGCATGTTGCAGTTCCTTTCCCTGTTCTTTTTTCTTAACCACTCATCCCGTTGTTGTGGCCGGCATGTGGCATTTAATTTCTCCCATTGTTGCATCCTCCAGAGGTCATGGATCGTTTCCTGGCGCGACTTGTTGTCACCGTCCTGCGTGTGGCATTTCATTTCCCCGTTGTTACATCCCTGCACCCGGGGATTGCGTCCCTGCGCCCGGGGATTGCATCCCGTGTGTGGCAGTCCGTCCAGTTGTCGTCGCCAGCGTGTGGTGTTTCATTTCCCCGTTGTTGCATCCCCCAAACACCGTTGCGCGTGAGTTGTTGTCACAGTCCTGTTTGTGGCGTTTAATTGCCCCGTTGTTGCGTCCCCCAGAGAAGCCCAGTGTCATGGCAGTCCGTGAAATGGTCACATTTCGATGATGTACACAAAACAAATGAAAAAATTGTGACACAGATCAATAAATCAAAATAACGTGACCATTTTACGAACTGGCTTGAGACCAGGTTGCACATTAACACTAAGCACAGCCCTTTCTACATATTAATTTATGACTTTAGCCATAAATCTATCAGTAGCCTACCAAAATGTGTGGGTCTCTCCCTTAAATGTACGAGAAAAGACTGTGAGTAAAACAGCAGATTATCAGATCTCACATGCTGCAGAAATAAGTGGGAAAATGCATAAGGCACGAATATTAGCCTTCATGCCCATGCACACTGTCTTACAGCACAGAAACATCTGCATGATTAATGCGATGATTATATAACAGCAAAACTGGGGCACAGCTAATGCTGACTGTATTACCA
This sequence comes from Percina caprodes, assembly GCA_013375575.1. NCBI lineage: Eukaryota > Metazoa > Chordata > Actinopteri > Perciformes > Percidae > Percina > Percina caprodes. The sequence continues at coordinate 1,187,424 of JABXJD010000007.1, read as the reverse complement.
AATGAGGATGACAATAAAAGACTTGATGTCATCAGAGGATGGGGATCCGTTAAGCTGAGACATCCTTGACCAAAACCAGTCACCGAAAAAGGTCAGTGACTACTGAAAGACTAATTGTGACGCAGAAATGAAATGACTGAATGACTCCTCTCAGTCAAAAAAGTAACAACCTATTGAACAGTGTCATCACATTTGCTAATAAGTGTCACCTGCACATTTAAGTGTAATTATCAGTAAATTTAACTGTTCACTGTTGGATGTTTCACTTTATGGAGATAAATGCCTTTTGCCATTTGTCATGGGCACCCCAATTACTCAAGCAGAGATCAGCAGCAATTACAGAGCAGGAGCAGTCGTTTAAAGTCATGATGCATCACCTATCACTTCATCATCCAATTAAACAAAAGGCTTTGCAGTCAGCAAAGAACCTGGAATGGCATCGCTTACTTTTACAATATCTCTCCATTTGATGAACATCTTTTAAAGCTTCTGAACAGCCATACAGGTGATTTCAGTTTTTCTGGCTGATTTGAACTTCTGCACAGGGTGAAGGAGGGCTGAAGCTTTCATGGTAATTTAAACTACGTTTACACGTGGGCGGCTATTTTCATAAACTGACATTTCAACCTCAGTGGTTTGAAAATAACATGCACAGCTATCAGTTTTCAGAAAAGTGTTCATTTACGTTTCATTTCATTTACGTGTACATATGCCATCAATGCCGTCAAGAGCAAACTTGTAGGTGGCAGTGTAACAAGAAACTCAAGACTACGTTAGCCAATCAGAATCCCAAAAATAGCAACAACAGCAACAAATCACTTCCTCTCTCCTCTCTTCCTCACTTTCTCGGCTGCCTAAACCTCCGTTTGCCTCAGTTTACATGAAAATGTGCAAACAAAGATTTCAAAAATCTCCTCTGGTCAGAGTTTTTAGAAAGACTCATTTTTAGACGTGAATTCTCCGTTTGCATGTAAACGAAGGGCACAAACGAAGGGAAATGTCTCAGTTTGTCAAAATAACCATGTACGTGTAAACAGGGCCTTAGTAGGTCACAAATCTTCATCTACCAATAACAATGATTAAAGTGTCATTTGTCCTGCCGTAACAGGCAAAACAAAGCTAACAAGAGACTCAGTAAGATGTCAATCAGTCAAAACACACCCACAGTTCTGGGAAGAGGTCCAATCAGCCAGATTAACTCAAAACACCCGTGTGGGAGGAAGAAAAGGTGTCGTGTTCCTATGGCGTTGGCTGAGAGAGTTCAAATAGACTCGGAGCGAATCACAATGCAGATAGCAAGTGAGTCAGAGAAACACTGGGTAACTTAAAAATTCAAAAGGAATTCCAATTGTTTTGTAAAATTACATGTATTTCTGTTTGGATTTATTTTGTAGCTCATTTTAACTATCTAGTTGACGGGACATTTACCCAGCGTACTCGCTAGTAGCAGTGGTTGCCTTTGTTCAGCTCAGCCTCTGAACTCTGAGCTCACCAGAAGCTCCAATTATTTCTAATATTAACCTGCAGTATCTGTTTTTTTCCTCTTGCTTCTGTATGTTTATGAATCCCATTCATACAGCCCTGGGACATGCACACATTGTTTTTTAATTTGCACAAAATTTGCATTAAATGTAAGAGATTGATAAAAATACCATACATATCAACTTGGATGAACCATTTTTGTACTTCATTACTTATGATAATTTAAGCAGGAATGACATCTACATTCAGAGATCAAACAAGGACGGAGACATTGACATCAATTCTAAATTTTTCTAGCTCCCCACAGACTGTTCATTCATTTTAATATAACTTTTGGGTTTTTTATCAACAGCCATACTAATGAACATTTCATTTTGAAAATATTATTTGCTACTCTAGAAGATAACATAAATTTTTTGAGAAAGAAGGTCAAAGAGTGAATTGACTCCACTTGTTTTCCCATTAATCCTTAGTATGTAAAAATATAGTATGTTATCATAAAATGTGTTAATATTTTTCCAACTTTTTATACATTGTAACTCACCCCATCTTACTGTAGGCTTGTTGAACTTTCTTCTGTAAACCATAACATGTGTGATTTAATTGTGGTAACTGTATGGTACAAAGCATTTGAGATTTAAGAAAAATTAATTGCCCATGGCATGAAAATAACATGTTCCTTTACTAGCGTTCTACTATAGGGCATCATTTAAATATCATTAAAATTCTATATCTAAAACCATTTTTTTTAAAAAGACAAATGAGTTGAACTAGAGGTTTAATGCTCAGGTTGAAGGGATTTACTGCTTAAACACTTCGTCATGATTTTCCTCCCCTGCAATCAAGGCATCGCCCCACAGATCCAATTACTCTGACATTGATCTGTAGATGCATCAAGCCCCTGCACCCCCAGCTGTACAGACAGAAGATCAATCCAGCTGATCGCGTATCTCCAGCATTGTTGACAGGGAGATAGTGGGAGATGGGGGACTTTGAGATGAGATTAAAGGAGTGAGAATGTAGGTGGGAGGTAGACATGGGTTAGGAGCTGAGGTTAATAGAACCTTTAGCATCGAATAGGCAAGCAATGAGTGAGAAAATTAAGTCAAAACTGAGTGAAAATGAAGCCGATAGAGAGTGAAATGAAGCAACCATCTCACTTGTTTCAACTGCTGCTTGGAAGATGTGTTTAGTAAACATCTGCCATAATGCGTCAGGAGCATTTTTTCTGGCTAACTAAATTTAAAATATTGATATGTAAGAACACAATCCTAATGACTGTGACAGTGTCACCTCTGAATAGATTTATCTTCACGGTTTGCGGATGGTGCCCTGGGGCTGAAAAACACTTAACACCAGAGTGACTCTGCATTGTTGATGAAGTGTGCTCGAATATGCCAAACCATTTAGTGACTGTAATGGAAGTCAAGACTTAAGGGAGGAAGGTCAGCAACCTTTGTGCCTCATAAACAAACCAATTAATCCATAAACATAGCAAAATCTGACAAAAGAACATGTGTGATTGTTATATTTACGACTTCAACTAAACAGAACCATTGTCGATTAAGCTCACTCAAGTTTCAAAAACACTGGATCCTACATTTCCCATAATGCAACATAACAGCATTTCCTTAGACCTTTTGCTGTCTCTTAAATGCCCACACAAACCCCACACCTCCAGCTTGCAGTGCAACATTTAAGGTCTCAAGTCCAGAACCAGGTTACCCTGATGACATCGTTATGACATAATAAGGGTTATTTCTTTAAACTTTGTAAAGCTCCCTTTCAGAGACACAGAAAAAAAAGTGGAGTGCCCCTTTAAACTATACTTGATTATAAAAATGTTGAAGCTCTTATCTCCATGGAAACCTAACCGATCAGGAGCACACAGAGAGTCCCACAAGTAAGACCCAAACTGCTGCCTTACCTGGTTGAAGATCCATTGACTGAAGGATGTTGGTTAGTTGGATGATAATGCACGATGATAACGGATGCTTTGATGGTTCTTGAAATGGAGATGATTATGTAATGATTTCCAAGCCCCCTGATGAACAGCATGATAAGAACAGAAACATGAGAACATGGAAATGCGTGTTTGAATACAGTCACAGTTCATAGACGTATCCGTTTCAGACAAAATCGGTTAACTGGCTGTAAAAAGATGAGAACAGATAATAGGCACATGTTTTTATTCTTCATGGAAATGGGGGCTTTTCATCATCCAAAAAGGGTCTCATGAAGCAGCAGAGAAAAGACAAATTAAAAGGCTTTTCATTCATGCACATACAAATGCAACTTGTTTGCACATACAGTACTCTTTATTTTACCCTGATGTATGCGTACGTATGCATCATTGCCAAAATATTACAGTGTATAAAACCTAAAGCTTAATGCACATGAGTTGCTCTACCTTCAGTTACAACAAAGCAGTAAAAATACCTGGGCATAAGTAATGTAGTACTTATACGTTCACAATCCAACTCTGGTGAAAGACGAAAGCCATGTGAGGATGTTGATGAAATGATGACATGGCAATGATAATAATGGCTCACGATGATGAAGAAAAGGAAGCTCATCATTAGTTGATAGTTTGGAAAGTCTACAAGTGCCAATAGAAATCAATGCGACAAACAACGAAAAATATAAAAAATAAATACAAATCTCATCAAACACCAGCTTCTCTCCCAAACCATAAGTCTTCCTCCTCAGACAGAAACATAACAAACATGTCAGACCACAAGACGTACAAAAAAACACAAGCCAAGTTACTGTACCTGCCGCCCTCCCGCTCCCTCATCCAAACAACACACCAACCCTCCCCCATCCCCAACACAACCCTACCTGCTTATTTTTGAGGTCAAGCGAGAGCTCATAGTCGGAGGTGGCGGAGTGCGAGCCGGCCCCGTTGCGCTGTACCCTCAAGGGAGAGGCCGTGTGATGCAGGCTGGCTCTCCTCCCCGTCCCACCTCCTTTTGCTCCTCCCCCTTCCTCCTCCTCCTCTTCTTCCTGTGCTGCCTCACCCTCACGCCGCTCGGCCTTTACCTCCTCTCCCTCTTGCTTTCTCTGTGCCTCCACAACTTCCTCCAACGTTTCCTTCTCTTGCACCACTGTCTGCTCCTCTCTGCAAGGTGAAGGGGCTTCAGGGGCGTCCTGTGCCGCTTCTTCTTCGCTCGGAGCCTCGACTTGGGGCTGAGGCTCAGTCTCGGGCTCCGGTACTGGCTGTGGTTTGGGTTCAGGTTCTGGCTGAGGTTTGGTTTCGGGCTGGGGCTGTGGCTGTGGTAGGGACTCACACTGGGGCTGTGGCTGTGGTGGTTGAGTCTGTGGTTGAGTCGCTTGCTGCTGTTGCTCGGGCTGTGGTTGTGACTCGACCTCACTCTGCAGCTCCCCCTCTCCTCCCTTCCCTTCCTCCCCAATAGACGAGTCTGGAGGAAGGTCATCGCTGCAGAAAGGAGGAGAAAATGCAGAGTGAGGTTGCTGCTGCATCCGTGTTGAGCTCTGACCTCTTCTCCAGGCTGCCTGGGTTAGTGGTAAGAAGTTGACCTTTTTTATGGTCTCTCTCACTCTGCTACCAACTGTGTGCAGGGCCAGTTCATCTGTCTACCTGCTCTGTTCTGTCTGCTTCTCTTGTCAGTCTAGACACTGGCAGACAATGAAACGGAGTAAAAATGTACAGCACAGAACAGCTGACAAAACCACAGGAGTGTACAAGAGTGAAAAAAAGATCAAGAGCGATTATTTATTTCAGCAAAATCTTCAGAGGAGAAAATGTGATAAAAACAAAGTTGACAGCCAATAGTGACAGACACACACACACACACACACACACACACACACACACACACACACACACATATGCAGGTAATACAAATGTCTCTATGCCTTTTAAACTATATGTGTGCTTGTATGTGTGTGAATGTGTGCATGTATGACTGTTAGTGTGGGAGGTGGCTTTCTAATGGTGTGATAAAACTAGAATGTGAAACACAGAGGGGAGGTGGGAATCTGTGCTGCTGTCTTTTGCTTTGCTTGTTTCTGAAGAATCTCTTCTGTTATATTTAAAGCACCCTTTTTTCTGTGTTGCTGTTTTAGTGGAAAAAAGGGTAAAGGGTTTCTTACTTTGTCTCTGTCTTTGCATTTCAGTGTCTTCTCTCCCATTAGAACGTGATGGCCTTGGGTTTTAATCATTCATATTGGTCTCTTGCTGCATTAAATATAAGTCTGGCCCTGCAGTACAGGCTCTTCTGTCATGCTAGTGTTATTAGCAGTGAATGATTAGAGCAAAATATTTTCAACCAAAAGGCACAATCACAATGGCAAGGAAACCAAAACATGACATGCCTAATTTGTTAAATTACATAATGATTTCGGATCACCAAAGTCATTTCAAGGCGAGGACATTGTAATCCATCCAATAGTTTTTGAGACATTTCCCTCAAAGCCACAAAAGTGAAAGTGATTGTGGCACTAGTAGGACACACCATCTGGAAACCATGATATTTGACAAGATAAATAAATGTTTGACCTGCTGTCGGCCCTAGATAAAATGTCAAAAGATCACCAAATTTACTAGAGACTTTACTAGCACAAAATTTCAAGGCAATCCATCCAATAATTGTTGAGCTATATCTTACTAGCGTTGAACTGACTGACCGACATTGCCATGACTGGAGCCATGCTTTTAGCATGATAAGTCTATGAACAAATAAATCAACATCTGAATACTTAATTAATGAAAATGTTCAGACTTAATGCCAAGTCCTGCTTATGTTTCTGCATCAGCATTTTAACTGTTGTACAGATGTTTTATAAGGGTAACTTGTTAACATCAGCAGATTTTCCTGAAGTATTGTATCCTTTTGAATTTGAGCCAAGTTTACACACTAGTTGACAGTGTGTTATTACCCATAATATTAAGATAAGACTTGTTTTCTTCTATTAGAAACGGTGCTAATAAAATCAGGACACTAAGGTTGCCATATGCAGAGTGCTGCAGAAACACATTGGGATGTTCTCCCCAGAGGACGAGGCTTCAGAGAAACGACAAAGTTTTAGTTGCAGAGACAAGTTGACATAGTTAACGGAGAGGAAAATGTACCCTCTACATACCGGCCGAATGTATAAGTATTTGTGTCTTGTATAAATGCCTGTCTTACGAAAAGTCTGCATCAGTCTATATATACAGTATATCTATTTCCTAGTCCAGAGTGTGTTGTGTGTGTACGTGGCCTTAAACATGAAAAAAGACAAACAGCAGCAAAATCCCATATGCTTCCTCTTCCTGCACAAGAGGCTCACTTCTCATTTTCATCACACATGGCAGCACATAAGCTCAAGAAAAGAAAGTATCTTTAGCAGGGATGTAGCTGGGCCTGCAACTTCTAAAATTAAGCTTGTATGAGTAATGAATAATGAATAGTGAAATAAAGTCTGCTTATCCAACACTCAGCTTGCAGGTGAGCGGTTGTTTTTCTTGTGAAAAAATAGACCTGCTTGGAAAAACAGAGGACTTCTTTTAGGAGGAGAGTATTTCTGTGTAGACAACCATCTCTGCTCACAATGCTTCCGCTCATTGTTGTGGATCTAAATGTTCCTATTTGCATTTTGCAGGAACACTTGTTCTGGGGAGAGATAATCTGACAACCAATGGGCTTCGTGTGGCTGGATTTAAGTAAAATACCAAAAAAAGTTTCACACACTGATAAGCTGTTCAAAAGGGATTATGAAGGGACACAGTAAAACAAATTTCCATTTAAAATGACATATAACATATGCATATGTATATTTATGTAAAGCAGAGTTTTGCCATCAGTATTGTAAACAACTTCACTGATGGTTTTACTTTCCTCCAACTTCTAAGCCCGTCACTCCCTCTCCGCATATCAACTTTTCTCATCCTCATTCCTTTTGTCAAGCTTTCTGTCATCCTCTCTGTCCAACACACACACACACACACACACACACACACACACACACACACACTCTCTCTCTCTCTCTCTCTCTCTCTCTCTCTCTCTTTTCCTGCCACTATGTCCTCCACCAGGTAAGGAGATTGAGCGGTTCCAGCTGTCAACGTGACTGACGAGGCAGATAAAAGCCCCGGATGCCGCCTCTCTCTCCTCTCATCTTTCCATACGTCAGAAGATGAGACGGATGAGCGCAGCGGCCTTAATGCGTTTCAACCAAAATATAATCACAGTGCCCGCTGATGTCTCTAACAGGCTGGTACTTTAGTTTGATGTGAGTTCACATCTGGTGTGTGTTTTTTGTACTCAGTGTATCGCCTGGACAACAACTTACAATGCAACATTGATTTAAATCAGGATGCATGAACAGTATAGGCTTCATTGTGCTTCTGGCTGCACAATTTCCATATGTGCAGCCGTGTGTCATTTTGCAACACTGCAGGGATGTGAACTGTACTATATTTATGCTGAGTATGTGTGAATATAGTGTCTTCTCGCATGCATCTGCTTTCTATGTGTGTGTGCATAAACACATGCGGAAGACATAGATTATTCACTTAAGGAGCCGTGTGTAGGATTTAGGGGACGCATTGCCAGAAATTGACTATATTTAAGTATGTTTTAATTAGTGTATAAGGGGTCTCATTTTTAAAACTGTGCGTAGGATCCTTACTAAAAGTGTACTTACGTACAAAAGCCAAAAATATCTGTAAGCAATGTTCCCTTTTATAAATCACAGATTACCTGCAAGAGTGCGTACGTGAATTAGCCTATTATTACGCCCTGTACACGCCCATTTTTAACCATAAATAGTCAATGCAAAGCACCTTGTGAATGCTGATAAGTATGTTAATGATCCTGACAGTTATTCTTTTGTGATACTGAATCAAACTATAATTTTGGCCGGTTCTTGCACAGTTTAGGTAAACCTGATTACACAGGCATTACAGCACTCTGGGACAGCTTCAATATATACCAGACCTACAGATATATGATAAGATTTAACATATATATTATACCAAGAAGTCTTATAAAAACACTTAGCTGTAAACAGCCGGTTACCCCTAGAGTTGCGAGGACCTGTATTTGGACCGGGATGGCACAATTCCGGCACGTTGCCCTCTCTACTAGACCCAATTCAGTACATAGACCCAAGAGTGCAGCTTTAGGGAATTTAAATCATCATATTAGCCAGTCATCGTCATGGTCCCTGAAGTCTCTTTCTCTCCTGATTCCTCCATTTGGGGTTCATTTCTAAGTTACACAAGGTCCCCAGATGATACTAATCTTCTGCGAATAGAGCTTAAGAATCATGTTTGCTTAGAATGAGCCCTTCATATCTACATAACTAGGTCCTCCTGCACCTATCTTGCACCAACATGTTTCTACAGTAGCCCAGAACCGACAGACCAAACACTGGCTTGCAAAAGTGCTTTTCGCGTTTTCACGTTACCTAAAGGCCACCATAGCTTTTCCTACACACTTGGAAAGGGAGGGGTGAGCGGAGGGGTATTCAGATGGTGGCAATCTGCAAACTCACTGCTAGATGCCACTACATCCTCCACCCGGCCCCTTTACGTCTATGTCCTCTAGACATAGAAAGTTTTTTTGATCAACATCACTATAGGCAGTACATTATTTGTCTGTGCCTAAAAAAGCAGTTTTAGTTGTGCAACAGAAATCTCAGGTTGGACAGATAATCTAGCTAGCTGTCTGGATTTACCCTGCAGAGATCTGAGGCAGTTAACCACAGTCCTCAACATGCCAACACAAAGGAAGCCCAAGGCAATGGATATCCAGCCTTAATGAGTGAAATCCGGCGGATTATCTTTCGGCACCACAGCAATCCCGGAAGTGGAACTTCGATGATACAGGCTATGGTTACAATAATAAATACATGGTCAAGGTGATGAAATGATTGTGGTCATGTGTTAAGAAAAACGTCAACTGTCAGTAGTAGCAAGAAACGAACAACTGTTTCCGTGTTTAAGTCTGATGTTATGTTGAATTATATATCCACATCGTCGTCCCCCGTGACTCCTTCTTTGCTAGTGGCATAATTACTACGGCCACTAGAGGACTTGAACATATGTAATTCTGGAGCACTTACTGTACTGATGTTGTTTTTCTTGGGCGGACCCCAAAAATGCAGATTTATCTATTGGTGTCCCAACCTAGGGGCCAGGCCCCTCCAAACGGTCACAAACAAATGAGCATATTCCCTAAAACTATTTTTTGAATATAAGAGGGAATAATTAAATGAATTGTGATTTGAAATTTAGAAGGGCACATAAATATAAAAGAAAATATTACAATCTTAAATTCTTGTGGAGAAATTTTGTCATGTTTATTTTTTAATGCCAATATCCAGCAGCCATTAGAGGTACTATATTTTCTATATATATATTCAAAAACAAATGATGGGTTAAATAGACAGATGTCTACACTTGTATTTCAAAATGTATTCAACATCTAGGGCGAGTGGATCCACTAGGAGAGAGGCTAAAATACTGAAAATATTGAGCCACAGTGCTGACTACAGCCACTGAGCAGTGAGTAAGGGTGATGACATCTGACAGGAAGACCACTATCTGCAGGAGGTCCACTGATTGTTTCTTCAGTGTGAACTCAGTCGCTGTGGGCTGCTTCGACTTTCATTAACCTTGATTTTGCCGCATCATCACAGCGGAGGCGTGCAGCAGCAGAGATTAGATATTGGGCTGTGTGACTACTGGGATTCAGAGGGTCTTTCCTCTGGTAGACTGCAGCCAAAGAGTTGCTGAAGAGGGCATTATGTGAAGAAAAGCATATCAGCAGAAGTCATAGTAAATGAGATCCCTGAAGAAGCTGCTTACTGCCATGGTTTCGTCCTTGAGAAAGTAGTTTTGTTTCAGTCTTTGACATGGATTTTACGTTTTTCCCATATAGAAGAACCTATTTGTAGCCAACAATAACATCTCACTATTCTTCCATTGTGAGGAGGAAGGCGAGGAGTGAGCATTGAGCAGCAGTTTAAATGAAAAATGATTTAGTGAAACACAAAGAGACTCACGAACAAGTAAGCTGAGCTGGTGAGTAATCCAGAAAAATGGAATGAACGAGTACAAATACAGGAGCACAAAAACACAATAAAATGCAGGACGGAACTCTGGTAGACAATGAATGACAATCAACCAACAACAGACACAGAAAGCACAGAGAATAAATACAAGAGGTAACGAGGAAATGAGAGACAGGTGACACCGGGCTGGAGAACAGGTGAAACAAGACAGGAAGTAATGCGAGACATAACTAGGGAGAAAAACAAAGACTTCAAAATAAAACAGGAAACAGATACACAACCATGACTATATATATATTTTACTACTCATAGAGAATTAATCACTTCATCAACCAGAACACAAAGGCCGACTGTAGAGCAGTAATAAGCTATTTCTTTTTTCTGATGCATACAGGGGATAATGTATGGGGTAAATTTGCTGCATACATGCAATACAAGTGTATTTGAAATTCATCAGTTTCTGCAAGCAGGAAAAAAATATGACATAATGCCAGCTGCAAGAAAAACACAGATAAAACTGTCCTGACAGTTTTGCACCCTTGCCATTTCTCTTTGGACTGTAAATCATTTTCATTCCATTTAATAAGCTCTCCAACAGCAAAACAAAATAGCTATTAAAATACACAGCCTGCTTCAAATTAGCATTGGCCTAACCTGCTATTAACCTCCCTGTGAACACACATTTACAGGGGTTCAGGATGGGACATTCCACTGACTTTCACTTTTTTTGTGTCACTTTTAAAATATAATATGCTGGTTGGCGCAGTCAGGGGTACAATGAGAGAGTGTCTGTGTGAACACTAAGGAGAGTGAACTGTCTACTGGAATATGTAGAAGTAGACAGTGTGGATATATAAGTAATAATAATAATGTATACTTTATTAATTACAGTGTGGGAAATTACAATGTTTTCACTGTTGTTATTACACGGCCTGAATTACACATATATGCTCAGTACCTATACTTACACTAAATGGAGAGATGTCAGAGTGAGGGGGCTGCTCATGGAAAGGCACGCTGAGCAGTTGGGGGTTCGATGTCTCAGGTTTAATGTTTACTATCTGGCTTAACCTCTGAGTTTTGCTTTGCTAATTAGCACTAAACACAAAGTACAGCTGAGGACAATGTGAATGTCATAAATATATAAATAATACCTGTGCTGTAAGTACAGGGCAGGAAGAGTCACAATATCAGTAGACAGTGGGCTTCATCCTCTGGACCACCATGAATGTATACAAGATTTCATGGAAATTCATTCAAGTATGATGCAAAAAGGTCAGACCTTTAGAGAGAGAAAAAAGGCCTAAAGTATAAAATAAATAGAATAGTATCTCTCTGGAGTCAGATACATCCATCTGAGCCTCCTTTCATCAGCAGAACATTATCTTGTCTTTAAGTTTCTGTTTTCCATGAGCAAGGTCAAACGGAAAGATACATCCGCTACCCAAACACATCTGCCGCACCATCGCTCCCACAAGAACCACCATCTTGTTTTAAAGCCGAGGACAGTGGAAACATTTCACATGCTTTCTGTATACAGTGTAATCTCCAGAGAACCGGCAGCACGTTCATGGACATGGTGACTGAAGAAGCTTTTGTGTAGAATGGCAAGCTAGATTAACAAATATAGCCATGGCATGTTTAAATCATGAGAGAGACACTGGAGGAGTCATATGGTTGACAATATCTATGCCTTTTTTTTCTCAAGGACAAAAAGTCAAAGCTTCTGCAATTGTGCATGACTTAAAGCATGCTAGGGGAAAGATAATTTTGAAACAATCATAAAATTGATTGGTTTGTCTAGAGCAATGATCAGATGAAAATGGAAATAGAAAAAAATTCTAATCTAAAATGTAATGTACTCTTGATCAAAAACAGTAAGAATGAGGTAATAAAGTACTATTTGAATAGTTGAATAAAGAAAAAATATGCATGGAGTAACTTTACTACTTTACCAAACATGGCTAACCGTACTCCTTGAAATTCACCATGAGCAGGCATGTGGTAATGCATGCTATGTAGTATCCTCATTGTACTTTCTATTCACCTTGTGTGATGAATCCTGTGATAGATTGGTTATAGAGATGCAAATCAACACTGCTCTTACTTTGGTGGAACAGCACAGCTCATAAATAGCTCTATATAGCCAAAAATAGGCAAATAGACAAGAAGAAACCTGGCATAAAAGAGAAGTCATTTGTAATTCTGTATTTCTATATGTAATCCATACATTCTTAGCACTGGGAGTTGACTGAAATCAATGTCGACCAGTTTATGTCTCTGAAAAGCAGATAATCAGCCTTCAGTTCTTAAAGTCCCATGCAGGCACTCAGTTCTATTAAGAGTGCCAGTGTCACAGGGTGATCTAGTAGAGGTGACTATTTTTGACATTAACATTCTTCAAAACTGTATATTTGGGTTTAAAACGAAATATAAAATATAGTTTTAGGTATTATTTTGCAAATAATTCACATTTCCATAATTATCCAGGGAGACAGAGAGAATCTTCATCTTCCTTTGTACAAAACTTCCCGTGGTCAGTTCTTTATCACATTTTGTGGAGTTATTTTGTAGAATGAAAATTTACATTTAATGGATTCCTCTGTGTCATTTTCTATATATAAAAATAGACTTCTTTTTTTATGTCTACATTTGCGTATGTCCTTTGGTTGTGGTTTTATAAAGCCGCTACAGATTTCTACCACACCCTCACATGTATTTCTTCAAAGTAATTAGTTTTTTATGCTCTGTGAAACAAATAAACTAAACTTAAGTAGGTGAGACTATAAAACGCAATCTGTCATCACGACTCTATGGGTGGATTATGCAAGCAGCTCATACCGACCGACAATTGAATATTTAAAGTTTCTTGTCAGGCAGCAACCTTTTGTGGCTGTAGAAATTAACCCAAGAGCAAATGAGGAAGTGATGTGGCAAAGTGTAAGAGTGCCAAATTCTGTGTGAGGAGGTAGGTTGGGTGGTGCATGGGTCAAACTAACACAGTACACTCAGGAGACATTTGTGTCCCATGTGAAACCGAAATCCAACTGTCATTTTGAAAGTAACTGAGTTTCTCAGACCAATCCCTGATGTTTTACTATAAGTATAGAATAAGTATTTCCGTTGCCTAAACCTACCTGATACAGTTTCACATTGTTTACTACATGTGGAAAACTTTGCCTGTTGCGTTACATATTATAATCACATGATAACGGTCACATGATTATGGTCGCATTATTATGGCGCCATCATGCAAAACAGCATAATGTTTAGGTATGAGGATGTGTTGACAAAACAAAACATGGCACACTCAGTTTCTTGCCTCCAGCTGTAAAAGGGTAGGCTTTTATTAATCGTGTTGAATTTTAAGACCGAAAGAGGATAGTCGCCCTAAAGGATTTAAGAACAAACTGCTTGCAAATACAGTACGCCTACAGTAATACTTGTGTTCTGTATTTACAAGCAGTTTGCCCATGGTTATAATGGTCTCTGGATGTATAGTTGCCAAGTATACATCCAGAGACCATTATAACCACAGGCAGTCCCACGCAATGTCAACAAAACATCTTGACAGCAACAACAGAGCACAGGGTATAAAAACAGGTTGGACTCGTGAAATATGCAAGACAGGACTTCAAATTGAATCTCTTCAAAAGCCGATGCCCTGGGATGTGGATAAAATAGAGGGAGGTATAGAAAGAGGAAGAGGAAGAAAGACGGCAGCAGGGTAAATTGCATCGTAGATTCATAGTTGACACACTACAAGTATACAGACAGCCCACTACTCATGGGCAGGACTTCAAGGATGGGAAATTACATTCACAACATCATTCAATGTCACAGAACGCCATTTATAAATCTGGTTGGATACCATCCCAATCTGCTAAAAGATGCTTCTATACTACTATACTACTTTTGGAGACAAGCCTGAATTACATTCACTGGCAATGTTTTGTTTTTTTCTTCTAATTGATCGAATATAAGGTCCTCAGAAGTGGGACTAAGTTATTGTTTTTTGTCACAACAAGTCTTGGCTATAAAGTCTCAAATCCATGTCATCATGCACCAATTTTAATGCCATTTAAAGACAGACAAAAACGTATTTAGTAGTAATAGTTAATATAATGTATAAATGTTAATGTATAATTTTTACTTTCAAATTGTAAAAAAACAAGAGTGTACAGCCACACCTAATTTGCACTAAACACAAAAACGACTGAGGATGATGGGAATAGTTTAGCAGGTATTTGGTCATAAACCAAAGTTCTAGACAAAAAACAAAATGATGACACTGAATGAAAAGTCAGGGAGCACCACAGATATTACAATTCAGTAGTTGTTGAGTTGTTTTTACTCACATGTACAAAATGTGAACACCGAAGTCATGACCATTCATCGTCTGGGAATAACGAATGTCTCAGTAAAATATAATCTTACTCCATCCAAAAGGTGTCAGATATGTCAGTGTGGGCCAAAGTGATGGACCTTTCACATACATGGATCAAGACTAGTCTAGGTGTGTGTGACCCTGGAAGTTTTGCATTCTGTTGAGTTTTGTTCACCGCCCCATTAACAAATCTTTTGAGAACTATGTATTTTTAACACCACCCCACACATTGCAATAACATATTCTGCTACTTTAGCGCCACGGGCAGCGCTACTGATTTATTACTACACAGCACAGTTAGTTGTCGGGGCCATCAATTCTAACTAGCACAATCCAGAAAACCACTGAGTCAGGCAGACTAGACTAACACATTGACCTAAACAACCCCTCTGCGACTAGGGGATGGAGAGGGGAAATGGCAGTTTAGGTGCACGCATTTTGGTAATTTTGTTAGCAAGGGGCTGGCATCCCTAGGGTGGCTGACAGGGGCATACACCCAGCAATTTAAGAAAACACATGCAAATAGACAAAACACAAGCAAATTAAGAAAACAACTTCATTAATTTGACAACACATGTGCAGCATTTAGCAAACGCACTGCAAATATACACAACCCAACCATATAAATAGACGTGCTGCAAATACAGAAACGATGCAAAAAGATAAGCACACAAAACCTCGAAAAAAAGAAGCAATGCAAAAAGAAAAGTAGATGCAACAAAAGAACGCTGCTTCCAGATTACACAGCGGAAATTCTCCAGGCCTCTAGAGGGAGTGCTAAGTGGAACAGCTTGATTTTCAACCCACCCCACATGGAAGCAGTTTTCTTATATATTCAATAAAATTGAAGATTTGGAAAGCACATTTAATAGTAATTGTTTGAATGACATTATTCATTGTCTGAGCACTTTCTGCTTAGGATGACCTCATAATGTAATGCACAGTGTGTCCATTAGTCATTGTCTTTTCTGATGCTTCTTTCCCTTATTCTTATTCACATCTTGTTACACAAAAGAGTCACAATGCTATTTCTATACTTCCTGGAAAAAGCAGCTTTTTGTGGGTGCCTCACAGAGAGGCAGAAAGAAAAAGATGTGTTCAAGAACAACAAGGCCTGGAGAAAGGATTTGGCTTCTGCTTCGCCTTGTGTAAGAGGAACAAAAAATTGTGCAGTCCCACTACCCTGATGATTTCACCAGCTAATTGCCTATTATGTGGTCTGTTAGGGGGAAATAACTCTTATTTGTATCACTTTCTTTAACATAGTGCTAACTACCAAGTAGCTGCATGCTAACGCGAGATAGCTGTAATCAAGGCAGCCAATGCTGGCAATTTCTCCCCAAATTCCGGTCACTTTGCTGCTGGTACATGTCCGATTGTGTAACTTTTTTGTCCTTTTTATGGTACAAAGTCCTGCTACAAACTCAACAAACAACCACACATATAGTTACAAGAAAGAAAGGGAGGAAGAGAAGAACATGAGAACATGAGAGTTCTTCACATTAAATGAAATCTGAATGTCCCACAAACATATTAAATATAATTGAACAATATAAGTCTATATAGTCCTCTTCACATGTTCCACAGTCAGTAAGCCAAGACCAAACTCCTTCCACAAGAATTAATTTTTGACAAAGATTGAACTCTAAGCTATTTACCTCACTACAGTGCTTTCTTCTTCTAACTAACTTATTACAAATGACGAGCCACCCACAACAACCTCCCAGTAGCTACTTTATATAATGTGGGCGACCCTGAACATAGATATTACACTTTCAAATGTATTGACAATAATGATTCTGATTAAGGTTATAAGATTATGTAACCCAATGAGCCCTTGGTAATATTAGTGGAATTAAACCTCCATTTATTTACAGCTATATGTACTATTTTTCAAGCCATTTCCTAATAGTAAGCCTGAAAAAAATCATCCTTTAAACCATAAAAGATTTGGGGGCTGGACCTGCAAAAGCCCCATGCAAAATCCATGGTTATTGGCTTGAAATGCCTGCTTTAGTTTACTTCTGTGTGAAATCAAAGATTAGATTATGTTTTTAAAAATAAAAATAACTTACAGCAAATTATGATTAGTAAGTCTGCCACCATTTTAAGTGTTAACTGCATGTAGCCTACCATGTGAAAAACAATGATTGACAGGTGCAGAAACATTAGCTGGGATGGGGCTTAGTGAATAGTCCATTCAGCATTAATCAATTCAAATGAAGATAAAAACGAGACTAAAATGGCAGTTGTGGAAAATGCGACTACAAATAAACACCAAACATAGAGAAAATAGCAGGTAGATGAATTGGGTACATTACATGGCCTCGTTGACAGAAAATAGGACTGATTCTACAATCCTACAAATGGCAGGGGGAGTTGTGTGACTTTCATAGAGTGGTTAAATATGTTGGGAGCTGGAAGTTGCTTGAGAATATCCATGGACCTACTGTAATATTTCAGAATGGGACGGTGAGTGTATGAAGCCTTCTCAGCAGCAGAAAAGATAGATTCACAAATGGAACAGCAAGGCTCACAGACATGTCATGGAAAATGAAAGTGAAACTGCTCAGCGTGGTGGAAGCGACAGCTGTGATATTAACATTGAACAAGATGCTGCCAGTGAGAAATTCCCCAGGTGTTGAGGAATGACTTTGCTGTATGCAGGATAAAGATCAGTCCCTCCAGGATTTTGCGATGTTCACAATTCAACCAATCACCGCAGCTATTCCGCAAATTTGACCAATAACCGGAGTTTACCGCGTGCAACCAATCCCAGCGAGTCCAACGTGCCAGACTTTGCATCAGTATGTGACTCTGAGAGCCACTGACCAAGAGGGAGAGAGAACTGGTTGACGTCACACATACAACGCCAAATTCATTTCACTTCTGATATGAAGACGAGACGGATATGACCATGGGGGTAAACGGGCGTCCACGAAGCGTAACCGTAGCTCCTATGGCGCAGTTTTAAAGCACTCACCCGCTGTTAGCATTCCATTGACTGCCATTTATTTAGGCGCCACTTTGACAACGAATAACTTTACATCCTTAGCTTAAAAACTAAAGTTGTCCATTGTTTTTGTAAAAAATAGGCTAACAATTGTGTCATAACCAAGCGACTTGCTGTCGCATAGTCTACAAATCACCATATTGTCAGGAGAAGCACGCAGCCAGTTTCGACTTACATTAGCTGTTTAGGTTTAATTACTAATGTTAACTAGCTTTTTAGTTAGCAATAATTAGCCTGTGCCTATGTTATCTCCTAACATATACCTACGCTCTCCGTCTCTGCAGGATTGAGAATGATTGAGATTTCTCTTGGTACAGCTACCAGAAGACTTACAACTTTCAGACCGGTTGTTCATGTCACATCTACGTTGGCAGGCTCAGTTGGAGCCTGCGCAGTAACGCTCAGCTATCACCGGGAAAGCGCTTCTATAGGTCTCCTTCTAGAGCAACGGATCTGTTGGTCCATTTCTTTAACTGTCTATGTGTGTGACTCAAAACATTTGCAAAACCGTGCAAAACATTTCAGACCGTCCTGTCAACTTGTAAACATTTAACATCAATGTACACTGTAACGTTTTTTCACTATAAAGTAACTGAAACAGCTGATGTTTCAATCCTGTTCTCTCTGCAGAGGGCGGGACTGCTCCGTTCCCCCTGCGACTGACACACACACACACACACACACACACACACACACACACACACACACACACGCAAACCTAAATTAAGGACAGCTACGCTCTGTTATTGAAAATGCAATGATAAGTTAAAGTCCAATAAGTTCTTTATCGAACCGTATGAATGAATCTCCCAGGCCAGGATAGAAAATTAACTAACACTGTAAAGATCAAGGAGCTACTGACAGATATGTTCAAATTTGATTAATTCAAGAAATCATTATTTTTTATCTTAAATCCACCAGCCATTTTCATTTTATACCAACATTTGCAGCACCCTGAGCCTTTTTTGGTAAGGTTACTATTCTCCTCAAAACAATTTTCCTTTTTATTTTTGAAGAACTATAGGCTACACCAAAAAAAACTTTCTCTGTCTCCCGCAACTTCATTGCAACAAACATAAAAAAGACAAGTTGTACCTCTAGAAGAAGAGGTATCTGAGAGGATTATAGATACACTATTTAAACTGATTGTCTAAGAGATTATATCCAAAACAAACAAGAAGAGGGAATGGAAATATGCCGTACCTCCAGAATGATTTAAATAGAAATGATAGAAGGCAGGATGAGATATGGAAATTAAGATGCAATTGTATTATCACTTAGCAGACTACCAGAAGTGCAAAAGAAGCATTAAATACCAAAGTGCAGGTTGAGGACAGTTTTCTGTGCAGTTATGTAGATGACAGAGATTAATTATGTACAACAGAAGATTGACTGTAGATTCTAGCACTTTTGAAGACAACCAGTTAGACATGCTGCAAATGTAGACACAAGCAAGGAACACATGTTTTTGTCATAAAGCTAAGGTCCTGACTAAACTAATGGTGTGTCAATGTTTTCCTGAAATACTGGATTGATTGACTAATTTGCAGCTGCTAAGGAAACCAAAAACACTGTGTTGAAAGTGCAACTGTCATATTACGCAGAAACGTAGTACAAAATTAAATGTCGGGTTGATGGTAGAAACTTTAATTAACTCACACATTGCATACCAATTTTTACCTCACATGTAATTTTTAATAAGGCAACAAGCTGTAACCGTTAGCTAGTTGCTGTCCATGTAGAGAAAGCTAGATTGGTTCTAAAAGTTGTTTATTACCATTAACACTGATAACAACTCAGGTAAAGCAATTTTGTAGTGTGTAAGGAATGTACTGGTGTCAGGGACAAAATCACTAATATAGCCTTAAGCTTCAAAATGGAAATAAATACTGTGAACAGCTAGCCGAAAGCTCTGGCCAATACAAGCCATCTATGTGGAGCCATGTTTTTTCCACATTAACTGAAACCGAGTTTGTCGTACGCGACAAGAAAAAGCACTTCTGATTCATGCCTTCATAATTATGTAACCATAATGAGTAGAAACATGTCATTTACTGTAGCTAAAATATAACACTCCTGTCGTTACGATGATGTCTTTGGTGTCTTTATAGCTCTTAGAGAAGGTTGTTTAATCCAGCCTGGGAATCCAGACCTTTTCAGGGTCTTCTTTGTGCAATGAATCCAAACCCTTACATCCAAGATTGATAAACTTTATGTCCATAATTTATTAATTTTAGACCGTTTATCGCTGCTAGTTTTGATGCTAACATCATTTCGACGTTCCCATGATTCTTCTTCTTCTTCTATATGGTTTATTGGCGGTTAAACTTAAAGAACCAACTTAAAGATGCATTACCGCCACCAATTGGACTGGGGTGTGAATGAGAGATTGATGCAGAAAAAGAAACAACTAAATTCTTTTTACTTAATCAATTTCTTTTAGAGACTTAATAATATTCTGATATACCTTGCCTGCTGTTTTGCCCAAAAAAAGGGAGACGGTGTGGAGGTCTGCCTTACAAAGTGTCTGGAAGAGGTGCTCTCTCCAGGTATTGGATTCCTTGCGACGAAATAGAATGTGGCAATGAAACAGTTTCTGGCTGTTCCCATGATGTTCTGGCAGATCATTCATTCAAAAGCTTGTTTACGTCTTGTCAACGGAATCCAAGACCTTATATAGTGAAGAGGAATCACCCAAGGGGCAGAATAGTTAGATATTACCAAAGATCGTCTATACATAACCGTTCTAAACATTTCCAAAGAAAAACATGGCATTACCGTTTTGAGTTTTGGCATAAGCTTGGGCCTTTTTTGAAGAAATGGAAATAGTTTTTTCACTGTATGTTATAATATTTATTATAATGATGACTCCCAAAACATAGAACTGTTAAAAAATAGCATTGCTGTGTGTGTGATATCAATAAATATGGCATCATTATTTGGGTATTGGCATAAATGAATGAGGGCAAAAGCATCTGGACCATAAGTTTTCAAAAATACTTTACCTAAGACTTAATGCTCATGAACATACCAAAGTCAGAAGAATGACTTCCCAACTTGCAAAATGGGACCATCTGAGGAGCATGTAAATGCAAATAAACTGATTAAAGACAGGTTTACAAACCCTGGTCTTTAATGTCATTATGCACACTAACCCTTTTATTTTGCTGTGCTATAACGTCACACTACTTCTTGCTTCAGCACACAGGACATTTAAACAACAAACGACTGATGCTGTTGAATTTTTCTGGGGGAGACAGTCTCCAAATTATGTGTACAGACTTACAGTGTGAAGCAATTCATTTCCCTTCATACAGGGTTTATATGTCACCAGCTCTAAGCGCTACAAAAAGAAAAAATCATGAGAGTATGGTTGTTTATTGTGACAACGGAGCCGAGGCAGAAGAGGCATGGTCTGGCATCGTGCTCACTATTCACCCATTGGCACGTTCTCCATTATCTGTCAGTATTCTCACACACACACACACACACAAACAAACACACAAACAAACACCTGCACATACTCATATTCTCCAAATCAGTCTCCCCTCATCGGTGAAATTGCTTTCAAGGGAAGGGTAAAAAATAATGTTTCACTGTGTTCATTCTACGGCAAAAAAATAAAGTTAAGCCAGGAGGTGGGCAGCGTTGTGTTTCCACTGACTCTCCACTAGAAAGTGGTGAGATGCCTATCCCATCACCCAGCCGATAAGAGCGGGAGTAAATTCAATTACATCTCAGTGAAATGTGAAAGGTTTTTCTTCTAGCGTGAGAGTCCGTCCACGCCCTTCACGTTTAATCATTTCTCTGACATTGGTCCTCTTTGGAGGGGATGTGGGCCGCGACCAGTCTGGTTGGCAATGTCAAAGCAGGTCTATCTCAAAATGGGCTTAGTGGGCTACTGTAGAAGCAAACTAATAGTGGGTTTTATGCTTACCAAATGGGGTGAAAGAGTGGAATCAAAAAGAGAAGGTTAACTGGTCTTCAATAATATGTGTGACTTCACCAACAATGCCCTTAACACAGGTTTCTGCATTGTTAAAAGTGTAAAAAGTTATTTTGTTTTTCGGACTGGAACCGCTGGGTCTCTTTAAACAAGTAACTCGTTTTGACCACCCATCGCCTCTTCAAAACAATGCTTGAACTGACAGGGAATGACACAGCTTGACACACAAACTGCAAAGATGACTCACACACACTGTTGATGTCATGGTAA
The DNA here is from genome assembly GCA_013375575.1 of Percina caprodes. Taxonomy (NCBI): domain Eukaryota; kingdom Metazoa; phylum Chordata; class Actinopteri; order Perciformes; family Percidae; genus Percina; species Percina caprodes. The sequence goes on along the minus strand of JABXJD010000007.1, from coordinate 1,165,302 downwards.
CGGCTGCACACTGTGCACAAAAGCATGACAAAGTAAAAAGGAATGCTCTATGAAACATTTCTTTTCATAGTTGTCTGAAAGTGGCTCATTCATTTTAGTGAAATGTGGACACACAAAAAGCTAATGTTTTAGTAGACATGTCTTCCTTTTAATGAATACATAACTCCTCATTTCTATTACTGACCACACATGATTAAAACAGAAAAATATACCGTACATAAAGAAGTTAGTGTCTTTTTGCCGGATGGAAATATCTACATCATTAAATCTCCCTCTCCAAGCTAAACCTCAACCTTCTCCCTTCAAGCCCCCACACTCGCCTCCTCGTCATTCCCCGTCTCTAATTAAAGTGAGCGAGGCGACTGCAGCTTCAGGTCGCCTTGTCAGCAGTTTTTCGTATCCTCCTCCACCTCCTCCTCTCCACTCATTTCTTTGTTGATCTACTGTCGTGAGGCTGTCAGCGAGCTGTCAGGACAAGGACTCTAACCGGTGATGTATGCTGAACCTGACAGTGTCACCCACGCCCGGGACACCTAATGTCCCTTAACAGGGAACAGTAGGGAACAACCTGTACCCTTTGGGTCGCTACTTGGTTTAGTGTGTGCGTGACTTGGAGGTGAGGCAACAATCTTTGGCTGAGTACAGACTAGCGACTTGCAGAGAGCACGCAAACCAGACAACAGATATGTTTTATTTTGGACTGTCATCAACATACTCACAGAATTAATGCTCTGATTGGTAATTCATCAATCACATTGTACTTTTGCTTCACAGTAATTAATTATAGCAGTAAATGTCAGGGGGGGAATTAAGTTTGTAAAAACAAACCCATTGGCTATAAACCAGAGAGTCAGATATTTGGCTATTATAGTCATAACACAACCACAGAATCAACTCAAATGTATCCAAAAATTTAGAAAAACGTGTCCTTTCAGTTAACAAAAGTAGCGGTCAACACAGCGGCATGTAATATTGGCATATGCAGTTAATGCCACTTCTAATATGAGCTACATATTTACTGAAGCCATGTGCTATTTTTTTTACAGGGGCATGAAATCACAGATTCTTTTTCAGAAGGATGTCACAAAACAAACACTTAGCACTCCTGTGGAAAGTGATTCACACATGATAAAGTTGTGCATAATTTGTATTTAAAAGGTCAGTCAGAGCCTCAGATTTTCTAAGCTCTTAGTACTTCTTCTGTTAACTGCTGCTGTGCATTGCAAAATGAAGCAGATTGTTAATTCTACCCTCCATTTGAACCCACATGAGATTTACAGCTCATACTATGCCCTCTTTACTACCTCTGCAGTGGATGTGTAGGGCAGCTGAGGGCACCAGATGCATGATTTGCGGCCATTTGGCACTAGTTTTCTCTCCACAATAAGGCGTGCTATAACACATTAACACTGGCTGACATGATGAGGGTGAAAGGGATGCTCATTGGGCTCAAATTTTACTGAGACTAGGTGGAAGGACAGAGGATGAAAATGTGGGCCGACGGCCAAAAGCATAAAGGTCAGGACAAAATGTGCAGCAAGCATGTGGACAGACAGATGTCACTGACTGGCATGGCTTCTGTTTCTCATTAGCACCCCCTGCTGTCCAGACGGGGAGTTATGTTGTCCATTTGTGGAGCTGCAGGCAATTTAGACAGTGGGACAGCTACACACAAAGAACATACACATACACACGCAGGACATTACGCTCTTTTTTTCTTGACTCAACAATCTCTCTTGCATACACAAACACTCCCCTTCACACAAAGGGGAAATGTTATTGCAGCACGTTCAGGAGGAAGTTGAGCTATTGACTGGCCTGCAGAGCGGGACTATGGTATACTGGCACCCATGAGATGATGGAGACTAATAAGATGGCAGACCATTAAAGACAGCCAGAGAAGGAAGGAACAATAGAGGGGAAAGGGAGACGATTAATACCAACTTGGCACGTTGGGTGTGTGTGTGTGTGTGTGTGTGTGTGTGTGAGAGAGAGAGAGAGAGAGAGAGAGAGAGAGAGAGAGAGAGAGAGAGGGAATAGGTGAGATGGCAAGAAAGAGAGGGATGCTTATTGTAGGTCAATATGCCTATATATTATACACTGTGCTCAAAATCTTTATTATCTGAAATTACAGGAGCCGGTTGTAGCCAGGACATTTATCTGAGTCGTTTCAAAAGATCAAAGATATGTATTCAGGCTGAGAACAAGGTGAGCCATAACAAGTTCAATTTAGATTATGGCCCATAATCTGAATTGAACTCATAATGATCATCTAATTTTTTTCTGAAATATGAATAACATTACGGGAAAATGTGAATTTGTTCTTTTATTTCTTGCAGTGACTCTGCTAGCACAGAGTGGCTATTACTGCATAGCAAGCCTTCCTGCAACATATTTCAATGGATATTATGGGAGTAGCTTTGCCTCCAGGGACAAGTGAGTCGGTGACCAAAACCATTGTTTAACATTGTGCAGTAAGGGATAAAAAATGATCATAAACCCCCAAAAAGAGTTCTATGTTCTTTTCTCTGCCTGCCTCTGCAGAAAATCAAAAATCTTTATGATTTTGTCATTACTTCCAGCAGCACATTTCAGTGGCAGTAGCTGTGCCTCCAGAGACAAGTGAGTCAGTTAAATGACCAAAACCGCATGCATTAGGCATTATATACTATCATTAAACATACATTATATAAAATCTAATCATTGTGCTTATACTTAAAATATACTATTCATGATAGTAGCAATACTACCAACTTGTACAATTAGAATTACAAATAGTATTAAACATATTTGTGGTACACCAGCAACTTGCACTTTCATAAAAACTCAGAAGTGACAGATTCATTTATCAACAACAGATGTCCATATATCCTGACTTTAGTATCTAATATGGTTTAAGCTTCAAAAACTCTTACATTTCCAGTGATGCAACTTGTTAGAAACTCTTTTTCATTAGACCTTCCCTACCTGGGAAGAACCCAAATCTTTTAAATTCAACCAAACCCCAGTTTGTAACACAGATTTTCTGTTCAAGATAACCCTGATGATGATGACCTCATCAGAGCCACAGTTTCCACAGGCTGAGTAGCAGCATGTAAAATCGGTGGTGTGCCCCTTTAAATATTGTATTATATTACATTACTGTAATCAGCTTGCAGTTTGTCTGTGTCAAAGAAGATCTAAGTACCAGGCCCTGACATTTATACTGAGGCTGAAACTTAAAAGACTGCTGATTCTGAGACACACTAAGATGCTGCAGCAAAGTCATCAAAATGTTGTGCTTTATTCAATCTCCTCTTCAATAAAACCCTCCGCTTGCTTCACAATGCTGAGATAAGCTGCAGAACGGCAAGAGGAGACGCTCTCAGATCTGAACATTTGACGCTCACCACTGTTCTGCTGGAGAGAGGGCTGACGTGACACTGTGCAGAAATGCGGCAGAGCAGCGTATAAAGAAGGTGGTGTTCTTTATGTCTGCCTAATCACGGTCTAAATGCATCAAAAACGGCAAATTGTGTCTATGAACATGCAATTGAGCATGAGCAAATTTGGTATCACTGTGGTTAGTGTCTTGCATAATGCATGCCTTAAGGTGAAAATAAATTAGTCAGAGCATCAGTTTAATTAGAAATTACTCCAAGCACTAGCAGTCTTTAAAGCTCCTTTCATTCATCCACAATGCCACTGAGTGCTGATTTTAATTTTCGGGTGAATTTAGGCTATCCAAAACCCAGAGGATGTGTTTAAAGAGGAATAAGCTAGAACAAAAACCAACAGCTGAATGAACGGACCCCTGAGGAGAATGACACATGAGTGCTCCTCTGATTGGCTGAGAGACAAACCCCTTGAGCCAATAGGAGGATGACAACAGAAAAACAGGGGGGAAAAACACACAAGGATTAGTGATGGAGGTGCAATTTTCACAATAAGGGAGGACAAAAACAAATTCATAGATGTGCACATACACTCAGATACGCCTAACTCCTAACAGAAAGTCTCTGGATGTAATGCCGTATCTTCCCGCTGTGTCCTCTGTTCCCATGACAACAGAACAGCAAGCCGACAAGGTCACTTTCTCCAGCTGAGACAGCATGATAGCATACAACAGAGAGAGACACAGGCAGAGAGATGAGGACAGATATTAAATTATGGGGTGATTAAGAGGTGAGAGAAATTTGGTGAACTGTGATTAAGAATAATATATATATATATATATATATATAATATTAATACATAATTTAATTTGCGGATGCACAGGTGAGACTAATGCTGGCTGTCTGTAGGCGTGAGGACAAAAGCAGACATGATCTTGCACTTTAAGTTCGGCCGTGTGTGTGTGTGTGTGTGTGTGTGTGTGTGTGTGTGTGTGTGTGTGTGTGTGTGTGTGTGTGTGTGTGTGTGGCCGCAGCACACTTCATCAAAGGCAAGTCCCCCTGAACGACTAAAAATAGCTTCAGGCACACTTTCCGATCATGCCCCTGAATGTCCTCCAACAGAACGGATCAATCAATCATTATATATCAGTTCCTCCATCTGTCTCAATGCATCATGGTTCCTGTAGTTCTCCCCAACAGAGACAGAACCTCTGTTTGTCTCCGTTGCTGCTACCCAAAGTGACAAGGCATTTCCAGCTGTGTCCTTATTCATCCCACGTCACCTTTCCATTTGGCACACAGTATGATTACACTAATTAGTGCAGATTTCTTTTATTAATTCCAGTGATTAATTAGAGAAAAAGGTGTCCTGGCGAGACAACACAGCTGTACACTCTCTCTCTCAGAGGTGAATTAATTTCCTGCAGAAACACCGTCATTCTCTCCAATGTGATCTCTCAAGGTGTCAGCTTCATCTTAAACACTCATGCCATCAACTTTTTATTCGTGTATATTATGATCAAGGACGTTTTTGAGGTGCAGATAAAAATTATGAAACAAGCCTCCTAAATCAAATCTGGCAATGACCCAAATGTGTTGTCCTTTTATATACTTCTATAAAGTCATATGCTTTACCAGGTGCAGTGTGGAAAATTGCCTTTCCTCTAATTTAGTATTCTTTATAGCCTATCATAAAAGATCAGGTTGTAAACTCGAATTATACTCAGGGTTAAAAAGTTCAGATCACCACTAATTTATTCTGATTAGACAAATCCAAATTAACCTACCCATCCTACTTTTAACATTGGTTTTACAATCCGTTACTTCAAAATTAGTGATACAATTCATTAGTTAATTATCTGATTTAAAAAAAAGTAGAAGAAGCTCATGAACTTGATAACTATTTTTTCCTCTCCGACAAGTTAAATCATTATGGCAGACTGTGTGAGCCATTTGCTGGTGTGTGAGTATGTGTGTGCAGGTCATTTGTCAGGATCACAGCGGGAGGACTGATTTGAAAAGGGTTTTAGGTGGTGAGCAAGATGTCAGTCTTTCTGTGCAGACGGTTGGGGGGGAAAGTGGTCAGTTTGGCAGCTGAATCGTTGACAGACTCAAGGACCATGCCAAAAATATGATGTCACTTGCCAGAGGCTAACTGGTCAGTTTATTTTAAACTCATAGACCAAAGAGTGTTACTATCCTATCAGCTTCGTCATTATGTGGATGACTCAGCTATCAAGGGACATGTTGCTTACTTGAACTATTTAATTGAATTCATTTTGTGACGTACCGTGGAAGCAAGTATACACAGCAGCCTTTCTGTGTTTGTGTTAGTCTTTCTGCTTAAAAAAAGATGAAGACATAATAAATAAATAAATAAATCTCCAATAAATAAAGACATTGTTCCGCATGACATCATCCTGTTTCACATTTTTTGACTTTGTTTATTTGTTTCTACATGTAGAGCACTATAGCTGAATATATGATGCTATGATAACACACACTCACATACCAATTCTTTTAAATTCAGCAGGATGCAGAGGAGCTGTCCAGTTATTGTTTAACTTGCAGGAAATTAATATAATAAGTGAAGTAATAATTGCAACAGCAGTGTAGACCTGTAAATGTCACTGGTAATGACTCCTTTGCAAATTGTTTATTCCTTTGTGACTGAGGGACTCTGCTGACAGGGCTAGCTGTTAACTGCTGTCTGATGAGCTAGCCACTGACTTGCTGAGATTCTCTTTTTTCTCTACTGTGCTACACTTATTCTGTTGTCTGCTCTGTGTTTTTCCCTGCCTGCCACCAACTCTCATATCATTGCAGATCCTCCTGCCCTGCAGTGACACCTTACACCGTTTCCATCACCTGACATTCTCCGCCCACCTACTCACCTTCAAACCATTTACCATTAGTCCTGCAGAATATATGTCTAGTCATTCCACTCACTCCTTGCCAGATTGTCTAGTTTGCATCCGACCTAGCGTTCCACACTTTGTTTCTGCTTGCCTCATGCAGAGACTAAAGATTGTCTGCCTACCTGTATAGGTTTGCCTGTATTGACTGATTAACTGGTTTTGATCCTTGCATGCTTTTTGACCTTAGTAAACACAAACTTTTATCTTACTCCTGTCTTTCTTCTTACTAACTGTCTTTGTGACATGCTTTTGAATTCAAGCTTGTTGTGTTTCGGAGCCATTCCTCCCTCTGCATTTTGTTTGGCCTTTACATCATTTTGTTCATTTAAAAATTGGCTGAAGAGGGAAAATAAAGCTGTCCAATCTAACACACTTGCTAACATTCAGGTAGTTAAAGAGTACACTAGGGAGAATTAAAGTGAATGGTGCAACACAGCTAATAGGTTATGATGGCTTCCTTCATTTTGGACAATCTGATTCTTGATCCTCTCAAAGGTCAGCCCTATAAAGGCGGCTTGCTTTTGGTTATTTATTTTGACCCCATGGGCAAATGCACTAATCCAGTTAGCAACCAGCTGGGCTTCAGCTCTGCTCTTGGGTTATATTTTTATTCATTTATCGGACATATAGAGTGATAACTGTTTCTGAATTACACTATTTATATAGCAGTAGGTCTGATACTGATTGAAATTTACCTGCATTTATCGAATAATTGCTCTACTTCAACAGATAGCAGCATCACTAATATTATCACTATAAAGTCTATTTAGTCTGTATGGCAGTAATGTGCCCTTTGTCTGGGGAATTTCTGCTGCATTGTGTTTTATCAGAGCCAGATATTGTACAAGGGACCTTGTACATTTTAAGTGGCGTCTCTAACCAACCCTAGCCAGCGATTTATTGGCTACTTAACTGGACAAGATAGCTGAGAATGCAGCTGCACTCTAACTGATCTGCTGAACGAAGCTCTACCTCACAGTGTTCAAACGTGTTTACAATAAAAACTGTAAAAATAACTGGTTTTGTGAACTGATATTATGAAGCCTGATGTTTGACATTTTGGCAGTCACCATCTTGATTTTTTTAAACCTGATGTGACGATATTGTGACAAAAGGGTGGAGATGGGAAACCAGTGTTGTTTATGGTTGCAATGTGCTAAAAAATGCCCAAGAGTTTCAACCCTACTGAAACAAGTCATCCAGTGGAGATTTATCACTGGCTAAATGTAGAACTCAGGGTCCTAGTACCATGTATCTGAATATACAGCAGTTCACAGAAAATCAGCAGCTAACGGGAGCGGTAGCAAGCTAGTTGGCAGAACACTGAAGAAGACATTTTTAGGCAACCGAAATGTTTGAATTAACTTTGATGAAGTGAAAACAAAGGACACAAAAACAATTTTAAGGCTATTTTGATGTACACAGTGCCTTGGATAGGCATTGTCAAGCCTCTACCATGATTGACAGGTCAGCATGTAGCCACGCCCCTAAAGCATCCCCTGCTTTATCGTCTATTTTAAGATACATGCGACCATAATTTACAAAATGAGCATCATGCTGCATTGAAGAAGACTTGAAACTAGCGACTGAGACCATTAACTCATTATGAAAATCTTTAATGAGTTTATAAATCAAGAAAGAAGTAGGGTCACTTTCCTGGAAGCTTTGTCCATTGTTTATACAGTCTATGGTTTACACATACTGCACACACCTCTTTTTTCGACAGAACAACACTGCAGTTATTACCATTCGCACATATGTTTCTAAAGTGGGATCTTCATAAGCAACAGTTTTGCTGTAACACTTAGGATGTAATCCCAAACACTTCAGTCAACCTCAAACAGTGGCATCAAACTCTGAACATAAATGTGTGTATCGCAAAGGTTATCACGAGCAAGCAGATACTATTTAATGCTTGTGTTTTCTTAGTCCTAGTGTCCTAGTGTCAGTTTGTAAAACTCTGGCAGTCAAGGAATTAGTGTGTGTGAATGAACATTTGTATGTGAATCTTATAGATACTCAAATTATCATTTATCAAATATCAATATTTATAGTTTTGCTTGTCCCAGCTAGAATATTCTAATAACGCTTTCCTTCCATGTATTAGTTTTCTGGGGCCCTGTGTGTTGACCAAAACTGTTCTGCAAAGCTGTTTTGCGGCAAAGCAAAAAGTTAAACCTCAGGTCACCTATGGAACTGTAAAAGTAACAACAAAACTCCTGTGTGTAATTTTAGCACACTGCAGCAGAAGATGGTTCACGCTACTAATTGAAAGGCTGCGGCCATCCTGCACAATCAGCCCCTTCCATGAGTGTTTATAGATCTGACTTGGTGACCCTGAATACAAATCTCCTATAGTACCCTAACCCTCTGATGCCTCCTTAAAGCCTGGCAAGAGTGACCAGACTGTCAGGGTGAGTTTCCAACCTCCGTAGGGTCCTCATTATATGTGACCTCATTAAATTCTCAATTCAGTTCACAACTTCCTACTTTCTCATTTAAATGCTCCCACATATACCGTGTTATTACCGGTTTGTTTGCCGCTCCCTAACTGATCGGATAAAGCTCCCCAGGTGCAGACAGATCTAAACCAAGAGAAAGTATGGCTTCAAATTAGTACAATGAGTTCTTGTCGACGCTCATGCTGGTGCCCTTTTCTGAGCTGACCCCTATGACTCAGAGGTTTGAATTACTCTCAGTAGAAAGAGCGGTGCAAATAAAATATCAATAGTTGCCCTTTGTCTGTCAGCTTCAGAGTGTGAAATAAGGTTTCATTACATCCTGAAGTGGAGGCAGGGCACAAAGAGGCAATGAGTTGTCCTTTTTAATCAGGCCCTGTTGATGGTGAAGGTGGTGATGGTGATTGGATCCCCTCAATCGCACAAGACAACATCATTCACTCCCTATTGTTTTTTTTTTTGCTTTTGTAGATTTTTGCAGGGTTTTAGTTTTTTTGCGCATGATTGCAGCAGTTAGTGTCAAAAAGAGCAAAACATCTTCTTGGAGATATAACAGAGTTATAACGGAGTTAAAGCTAAACACACACACACACAATCCATACATTGTTAGATTCAGTGTAACTTACACTTTCTAAGGATATCATTATCTCTGATGTCAATTGCAAAAATAATGTCCATGAATTCACTTAGAAGTCATAGAAAAGACGCTCCATTTAACTCCAGAACTTGCCTAAGAATAGTCCCATTTTTAAATTTTCTTCAGTACCAAAGTAATCCAGTTAAATTCACAGATGTGTGAATCTTCACTGATCTCCCAATTTAATTTGATTATGATTATTATGTCCGCGATTTGATTTGATAGCTTGATGCATCATGATGCGTCGATTACAGTTTGTTATTAAAGCCACATAAGATATTTAATTCATAGCTTTTCAAGCTTCATAAACAAAACATTCTGCAGTGCTCTAATACTAAATAAATTGGATAAATAAAACTACAGCACCTAGCACATGGCAATTCCTGAAAGTGCAAAACATAACAGAATATGTAAACAGAAATGTTGTTAGGCCTACAATAAATTGTAAAGAGGATTAATTATTATGGCCTGGTCAATTATCGATGCAGCATCGTCCATGTCCGCAATGCGATGCATTGATTATTTGATTCATTTCAACACCTCCACTCTACATCCATGGATGCAATGCAAACAGGAACAACTAATAGCTAATTTGGCATACTTATTACCAGTGGCCCTGCAATTTGTTTTAAATATGTAGACAATTATATATGCAAAAAAATACAGTGCTCAAGTTGAAGGCCACAGCGCAACTGAATACATGGCGACATTCTACTTTCTGTTTACATTTCCCAAAGCATTATGAAAACTGCAGTTCCACAATGTAGAGATATTTAGAGCATGATTAATCCCCAATAGAATCAAGACAAATAAAAAAGGAAAGACAAAATCCACTAAAATTAGCATGTGGTTTTTGATTTACTTTACTAAGGCTCAAAATGTCCCGTCAAGATGGTATTAATAGTCCTGGAACACTTGCATTCTTCCCTATCCATTCATATAAACTATTCATATACTGTATGTGAATGAAAAAAAAAGCCTAAGATTCAGAAGGTTTAAGTGACACTTTAGCCAGTTTATTATTATGGATATCCCTGCTGATCTGGGAGTGTGCACAGTAGTGTGTGTTTTCCAGGAGTATGTCAATTATCTGTGTGTATCGTACTGACACACTGGCACACACATGTACGTTAACACACACACACACACACACACACACACACACACACACACAGATAGACAGGGAGCTATATTCTGATCACTGCCAAGCCAAAGCATGCAACATGATAAAAACATTTCTTTTCACATGAACACAGATGCATTACATGTGTCAACAAGAACGCTCACCAGTTTCCAGCATGGGAAAGACCCTACACATCAATGTATTATGGTAGTTTTACATTGCATAGTTACACTTTTGTTACATGGTAATTTTCATACATGACTCTTTCAAACTTAACGTGACCACAGTGGAGAGACAAGCCCGAATGAAGTGAACATGAATGATGATGGATGCAATGAGGTGTGGGTGCTATGTTGTGTCGCTGTGATGTAATGTGGTGATGCAACGTGAGTAAAATGATCAACAAATCACTGACAACAATGCGGAAGAAATCAAGAACAGAATACAGCTCTCAAGAAGAGATAAGACGCAACAAGAACAAAACGAAAAAAAAGACAAAACCACAAGCTGCTTTCTGTCTCTGCCCCAGAGAGTCCTGCTTTGAAGTGGTTTGCTTCAGATATTGGCAGGGAGAGGTTGTTTAGAGGAGTTGGACGGGGAGTTAGCAAAGACCTTCTGTTGTGCACTTTGTTTGTACCTTTAGCTAATGGTCCCCAAGCACAAAGCAATCACAAAACACAACTGCACCAAACGGCTTCTATCAAGTAAAGTTCAAGCTGCTGAACCACGATCGATTCTTGTCTTTCAAATTTCCCCTCTGGAGTTGAATTTATCAAGTCACTCCCATTCAGTTTTAACCACTGCCTATGGAATCTCATGTATTTAATAGAGGGATAAAGTGACGCTTGTGACACCAGCTATTGTAAGAGACTTGGGTTTTGAGTCAACGTCTGAGAATTTATCTGATAATGGCTTCTTTGTTTGCTGCTCTATTTGCAAACAAGGCCAATAATAAGAGTTAACTGCTCTCCTTTCCCTCATACATTGCTCCATCCTTCAGTCTATCCATGTGGCTGATTTAATATAGCACAGCTCTCTGAAGTGTTTAAAATGTGATTTTGTATGCGCTTGTTGGTCTGCAGCCTGCTGCCACTTATTATGTCCGGCACCATGGGATCTACGATTTTCAATCAATACGTGTTTTGCAGGCTAATACAATGCAGCAAAATAATCCCGTGAAAGTAGCAGTCCACAAAAACAAAAGAAAGAAAACCTTTTCAGGTAGATGGCTTAATTGCTACTGATGCCAGCTGAATGCCATCATTTTCAGTGAAACTTTGTTTCTCTTCGTTAAATAAAAGCATGTGCTGTCACTTCTTTTTGAAAAGGGCGAGATAATACCTGGCCAAAGGCAATTTATTATTTCTTTTTGCACTTGTGTATCTCATTCTTTTTTTTCAGACTGCCCATTTCACACAAATAATATTAAAAATGACAAAGCTGTCATACAAAGGTAAAGGTTTTACAGCAGTTAATTATTAGTTGCTTGTTTCATATTTCCCAGGACAGTGGGTAAAAATTATTATATCAAACTCACATCAGAATGTTTAAATTGGTTGACTTTAATTGAAATAAAAGAGACTTCGGAATTCATATCCAAGTGTACACAGTTGGATTTCCAACTGGCAACATCAGATCACTGTCATGTGCCAATCTGACATAAACAGATAACAGCGTAATTGGCCCCAATGTACAGTAATATTTTTCCAATTATTCAATTTCCATAAAGACAGCTCAACCAAGGGCTTGACCATTGTCCAGGAAATGGGATCTTGATGTGATTGATTTGGATATGACTACTGTGCAGACTTATCTTCTGACAAACACTAACAAGCACTTACACTCAAATTAAATCCAGCATGTCTTAGATTAACTCAAATCACACAATGTCCCAGCCTCAACAAGACCCAAAACCCAAGCTATGGTGACAGAGTCTCATCTGTTATTGGCTCATTTTGTTTATCGAGGGAATGAAATTCAGATTGTCCCAGTAAGAAACCTGAAGCATTTAAAACCACTTCAACTTACATAACACTGCTGGGGTAGTTGTGTTGCCTAACGTAGCTACTGCAGCAACCGCTATTAACAGGATGCATGATAGGTGGCTGCAATTCAAATTTACAGAACATAAAAATTAAATTATTCAAAGTTAATAAATAAGTTAATAAATATATATATATATACATATACATATATATATACATATATATACAGTATATTTGTGCGGATGTTACAAGGATGCAGTCGTCTTACCTGGGGACACAGGCAGTAGAGGTCTCCCCCTCAGGGGCCTCTGGGGCAGGGCAGCAGAACTGGTGAAGCACTGTTTGGTTGCTGTGTGAAGAGCAGAAACAGAATAATTGCATAAATAGAAAAGATCTAAAGATGTCGTAACATACTAAAAGTTAAGATTGTAGTTCTGGTTTATAGTTCTACATATTTAAGTCTTATTTTTCAGGTCAATTCCATCCCTTGGAATCATTCACAGCAGGAATATGTACAGTGGTTACATTTCAACAAAACCTAGTGGGTACTACCTGGCACTACCTGCCATTGTTTTGCCTCATATGCTTCAGATCCTGTTTATTTATAGTGAGATATAGTAAGATTGTTGTTCTTCCTCTTTATTGAGACATGATTTTGATAGTTGTACTTTGTACTTTTCATTCTTTCTAATTGTTTCAGACAACTTGCAAGACTGGAGGCTCTGCAGTGTAAAAGTCTTCTTCTTTAAACTTCTTACGTAACATTTTAGTAAATGGATCATGTCCACAAACGCAGCGTAACAGGTAGCCTTCAATAGCTTATTTTGGGGGTGCTGATTAAGCTCATGATTAAATCTCACAATCATCACTTCCATGAACAGGTGGCATTCATCTGGCTAAAACGAATGTTTCATGAAAAGTTTGTGTTGTTACAAGAGTTAGGGTGAATCCGAGTTTTATTATTAATGTGAAAATACAAAAAAGAATCTTCCATTAGGGCCCAGTGTGTTTTCATAAGAACCAGTGAATGCGAACATAACTTTGTTTATTTACAAGAAAACTCTACAGGTCGCCTTTAACTAGATATTATCAATCAGTGTGTTTGTAAAGTATAGTGCGAATGTGAGTGAGTGAAAATGATATAAAGAAAGAAAAGGGACAGAGTGCAAGAGTTAGTGTGTTTCAGCACCACGGAGAGAGACACAGACGGAATGTGTCAGCACCACAGACAGAGAAAGAGGAAGACACACGGTTGTCATTCAACAAAAAGGAAAGAAACCCAAAAATGTCATTTCAATCATCCCAAATATATGTTGACTATAATATATGAAAATGAAAAGCAGCAAAACAGTTTGAAAACGGAATGTTTGGCATTTTTGCTTGATAAATAACCTACACAACGAATTGATGAATATAGCTGATCAATTGTTTCCTCCCTTGTGGCAAAGGTACTTAGTACAAACAATAATCTACTTATAATACCTTACAAAGGTTTATCCTACAACATACCACAATGTTAAGGTTGCATTTTAGAAGTTTAAAAATAGGTTAGTTTGTGCCTTTCCGCAAACTTTCCAGTTGCAGTAACTATGAAACAGATGCACTTTTTATACAGATTTAATGCAAAAACATGTCCTCACATTTTGACAGTAGGACATATATATAGGAAGCGTGGCTGCTTCAAAGCATTTTTAAAAGACATTACCCTATTCTACTGGAATGTACTGCAGATAGAGTCACAAGTGAGGATGATACTGAAATGTATTGAGGAAAGAGCAAGGATATTAAATTTTAATGTGCATGCGAGAAAGCCATGAGTGCATTTACTTTTCTCCCTTCATCAGTACAGTATGTACTCTCTTTCAACCTGGAAGCCGCCCCACATTCTTCACATTCTTACAGCTTCATCCATCTCGTTCTAAAATATCACCCCCTCCCCCACTCTTCTCCTCTCCTTCAGTCCCTTTCACACTGATTATCCATCACTCTCTACAACTCCCCATCCCCCCTATTTCGGGTCATACAGGCACGGTGTGTTGTGCAAGAGAGCTATTTGCTCAATTACTCTTGCTGTCAGAAGATGTAGCCAGTAAAAAGAGCAGCCGCTTTCCATACGCCGTGTCCTTATCCCTGGACACAGGACATGGAGAAGGACGGAAAGGAGAGAGGTGAGACTTAAGATGAGAAAGCAAGGCCCATATTCCCAGCAGCAACTCAATCCGTTATCGCCCTTCTGTTGCCCTTTGACCTTCTGCCCTGAAGGCGATCTCCCTGCCCTAATCTCTTTCCACTTCCCCTCCTGTCTGTCCCCTGGGAGAAGGACAGTGAAAACAAGGAGACCTAAATGTCTTCTTATATACCTCCTTCAAAGGCTTGACTGCTTCTCAAGAACACTTAAATCTGTTCTTTCTGCTGTGAAGTGCAATAGTTTATCACAAGATCCTTAAAGTTAGAATTTTTAGACTGGCCAGACACTAAAGGTTGATCCGAAGGGTTTCTCTTTGTACCACTCTGTAAAGACTAAGAGAGAAACAGAGAGAACAAGCTTGAAATGGAGGTTGGGGGGTATTTGATAGCAACAATAGCAGACAGTACAAGGACGGTATGACAGCAAATTAATTCCCATTGTTAATGGCTCCTCTAATTGTGTTCTCCTTAACACCGCTGTGGCCATGTTTAATAGGTTGAGAACACAGGCGGTCTCTGAGGGGACACCGATTAGTGCGAGCGTTGGAGACAACAGAGCCACTTGCTTACACGGATAAAGAGTGTATATGCTTCAGGATGAGGTATAATAACAACAATAGACTGATTTATTTGTGTTGCATTAATACTGTTGTAATTTTATTTATCTCCTAAAAATGTACAGCAAACACACACAAAGCTAATAAAGTCGGTGAATCACGCACAGTGTTGGCCAACGGGCATGAGTTTGAAAGAGAATAGAACATTTTGGTAATTGCACTTATTCATCTTCGTTCCATGAGTCATGTACGCTTAATATGGAGCTACAGCCAGTAGATTAGCTTAGCATAAAGTCTGGAACACTTTATATCTCATTTGTGTATCTGTACCAAACCAAAGTGTAAAATGTAAATGTTATAATTTTATGAGAGGTTAAGAATAGGACTATTTATTGGCTAGCACAGTGAGTTCTAGTTGCTTGGCAACCAAATGGTGGAAACTCCAGGAAATGTTTCTTCTTCCCAGTTTTTATGCTAAGCTAGGCTAAGTGGCTGCTCTGGATAGCTTCATATTTAGATATAAGAGTGATAGCGAGCTTCTCACCTAACTCTCAGCAGAAAATGCAAATAAGCATATTTCCCAAAAAGAATGGGTAATTTGATCAATGGTAGAATTTCTAGTAGTACTACTAACTTTGTGAATTTTAACACAGACACATTCTACCTAACCCGAAAAATTTAGAATCGCAATCTTCTAACATAGATATTTACAACTGTTTGTAAGAAAAAAGGTGTAAAATGGCCAGTATCATTCTTCTTCAGTAATAAAACATTTATTGTTTACCCTTCAGCTTTGAAAACATGATGACCAATGTGTTGTTTCTGCTAGTCTTATCTGAACTCTTTATTATTTGGAAAAAGCACCAAAATGCTGCCAGCTGTACTTTACCACTGTTAAATCCTCGTATGAGATGATCCTAACGCTAGTTATGCTGCTGCGGTTTCAAATGCGTGCATCCCACTTGACTGTGTCAATAAAAACAGTATGGTCACATCTGAATCATTGCTTTCATCTATTGGAGAAAAGTAGCTCCCGTGGAAGTATTACGGGATGGAAAGAGCATGAACTCTTTTTATCTTTTAAAGCACTTTCCATTTGATTCATCTTAACCATCTATTTCTTTCTGAATTTTCCCTTTATTATTTCTCCCATCTCTCTGCTCACTTTTACTATGACCTCTATCTTTCCACTCAAAAACAGCTTGCAAGTGTTTTATAACAAGTTTGGTGACCTTTTTAGAGGCACAGCTGCACTATGGCGATAGCAGGAACCCAAACTGCATAAAAGTCAAGTATCATGAATCTGCCCAAGTCCGAGTTGTACTGATATGAGAAGACTAGGAGCTTTTTTTGTTTCCTAATTTATCTCTGTATCATTGTGATGACAATCCACCTATTCCCATGTTCAAGATTACGTAAAAATGTCTACTACAACAAACGTCAACATGAATTTTCCTCAACAAAATTTGCAAGACTACAAAGCATCCATTTTCAAACACACACACCTCCCTCAAACTGTTTGATCAATGCAGTCACTGAAGATTAAACCAAACTCGCATGACCTGCTTTCTGATCTTCCACACCACTGACTCAGTTTCCCTGGCCTAAGCTCGCTAATACCACCTATAAAAAATCTATAAGCTTTTATAAGCTCTTCCACACACTGGGTATGTTTGAAGGAGAGTGTAATCACCACACCATGGGTTCATTGTATTTTGTTTTAACTTCTCGTGTCTAATGTGTTTGTCGATGCGCTCCTCATTGTGTTGAATGCAGCTTTATTGTGTCAATAGCTCTCCGGCTGATTCAACTCGGCGAAAGGCGGAAAAAGACCTGTGCATACTGAAGTCAGCAGTTTATCTCGCAACAAATGACGAATACGTTTTCACAGACCATTTCCGTGGAAGTCAGGAAAAAATTAGCTGTGAAAATGTTTGCTTATTGAAAGAACATAACATGCAGTGTAAGAGTCTGCCCCTGAATGCCAAACATGGTAAATACAAATACAATTGACCTTGGAAGAGGAAAACATATTTGAATAAGTGGTTCGGGCTGAGGCGTTTTAGGTTGCACGGCTGCTTGCTTAAAAAGGGATTTTTGTGTTTATTGCCATTATTTTCTTTTCAATGTTTGTTTTGATGCAACATTTTGGGGAAAAAAATGCTTTTCAGAGTCAAGGTCAAAATCAAATCAAGGGTTTAGTAAGTAAAAGAAATACATTTAAATACAATATAATATAAGGTGGGTTTGAAACAAATCCTTATATTGAATCAACTCTGCCAGTGCACACTTATTTCACACATAGCAAAAGGTAAAAAAAGAACAAGTCAGCATGGAGATCATCACAAAGACCGAGGTTAGTTTAGGTCAACTTATATATTATATGCCTTCTACAATTCAACTGGTCTCATGGCAGTGTTACTGGAGCACTTTGATCAAGTCAAATCAAAAAAGACACTCAAAATGTTTTTGTAATACTTCACTTCCATTTGGCAAATTGGTCGCTGTAAGTGCCTGTTCATCACTATGTTTTACAGGCTAAGAGTGTGTAAGGCTTTCTGAGATAAATAAATTCAACACACACACGCACACACACGCACACACACACACACACACACACACACCCATGTGGTGTGCGCATATCTTTGTGAGGTTAAAATGATGTATTAAACATGATTGTGGGGTGGATTATTTGCTGAGAAATATCCTTGAACTAAAGCAGACATCTCTGCACTCAGCACTGCACCAATCTCCCAACACACACAAACACACTCCTCAAACTTCGGTCCTGAAAGACCATATCAATTCCTGTACACACACGCACAGTGAATTTAGAAAAAGCTTTGCTGAAAGGTTTACGTCAGCACGGACTCTTGGGCCGTCCCAAGCGGCTTAGCTCGCCTTTTGCAAGCGAAACTGAGAGAGCTGGAGATGGACAAGAGAGCAAGACCAGTTTTCCCAAGAGAAAGCTAACAAAAGAAGAAGAAAAAATAAATGCGTTGCCATTGCATTCAGTCCCTTAAAAGAACTCCTGGCGGTGCCACTGTCAGGAAAGCTGCAACATTTTAGCTTTTTCTCATTGTCCCCCTTGATTACAGTGCTACACTTAACATTAAATATAAAATAATTTCATCAACAAGCTCTGCATTTATGCTGCATCATGTCTGTCTGAACAAGACGAGCCGCCACCTCTTGAGATCACAGTTATAACATGTAAGATGGTGGCAACTCAGACATCAGAGTGCAAGAGAAGGAAAGTGTGATGGGTGATAATGTTTGTAGGAGCATCGGCGACATTTGAAGATTGTATTTAAATGTTTTTGATGATATCATCAGTGTATTATTAGTTTTGCATATTTCATCAGCTACATGAGTTCTGTAGAAGACAGTTCATTTGCTATCTAATATCAACGATAAATGTCAAGTTTTGATGGCACCCCCCTAAAAATCAAAGAAGAAAGAAATCTTTCTAGGCTTTCAACATTTTACACTCTTCTTCAACTCAACTCCCAAATGTTGGTCCCCCTTCAATAAAACTTAAAAGAGAAGCCTTTGACGGAGAAGGCCAAATAAGCAGAGAGGAAGAGAGCTGAGCCTGGGGGGGGGGGGTTGAACCACTTCCTGGCGCTCACTTGTTGGAGAGAGCTCCATCAGCTAAAGGGGTTCTGACTGACACTGAGTTGGATTTTTGAAGTTTGTGGTAAAAATAAAAAAAATGTGCTTTGTTCTTTGACCAAATAATGTAATAATGTGACAGATATCTGTTTTTTTTAGTGTTAGCAGACATTACAGAGAAGCAGCCAGGGAAAGCAAGTTTTCTTTTTCTACAAAAAAGAAGAAATAAAGAGTAAGTTTGCAAACATTGTTTCCTAGCTACTCCAACTAAAATTATTTTTATACTGATTTCAAATGTAACTACTATGCAGTGGGGTTGTTTGGTGTCGCAAACTAAATAATAGCCTAAATTTAAGCTAATAATGCCAGCTAGAGATGCAAAAATCCTTTTCGCCAACATGTAGCTCGAAGGAGATTTTAGCGATGTTATTTGGCTGAGGGGGTTCAAAATCCAAGTATCATTCATTTTATTTCCCGTCCTAGTAGAGATCACTTCCGGGTTACGCAATTTGTTGAAAATAGTTGAAAATTTCAAAATGGTATGAAACGCTCGTTATCCATTTTTTTCATTCATTCAAGTCATTTTTTGTTTGTTTTTGGTTTTATATTGAAAAACGAATGAACAAATGATACATGGATTGTTCAGAACTGCAACGGAGTTAGATTTATTTCTACTTTATTGGTCCAAATGAAATAGCTGTTCTTTATCCAATTGTTATGGATCATTGTGACACATCTTTGGGTTTCTAGTCTGCGCACAAAGTTGCATAGAGTGCAAACCGCTAGGGAATGGGGCAGTAGCTCATCTAGCCATCAAAGAAATGCAGAGTTATCTTGTAAACATTAACGTTAGCTAGGTAGGATTACTCAGTTTAACCAAGCTAGCAACTAAATGATGTTATCATGTGAGTTAGTGTAAATATGGTAGTGAAAATGTTTGCCGCATAATATTAAACTTCACTCAAGGGTAAATGTCAACTTGTAGCAAAAAAACATAGCTGTCACTAATTTTCCCATGAAAGCAGAAGTTTTTTCTACTGTTTTCTCTCCAGCTGGTGCTTCCACTATTGAGCAGTTTTAGCAGCTCATATCGAGCATCAACACTACGCTGTGTTGCTGCAGGGCCATCTGCTGAAGACTTGGCAGTGGGTCAGATTTCACAGATATTTCCCATGCTTCACGCTGATGCTTAACAGCAATCAAACTGACATGGTTGTCATATATCAGCCAGGGCTTGGGTTGATTAGGAAAATCCCATCAACCAGATCAGCAATAGTAGCAATACATTTTGTACTGAAGTAAAGTAGTTTCATTTATACATTAAGGGAGGCACGGAACCAGAGTGTTTATGAACGATGGTCTTGGTTTTCTGTGCAAGAAAGGAAGTAAAAGAACGAGGAAGAGAAGGCATGTAGGCAGATGATGGGGGAGGCATGACAAAAAAGAAAAGAAAGCACATTTATTACCACATCATCCACGTACAAAAACTTCTTTACTCCAGTTCCCACACGTAGCCTATGACTCATTTACGCTTTATGTCCTGCTCATCCCATTATCTTCTTTCAGGATGTGCTCTAAGTTGAAACCTGCAATGTCATCACTGGTAGAGTCATCAGCTCCTGCTACTGACACTGCGTACCTGATGATGTAATCCTGGCATCAAGAGGTTGACAGACGGGACGTTGATGATATAACCGGAGTGGAGGAGAAGGGCAAGAAGCTTTTATGGCCTTTTGAATTTGAAGACAATCTACTAAACTCAAATCTGCAAACCCAAATGCTTTTTAATGAAATGTCACAGGGAACACACCAATGAGGCACACACGCAGGTTAGTCATTTCTATCAGATTAAAATCTGCATTCAACCAAGCATTTAATGTGAGGTAACGAGCTCAGCTCTATAATATTGAGCAAAAAAAACCTCAAGTATGCACACACAAATATATACAATTTAAAAGTGGGATTTGTGAACGAATGTGTGTCCTCAGGTGTGAAAAATGCAAATGATTGATCAGGTATGCAGGGAAATTAGTAGTGGTTAGCAGCGGATGTATCCCCTGTTTTGTTTCTCTATCATGGTACCATAAATCATAGTTAGGAGCTTGGTTAAGGCTTTGTGTGATGTGTTGAGAAGACCAGGAAAGCCGATTGGACATGCTGTGCCTGTTCCCATCAGCTCTGCAAGGCCTCGCAGCGTTTGGTGGATGCTTAGAACATTACTCTGGGTCGTAAAGTTAACCATACCTGACGTTTCCCTAGGCAAGTGTGTGCCTGTGCATGGCTGTGTGTGTTTGTTTCAGTATACAATGTAACAGTGGATATGGAGATCATGTTGGATAGAGAGCAATTGCCGACAAACTAACCCTATTGTACTCGGTTAAAATGATAGTTTATACATATATTACATACCAAACATTGCTTACGTTTGTAATTGTTACCTAATTGGCCGACTACATAGCTGTTATCAATACGTACTGCATACTTTTGAATGTCATTATTATATTTAAATGTTATTGAGTATATATCAAGTATCATATCGTGCCTAACAGGCCACAAAGACACACATGTAGTTTAATTGATAGAAAATACTAGAAATTTAAATTACTAAATGAGTCACATAAGTTCAGCCCCAAATCAACCGCTCACCTAACCCTCATTGGACACACAGATGCACACTTGTGCACATGATGCAAAAACAATTAGGTCTGTTGAGGGATTTTCAGGGCTAAGCTCTAAGGGGATAAAATTTCTGAGACAGGTGGGTGGACATTTTTCCATAACTGCACACTGTTCCTTCTTTCAAAGATCCCTTTTCCCTGATCAGCAGAGGTGATAAGCTCTCCAACCAATGAGAGCCGGGGCACAGCATTATCTGCCCGTGAGGAATCCCACCATCTTAGAAGGACAAACACTAGAGTAACACGTTGTGCGTAATTTTTGGTGTAATTAACTCTATGGTCAACACATATGTTTCATTGCAACACCACATACAGTAGGTTAGTAGCTACTCACTACCAGCTAATAGCATAGTATGTGATGAAAGATTAAACAGGTCGTAATGCTTTGCAGAGCCACTAGTGTGAAATGAGGGGTGTATTATCAAGTGCTACACTTATCACATTTGGACGCTCTTTTCTTATTACCACAATGAAAAAAACCTGTGCAGTTATTAACCTATTGTTGGTAAGCAGCTGCTGGTTCTTTTAAATACACTGTATAACATCTTTTCACCAAGGCTTCCCATTTATGCCAAGCATGGTTTGGTAACAAAATTAAGTATGTCATCTTTTTAGGGTAAATATTATAATAATAAAACTAAGTTTGTGCAGAGTTGAAAAAGGGTTCAATAGGAAGGACAACAAATTGTCTGCTTACATCATGCTATCACATTGAGTGACGGCAAATGGCAACACTGATATCATTTCCATTTGCTACCACAATTCTGAAATATGTAGATTGCATGACAGTGACACACACACTCTGCTGATTGCTCATTACGCCCACTGTTCACGACGAAGACATGCAAATGCATCAATAAGATATGTGAATGATTTATCTACAAACATGAAAAAGCCGACTCACTATCAACTAGTGTAACGTGACTAACAGCAAAAACACATTTCTATGCAGAGCCATTATGTGGGTGTTCAGTATTTACATATAAAAGATGGTGGCATCAGACATGCCATCCTCGTCCTTAACACTTTCAGATGCCACAGGAAGTTTTAAGGACGAGGATGGCATGTCTATCCCTCTGTGTCTTGGCATGCTGCCCAAGTGACAGAGGACTGCCAGTTGGGAGCAATGTTGTTTTTTTAAATCATGGTTGAGCCAAACTTTCTTATTTTGACTGATACTGAAAAGAAGTTTTCTGCATGTTTGGAAATGGAAATGGAAAACATTTGGACTCTTCAGTTTTGTGGGGCTTCCTAGTGTATTTTGTCATAGTCAGATTTTTTTTAATCTGTCTAATTATTCTGTCATTCTTTTTTCTATGCACACTATGTAGCTTTTTCTCCATCTCCACTTTTATATTGTCTTTGTATGTTTACATTGAGACTTCAAAGATATTGTGTTTGCATGGGTTTCCACATTTGAGTTATTGTAAATTTACACCATTTGCAAAGTTACTCAGTAGAGCAGAATTATATATTTATACCTGCCACAATATAATCAAATTTATCAATGGTAATATGTTCACTAAATTGGATCAAACCAACACAGAAATGTCCAGTAAGCCAAAGCCTAGGCAAGTTATAGCCTTGATTACCATACACCCACTACACAAATGAAAAAACAGAAAATCATCCCATATATCCCCTTTCAACAGCTGTGCTCTTGTCCTTTTAACACCCGAACACAACACGCAATCTTTACCACACACATACACCATGAAAACACACACGGTTGGATTACCGACAACTGGGACTGTCTTGCTCAACTTGTGCATGAAAACAACTAATATTCTACTAGGGAGTCAGGAATCACCCAGCAGCTATATCCACTGAGAAATGAAGCAATTTAAAAGCACTATGCACCAAATGTGATATTCATGATTTGGATTCCAGCAGCAGCCGAGCCAAGCCGCCCTGTCATAACCGAGCGGACGTGATTCCCATTCAGACTGAGGGGAGGGGAAAGCAAAGTAAAGAGCAGAGGTTTGCAGGAGTGGAGGTTTCAGCTCTCGAGTAATGGTGGCAGGAGGTGAAATACAGAAAGGAGGACAGAGAGAATTTGTCCATTACATCCATCATCCACCCATCTATTTCTCTCTCGGAAGCCCTCTCACTGTTGTCTTTGAGAGACATACACGCGGAGAGGCAGTGGATCTACTTCTTTCTTCTTCTTTCAGGCTCCAGAGACAATTGTTGGTCCTAAAGGACAATTCACCCAAATCCCGAAACCATGTATATTGTCTCATTGTTTTGCTCACGTCTGCAGCTTTACAGTTTTGGTTCACTCTCATGGCTCTCATTAACCTTGTTTCCATCAGTTGGCAGCTGTTTCCAGCTAAATGCTTCTCATAAATCCACTGTACCCTACCCTAGCAACAAGCAGGCAAATATAGTGGAGCCTTTAGCTGCTACAAAGCAGGCTATTTCTTTCAGGAGTTTGTGGAGACCAAATCAGAGATAAAGAAAAAGATCGGACACACTCATCTGGTGGCCGGTGACTCCAAATGAATGCTAATGTTGCAAAAAGATTTGCTAACAACAACAAATTTGCTAACAAATTTACCATAAGCATTTTATAAGTTGCTGATATCTCGGTGTTGCATTATACGGCTTGTCCCACTGCCCCAAGTAGCCCCAAAAAAAATCTAATAACATTGTTTTAATGTCTATTTTAGCCAACTTCTTGCTTAATGATAAAGAATAATCATTTCCATGGTTCCAAAGAAGAACTAGTTGGTTAAGATTAGTGAAAGATTGCTATCATCATTAAAGAAACCAAAGCTGACTGTTGATAAAATGAGACGTAAAATGTGTGTGTCCGGTGTCACAGCCAGACACTTTGCAAGAGACTGTTAGCAGAAACAAATTGTCAATACTCTCGATGTCGGTGTCGATGGTATGGTGAGGACAGTGTTGTCCAGCTAGCCACACAACCGTGTAAGCCTTTGAAAGTCTAACTTTATTTTACACAGGTTCGAGTGAGTCTATGGTTTAACCTTGTTTTGGATGCATGTGGCTCCCATAAAGTAAGTCTAATATTTAGAAAAATGACCCATGATACATTGAGATAAAAGGTACGAACATAGTACCTGGAGAGAGTGGCTCTACGGGGTTAGCATAGCTGGGGGAGCCTGCGCTGGCAAAGCAGCAGGCTCTTTGATCTATGAACATCAGAACAAGGAGAGACTGCAGCATCCAGCAGGCACTCAGCAGGGTCACTCTCTAATGTGTGCTACGATGTATGTGGATGTGTGCTGAGCTCCCAATCTCTTAAGTGCTATCTGTACATCACAGCGTATGAGATGGCACACATTCTGCGCTCCAGCTGGTATGAGGCCAGTAGGATGAAAACAAGGGCATGGCAGGCGCAGAGGGAGTCACGGCCAACGCGGAAAAGCATGCATGCTGCCAGGTGGCATGTGGCATGTTAGGGTTTGTGTGCCTTAGTGAGTGTTTTGTGTGTAAGAGCAAGAGCTTAAAATATCTGTGAAAGTGTGGGAGGTAGGGAAGCAACAGAAAAGCACCTGGAGCAAAATGAGAACCCTGGGATTTCCACCTTAGGCAACGGGATTGCTGCCTATCAGACATGCACGTGCTTCATTGCTCAGAAACACACCACCTCGCCAACGCTGATTGTCACTCTTCTTGACTCCCAACATTTAATCTTGTATTTTAACACACACATACTTGGCAACCTCCAAAGAGAAGACAGAGAACCAAAAAAAGGTGGAGTAAATGCTTGAGCCCAGCCAGGAGATGGATTAAGACGTGGAGAGCCTGATGGTTAGAGGATGGGATTGAATACTGATCCGGACTGCAGAGCTGGCTACTGTAGCATAATATGCTGATTGCAGGAAATAAAGTAAAGAAATGGGGATGGGATGATGGAGAAGAAGAAGTTTAAAATTACACAGTGAGGTTAGATGAGGGATAGAAGAGACAAGGAGGCAGGAGAAATGATGTAGGTGTAGGTGTAACTGTCTAATTTGAGCAGAGTCAAAGAGTGGGAGAAACCATGAACAATGGAGGCTGAGAGAGAAGGAGGTGCAGTCAACAAAGAGGAGGAATAGAGAATAGTACACAGGATTGCTGAAGGCTTCCCTCAGATCACACAAGCCCCTTAAGAATCTTTCTCAGACTGAGTAACAGAATTGCAACATATTAGATTCTCCGTCTGAGAAGTTTGAGCTTACACCAGAGCATAAGTCTGCTTGAGATGGAAGCAGTTATTCAATCACATTCACTGTTCAAGCTGCAGCCTTGATTTGCATTCTTCAAATTATGCCACTGGAAGAAATGAGGAATGCATGATGTGAGGGAGCGAGCATTTTGTTTTTCATTTAAAGCTTTGCAAATGGACTTTGTGCTTACTTTCAATCAAGCAAAAACACAGATGAGCTGGGTAAATTAAATGGAATGGAATGGAATAATATACCTGCATCGTTTGAAAAACAAAGTGTAAGACTTTTGGTTTTTGTAAGGACTAAGCTAAGATAGCTGAGTGATGTCGATCTTCTTATATAAAACCTGGTCAAGAAAGCAAATAAAGCTATTTATAAAAAGTCAAACTTTTCCTTTACTAAGGGGTGACAAGCTGTGTTCCCTCAAATTATTTCCCCCAAAATCTAAGGGAAGACACCTGCCTCTAATTCTCTCAGGCACCGTTTCAGGAAAAATGAGTGGGAGAGGAAATAACGTGGATACACATACAAACAAATCCACACACAACCCTTATTGGTAAGTTTGTGACATGTTCCTGTCATCCTCCCACTAATAGAAATGTATTGCTACTCCTGCGGCATTGACAGCACAGCGATACACCATCTTCTCTGACCAGGATCAATGCTTTAAACGGAAATTACAACGCTGCTTCACATCTCCTGCTTTTCATGTGCCACTGCTTTTACGTTACGGAAATAAGATAGTGTACAGTACACTCTCTCTCTCTCACACACACACACACATTTTTCATCTCTCTCTCTCATTGTTTATTATTGTGCAGAACTGTCAGGGTGCATGGTTGGTAAATCACGAATGAACCTACTTACTGAATTCCCCTCCCCCCTCCCCCATTTGTACAACTCATAGCTTGTGTGTGTTTGTCTATCTCTGGGTGAATCCATGTGAAAGCAGCTGATTTTTGATGTCCATGCTAGTGTATACAACTCCTGACCCACTGTCTTTAGGAATTATGTATTAATGGGATGATGACTCAATCTGGATTAACAGAAACAATGCAAATGCAGCCGAGTGGAACAGATGGGACTCAGCGCGGTGTGACGTGTTACTGTGTGCATGTGTGTGTGTGTGTGTGCGTGTGTGTGTGTGTGTGTGTGTGTGTGTGTGTGTGTGTGTTTGTGCAGTTCTGGCAGAGGCAGTTCATGTGACCTTGATAGTGGCGAGCGAAGAACATTTAGCACCATGGACAATTCTGAAGAACAAAGTGTATATAAAAAGTAAACAATTCCATTGAAATTAATTCAATCAATGAACATGAATGAAAGAGGATTTCATGTGTTTTTTGACACTGATCAAAAAACGCGGTGTGGATGCTTCTCTGCAGAAGGCCTCTGAAGGTATATGAATGCTGCAAACAATTCAATCTGCAAGAAACCTGCAACTTTGGGGAAGATTTGTTTTCCAGCTAGACAATGACCCCAGGCGTAAAGCCAAAGCTGCACACAAGTGGCTTCAAAACAACAATGTTAATGTTCTAGAGAGGCCAAACCCAATCAATGAGTCCAGGTCTCAATCCGAACTTGCGGTGTGGAGGGGTTGTAAACAAGTATATGAACTAGTATTTTATATTGTAGAGATCTGTTTTCACTTTTACATTAAATAGTATTTCTCTGTTGAGCGTAAAAAATGTTTTTAATCAATCTAATTGTATTCAATGTTGTAAGACGATAATAGATGAGAACTTCGAAGGGGCATTAATACTTGTTAAAAGCGCTGTATACACACATGCATCTAAACAAACAATACTAACGATCCCACCTGGATCCTATTTTATACGCAAACATCACAAAAATATGAAGTGACACTAGGTCCTGATAATGGAGATATAAAGGATACATAAATGAAAATTCCATCTACCCTCATATACTCCGTATCACTGTCCAAAAATTCCTTTTCTGCTGCAACTAATGATCGTTTTCATTGTTGATTAATCTGCCGATTGTTTTCTCAATCAATTCATCGTTTGGTCTATAAAAATTGTGAAAAATGCATGTATAATCCAAGTTTGTGTCTGACCAACATCCGAAATCCTCAATATTGAGACATTAGAACTATGGGAATGTCTGGTATTTTGTGTGATCATGAAAATGGGAAAAAACAGATGGAATAACAGAATTTTGATGACACCAATTCTGTATGAAACACAACACTGACTTGCAACATATTTACGAGAAAGTTGATTCAAACGTATCAAGGCTTATTAGAAACAAGAGGCTTTAAGGGGACTTCTAAGCATCACCTAATGTTGTGTTCCTTCCAATGTCATTCAGCTTGTGTCCTAATAAAGAACAGTCTATACAATCAAACCTTGATTGTAGGTGTGTGTGGGTTTTAAATGTGACGAAGGGAAAGTGCTGACATTCGTTTCAAAGTCATATGCCTGTAGGAGTCGGTGCTTTGCTTGTTATAAAATGTGTGTTTGCAATGTCACAACACTCCCCTGACACCTGTGAAATTGCTACCTCAGCCAAGCCTAAAAACAGATGCATTTTAAAAAAATAAAGCACATTCCGTATTCAAAGAGTGGAAACAAAAGGTGGCACAGAAACCTCACCAGAACAGGCAACAATCCTAAAGGGAGGAAGGAAGGAAATATGACCAAAAATGTTGTGTGCTTGATCTAACCAAGCTTCTGTTCTGTTACAAATCACAAAAAAAAACACTTTGACTCTAGTGTTTATTCCCACCCAGTTGTGACAGCCAACCGTGGTGCAGAATTAACAAACCACCACAGTTACAATGGGTCTTAAAATCTATATCCATTAAGCATTCAATTGATTTAACAGTGCAACAACTGAGTGAAAAATGTGAAAATACAGGAGGAGCTTGAATTACCTGTCAGGAAATTAAGCCTCAGCTTGTCAAGGGGATGTGAAGTTAATCAAAGGCAAATCCAGCACAAGCCTCATTCAGTGTCTAGTGTCCTATACGATTTTATAGGACCTTTGTGTACGCTACTTCATAAATCCTTTATTTTATTGCTTCCGTTAAAAGTGTTTCCAAAATGTCAGTTGACACCTTTACAGGGGTGATAACAGGTTGTTGCATTTTATCTGATGGCCCTTGAGGGTATGACAGTGTTTTCTGGACAAACACGTGCTATATTTAGACAAGAGCATTTGCACTGCAAAAAAATATCTATCACATTAGGCATCCTGACATGATCTTTAGTCTTTAATGTGTGTTTTATGAGACAGGAGATACAGGCAAACAGTGGGGTGAAATAATGTTACTTTTTTGACACAGTGTGCAGTGTACTGTTATGGGGATAAATATTCAGCAAAGTAAAGCTAATAATTTGCATCTATTAAGGAATATCTTCACTTTATCAGGAACATGTAATTCGAAGAGTCCTATATTAATCTCTCGTTAAGATGGAGATTGTTTTTTGCAGTAGGCTACACACAGCATGAAAGCTACTTACTCCGCTTTCCTAGCCAGTCCAACTGAGCGGCAGAGAGAGGTGGGAGTCTGCGGAACCAGGGACTTGCAGCAGGGACTCCTCTTGTCCTCCTCGGCGGACTCCGGGCTGGCTTGGCGCGCTTTGGGTGACTGCGGCGAGGTGGGTACGAGCTGCAGCTGCTGTGGGTGGTGGGACGACGGCGCAGGAGGGGTCGGATGCTGCTGAGGCTGGGCCGATAGACCGGGAATCGGCGCTGCTGCTGCTGCTGCTGCTGCTGAGGCGGCGGCGGCGGCTGCTGCGCCTGCTGGCCGAGGTGAGCCGCAGCCTTGTTGCTCCCCGGGTGCTGATGGAGGTTGGCCGGCGCCTGGGGACTCGCGCTGCGGTGAGTCGGGTGGTGGTGGTGATGTTGAGCGGGCAGCTGGACGTAGTGATGGGGGTCCCGCAACTGTCGGTTCTCTCCTATCAGGTCCTCCACCTTTCGTTCGAGTTCGTCGATGCGCTGGCGTTGCGTTTGGATCAGGCTTTGCTGGTTCTGGACGATAGTGGTGAGCTCCTTCAAGTAAAGAACGGCTTTCATTGGATTATCCAGCAGGCTCTCCATTACTGACTGCTAATGTGACCGTTTGCCCGGCTATGGTGACTTCTCCTTCAGCTGGTTCTGGCGCGGCAAACCGTCGATGGGGCCTCTGACCAGCGTAACCGGGATGCTCTGGCGACCGTCTAACGCCTCTACGCTCTGATGGGGATGGGTAGCCTCTCTCTCTCTCTCTCTCTCTCTCTCTCTCTCTCTCTCTCTCTCTCTCTCTCTCTCGATATTTTGTGAGGATACCAGAAATGGTGCTGATGCAAGGTGATCAGCATCACCAGAGTGCGGAGGCGGGGCCGTAGTGGAGTGATGTCAACACGCAGGGGAAACAGCACGATAAATGCACGTTTCACACGTTAATCCACAGTCTTTGCATCTGATAGCCGAACGTGTTTTGGCCAGTATCTTCCCCTGCAAGCTAAGTTATAATTCACAGACTGTATGGCCAAATTAGTTAGACAAATGCCTCAAGACTTGTATCTGCTTTTAAAATAATTTTCACTTTACAGTAGACCTACTGCACTAAACTGCATGCCCTGGTCACCATTGTACTATAGTCTTTTAAATTGTCAAACAAAATTGAGCTGATTACTAGCGTACTGATTCAAATCTGATTAATGCAACCAGATCTGTATTTGGTTGTGTTTTCTGGATTTTCAGTGTTTTTTTCTGTGCTGTCAAATAGAATATGTTTTCTTCATTTGCTTGTGTTTTCTCAAGCTGCAGTGCATTTGAGGCCACAGCATCACATAGCCTGCCATTGGTTCATTCAATACCTCTCCATTTCTCAAACACTTTAAGCATTGTTTGACCACAGTAAAAACACAGAGATATAGGCTGGTGTTGTAGATGTGACATCAGCATGTAAATTAAGAAGCTTATTACAAAAATGTCCCTATTCTCACACGAGAATAGGGACATAACAACTTTTTTTTCTTTTTGGATGTTGCCCTGCAGGGATAGAAAAGAATGGCATGGTGGAGAATATAATAGCTTCCTCCTGATGCTGCTCACGAGCACAGCATGAAAATGATTTCATGAAACATGGACCAGTTTCTTTAGGTATGCAAACGTCTCATAAAGTTTCTTTTTGGGGGGGGGGGAACTAGACCTTGCTTCTGCTGTGTTGAGATAGCAGTATCATTTTTTGTAATCTGGACCAGGCTGTTTTTCCGTCTGTGCCTTGTTATCACTGACTTTACCAAAAGGGAAATAAAAAACAAGTCAACCAGACAGATAGCATGCAAGCAGAGCAAGGAAAGGAAATGGGTTTTAGGTTTGCAGAGGCAATCTCTCCTGATACAGACTGAAGTGATATCTCACTGAGAGAGTTCTTCTGGGTTGTTGTAGTTTGATGCTTCTCAGATTTGCACTTTTCTTCAGTTGTTGCACTGCAAATGTGTAGGAATTTATAGGCCTGTACTCCTCATTGGTCTCAAGTGAATGATGTTGTTATGTGAAAGATGGCTTTGCGTTTGTGGTTGACATAATGCTTTATACGCTGACAAGATAATCTAAAAGGAAAATCTCAAGTGTTTTTTCATGATCCGTCTTTTTGAAATCCTAAGGGTACCCACACTCAGCATGATTAAATTGCTGTTAATTTGGTGTCAAAGTCTAATGAAGCAAGGGACAGTCTACCAAATTAATCCGAAACAGGAGTGGCATCAACAATATGTTGTGATTAATGCTATTTTTTATGAGAAAAGAGAATAAGTGGAAATGGATTTGTATATATAAAGTTTCATAAAACATCTTTTGGATAACTCAGAGGAAATAATAAATAACTTATGACCTTGACACACTGGAGTATTACGACCACAGTAGTGGGTGCAGCCAGGTCCCTCCTTCCATATGGCTGCTTTACAAGCTACATGAAGTGAAAAATGGCTTGCGCACCAGACCAGCGACACATGGCTGGGAGGAGGCAAAAATGAGTTTTGCAGGGAGATTGTTAAATGGAAATGGTGCCAGAAGTGACTTTGGTGTTGGGTGACATCTGCAAGGTCCACCTTTTTTTCATTATGGACCTTCTGCTGGAAGAGGTGCAACCCACCTTTAACAGCAATTACCTTACAGCCGTGTCTGAGGCCTGAGAGGGTCACACATCCTTGATGTGAAACGACAAGGACGGGGCACAAAGTGTGATACGAATAATCAAGTTTTTCACCTCAGTTACCAAGTATCTGCAGATGAAAAAACTTCCTTCAAATCAGACTAAAAGTCTGCAGCTATGCTAGCAACTTTTTGAGGCTATAAGCACAGCATTGCCTTGAGCTGAATACTAATGTCAGCCTGCTGTAAGCCTGCTGATGGGAACGTTATTAATTTTGCAGGTATTTGGTTCCAAATCAAAGCATTGGACAAATAAAAGTGTTAACCTGATGGTGGCGCTAGAGCAAAGGTCAGGGGATCACCAAAGTTTCATACAGATATTCATTCATAAAATCTGAAGATGTCAACCTCCTGGTGGGGCTACAGCAAATGTCAGGGAATCACCAAGGTACCCTGAATGGCCATACAAAATGTCATCGCAATCCATCCAATAGTTTTTATTTGTGATATTGTCATAATGTCATATTGTAGTCTGGACCAAAGTGGTCGGACTAAAAATAGACAAACCTTCGGTAAAAACTTTTCATTTCATCTCAGTTTGAAATGCCTCACTCCCAAAAAACAAAAGTTTGTAAGTTGGCTGGCGGTGTTAAAGTTTTGCCCCATCTTTGGATCCTCCCCCACAACTTTTAATTTCAAAACTGTGTTATATCAATATAGGCTTACTCCCCTGAGTCCTGCTGTGTCTCGGGTTTGTTGCTCAGTTGAAAGTAGACCAGCTGTATTCTCTCATTATTCAGCAGCATTTGCTGCATAGACTACACACGCACACACACACACACACACACACACACACAACCCAAAACCCAAAGCAACATTCTGAGAAACAGAAATTAGCCTTTTGAAACAGTGTCTGAAAACAAACAAGGACTCCTGTGTTTGTTTTGAATAGCCATAGCACTTAGCACCTACATGCATATTTGAAAAGTTTCCATTTGAAATGATAGCTCTCATTCATTTTATCATGACGGCATTTAGAGTGATTTTTCACTTAACATATTTTCAGACTCCACAACAAACAATATTCTTTATTTTTATTTTTGGGGTCAGCCTTTCTCATTAATATTGATAAATGGCTTGTTGCATGCACTCCACTTGACTCTGAATATGAAAGATTTTATGCCCTAAGATGACTCATTGGTTGTGGATGTTTTATGTGTCACCACTATCCCTTTGGCAGTGATAGTGTGTGAACAAAGCACACAATGAAAAAGGAAAGATTTATCAAAAATGAAACTGTCATTGCCGTCTTTTGCTCATGAATGATGCCAAAGAAGTTAGGCAAGTTCAAGTAGTAAAAAGCTGATGGGAGAGAGGAAAGTTAAAACCTGATTGGAAGGAATTTAACATTTTTCCAAGGACTTTGGAGCAGTCATGACATTAAGAGATGCGATAAGAACAGACGACACAATAAAGCAATTAATGTCAGGTAGAGATTAATTACTTGAAACACTACACTTCATTAGTGAGACTCTGCAGTGATGCCAGTTCAGATGAGCAAGTCAGCAAGTCATTGACACCATGAACATCTGGTAAAAACTTTAAATGATTCGGGCAAGTGGCAACAAGAATTGTTTACTATTTACAGAGCACGTAACTTTCTCAATATAACATATGGGCTATTAAATTCTAACATAAATTAAAGGTCATCTATTAATATTAACGAGTAAAGCGACTCTGTGAGGCTATTCTTGGTGCTCAATGCAAATGTCAGCATACATTTATACATACAATGTCAATGTACAACGGTTACAATGTTCACCATTAGTTTAGTGTGTTGACATGCTAACATTTGCCATTAGTACTTAACACAGTGCAGCTGAGGCTGGTGGGAATGTCATTTGTTTTGCAACTATTGGTCATACACCAATTAGTATTGGACAAACAAAAGATGTTGACCTGATGATGGTGGAAAGGTCAAAGGATCATCAATGACATGGCAATCCATCCAGTCAATATGTTTTACCCATTATCCAAAATGTCAACCACTTGCTCATGGTAAATGAGATGTATGTCATAAGTCATTAGGATTTATCCTCTGGGACCCATGAATGTCTGTGCCAAAATCTGTGCCAATCCATTAAGTAGATGTTCAGATATTTCACTTGCTAATTGGAAGCTTTTACGTGCTGGTGGAGCTAGATATAAAGTTATTAGAATTTCTCTTGAGGGGAACAAGAATGTTTGTCCTAAATGTTATTGCAATCGATCCAACTGCTGAACACAAGATTTTTTTCACTTGTAATCAAAAATTTTAACCTTCTACTGGTTCTCGGTGAAAAGTTGGTAAAGTTACATTAAAGTTAAATACACTTTCTGGGAACCATGGAAGTCTGTACCAAATGTCTTGGCAATCCATCTGACAGTTGTCAAGCCATTTGACTCAAAACCACAAATGTTTACCTCCTAATGGCGCTGGAGGGAACTTCACATAATAACAACAACGGTTATTATGATAAATCATCAAGACACCATGAATATCTGTACAAAATGTCTTTTAAGATTTCTAATTTCGATTCAAAAGTGTAATTCAAAAAGAAAGAGAAACAGAAAAACAAACAGAGAAGGCCCTACTGAATGTTTAAGATACTGCACACACATTTCATGAAGTCCACTGCTGAGGGGAGTCAAGGTAAAAGTCATTATTCTTCATTGATTTTCCCTAGTATCTCAAGACCGAGGTGGAGATGGAGATAAAAGAGAAGCAGACAAGTTACAGAAGTGGTTTCAGCTGTGATAAAAGTGAGATGTGGGCTATGAAAACAGGGGCTGCAACTAAAGATGTCCCTGATATTGTGTACATTCAGTTTAGTCAACAGTGAGTTAAAACCACAAAAGCTTCTTTAGGATTTGGACAACAATCTGTTTGGGTAAATCTCTACCTCTATGGTTGCACTTTGCAACATCAACCATGGTGGTTAATTCCAACATCACTATTAATAATTTACTGAGACAGGCTGTTCACACAGTCTCTCCATGGAGACCTGACGCGACATGATCAGCTGAACAAGTTTCTCTCTGTGTTTTGTCTATATATACCCCATGTCGATGTGAAAATAATTCTGACTATGCTATCCCAAAGTGGAGAAATAGTTCAACTTGTTTCCTGGAGCTTTTAAATTTCAGTACCCTGCTCAACTTTAGAAAAGCAGGAAAAAACAAAAACAAAAAGAAAACTGATTCCAACTGTCCTTCCAAAAACTGTTAGAATTAAATACAAGTCAACTGAGCTGTATTCGTGTTAAGTTGAATATAAGATCTTATTTCTTATCCATATTTGTTTGTAGCCCTTTGGAAAGCGTCCACCAGATTAAAGCAAGGGGAACATTTAACGGCTGCATCTTGTTGACCCCTGGTCAGCTTTGGTGTCCAAAATCAATACACATCAGCCCCCTCTCCCTCCGTATTGGCTCAGAGGACATCCATAATGAGAAGGGAGCGAGGCCACTGACACCTATTGTGGATTAACATAAACCATTAGAGGTGATTGGTGGAAACTGTGGATTGTGCAATGCTGAGGTTAAGATGCACACTGGCAGCTTAAAGTAGTTTATGTTGAGCTTTTCAAATGATGACAAAAAGGATATAAAATGTTCTTGAGGGTCTTGATGGACAATTTCCATGCTTAGTAGTAAGTAAGACACACGTTTGATCATGACAGTTACAAATCTTCATTAGAAACCGGGCTTTTACCACCTTTGAAATTGTATACACCCATGAACAAATCTATAATAATGCTGATCAATTCAAAAAGGCCATTAAAAGGTGTGTGAATACTTTATTTTGCTAAATTAAAATCTGCAAAATCCTGCAGCTTACTCCCATATCAACTTACTTTCATGTGTGATTTTTAGATCCTCTTTAGCATAGTTGAGCGAGGACAAAGACAGACCAAAGCATGTCACAGGTGGGCGAGGTGAGACCTGACCAGCTGTGAATCAACACTAGAGCTGATGAAACAGACCAGAAACAGCTTTTAGAGTGAGACACAAACACAGAAACTACTCAAATGTGGACAGAGCTTCTCACTCTGGTCTACTTAACGTGTCACCTCTTACAACTCATAAAGTGTTTGACCTTAGTCAAGTTTAAAAGAAACATTAATTTAATGCAGCACTAATGAATGTGTTTATACATACAATGGATCAAAGGTCAAATGATGTGAAAGAAGTCAAACCTGGTTCTACGGAGCGGTTTAGTGTTTTTTAGCTGATTGTTTTGGTTTTAAAACCTGTAACTTTACTGTTTTGGTTCATTTCCTTGCGTCATCCGCGTCTGCTGTTTTTAGCCAAAAATCTCTGATAAACACCGTACACTACCTACTTAGCACCAAACAGTAGAAAAAGTTAGCAGCTAGCTAGTGAACACAGTGGATCATGTAGCAGCTAAAGAGAGTTGGTGGAGACCAAAAATAGAGCCAAAATATAGGATTTAAATTCATCAGATGGACACAAACATGACTCCCCATGAATGCCAATGTAGCTATGTGTCTAATGGATGTGTTAACAGTTTGCTAAAATGTTATGCTATGTTCACATCAAAGGTGAAGCAAAATGTTTGCGTTACACAAGTTTGACCGATCATATTGTAATTGTAATTGTTTATTGTATAATAACCACCTTTGCTGCTTTGTACCTGTTGTGGAAGTCCCATATACGTTGGGAAACTAAATGCTGTTGTGTATGTGTTAAAATGTTTTTTTAAATACTTGTTTTCTTAATGGAGTTTGGCTCAATCAGGGCTGATAGGCCTTTGTGTCACAGCGTCACACAAAATTGCTCTGACTTTGTACATAATGGAAAATGTCACACGAAAATGCATTAGCTGTATTTATGTTACAAAGCGATGATATGTTAATGTTATGTTTACAGCTTGTTCGACTGCCCCAAAGAGGCCAACAAATCTCAGTTGGGACAGTTTGACATTGAGGTAACATAATATTGCCGTCTGCTATTATTTTAAATTTTAATTCTCTGGGCTCAGTCTGCTTTCCAGCAAAAAGACATTTTCTCAATGCATATACCAAATGCATGCCAAGTTATATTCAGATGTATTCTATATTTTTACAGATAACTTCACAAACCATTATAATTTGGCTATTCAAATATGAGGGACACATTACTGCCTGTTATAGATTCATTGATACAGAAAGCTCAGCTTGAACACAAAAAAAGAAATGAGTCTGGCTCATTAGACAACTTGTAGTTTCAGTTCAAGTGAGGCTAAGTTAACCCTCAACATTTGGGTCAAATGGATAAACTAAGAATAACAAATGTATGTCTTCATCATTTTGTTTCCAGTCATTTCCATCTGCTGCTTGTGAATGTTTTATTGAGGTTGAAAAGAGATTCACCTCTCACTCTGAATCCAATTAACACCTTTTGACTTGAGGGAAGCATATTGCATTGTTGTGTGTGTGTGTGTGTGTGTGTCTTCATTTCTTTCAGTTTAAACCCTTGAATCCACCAGTCTAATGCTTTTATCAAAGCTCCTTTTCTGTGTCATTACCTCCAAATATAGACTAACATTTAGAAAAGAAAACAGGATTTGCCTCAAGCTGCTTATTTGCCGCATCACAGAAGAAAGCTGTAAACACTTACAGTAGCTAGGTGGTGCTAGGTGTGCACAAGTCCAGAAGTCACAGAAATGGCTTTGAACCAACAGGGGAATATGAAAGTGGAGAAGAAAATGAATACATGTATCCCTAGCCTTCTTGAAAACAATGTGTTTGAAGCTCTCAACAAAAAGATGAGAAAGGCAAACAACATGGATTGTTATTGGTTATGCATAAGGAGAAATGTGTAACAATGTGCAAAAATATGACGTGAACTGTGTGAATTTCATCCATATTCATTGGGATAAGTCATGGTGACAGCAGACCCTTGCAAATCACCTCCACCTGGCTGCACACCTGTTCTTAATTTCTTCATTAGCCCAAGTTTATTTATACCTCCCCACTTCTTGTTTTTAAAGCATCCGCATTGCTCACCTGTCAGTGCTCTGGACTGTTTAATATGAGCTATCTGAGTTTATTAAGTTGCTGTCTTTGATTGGTCTACCCTGTGCTTTTTTGGTTGTTTGTCTGATTCTGTCTGCCTCCAAGTTGCTAACTATTGGCTGGTTAAAATGCATTTAATTCAACCTGCTCTACTTGAGTTTCTACATTTGGCTTTTGCTGCCAAGTACCTGAACTGTGACAGGGGGTTGATAATGAGGGAACTTATTTTGCAGTTGAAATTTACAAGAACATAATTTGTCAATTACAGGTTTAGTTTCACATTGGAAAACAATATCACTTCAACATTGTTTCTTTTGGAGTGGGCCAGGAGTGCATACAAAAAGGAACAACATACAAAAAAACAGGCTAAAAGATATCTTACATTTTGGCTGAGTATCACTAATTCTGACTCCGGCACACTAAAGTTGCTGAAGGACACATTGACAAGACGCATGACAACATTTCAGTCAGAAGAGACTTTGTTGCAGATATGCAAAGATTAATTGTTCATAAGCATAAAATGAAATGTACAGAGTCTTTGGAGATTGGTCTCCAGTGTTAATATTTTAAAGGGGTAGAGAAGCCAAACATACACCCCAAACGAAGGAGCTGTCTGCCGGAAAGGGACTCAGGTTGCCGTAGTTGGTGACCAGAAGGGGAGAAGCCCTGAATACAGCTGATATCAATGAGAGGACATTTAAAGCAGGATGTCATGCTATGATTGGGTCATGAATTTCAGGCCAATTTTGGTTGGTTTACTGAAAAGTGAACATCTATTAACAGCTGAATAGTTTAGAGATAGTGGTAATTGAAGTTATTTAGAAGTCTTCCAGAAAGAATTTGCACTGAGCTCCATTAGCTGCTGCACGAACTGAGCCTGGAGCTCCCAGTCACAGGGTGGGCCTGCCTAATCAGCAGGCCCACCCTCTGTTACTGTCCATCTTATTCCAATATAGTCAAACCCCCAGTCCCTGCAGCAATCAATACGCTGCTTGGGTTGTGTGTTGAAGATTAATGACATCAATCACACTTCCTGATCAAGCTACACACACACATACTATACATGCTGCAAACATTGTAATCTGCGTTGGTATTTTCATTGCAGACTCATTTTTCTTTTCCTTTGGGTTATTCCATGAGTGAAATGAACTGACGCTGCTTACAACCACAGTGGTAATTATTTATTGTCAGGCTCCACTTCTTCCATCTTCCAACTTGTGAAAATGATGGTGTCTAGTCATCTCCAAGACAGAAGAGTCACAGTTTAACATGAAGGATCAGAGAGAGGGAGTATTGTTAGGTTTAGTTGAGTCAATTTTGTTCAGCTCAAAACCATGAATGAACCAAGAGGTAAAGCAACTTCCAGGATCTACAGTATGTATTGCTGTCAAACAGTCGGTAATTGACTTTCTTCCTACAAACATTTTCTGTTCATACAATTAAGGTTTTTCTACTAGAAGATAAAGTGTGACACATAGTTCCTCAACATTTTCTACAAAACGAAAATCAATAATTTGAAAACCTTTTGAATTGTTTTCTGACATGAACAACAATGGTTTGTCATGATTAAATGAAAAAAGTTACCAGATTTAAGCTTTATTTTCTAGACAATTGCACAGAGAAAGAGAATGGGAATTTTAAATCTGAAGACAAGTCGTTGAAGGAATTTCCACAGCTCAACAAGCTCTTCAGCTAAGTTTTTAATATTCATGAAAGTAGATGTACTGTATTCATCTGATTGTGGACTGCCACCAGGTGGTCCTGACAATAAAGCACAGTGTGTTGCATCCCTTAAGCATATGAGTGATACTGACTGTGTTGGTTTGAGTTTTGGCACATCTAGCCACACATCAAAGTGTTTGTCATCTCAACAAGTTTCAGGGAAGACTCCAGCATTGTGACCTTTTAGCATTTCACAGTCACCGCTTGGTGTTGACACAAATGAACTCTGAATAGCACATCTGGAACATTTGTTCAACATGAAGGTCGCTCTAATCAGTGCCTATTTATAGATACTAAGTGTGCATCAAGACCTGGGTTCCTTTTCATTATCAGCTTGCTAAGCCTGAGTGCAAGAGGTTACTAAACACAAACACACACACACACACGCATATTCACACACAAACACATACAGTGGAAGTTGATACAGGGACAAACTAAGAAAGTGACTTTTCACCATCCAGATTTCACAGTCGTTAGACATTGTAAGTGGACTTCTGGCAAGCGTGAGAGATGTGTATCAGCTGTCCATAACCAGCCCATAAAAGCATACAACACACCAACTGAAGCTATTGTTGGTGTTGCTGTCATATTTCAAATAACAATGGCTTGGCGACAGCAGCCAGTTGACCCACACAGACCGAAGAAGGACATGCATGCATGCAATGCGTAGGTGAACAACAGCAGTGGTGGGTTATGGAAATCTCCTGTTTGTTTCTTTCATCAAACTACTAAACTCAAAATATAACTTATCAAGAAGTACTAAAGAATAAGTAGTTCTAGTATTTTTTTCTTTTTGTTCATTATTTCTAAAATGATCTGAAGTCTGAAAAATGAGCAACATAATTCTAATGATGGATGAAACTATTATCAGATTGGAGACCAACTTTCTGTGTTTGTTCGAAATCTGTTAAAATATGGTGAAAGAAACTGTCTTCATCATTATTTGTCCCTTGCAATTGTCTTTTCAGTTGTATTTTAAATATGTTCTTTCCATTTTTTCTGTGTCTGTAGGATCTATTTAAGCATTATGAGGTTGCGTTTAGGTAGGTAACACCTGTTTCACCCCCCTCCCTTGAGATATCATTGTCCTTTTTTAATCCATCATGAGTTTAGCTGCTTTCCATCCTCTTGCGTGCCACACATAAACTGAAGAGTGCCAGTAAAGTGAAACATGATGAAGTTAAAGACTGAAACTTTATTTATATCCATTTCAATTGCCTAAAGATGCCATAACAAAACAAAAACAATAATTTGGTAATAAAAAACAAAACAAAATAATGGGAATTTACACATTCTACACTTTTCTTTAAGTGCTTTGAGTCACTGCACAGAAATTTGCCATCTAGCAAATGGAGGCACAGCTGATGTGCTCGTGGTCATACATGCTTATGACTTTTATGCTTAAATCCTACAGCTTTCAAGTCACTTAGCCTTCACATAACTATTCCATATTTCTGTTGGGACACCTTCTTTTTCTCTGCTCTTATTGACCAGCTTCATCGTTTGCAGGATTCCTCACAGAGTGTCTCACTGTGCTCCGCCGGCTGTATCGAACATCTTCTTGCGGCCCTCCATGCCTGACATGGCCTCCACATTCTTACGCCAGTCTTCACTAGTGAGCACCTGGGGTTGAACAGAAATGAACATTCAAAATTGAAACACATCATCTCCCTAAGGCAGTTTTTTTTTTATATATATATATTTCTCCGTGACATTTACGGCCTACTGGGGGAAACTTCAGGCTAAATGTTTGGGAGTGTGGAAACCCAACCAACCACCAGTACCTTGTCCTGTTTGCCATCCTCCTTCTTCACAGATTTAAGGTTGGCTCTGAGGTCCATCGAGCCCTTGTGTTTGGAGCCCAGGAGAGCTCTCATCATCTCATCTGCCGACACCCTCACCTTCCTCAGGGCAGGCTTTTTGAACTTGCCTCCAAGGTCCTGTATCTTCAGCTTCAGCTCATGGATCTGAAAAATATGACAGACAAAATATAAGAAACAAGCACAAAAAAGATCAAATGCGTGCTCAAGCATTAAATAAGGTGTTCAGAGACTTACATCTTTGTTGTGTTTGCCCACTTTGGATTCGCAGTCATATCTCTCCTCGTCCACAACATCAATTTGTGAATGAAGCTGCTTGCACATTTTCTGAGGCGGAAAATTAGGGTTTTAAACAAGTTACTTAAACATTCTCATAAATTGTCTGCTGTAGTTCATGACACTTACTTGTAGTTCATCCAGGGATAATCCAGACAGTTGCAAAGGGGGCAACTTGTCTCCTAGATAGCGCACTTTCTCCTCCTCCCTTTCCTGCTTCTCCCTCTCCAAATCCTCACAGGCTCTTGTGAGGAGAAGCATCTGGTTTCACAAAACAAATACCAATCAAAACTTTATCAACAACTTTAGTCTGGTAATGTAAAAGTACCCAACATACACCAAGTTGCTTAAGTGAACTTACATCATTATATGGCAAAATGGGTGTCTTGGTTGTACATAAATCACATTATCTTGTATAATATATAGCAGTGATTCCCAACCAAGGGTACTTCTGCAGTTGCCAGGTGATGTACTTCCAACAAAAAAAGACATGTCATAACTCACCTTGAGAGAGAGCTTGCGAGAAGCTGTAATTTTTGACTTTGGCTGTAGAAAAAAAGGTATTTGTCATTATTATTTTACAACAGAGTAGATTATATTTCAATGATCATTAATGAAAATGAAAATTATTCAGGTTTGTAAAGAGGCACATATACCTGCACTATCATTAACTGCAGTTTTTGAGGACTTTTATTTTGGAATCACTCACACACATGTTCCTGCTTAGCTCACCAGCAGTTGTGATAAACAACCTGGTCTCACGGCAGTTTGTGAAATGGTCATTTTGTTTTGATTTATTGATTCATCAACAGTAACACGACAAAGTCCATCGGCTGTGCCATAAATAGTAAAAATATGTATTGAAAACTCTGTGAGCGTCAAACTTCACAACACCTAAGATAATGCTTTATTATTAGGATGAAGTCAAGGGGAAAGCTCTCTGAGATGCTGATAACAACTCCTGCCAGATAACTACTGCCAGA
Source organism: Percina caprodes (assembly GCA_013375575.1). Taxonomy (NCBI): domain Eukaryota; kingdom Metazoa; phylum Chordata; class Actinopteri; order Perciformes; family Percidae; genus Percina; species Percina caprodes. The sequence continues at coordinate 1,122,630 of JABXJD010000007.1, read as the reverse complement.
TCTTTGCCATGTGCATCAGGACAATGTGTCCCCCCTTCATGCATGGTGGATTAACAGTGTGGAATATAGCTGACTCACCTTCTCCCCTTTGGGATTCATGGCTCTGGGTCTGTTGGGCTCCTGAAACAACAAAAAGGGACAAATGCAGGCAATGATGCTTGAGACAATTTGATTCATATGAGAACATCAAAACAGTTGTGTCTATTTAAATAGTGAATAAAGCAGTTAATTACAAAAATATGAAATGTGACAGTAGCAATTAGGGATAGGGGATTCATTTTCTCATCTCACTTCAACTATAATCACAAAAACAAACAACACATGAGAGAAACAGAAGTGCATAATAGCACAGTATGGGGGTAATGCGGTGACCCAGTGAACCGCAATTTAATTTGAAGCATGGACATGACAAGAGAATTTCCCTTCACAGTTTTCAGCATCTCAGTTAGGGTTATTTTTTCAGTATGGCTACTGACACCTCAACAGTTTTGTCAAAAAGCTCTCGATCTGACAAAACAGACAGAGCCGTGATTGCAGTATTCACAAGCAGAAGATTTGGCGACTCAAATCGGTTCATTAGGCTGACATGTTTTTTTTACAAACATCTAGTAATTATTGCAAGGGTAATACACTTGAGAAATAAAAGCATTAAAAGCTACTGTACAACTGTCAAACCACTGTCCCACTGTTCATAATAACAGCTACAGTATAATACTGCATCAGACTTTCATTGAAGCAAAACTGAAAGAAAAAATGACAATTTACTGAAAGCCTTAAATACTTCAAACACAAGATAAAGCAATGGTTGTTTTACCTGTGAATGGGTGTCTGTGAAGATGTAGGCAGTCAAACAGTGGCTGCTGAAGACAATGAGCAGCTTTTTATGTGAGCAGCAGATATAACGTCTGGTCCCACAAATGTGCTGGCACAGGACCAAGAATGAAATATCACCTCCCCTGACACTGTGACAACACAAGGGGAGGAGGGGGGGGGAATTACCTTAATGGTATTGTCTAGGTATTCCCTCCTGTTGGATGAAATAATATTTTTCCTTTAGCTTTCAGTTCTTTGTGTAATTTCCTTTTATTCTTTGCTGGTCCTGCCCCAGAATATAGAATAGAATTAAAATAATGAATTAGGCCTGTGTAAAGAAATCTCTTGCTACCCTTTACCAGGCTAGATACAATAACAGAGGCTTTTCCGGTGTTATGCTGAAATCTCTGACCCGTCACAATGTTTGCTCTGTAATGCCGTCTGCCTGTGGTAAATCATTTTGGGACTTCTGACCCGGACCGAGGCATTAATGAAAAGTACATAAAAATAGTATTCTTTTCACTGTTAGTGTTGTTTGCTGTTTCAGGTCATTTATGATCATCAGATAAAAATGAAACAGTTTCAGAAACATTTACTGTTACGTATAGTAACTTTAAAGAAAAGGTTTAAAAGCCTTTTTTTCATTTTTTGACAATAATTTGTGAATTTGAAGCCGGAGCCAGATGCTGGTTGGCTTAGCTTAGCATACAGTCCGGAAGCAGACTGAAACAACTAACCTTGTTCTGTCCAAAGCACAAACACATGAGTACAAAAACCAGGTGTAAAAATGTCAATTCATATTTTTATGGCAGGTTATATGCCGGACTATTTCTTGGCAAGGACCAGGCAACAAGCAATCCTTATACTTTGTAACAATTAAACAAACAGGATAAAACATGTTAATTAGTGAGCTTTAGATAGATTTTGTTATCTGGATGTTCGCAATAGCTTTATATTAAGTGTACAAAATGCTATCTTCTGATCGAACTATTGGCAAAAAAGCAAATAAAACATCAACTGTAATACTGTAAAACTGTCATAAGCTGCTTTTTTACTTTCAACACATAACTTCAAATTTAAAGAAACAATTCACTCAAATTAAGTTGTGTTCTTTTTCTGCTCGTTGTGGGTATTTGGTCAAACATGTCATCAAGTGCCAAGGTTAATCGCATGCATGTTGTGTATTTGTCAGCTATGTAGAGACTGTTAGCTCCTGTCACTACCGCTATGATTAATCCGAGGGGCAACTGTGAGTGACGTGATCAAGGTTAAATAACAGGAATCACCTCCTGTGACATTTGATCTATTTTAATCACGGGTATTAGGATAAAAAATACTTGTTGGTATAATTACGTAGCATCCCAAAATAACAAGAGGTTGTTCCATCTTTGCCACCTTGGCTCTGAGTTTATCTGAAGAGGAGGAGGAATGGGAGGTTGAAATAGCTGCTATAGTGAAGATATATAAGTTTTCCCAAAAGTTTCATTAGGTAAATGGAAAACCGAGATGAAAAAAACACGAGACACAGTTGTTCATTCTATCCAGATTGATTTTTATCACTCTTAATGTTACTCCACTGTGGAGGAAGGAGGATGGCAAACAGGACAAGGTACTGTTGGTTGGTTGGGTTTCCACACTCTCAAACATTTAGCCAGAGGTTTCCCCCACTAGGTCAAAATGTTACGAAGATATAAAAAAATAAAAAATTGTTTGAGAAGGGCTGTACTCAAAATACAGAGAGGAAATAACAGTGGATCGTCACCATTACGCCATTATATCTTATATTAAAAAATGTTTGTTTGCTGCTATAGTAATGTCATGAATATCAAGTACAGACCCTTGAAATTGTAATTACATTATGTAACTAATAAATGACAAACAAAATCCCATCAAAGCAACACCAAAGATTCTTTTGTAGCTTAAAATAACATTTCTAAATTAGTTTCAGTGGTTCATCAACTTGTAACAGGGTGAACGGCACTTCTGCCTATTCTTTGCTGCTCTCTATCGGCTATAATTGCACTATGCAAGTTTGCCAGATCGAACAGCGGATCTGTAGTTTGAATGAGACAATTCTGCTTCCAACCTGTAGGGGGACCGAAGAGGAAAAGTGCTTTGGTGTTGCTTTAAGAAAGTTTTTTTTTTTCCTGTGTAGCCTACATATCATAAAGCATGGAAACACACTTGTTACAGATATCACACACAACTAACAATGTAGAAAAGTTGAACAGCTGTAGGACTAATGTTATTCCATTAGCCTCAGCTACACTTTGTCTTTAATGCTAATTATCAATTAATCATCAATTATATGATATAAACTGATCAAAAATTAGCTAATATTAGCATGCTAAAATGCTTAAGTAAGATGGTAAACATGGAAAACGCCTGCTAATTGTTCCCATATTAGCATTGTCATTGTGAGCATGTTAGCATGCTAACTTTAGCATTTAGCTCAAAGCAAAGCCATACTGCCTCACAGAGCTGCTAGCATAGCTGTAGCCAATGCTATGTTTCTATATGATGATACAGATAAAACCCTTTATATCAAATGAATTCACTCATTTGTTCATTAAAAATCCTGTGTTCTGTCTGAGGTCTCCTCACTTAAACTGACTTTGACTCTGTGTCTTGTTAAATGTGTGTTTTGTATTTACATCCACTGTCATCATTCTTTTGGCCTGACTATATCAAGATTTCAGAGCATGAGAGCTAATCTTGTCCTGAGCTCTGACACTTCTTGCAAATCACTTAACCCCTCAGCATCAAGTTTCTCTTCTTTCCACTGGCTTATACTGGAATAAAGCTGATTCAGGTGTTAAGGTGTTTTGGTATAGTAAGCATTAGCTACATGGACAACTTTGGAGGAGTCACATGGAACAGAGAAGAGTCCGTGTTGAACCTTTGCTCTCAGTGAGTTGTGAGAGCTTCTCAGGGATTAGAAACCACAGTGAAAATGAAAGGGAAGATCTGTATGCAGGAATAGCATGTTCTAATTTTCTTGTGTCTGAATCTGATTTATCTGCAATTGTTACCTTGAATATATCATGCCTCATGTCATGTCACCCCTAATATATTGTTGTTTATGTAAAATACTTATAATGATGATATAATATAATGTATATGTGTGTGTGTATGTCTCTTGCCAATATTCAAATATGTAATTACATTATATTACATTTGAAAATATAGCAACAATTGCCATTTTCATACATTTCTTTACATATATAGACACGTTTATTAAAAACTACATAGATACTCATGTTGGGAATTAATATTATATATTTTCTTTATATTAATTAAACATATATTCCAAAATGTGTTTTCATTTGTCTTTTATGTATCAGGCTTCAACAGACAAATATTGTACCCATACTGAAAAGTACTATATTGAATTTAAAATCATCAAATTTAATAAATGCACAACAACCAAGTCACAGTTTATTTATTTTTTTATTTATAAATACAAATTTCACCTGTTAATAATGCCCTAAATGCCTCAACATTTGACAATATTAATACTTTCTTATACTATGCCTTATCCATTAAGCCTCTGAACATTTTCAGTCTGAATTCATTTCCCTAGTTTACCAGAGTTCACTAGCAGACATATAATCTATTTGATATATGCAATTAAAGTTCCTAGTTATATTAGGGATACAGTGTCAAATACTATCCAGTGTTCTGCCACTAACTCTACAAACAGGGAACTGGAGCCTTGTGAGCAATGAGAGCCAATAAAAGGAGGAAGACACGGGGGACAACAAATGTTCTATCTTTTTTTTTTCCCGTGATCCTCAGCAGGTGGGAGTGCTATTTCTGGTGCAACCCAACTCCCTTCCGTCTCCACACAGACACATACACAAACAAAGAAAAACACAGGGAGGCCTGGGTATCAGGGAAGTACTTGTAATGCACTTTCTACTGTAGCATAAATAGGTATAGGTGACAAAGTGTCGCCCCATAGTTTTCCTTATGTGGTCATAAATCCAAACAAGTTGAACTCATTTTGAACCTTTTGGGATGGAAAGAAAGAAACGAGAACATCCGCTAAAGCCACATTATCCTCTAAGGGAGGGTGTTAATACATGATCTTCAGGGATTTTAGTCCATTCTCACCTGCTCTTTGAAGGGTTATTTTGTTGTGTCAGTTGTCTGCTATGCAATCCATGTAAACCTTTTGTCATGAGCCAGCCAGATCTGACATGAGGTGATTGTTGACTTTGAGGTCTGTGGTATTGTTTGTAACCATTGTGTACTGTACATAACATGACCTAAACAATATTGAAGACTGTTATACTGTGCACTCAACGTACATGGTTTCAGGGACATAGACATTTCATATTTGTATACTCAGTAATGATTATTCACATACAGTACCCAAGTTTTGAGTTTTGAGGTACTTTCCTGGAGTATTCCCATTTTGTGCTACTTCATACTTCTACCCTACTACAATTCTCAAAGAAATATTTTACTTCTACTATATTTACTTTACTACTACATTTATTTGACAGCTCTAGATGCTAGTTACATTAAGAACCAATCATTAGCTTATTAAATGTGATGTATTTATTGTTAAAGATTAAACTATAAAACTGCAAAAATTGTTAAAATTAGCTTCATCTTACCCAGCTACAATAAAATGATACACATTAATGCATCAGTAATAATAATCTATTAATATAGTATCGCACTGTACATTTAGCTAATAATACTTCAATGGTCAATTTCAATGCAGAATTTAAACTGTAGTATCACTACATTTATTTAAGGTAGAATGCACCAACACAATGCACATACTTCTATTTACTCCTCATAATAAATAATCTTTCGTTTAGAATCAGAAAAATGATATCTAACAAGATGCATGCAGATATATCGTCTTTCCATATCTCTGCATCCATGCCTGTCTCCTCACACTTTCTGGATCTTGTAGAGACCTGCACAGTGGCATCGCTGTTGGACACGGGGCACAGAAAACAGCTGACACATGACTTCAGCCAAATGGCCTGCCATAACATCCCTCTGCCCGCTGGTCTAACCTTGCTCGGCCCTCGGAGATCCTCAACAGGGGGCAGTGGATGCCTTGAGCAGCAAACATTTCTCACTTAGATCAGCTTTTAGGCTATATCCAGATGAAAAAGAGTAGGAGGGCAGTGAGATAACTGTAGGATGGTTCTTGTTATTGTGTGACTGCTTGTAGGACTACGTTAAATGTGATTAGTATGCTTTAAGATTTATATTTTTAGTTTTGTGTTTGCAAGTGTGATTTATTATGTATTTATTATAAAGTTTATTCTGTGGGGTGTCAGTTTTTAGGTCTTTGTATACACTTTTAGCTTTCTACCTCTCCTGCACATGCTTTTGTTTTATTTAATGTGATGTATATAAGAATATGTATGTACAATTGCCTTAAGTGAATGATTTTTGTACATATCATGAGTTGTAATGTGCAAACACATTTTAAAAAGTGCAGCAATTCCTTCCTACTATTTTTAAAGACATTTAGCCCTCTTTAACACATCAGAATCAGAATATGTCCGCATTAAATTAATACTGGAGATATCAAGTCATCATATCCGGAGAAAAAACAGAGCTGGTGTGGAAAATAAAGCAACTGCAATTAAGTCTGAATACTGACTTTGTCCACAGGAGGGCCGCAGAGGTTTATTACACACAGCACTGCAGCTGCTAGCCTGAAGGAAAATATATAATAGAAAATGTAATATTTCAGGTCAGAATGTGAGTGTGCTGTTCTAGAAATAGAAAGATGGTAGTCATATGTCTGCATTGAATTAAGATCATAAATGACTTCGGATTGGAGTTAGGGTGTGGTACTGTGGCTGACGGCTGCAGCAACGTCTCAATCAATCATTTTAAAGCTTGTATTCAGTCAGTGCAGCCAAAGTCCAGCAGGGGGCGGCAGCGCTTCACATCACAGATCTCAGCGGGAAGCCGCGTCAAACGATCTTTGTCAGGGCTGTGAAGAGAGACCTTCAAAATAATACCCATGTTTGCAAGTGGTTCCATTGCAGAAATTTGAAAGTGAAAATGATCATCCATCCCGGAAGAACCCTAACAAAGCCCCTTTTAATTATGGAGCTGTCATTTCTAAGAAGCAATGCCATACATTTATAGCAGTGCAGCGTCCCATTTTTCCATGTTTGCCAGTTTGTGAGACAAAGGGCCCCTGGGCACAGATAAGGGCCCCTCTGATTACACTTTGAGGTGACAAAACTCTCTTCTATATGAGTCATGAAAAGGGAATGTACATGACATTCAAATGATGCAACTTTATTAAAAAAAAAATAGTTTAGTATTCATTCGGTTGGGTTCATATCAAGCAGCAACTCCACAACTTGTATTAATGTACTATAATACTTCAGCTGCTAGGCTACTTTAATTTCATCAGCTGGTGTGGATGCTAACATAGCTTTAGGCTGAATCCCATTTCTCCATCTTACCCCTTACCCCTAGCCCTTGAAACCAAGTGGTAAGGGCTAGGGGTGAAACCATACAGACATACACACATATTAGCCTAATTGAAGAAGAAGTGATATGTTTGTGTGGGTTCTGTGTATGAATTTATTTTGAAGGTCAACTTCCGTTTTCACCAGTGACATTTCCTGGCGAACTTGACGCTCCTCCAACAGCACAAGAAGGACTTTGTCTCGGCGGAGGGGGTAGTTGACAGGCAAAAGAGGGTGATATATAGGGAGACTGAATTGGACTGGCCCGGTTCACATACACCGCAGACCTTGGAGCAGGACGCGGACAGGAGTCCCGAGGGGAGGACCGGAAGGAGGGAGAAAGAGCATCAACTTGGACTGGATTCGGGGACCCTCGGGGACCCACGGGGACCCTCGGAGGATTGGGATACAGAGGGGCACCACTGGGCGGGGAGGGGGCCCGCATGATTCCTCACAATCAGGCTGTTACGATGGTGGAGGTGATGCACCGAGAGCAGAGTAGAGGATTCCTGCAGAGCCCGACACATTGCACCACACAACCCCGCAACCGAGTGTGACCTGCTGAGGGTTAGACGCTTCTGCTTCTAATCTTAGCTTGTCCCAAACAACCGGGTAACGGTAACGGTGTACCCTGCAAGCTCCATTCATTCTCCGCCCCGTTTGCAGGATGAGACGGGGATTTGAATCTGGACGGAGAAATTAGCTTTGAACCGAGGCTGCCTTTTTACTGTTTCGATGTGCATGCACCGGTTGTTTTGAGCCGAGCAGACAAGAGGAGGAAAGATGTTGGTGCGATGCTACCGGGGAAAGCTGTCGGTGTGGGCCGCTCTGTGCGTGCTGGTGCTCTGCTGGTTTTACATTTTCCCCGGCTACAGACTCCCCCGCGATAAAGAAATAGCTGAGGAGGTGCTCAGGCAGGGGGAAGTATGGCAGAAGAACCAGACGGGCATTGATGTATACAGGTTAGTCTCAGATGTCTGTGCATTTGTCTAAAACGGTTTCTCAAAGTGCGGCCTGCGGTCCCCGTTTAATTCCCTTTTTGCCGCTATTTCTTTTTACCCTGTATCCACTACAGAGCGATCCTGGGGTCCTATTTGGAAAACAAATGTTATCGTTGAGTGCCTGCGACCTCCTTTGTCTTCATTTGGAATCCCTGAACATATGGACACAATGTCATTATGATGTGACTGTAATAAATACCCAAATGGAAAGTAGTTTATATTAGTATTATAATATCCCACAATTTGGCAATGTTTTTTTTTTTTTTTGTAGAATGTGTAATTCTACAAAACCCGGCCACTACAATAAAAAACATTCTTAGGTTTGAATCAAACTGTGCAAGATCCTACAGAAATATTACAACTGCAAAACTTCAGGAGATACAAACATCATAAATACTCCTTATTTACAGTAACGTTAGAAGCCTACCACAGACACTGTGTGGGTCTTTCATTTAGACTAGACTAGATTTCAAAAGCAAACCAGGTCAACAGGGCATGTTAGTCACCCTGTGGCAGCCTTGTTTAAATCCCAGTCAGTTGAGAATATGTGCAGACAATTCTCTGAGGCAAAGGCGATAAGGATACTGAGAGAAGGTGACACCTGCCAAGCAGCGGGCAGGGCCTACAGGGAGGATGTGATGCTCACTTGGGGCTGTAGCTTTAAAGCCATGGAGCTTTTTAAAGACCTCTGTTTGGTAAAGTTTTGGATTATTTGAATTTATCAGTTGAAAGAGTAAAAAAGCTGCAGACAGTCCCCACTTTTGAACATTGATTTCATGAGCCTGTCATGGAATCTTGATATAACTTTAGGCCCATATAACTTAAATAATGTGATCATTTTCTCTGACATACAGCACTTGACCTTACACACTGGTTCTTTGTCTTGTCATATTAAAGGCTCTGACACACCAACCCGACGGCCTACTGTTGGCAGAAAAGGCAGTCGGACTGGCCAGTCTTCCCGAATTGGTCAAAAAAATGCATCAGAACACACCAAAGCGACGCCGACATGAGCGTACGTTCTAACAGCAGGTGGTGCTAGTCTGTTTTGTTGCCCCAAAAATAAAAACAGACAGCTGATTGGATGAACGCGTCACGTGGGTCTGGCTTCTCCGGAATTTCAAAGCCAAACTGTCATGGCGGCACCTTCGGAGTACGATCTCATATTTTACGAAAATAGTTCACCTAAACATGTTTCTGAAAACATTCAGAGTGAAAAATAGGCCATGCAGATGCTGATTCTCTCTTCATTTTAGATCGACAAAGGTCAGTTTATAAGATTTTCAGCTGATTTTGAGAGGCGTTTGTCACGCTCATCCCACTCGTAATTTCTGGGTTAGCACGCCACCAATCAGATTGGTCATTGAGTCCAACTGCCCGCCTTCCGATTCAACATGTCAAATTGGCCCAAATGAAGGCCGACGGCTCCTCTGACTGACGACGGCACAGAACACACCAAACATACTCGAGTCACAGACCTGTGTGTGTCAGGGCCTTTACACACATCCTACTCTGGCTGTCTCTTGGAAAATAATGAAGCAATTATTGTAGCCTGTCTATTACCAGAATCCCAGATGTCCTGTTAAATCCAATTTGTGAAAACAGTGTCCAGAGATTGCCAGAGACCAGACTTTATTATTTCCCACATCCTCTCTGCACAGGAAGTTGCTGACGGAGTGCTGTGATCCGCAGAGGATGTTTGCAGTGACCAAGGAGAACTCGCCGATGGGCAAGGTCCTGTGGTACGATGGCGAGTTTTACCACTCACACACCGTCAACAATGAGACTTACCCACTCTTTGTGCAGGTATGTTACATAATAACTACAAATAGAAAAAGGGTTGTTTTCACCTCAGAGAGCCACAGACTTTCCAAGAAGACACACTGAGGTAATGAGACAGGCAACTGTGTTATTCAAAAGACCAGATGAGGGAATGTGATTTTGCTCCCAATCAATGCAATACGACACTGCTGTGGGGGCTGTGGGCTTTAACATGGGTCCTTGTTGATTGATGGAGACGGGGGAGATGGGCAGTTAAGCAAACACTATTCAGTCAATATTAAGACGTGGATGCCGGTAAGAGCAGCGAGACAGTTATCGACGGTTAAAAGCAAGAATGAAAGTAAGATACTCCATCTTAGTCTTTCACTTTTACAGTATTCACTAGGATGTGCATCTTTCACTTTTCTTTCTCATTTCTACACGGGCAGGATGTGTTACAGTTGGAAAGGTGCAGATGAGGACAAAGGCTCATGCTTTATGTTTATTTTTAAAGAAGATGTGTCCTGTTATGTTATATTTCCACTTCGGTCTAATGGAGTTGTTTAAACCATGAGTTAAAGCTAAAGGAGGGTGTGTGTCAGGTGTCTCACTCCCAAGTTATTTCCCCTTTCTTTTCCATGTCGAGAATGTAGCATTGTGCAAACATGGACCTATGTATTTATGCCTCTGTGGATGTGTATCTGTATCCAGATAAGGGCTATTTTTACATAGCTTCATGCTTGTGTGTGGGTGAGCATGTGGATCAGGGTGTTTGTGTCTGAAAAAAGGACTAAAGGTGAACCTTTGGTGTAAGCGCTGTTGCCGTGGTTTTAGGATCCAGGGGCAATACACTTCACAAATAATGAAGATTGGATCCCTATTACTGATGCCACAGATTTGTGGTCTAATATTCTGGTTGGTAAATGCGATGAATATGTGACCCTAATTTGCAGGCGGGAGCTGGGCATGTTCATTCATGAGGATGGGGGAGGTGTGGGTGAATAAATAAAGAAATTAGTATAAAGGGAGAGTGGCCAAGCTGAACCACAGTGTGGGTGTGGGTGCATGAACGTACTGCAATGGCTTTTAAATGGTTTAATTAACAGGTTTTTCCACTCTATTTTATTGCTGATAAGTGTTTATGCTATTAAATCAGAAGACATTAATTCAACCAAATTAGAGCTAAGACAAGGTGTTAATTCATTGATTATTCAATTGAGAAAATTAAAATGCAACTATTTGGATAATTGTTTTCAAGCAATAATGCCAAATATTTTCCACTTCCAGCTTTCTCAAATATGAAGATGTGGTTATTTTCTGTTTTACATGATTGTAATTGTAATTGTAACTTAATATTTTAGGAATTTGGACAGCTGGTTGGACAAAACAAGCATTTTGAAGACATCACCTTTTTTTTCTTCTTTTTTTTTACTGATTTATGACATTTTATTGACAAAAACGTTTAATTTATTTATAGGGAAAATAATCAACACATTAATTTGCCCATGAAAATTATCTTTAATTGTGGCCCTAATCCATATTACACACAGCAAAACATTTGAAAACATTTTCATTTGAAAAGCTCAACAGCATTGTGTCTTCCCAGAAGTAATGGTTTATTAATCTACATTATTAGGGTGCTGGTAGAATCTAGGAAGCAGATATGTCAAATCCTTATTAAATGAATCTAAACATATTTGTATGGCTCGACCCCACTTGAGAAAAGCAGGATGATGATTCATTTTATTGTAATTTGGGGCGAACTGATCCTTTTAAACTGAATCCTTTTATCTTTTACTAGTTTTATGCAGGATTTAAGTTTCCTTGCATACGTTCCTTGTCCATACACATGTTGAGTTATGTAAGCTAATCTTTTCACTAAGTTAAAAAAATAAAATAAAAACGGACAATCAACCCTGTTATGAGTTTTGGCATTGCATAGTTTGTCCATCATTTATCAGAACTTTAATATATTTTGATGTTCCTTTGTTCTGTTGTGACAATAAAACAAATTATCATCATACTATTTTAGTGAGAACTTATAAATAACTATTGTTAGGGAAATCTCTTTATGTTATGCGTTTCTGGATTTAAAAAATATAAATATATATATCGGGCGATATATCTGATTTTTAAATAACCAAATATTTTAAAAGTCCTTTATCGGTTGGGCTCTAATTGTGGCTTGTTGTATGTGTGTGTCCCAGAAGGAAGAACTGGTAGTTAGGTGGGATGGACAAAGCACAAGCTCACACACACACGCCCTCTCTACCTTTTCAACTACCAGTGCTGTGATTGCAGGTTTAACCACAGACCGCCAGCCACACTATGCCAAGCTGGCAACAGCTACAGTATCTGGGCATCTGCCAGGGAATGTGCCAATTAGGGCTTTGACAGTTAATTGCTGGTTAGTTCAATGGCTCAAACAGAGCATCCATACATACAGTTCACTAGACTGTACAATAGATTACTGTAATCTCATATTTTATTTTCAGCATCCTAAAAAGTTTGACTGTAAGTAAGTACAATATATTGTTGATCATAGGGGTGGGAATCACCAGAGGCCTGGCGATAGGATTTCATCGCTATACTTATATGATGTTCTTGGGATTTTAAACATATTGCAATATTCTGCGATATATTGAAATTTTTCCAACTTAAAATCCCAATTTCAAATCAATCAATTAATTAACATTTATTTATATAGGCCTTTTCACAGATATAAAAAAATAAACCTTCTCAATGGACCCAAGTTGATTTTCTGTTGCAGTGAATGTGAATGGCATCAACTGACAGGAAGTTAACAAGGGGCTAGGCTGTTGCCTAGCAATGGAATTCCATTAAAAAGGTCTATAGCACTTTACAGAAACCAGGAGGTATCCAAAGTGCTTCACATCAGAAAACAAGAATCAAACAATATATCATACAACAAAAAGAATGAAACATAGGAAACAGTAAAATCTGAAAAGGTTATATAGAAACACGAGGAGGAGATTGAAATTGTCACACCACTACTACGTATTAAAAGCCATGCTAAACAAATGGGTTTTGAGTTTGGACTTAAAAAGAGCTACTTTAGTAACAGTGTGAATATCAGGGGGTAAATTGTTCCAGAGTCTTGGCAAAAGCCCGATCACCCCACCGTTTATACCTGGACCTTGGAACTTCTAAAACCAGTTGATTTGAAGACCGCAATGACCGGTTGTGCTTTTTCCCCCACCCCTAGTTCATCTACAAAGTATACATATCTGCTCTTTCGCATGCACACAGAGGGTCTGCTTTGCTTTCATTATGGAAGCGACACTGAAAAACCAAACTGTATGTCAAAACAGTAGCTGGTTCCACTTCTCAAACGAGAGATTTGCTGCTTTTCTCTGTTTTTATATCATGGCAACTTGAATATCTTTTAACTTTGGGCTGTTGGTCAGACTGTCAGAAAAAACATTAATTATGATAGGGTATTGTTTCACCAATTCCTGGTATGTTATGGACATTTATTGATAGAATAATCATTATATTAAATAACACATTAACACATTAAATAAGCCTTACATTAAAATGAACAACCCAAACCAAAATCTGTCAAGATATTCAATTAATAACTTTCCAAAAACAGCTGGACCACGTGCTACTGTAATAAGTGTTCCCCTACTCAAATGTTCAGCCCAACTTGCTGGTTCCCCTCCCCTGCTTGATGTGCTGTTAGCAGGGTATTGTCCTTTGACTCAAGCCCCTGTCATGGTCTAAAAGAGACCCTGAGGCAAGGAGATGTGTGTGTACGTTTGTGTGTGTGTGTGAATACTCAAGTGTGTGCAGGAGAATAATGAGCACAATTGTTTCCGCCATCTCGTGTAATCCATGCCTCTGACTTAAATGCAGCCAAGGCAAAAAGAAAGACATTTTTGGCTCATGAAGCGTGGTATTTCAGTGTTCTCTGTAACAGCTTTAATACTATCCTATACAACAATATACATCAATTGAGATGATGATAGGGTAGCGATTCCCACCCCATGGGTTACTTGTACCCAAGTAGGTACTTCAGGTTGTATGCTGGAGAGATTGTGAAGTGGCTCAACTAATTGCAGAAATACAAATTGATAAATAAGTACTATACAGTATATCCCCATATTGAGTCAGCTCTAACATCTGAACACCACATCTTGCGATTGAGTGTGTAAAAACTAGTTAGCAAGCTAGTCATAACACTTAGCTAAACATGATGACATTTTTTTTCTGTAAGCTATAAGTAATAAATAAAAAGTAATATTATAATATATTATAAAATATAAAAAAAATATTTAGCCAAAAGAATCGGAACGGCAAGGATACCAAAATTGTCTGTTTTTCATTAAAACATTTACTATGTATAAATATAGGCTTTGCTCTTGGTACATGTTCAAGAAACGATGTTTCAAGTTAATTCATGAACTGAGTAACTTCCTCAATTCATATCACCACACTGGTTTGTCTGTCAGCACAAGAGGCTATAAAGGGAAATTAGCAGTAGGCCAAGATGCTGTGCATAGCTGAACACAGGGTGACCTTCATTTTTGGATCTAAGTTGAAGTTGAAAGAAAATGAATATTTGTTTTTGTGCATGTGTGGACGTGGCTTTGTGTGTTAATGTTCACGTGCTTGTGTGTACTCTAACAGACCTGCATATTTCCTTCTGCCCAGGGCAACCCTCTACAGCTGCCCCTGAAGAAGTGTGCAGTGGTGGGCAACGGAGGCATTCTCCGTCACAGCAAATGTGGACAGGACATTGACCAGGCCGACTTCATCATGCGGTGAGACACAAGGCGCTCTGCGGGGCTATCAATGCAGGCGTGTGTATTGTATATGACTGCTTCACTGCTCCTCTAAATGTGAATCGCCCATGCGCAAGAGAGTAGCCAAATACCCCCAGCTATAAGTGAAAATGAGTGCTGGTATCGACTGTAGGCAAGAGAGAGAAAGACAGACAGAAAAAAATGGGTCACAGAGGGCAAGAGAGAAAACGGTGTGAGCCAACACCTTGTAAAACACTAAGATGAGGGAGGCGATGAGCAGAAATGCATTAAGCAGAACAAAACTGGTGGAGCAAAATTAAAGGAGAACACTCATTGAAACAAACTTGATGCTGGTATAGGAACATGTTAGGTACATGTTAGGTGACGGGGACTTTGGTGGAATCACACAAGGAGAATCATTTACATATTTTGAATATGAGAAAAAGGTGTTTTTCTAAGTAATCAAAGAGATGCATTTGTATTGGTTTGGATTGAGGAAGAAACAACCTCAAAGAAAGCTATAATTCTCCTTTTAAAATTGAAAACTACTCCAGAGTATTGAAGCAAAACGAGTTAAAGAGAGAGAGCTAATGTGTTGTTAAATTTAGACCTTGAGCAGAGGGAAAAATGCATGACATTTAAACTTCAACTCAAACAGAAGGATGCAGACAATATGCTGTCTGTTCTATCATGAAGATGGGTTTTATTTTACAGCTGTCTCAGTCACAAGCCACAACATGCATAATACTACTCCTATAATATTTTTTCAAAAAAAGCTCACTTCATTGTAGTTTATATTCATCTTTTGACAGCAACCATGGAGGAAATCTGATCTTAAAACTGCTCAAACTGCCAAACAGACTAATTTCTAACACACCAGATATCTATCTATCGTCCGAGAGCAAGAATGTTGAATCTTACGAAATTAATGAGGGATTGTGCCAGAACTGGACTACACATGACAACCTTAGCGGGCAGACGGTTACAAGTAGCTGCAGATCCATGCAAATGAAAAAAGAGACCCATCCATCCGCCTTCAGCAACATATTGCACTTTCCACCTCTAGACCCTTTTCCTCAATTACCAATAGTTTAATCAGAGGAGTTGATGTGGTTGACCATGATTGCTACCAGCCCTCAAAAGAGCATGATAAGATTCTCCATAACTCTACCCAGTTTCCCAGTATCTGAGTACCTCTTTGGTATAAAGTATAAGAAAGTGTATCCTCAAACGCACACTTGAATATGTATCCTGTGACTTTATTGGCAAAGATTATCACCTTAAAATTGCTTTGATGTACAGTTAGCAATCTGGATAAGAAAAAAATTTATATTTTCCATAAGTGCAATGCACTATAAGCCTACGTCCCAACCCATCTGGTAACACTGAATTCTAGATAGTAGCGTCATAGCGCATGCCATTTAACCACTCGTTCAGGGTTTGATAAAACCAACAAACCAACAGAATTCCATTTTGGGGTCAAATATTTGATACGCTGAGTCTGAAATGGACCGTTTCAATAAGATCATTTTACCAGCCAGTCAACATCATTGTAAGTTATGCCTGGTGGAGATAAGAAAATGTCTTGTCATCATAAATTCCGATTTCTGCCAAACTTTGACGTAACACTTTTAGGCCCCATTTACACATTAATTGACAGTAGTGGTTCAGGCAACCAGATTTAACTGACTGTACAAAGCAACATTGTCACTCCAGTTATTAAAGATCAAATATGGCAACTATACTGCCAGCTTTGTTGTGCAACCACTTCTCAGTCATGTCATTCCACTTTTAATATCTCTCTTGCTGTTGCTGCCTGTAGTATTGTCATTAGCTCCAGTACTTAACAAGTTTAATTAACGATCTGACATGCTGTTTGCATTGCAAACACAAACACACAAAACCACGTGGGCAGGGCATGTTTCTTCTCTGCTCACTATGATAAACAGATATATCTATTAAAAAAAAAATGATTCTTAATTATTGCTAAAATAAATCCTTAACTGTTTATACTGTAAGTTCCTAATTATTTAAATTATAACCATGGGCGCGATTTTGTGTGTCCCGATGCATCATGATGCGTCACCTCCTCAACATTATTATATATTGCTACACATGGTTTTCGTCAACAAATTCAAGCAGTCAGATGTATATGAACTCCCCTTTTTATTGTATCTGGTCTTAAAAAAGACACGGAGCGTAGCGGAGTTTGAAGACAACAGACAAAAGGCAAATAAAGCAACAACTGGAAAATCAACAAGTCACATCAGTAGGCAATAATCGATGCAATGATTAATTTCAACACCCCTAGTGTGTACTGTTAAATATACTCTGTGTGTTTTGTTTGATTTAGGTGTAACCTTCCACCACTTTCAAAGGAATATGTGGAGGATGTGGGAACCAGAACACACCTGGTTACAGCCAACCCCAGCATCATAGAGAAAAGGTAAACAGTCAGAATCAAGTCTGTTCTCAAACAAAACACTCATCAGTTGTGCAGAGATATTGATAACTAACAGAACAGAGCACATAAATGTACAGAGTAAGTTTGAGCATACTAGTGCAGGGTTTTTCCTGACTCCGACAAACCCTGCACCTGTTTTTACAGCATTTGTTAAAACTTTGTCACGACTCACAATTGGTAGAGTTTCAGGCAAAGTCACGACAAACCCTTCTAGCTAGCGTTAGCTAGCGGCTACCTAACGTTGACATTAGCTAGCGCTAGCTGATAATAGCAATTTGTAGTCAGCGACATATTTTGGGCTTCATTTAACAAACATAACCTGTTGTAGTACACAATAATATGTGTATTGTTTTGATTACAATGTGCAGAACTACTTTACGTTTCTATGTTACATTTCTAATCACCGGCGTCTGTACAGCATCTTATGTGTGTGTAACATTGAAACTGTAACTGGGAGTACAACCATCTGGCCGTTTCAGGTCCTGAAAACATGGCTTACGGTTGCCTGGACCGCAGCATAAGCTTTGGTTTGCGTACAGTAAAGGCAACGAGTCTGTGTTACCTTATTTGAAAGATATCTATGCATTTTCCTGTTATTTCTGATAATGTCTATTACGCTTGAGTAAATGAAACCCCCAATTAACAAAACTGCTTGAGAAAAATAATTAGTATTTAAATACCACCGTTAAAATCACCAGGGAAGTCCGACCCAGCCAGACTCTGGACGGTAAAACTGATATTAGCGTTGTTTGGTAAATTTCTCTTAAACACACTGGAAGAAGATTTACATTGCTTAGCATTCTTAGCATTTTGGCACTGATTTTCCTTTTGTCCTGGCTAAGACCTCTTTGGGGGGCGCCCAAAAATTCCTCTATGTTGGAAAAACTCTGCTCTAGCGTACATAGCTAATGAGTTATGTTGTGGAATCAGTGTGGGGATTTGAGGAGATGTACTGTAAGGTTGAGTGGCAGAATCCCCCATAGTTTCCTGTAGTGTAACATGCGACAACACAGGAAATTCATTTCCGTTTGTTTTCTTTTTTTTTATTTATTTTTTTTAGACTAGGTAGGAAATGGAAAAAGGTGCACACAGCGCTACAGATGAGTCATCACTCATAAGTGACACAACACATAGAATAACTCCCATTCTTTTTCTTTATCACTCTTTCTCTCAGATTTCAGAACCTTCTGTGGTCGAGAAAAACATTTGTGGACAGTATGAAGGTCTACGGCTCCAGCTACATCTACATGCCAGCGTTCTCTATGAAGCCTGGCACCGACCTGTCACTGCGGGCATATTATGCCCTGGCGGACACCTCCTCCAACCTCACCATGCTCTTTGCAAACCCCGAATTCCTGCGCACGGTGGGAAAATTCTGGAAAGCCCGCGCCGTGCACGCCAAACGCCTCTCCACAGGGCTCTTCCTGGTCAGCTTGGCCTTGGGGCTGTGCGAGGAAGTGACGGCCTACGGATTCTGGCCGTTTTCCGTCGGCCTGGACGAGCAGCCAGTCAGCCACCATTACTACGACAACATCCTGCCCTATAAATGGTTCCATGCCATGCCTGAGGAGTTTGTCCAGCTCTGGCACCTGCACAAAAGCGGCACACTGCGCATGAGAGTGGGACGCTGTCCCCCTTAGGAAGGTGGGAGTTAGAGCTTCTTGATAAGTGAAGGGACAGCTTATGTGTAGTGGGCTACAGGAAGCAGATGAAAACATTTGGGGTATTAAGTGGCAGGAAGTTGTTGTCATTACAATAATGGGTGCAGATAGTTCCTTTGAGGCACTGCACCTGTGTCCGTACACACGGCTGCTGACCCCCGCCCCCCTTAGCTTATCCCTAATTATAATGAGAATGTTCTCCACCCAGACCAACAGCATCGGGGACAGAATACACACAGACACATGCAGCCAAACACACACACACACACACACACACACACACACACACACACTCTCAAAACAATCTCCTCCACTTGTTTGTAAGATTGTGGGTGAGCATGGGTGTGTGTTTGTAGAAAGCCTCAACTGTGAGTAATAGGGTGAAAGTGGGTGGAGTTGGATGGGTGGGGGATTTAGTTTTTTGTAAGCTGACTACTGTATCTGACTGAACTATGGGGCAGCTGGACCAAACCCCCCACTGGGTCTTTGTCAAACAGAGAAAGAAGGGGGTGGAGGACCAGGGGGAATAAAAAAAGACACTGAAACACTGGCAAAATGGTAGGAACAAGGGAGAGATAATGATGTCCTGGTACCTAGTAACTTGAATGGGACTGAAATTTAATGGAGAAAAAAAAAAAAGACTGGCAAGCGGGTAGACAAAGTGAAAGCTAGCTGGAATTTGTGTGAAAGGATTTTTTTTTTTCTGCTTTTCTTCAACCGAGCACTTGATTGGCATTCTCCGGTGCCAAATTGAGCTCTGTTCAGAGCAGGACCTATTAGAAATGGAGTCTTAAGTACTATTTACCCCAGAATGTTTAGCCAAGTTGCATTTAAGCCCTTCACTGGAAAGGGAAATTGAGTTGTGGTGTCCACGTATTGCTTTTGCAAAATGTGTTTTTCAGGAGTTAATGTGAATTATTTTGTAAAGGTTCATCAGTGGCCCTGAAGAGAAGGGAGAACGTATTATCAACATTTGTAACCAGTAGGTACCTCACCTCAAAGTGGACGTTATTACCTGACTGTCTATTTGGTATGATCCACTAACAAACAGGCTTCTTAGGTAAAAAAAAAAAAAAAAAGTTGTCTTTTGGTATGTGTACTATTCTTGCCAAGTGCCAAGCCAAGGGAACAGTGCTCTCTTTGATACTCACTCTCGCACTGTCCTTTTGCTCTCAAATGGCAAGATACCGATATAAAGCGAAGTATTGACAGAAAAAGACTTGTGGACTCAATGTCCTAAAATGGCATTTTAAAAGCTGGCTTTTTTTTTTTTCTTTAGATGCTGGACACGCGCGTCTGAGAACAGAAATAATTGAGCCTATGTGCTGTGCTTCTTTTATAATTGTGATTTGTTGTTTTTTAACATATTTTTGTGCACAAGGGGAAAAACAACCTTGCTTATGTAGAAGCCAACACAACAGACACGACAGTTGTGGGGTTTTTTTTTTGTACTTGCAGGTCTTGCTGATGAAAAACTTGATTTGAAATAATTTCTTTCTTTTAAAAATTGTTATTTACGAGTGATAAATGTGACTGTGCCATATTGTCGATACCGCAACAAAAGGGAGACTCTGCATGGAAAGTGCATGGAGTGTACCCCAATCCTTGAAAATACTACTCAGTCTACTCAAGGTACCGAAGATGTCGATAGTTAATGCTTTTTGCTTTCATTTTACTCTGAAAACGGAACAAGGTCCAGTGCCTTTTGAGATGTATTAAGGCAAGAAGGATCATTCAAACGAGGGATATTTGAAATGCTTACCATGCTCTTAAATGTGTTTTTGGATTTTCTTCGATATGAGGATCAAGCGATATGTGATAGTGACCCCTGATATTGTGTCAAATTAAATCAAAGAGAGCTACATACTGCTGGACAAGTGAAACAGAATCTAATAATTTGTAGTCCAAATGTACATGTGGCTCTCCAAGACTTTAGATTATTTTTACTTATTGTGATGTTTCTTATTTGCACCTTGTTTATTGGTTCTCTCCTGCCCAGTATTGTGAATGAGTGAGTTGTGACAATGTATGAATTTTGAGTAAGCATGATGATTTTTAAATGTGTATGTTCTTTTGGTACACAGATTTTTTTTATCTCTTTCCATTACATTCTGATTTGTGCTCTCATTCCATCCTATCTAAATGATAAAAGAAGCTGATATTTCATGTAAATATTGGTCTGTTTGTGTAATGACCAGTTAGTTTTTAGATCTCTAAGTATTCTTTCAAAATATACTTTGTTCTGGTTCAAATAAACTGCAGTTGTTGCCAACAGAAAACATCTGAATCTTTGACGCTGTGCTCTTCCTGCTACACAGCTCACATTTGCACATTGTGTGCAACTTGTGATTCAATATTTACAACTTTTTACATTACAATCACAGGTTTCATGTCGAGTGGTTGGTTTATACAACAAGATGTGCTCTACAGTTGCATAATCATGTTTGTGTTTTTTTTCATCCCATGTTGTCAGTATCAAATTTCAGAAAATGTATTGGTATAGTTTGACCTTTTAGAAAATACACTTATTTGCTTTCTACCTAACTGTTAGACGAGAAGATTGAAACCACTCTCATGTAAGTTAAAATATCAAGCTAGCAGCCGGTTAGCTTAGCAGAAAATGATCACATCATATCTCTTGAGTTAAATCTGTGATTTTTTTAACTGGAAAATATAGTTAAAGCAAGATGACCTCAGACAGTTACTAACCAAAAATGTTTTTCATGTAGGCTCCAAGGACAACAATCTGCCTACAGTGAAACTACCAATCTCACTGGGACCCTCGATCAATCCTTAGCGATACCGTGGATAAGTTCAGAACCTATAAAAACAGAGCTAGCCGTCTTCCTCTGTTTTCCTGTCATTAAGCTAACTGACTGCTTGCTGATCCTTCATATTTAGCATACAGATAGGAAAATAATAATATGCTATTTCTTTGACAGTGACAGCATTAACATGAAGTCTGAAAAACAAAAAGTGGAACAGGACAAAGAAATGGAGTATGGCACGTACACAACGGCAGTATTGTGCATTTGGGCGAGCAATTGGTTGGAGTCCGGTCATGGAAAAGGTTAAACTGGGTAAACCCCACCCACTCTGTCACCTATTGTATTTTGTCCTGTTGCTCGGTCTGGAAACCTGCACGTTTAATTCTCCTGCTTCCATTCACAATTTTGCGGGAACCAATCACAAACTGGCTTATCTGCCTGGCGCGCTACTGGCGAGTTCAACAAGATGACGATGGAGAAGCAACCAACCAGCTTCTAGTTTACATTCAACATATCGGCCACCAATCACCACTGAAGCGCAGCAACCAGTTGATGCCGCTGTCGCTTCTACATCCCCTGGACATTGGTCTGATTGGTTGAAGGACTGTCCAATTGCGTACAGAGTCATTTGAACTATGCCCGTTGGTCATGCCTCTTGTGCAGAGATAACACAGAGCAGACTCCCCAGACTAATGCTCAATCTCAAATCTGTAGCCAGACTAGGAAAAGGTCACATTTTGGATCCCCATAGCAGCTATATTATTGACTGCAGTGTCCTTAAAGGAGCACACCGACTTATTGGGACTTTAGCCTATTCACCGTATACCCCAGAGTTAGATAAAAAGCAGAGAGCTTGCCCGGAGTTTGCTCAGAGTTGGAGTAATGATCACTCCGCCCAAGTAGCAGTGCTTCGCCTTCTGAATAGTTCCCACTGTGTATACAGTTAGAAGATGGCTGTGTCTCATGTGACCTTGTTATTTGTACATGCTGTGACTATACAAATCACAACATGTAAATAGGAATATGTTGCCGTTATTTTGTCACTTATTGGGAGCAGTAAAGGCTAGATGGAGGCGGTTACCTCCAGGATCTGTGCTGAGCTAGGCTAGGCGCCAGACAGAGTTACAACATGCACGGAGATGAAAAGGGTATGTACAGATTTATCTAAATCAGGGGGATACAGTGAATAAGCTAAAGTCCCAATAAGTTGATCTCCCACTTGATTATTAATATGAAACCTGCCACTGTGTTTTTGCCAAACCTTTCTTTCTGTAGCCTTCTTACATGATGATTATATCTTCTCCTGTTTGGTGGGAAAACAGCAAGTTCATGCTGATGTCTTAGTGCATGTTTAACACAGCAGAGTCTCGGATGTAGAGCTACAAAGGTTGTGAGCCAAGTGTTTCTGTCTTCACCTCCAGAATGTGAGGATATGCTGTGTCACAAATGACAACCTTAGTATAATGTGGGTTAAATAGTAACTGCAAATACTTTTTGGCATTTTGTTTTAATCTGATGAAACCGCTGAATGTTTAGGGAGAAAAACAAGTTAACAAGTTAAAGCTGCTATGTGAAGGATGTGATGCGATCATATCTTTAAAATTATTCGGATGGAGTTTTTGTCTGTAAAGAATAAGACAACCCAGGTGAATATTGGTGCAGTCCATGTGTTGATTTCAGCCCATTCAGTCTACTTGGGTCGACTCGGTAGAGGGAGGGAATAGTACATTGCTATCTTGGGGTTGAGAAAATTCTAATTATTTAATCCTAACACATAGTGGCTTTAAAAAAACTTTCATTAAATCCCATAGTTGTAGATAAGGAATATTTTAGTTTTCTGATTAATAATTGACACAATTTTAGTTGTGGTGATACAGTTAATTAGGTTTGAAAAAAATACAAATAATCATTTGTTAAGACTGAGTGACTCATTTTTGATCAATAGTGGTCCAGAGCGCTGAACTTTCTTACATATTTAAATATTTTATGTTATGCAAAGCTTGGTTATTTTAAACAACACATGTAAGTGTGCTGTATTTGCCTTGACTGACTGAATTTGTTACATAAAAAAACACTTCTTGAAGGCATTGCTGTTTGCGCCATCCTGACCTCCTCTGCTCATTCATGACATCTGATGTGAACAACCCTGCCTGAGCATGTAAAAAAATAAATCAGAACTGCCGTGTAAAATGGATTTAGCCAATTGTATGTGCAACATGGATTTACAGTAACTGTGAAGGATGAATACAGTCATATCCATGGGTGAGGGGAACACTGGTACCCAATAAAAGAATGGAAATAAAAACTGCTTTCAGCTCGGTCGTTTCCTTCCACATGCTGGTGTGCTGGATGTTTCATATACTTATCGTTCCGTTTTATTTTTAGGTGATAAGTCTTGTTTTATAGTCAACTATTAATGTGAAAAAGAAGGCAGAAGTAAAACATTTGTGCTGGAAATCGAGAAAGACCTTTTTTTGTCATGAGTGAAATGTTTATGGGGAATCAAAAAAATATATATTTCTAGGCTTTTCTTAGGCCCTTTCATGTGGGCCCTTCCCTTTGTGTGGGTAGACAGGAATCATGCTGTCCACATAGTTTGTTTAGTGGTTATGAATATTTCTGCTCCCAGGGAATGGAATCAGTGAAACTCTCTGCTTGCCACAACCCTGTCTGCATGGCCTGTTTTTTTTTTTGGGGTCATTCATTTTTAAAGATGTGTCAGCAGAAGCTGCACAGCTGTCTCCCAGGCCCCTTTTCCCCACTGTACCGTTCAGCTCCATGCAGCTGTTTTTTATGATCAAGGTTTGTCCATTGTTGTAATGAGATAGCTAAGAGGACGAAGCATATTAAGGATGATAGAGATTTAATTATGTGTGTGTGTGTGGGGAGGGGGCTGCTGTATGCAATAAGTCCTGTATTAAAAAGGGACAGTTCAACCTTGGGGAATGGTAATATATTTTCTTTTATTAGACAAGTGCAAGTCTTGAACTGACAGTATGCAGTTTGACAGTGTGGTGAAAGGTTAGATTGAGTGAGAACTTGTGTGTAGACATGCCATAAATCCAGACTGAAATTTAGACTCAAATATATCAGTGAATATTAAATCAATTGCACGAAACTTTGTATATACATTAATGTTCCCCAGTGGATGAATCCTAATGATTTTGATTATCCTCTAGGACCACCAGCAGGTTGACCATTTTGCTTTTTAGTGAGGTTTTTCCACAACTATTTAATGACATTTTATACAGACATTCATGTTCCTGTGATAGTATTCTAACACACTAAACTGAGAGGATTAACATGGTAATCGTTACCTCTTTAACATCAAATATATAATATTGTGTTAGCATTTCTGACATGTCATATTGTGTATGTGGCCAAAAGGTAAAATACCTGTAGACCTGTAGCAAAAAGACACACGTATTTACACATACTTTTTAAACTTTAATAAAATCTTTATAACTGACAAAATAGGAGCTTCATGCATTTTTTCCAACAGTAGCTGTGTGTAATTTTCTGTATGGTTATTTCTCTCTTATTTTTATATGCTCGGTAAGAAGCATGGCAGTCTGAGGGCAGACATGCCTCACTTTTTCTCCATTTGCCAAGTCTATGTCTTATGTCTATTTCTGGCACTACAGCAGCCTATCCATAGAAAGTAGCAAATGTTAAAACTTGAGTGGGATTAAGAAACTCTCTGCCTCCCTCACATGAACGTTGTCTCTGCACTATTAAAGCTTATAATAGCAACTCTGGACACGGATGAGTGTTTTTGCCTTTTCACAGTAAACAGTTCAGCCCAAGAATCTACTAATTCACATCACATGAAGCTGAATATAAGGTTGTGTGTGTAGTGTGATGCTTACTTAATAAGCTAGGACATGGTTGTTAGGTTCAGTTACACTGAAATGTAAAAATCCCCATTAATGTCTCAACATTGTGAATCTCTTGGTTAATTCTTGCTATGTGGTATAGCAAATATAACTCCAGTCTAGGGAAGACTCATGATTTACTATGAGTTGCGACTGGGCAGTGAATCAACTGTAAATACTATTTTGGATGGCCATATCACCTCTTTTAAGTCTATAATGAAAGAGTGTCTGGCTATGTCTTTATTTACTTATCGTGTCATCACTGGTGCTCTTAGTTGGTGATTCTGCTTGTCTTTAGATCCATGAAGCATGCAGGATTCATTTAGGCTTTCATAAACAAGTACACTGATGCATGCACTTAACACATAATAGAATTTAAGCATTACATTATGTATTGAATGTAAAGTATCGTGTTACCTTTATACTAATGGATTTTTGTATTTTAGCACCAATGTCACAACTTAATTCTGA
This sequence comes from Percina caprodes, assembly GCA_013375575.1. Lineage (NCBI taxonomy): Eukaryota > Metazoa > Chordata > Actinopteri > Perciformes > Percidae > Percina > Percina caprodes. Next base: position 1,096,580 of record JABXJD010000007.1, on the reverse strand, counting down.
TTAATGTCTTTTAAATATAATAGAGTGAAATGTGCAAGTTGCTTACAATGTTCAAGGCTAACAGTAGCATGGCAACAGGCCCACAGTGACAATGATCACATGATGTCTGGCTGTTTGGATAATGTTCACCACGTTTATTATCTTAGTTTAGTGTGTTAGCATACAAACATTTGCTAATCTGCAATAAAAACAAAGTACATGCTGAGGTAAAATGACATTAGTTTTGTAGGTATTTTGTACTTAACTATTGGACAAAGTTTGATCTGATAATGGTGCTTAAGGAAAAGTGGGGGCCATGAATGTCTGCATCAAATTTCACGGCAATCCATCAAGTGGTTGGTAAGATTTTTGGCATTGCCATCCCTAGAGTCACGTCACTGGCATGACCAGAAATCATATACACATGAAATGTACTCAAAAATGAACTAATCAATCCATCCATATCCATATCCATCTTCATCCGCTTATCCGGTATCGGGTTGCGGGGGGAGCAGCTCCAGTAGGAGACCCCAAACTTCCCTTTCCCGAGCCACGTCACTGAACTAATCAAGTAAATGTTATTTGATACTTCGCATCATCACCAAATCAGTACATTATGTTGCCAAATATGGACTTGGCTTTTTAGTGCCAACTATCAGATGTGCAGCGGTGCTATTAAGTATCAGCAGCTCAGCACAGGATGAAGGACGTCTCTGGGATTGATCAACAGTGCAATTCCACTTTAGGGTTGCCACTCATATGGTGCTGGATGATATTGTGTTGCAGGCACACATAGACACATATACTCCATTTCTGCATCCAACGGCCCATTTGACTATTAAAACAATGGGGTTTGGAAGTCAGCCCAAGGATTTCCCCTAAATTCCCCTTCTCCACTTCCTTCTAATCCACTCCAAACTCCAAACAGCCAGACAAAATCCCACCATCCAGCAGTTCACCTCTCTCCCCTGCTGTACGGGTATACTGTAAGTGGTGTGTCTCTAACATGTATTACTCTAACAGAGGTTTTCAGTATGTGAATGTGGTACATGTGACACATTCTGTGACATAATTAGCAGATGCATGACCAGGAAAAGGTGTGTATGCATAACATTCATGGTATTTATGCCATTAAGCAATATCTTAGCTTAGGGTCAGACTGATGTAACATGATGGGGGAGTGATTGTGTTCTGATAAACGTTGAGTCACAGGTGTGTGAGATGAATGTGGTCTTGGAAAAAGTTGCTTCCAGCTGGAGGTGAGTCGAAAAGGTCTGGCCTCAAGTGAACGGCTTTAGAGCAAACATAGCTAAACGAAGAACACTATAAGACAAAGGACCGAGAGACTTTCTTGTTTCCCCCACTACAAACGTTTGTATAAGCATCTTTTAAAATCTGAACTGCTACAACAAAGGAGGAGCGGGGCTGGCAAGGACACAGACAGAACGGAATCAAGCACCAGAGGTTTCCTTCCCCATTGTCCTTGAAGCGATATTTACAGAAGATGAGATGGTTGGCAAAGGGAAAATAAATGAAAGCAGTGTTTCTAATATGCCACCTCAATTTCTGTAAAATCATTCATCAATGGAAAAAAATCTCACAAGTAAGCAAGCCGGATCTTCAATGGAGCGCCAAAAGCTTTTTCTGCCTTTGTAAATGTAGATTTCTAAGACAATAATAACTGAGCTCTTTGTTTTGGCCCTTGAGGCAAATCTCTAACCCCTATTTTCCACTGGGCGCGTCTGCGCTGCATTCTGGGCGCTTTGTGACCCCAGCGAGAAATCACAGCCATTTAAGTCAATGCTTGAAAATCCACCAGACGTGCCACGTCGCGTCTCAGAAGTGAAGGAAGTGAAACAGTGGGAGTATCCATTCAATTTACCAAAAGACAATATAGTATACATTTCCTCTACAAGAACATGGACGACAAGAGATTCATCTTGTTGTAGGTGGAAAAACATAATAAGACATCACAGATCTTTTTTATAAGGGCAACGCCAGAAAAAAGAAGGCATGGAGTTTAATTGCAGGAGTGCTTGGAGTGGAAGGTAGATAATACTTTAATAAACACGTGATTGTTCTGTAAAGTAGCCTACTTGTAGAGACAACAAAATCTGCGAGAAGCTCCCGGTGTGTTATGGTGCGTTGTGGAGGACAGAACCAAACTAGCAAAGACGCACCTAGTGGGACATCGTGTAAGGTAGATCCTTGAGCCTTCCAGCAAACAAGCATCTACACATGTTTTATTAGGTTCCTACTGAAGGGTGTATGTCTAACATTTGACAGTAGCATAGCAATAAAGCTGATGGCTGATTGTTCAAACCAGCAGAGTGACAAATGCTGCAGCAAAGTGACATCATGTACCAATGGCTCAACACATTTTATATATCCATGATATGACACAAATGCACTTGCCTTTTTTGCTCCACTGTCTGATGTACAGTCAGTTGCACAAGAAGTAATGGAAGGAATCAAATGAATGGTTCCTTTTTAATGAGTTTTCTGTCATTCCATATTTCATGCTCTATCTATCTATCTTCTATATTTAATTTTCTCTGTTGATGAGCAGCAGTACTCTCGCCCCCTTCACATGCAGGCACATGTACTGTCACACACATGTACAGTGGCCATGCCTGAGCTCTCTGGCATCCTGTGAATGCACAGGGGAGACAGAGTTGGAGACAAGAACCCAAGGAGAGGCCATTGGGACATGCAAATGCAAACATGTTTCCCCACCGGTGCCCAATGTCAGCTCTCATTACATCCAGCTGCAGGCCCACTGGGCCAATTAGGGTGCAGGGCTGCTCTGCTAAAAGCTATGGGATTGGCCCGTCAATAGCAAACCCCTCCCTAGTGTTGGCATTATGGAGGAAATAATAAGGGGGACTTGGGGAGGTCAGGAATGTTTCAATTAGTGAGTGAAGGGAGTTAAAGGCTCTGAAACGTGTTTTTAGAGCTACTCTTGTTAGGTTCATCCACTCTCCACTGTGCTCATATTTTGAATGTTTACCTTCATGCAGACATAGAAGTGGGCTGGGAGGAGAAGCAGGCTAGCCTTGTTCCAAGAGAGGGAGGGTGAGAGGCTTTTTAAAGTGCTTTCTGATTTTTTTCAAATCATATTCAAAGGGCAGTTTACTGTGAATATGAGAGTGTGGAAAGAAAATTTTATATATATATTTTTTTCAAATACTGACAAACATCTATATCTATATCTATATCTAGATATAGATTGGTTCATGCTGGTATCACACAGTTGAGATAGACAAACTATCGGGAGACTAGCTTTAGTATCTTGTATTTTTCACTAGTGGGTCACAGGCTAATGTCTTTTGTGTCTTCACATGACAAATGAGAGCTTTTTTGGTAAAACAAAATGTCAATTCTTCTCAAAAAATGTGAATAGAGAGAAAGAAGCTATCATCTGTCGTTCTCGGCCGTCTAGCTCTTCCCCCGATGACATGCCATTTTTCACTCCATCCAATCCATAATGTATCACAAAGCCAACAGGGAAGATAGCAGAAATCCTTTGGGATGATTTCCAAAGAATGGAGGGTAATTTGAAGAAGGCTTGAGTGGTGTATTTGAATTGACTGCTAGGAAATGAGATTTAGTGGCTGCAGTACAATTTTGGCCACTTATTTGGTCAATTTTGGCTGCTGATTTAGCAGATTGTGATTCTGGGATAATAATTCAAACCAAGAGGGGGCTAATAACGGAACCTGTGCATCCAGCAAATACACAAATGACCACCAGTGAACCAGTTAAAGTTGATATTATCAATATGTTTATGTTAACAATGGATCAAATGTCTGTGTGTAATGGTAAAGGGATTGCTCATGGTGACAAACCCACAGATCATTATTACTAGAATCTCTTCACAGAGCATTTTAGCATCTAGGGCCTATACGAAGCCTACTCATCATGTAGACAGAAACACAACTCCAATTGAATGCTAATGTTGCTCCATATCTGCTAGATATGTACAGTAAATAAGCAACTGTTTCTTAACAAGTTAGCCATAGCAACTTAAAAGTGAATTAATGTTGTATTCACAGCTCATTTTGCATTTTACACTTGCTATTTATCAGCAAGCTGTTATTGTGAAATCCACACCTCCTTTATGGGTGTGATCTTTAGTCACTAAAAGAAATAATCATAATCACATCTGGAGAAAGTTAACTTCACAACTGCTCCGTGGTTTAACATTGTCATTCATGACAGTGTTAATAGCATGTGTCAAAGTGTCTTACAAAAGTCAACCAACACTTTCTATTGCTATTTCTTTCCATTCCTTGTTGACACTTAGTGTTTCCGACTCAATCCAGTGTTTAGTGTAACTACAGAGGTCCAAAAGTCTGGAGAGTTTGTGTTTTTATTGCTACCTTAGCAAGTAAGAGACAGCTGGCAAAAGAGGGACATAAGTCAAACAAGGTCAGAAGCAGAGTGAGGAGTTGGAAAAGACAAAGTGGCAGCTTTGAGATTGTCTCTGGCCCAATCAAGTTCCCTGCTCTATCTGGACCAATAAAACCCCATCCACCTTAACCAGGACTCACTGTATCTGAGTAAACTTTCTGGCTCTGCGCCAGCTGTGGGCAGAGCCTGGACATAGTGAATGAGAATTGCTAATTCAATTGAGGTACTGCATGACCCTCCTTAGGGCCAACAGGAAAAAAAAAATCAATGTGGTTAAAAGCATTGGTAATTGGAAAGAAGATGACAAAATGCAGCTGCTGACATACAAATCCAGCCATCCGTCTGAGATCTTTACTGGCAAATCAATGAGCAGCACTCCAAAGGGCTTTTTAGACTAAAGGCTGTCAAGCTGTCCATCTTTATGTACAGTCTATGTTCAAAACTCGCAGTAGACTATTTAATCCGTTCCTTACATATCTGTTGTGTGTTTTGGTTTTGAAAGTGGATCAAACACAGAGTATTGCTCTTATTAACGGTCAGTTGCTTCATACGACATGACACAGCACATAGGTCCATGAAAAACACAAACCTAAGCACTAATCACTATTGCTATTAGTATTGCTCAAATGGGTCATTTGGTGTTCCACTTACACAAACCTGGACCAGAAACCTTTGATGATAACATCAATTACTTCAAGCTGAAGTCTGAGATAATTTGACGTGCATGGAGTTTTTCATTCAAAGGAGCTCTAAGTGATGTCATGCATGTCAGGGAAAGAGACTTCAGTACAGTATTAAGGGACCACTAAGGTCTATATAAAAGCATCCAAAAAGCACCATGTCATGGGACCTTTAACTCGGTTAATGACCTGTACTTGCAGTGACACAAAAACTACATTAATTGAATGTGCTCGTTTTTTAGGCTACAACTTTTTTTGCCACATACAGCAAATATGTGTTTAGTGGACAAGAAGCTAGCGGATAGTGAGGAGATGTTTGCTGTATGTGACAAAAAAATGTTGTAGCGCAATAAAGTCAATGTAACATTTTACAAGATAAAGAAGGAGCATCCTCTTAGCACCCTGACAATACTTAATGTTTTCTCAAACTATTGAGAAAGACTTAAACCTTCAGTTTTCTTTGGAGAGGGACAATAGTGATTTAATCTGGTTGAGGTGACAGGCTGAGTATGTTGTGGACTTCTGAAACATTAAAACCGACTACCCTGCTACCCTGCAGATACCGTAGCCCCTTAATTATAACTATGAATGACCCTCTTTGGATGTGTTTGTAGGCCTGGGATGCACATACTATATATAAACAGCTTTGGTTGATTGATCTGTTAGCACCATCTTTTATCACTCCTATTTGAACACCAAGCCTTTTTCCTCCCCTTCTTTAATTTAATGGTGTTGATGCTATCACGCGTATTGACAGGGACATTTTGACACCCACACCAGCAGCTGTGACTCATAATGTTGAAGCTAGAAGGCATGTGTGCAGTTTGGAGAATATTGACAAGTGGGTGGAAAGACGAGTAGATGGGAGAGCTGTGTCTGACTGTGCTGAAGGGCTTTGTTCATAATTTATTTGTTTCTCCATCTCTCTCTCTCTCTCTCTCTCTCTCTCTCTCTCTTTCTCCCTGCCCCCCCTTTCCTTTCTTGTCATCCTCTGTGGGAGGAGCGATGGGAATAAGGGCATGTGTTCAAGTGTGTGCATTTGTGTGTGCATGTGCAGAGGTTGTGGTCTTGTGAACGCGAGCCAGGTCTGTTCCAGGATATTTATAGCTCTCATTAGACACATCCTGCTAGAGCCAGGGTCACAGCAGAGTGAGGTGAACACTGCAGAGAGACTACATTTGTCTTACACCAGCAAAACACACACACACAAATACACACACACACATATGCACACAGGGAGGCACCGGATTGAGTGTTTTACAGAAAATAATGTATAATGGGACACTTTTACCCAGAATTCATTCTAGCAGAATCAGAATATCCCTTAAAACCCCATGTTTTAGGATCATTTTGGCATGTTAGCAGTTGCAAACACAAACGCACTGATCATCTCTTCAATCTCACTTGTTATTAGAGAGCCAAATTGCGTTTGGTGCAGCAGGTGGCCAGTGGGCGTTGGGTGTGGGGGAACATGCCAGGGGCACAAAGAAACATGGTGGAGTGAATGGAACAAAACTGTATTATGCACACACACACACACACACACACACACACACACACACACTCACACACACACACACATGCACACACCAATGTGTGAGGTGGTAAAGTAAATCACACACAAAGGGTGCTGATGATGTCCCTCTGTTTCTACACTAAAGGATGCAAGGATGGAGATATTTTCATGTGCTTATTATTTGTTGGCAATGCAACAGGTACAGCCATTTGTCATTGGATACATGTTGGTTCTGGCACAAATGTAAAATAAATACCTAGATAATTCATAAATCAGAGAAGACAAGATTAATGTGACTACTTTTTCTCCTTATCAAGAGTTTAGTCTTTAAAATGCCAATCACATGTTCCTTAAACCCAAGATGATGTCTTCATGTTGCTGTTTTTTTCTCCAATAAACAATCCAAACATTAAAAAATATTTAATTTACCATTTCATAAAACAAATGAGAGGAGCAAAACCTCACAATTGAGAAGGTGAAACGAGGTAATGTTTGCTGGTAAAATGACAGTTAAAACATTACCAAAATAGTTGCAAATTATTACACAGTCGATTCACTAATCGATTACTAAATTATATAAAATGATAAAATAAATACATTGTACAAAAGATTTCTTTCTCATCATTAAAAGAACATGCCATAGCTGTGAGGCTAAAATATACACTAAGGCTTAATGATGCTTTGAGCTAAATGCTAACATTAGCATGCTAACACATTCACAGTGACAATGCTTGTAAATGCTGATGCTTAGAGGCATTTAGCACAGTTTAGTTAAACATGTTAGAATGCATGTTAGCATGCTAATATTTGCTCATAAGCACCAAACACAAAGTACAGCTGGGGCTGATGGGAGACTCAATGGTTTTTGGTCACAAACCAAAGTTTTAGACAGATTTTAACTTTGATCTGATGATGATGCTAAATGGGATCACTAAAGTTATTACAAATAATCCAAAACTTAGTAGAAATGTCAGGGAATTTCCAAGTAAGACACTGAATGACACATTGCTGCTCTGTTTCAGGTGACTCTGTGTTATGTCACCACTATCTTTGGCCTTCCAAATGTTCCAGTCCTCTCTGTAGCCTGTTCAAACTGGTCTCCTGGTGAATAACTAAATGTAGAGATTGAGTCCAATCAGATATATTATTGTTCATTTGACCTTCATCTGCAATCCCCTTTACGATTTGTCCATTCATGAGCTGTGGCAATAAAACTTATTTTAATTATTCTTCTGCCTAATGTACAAACACACAAATAAAGCCAAGCCATCTATCACTCTATGTCACTGTTTAATTCCATTAGAAAGCTGGAATGGAAAACTCATCACAAATCATTCAGTCAGCTGCCTTGACCAGTGATGAAAAATGCTGGTCTAGACCTTTTTTAGGCAAGCATATCCTATAAATCATTAACTTTGATATTCAGATGACCGGTCTACTCTGTAGATGAACAGGACAGCTTTACCTGGGACAAAAAAGAAAGTGAGATTTGAATGGGCTTTCGATCCGACAGAAAGAAACAAAATTCATAAAATGAATCTGTTTTATAAATGAGAAACTGGGACATCGGATTTATATTGTATACGAATTGCATTGTACTGTTTGGGACTTTGTATCAAGTAAGTTGTTCAATGTCCAGTTGAATTTAGGGCGTGAACAGCGCCACATCTTAAACACACACATGCACACACATCACATCAAATGATACAAATGGATGATTGAAAAAGCTGGCGGTGGTGTGTGTGTGTGTGTGTGTGTGTGTGTGTGTGTGTGTGTGTGTGTGTGGGTGTGCATGATGTGCTTTTAGGGAGCGCAGCTGAGGATTTTCTCTCTCTCTTCCAGATTGTCTGTCCTTTCCTCTCTTTCTCCCTATCTCCACAGAGCCACTGCACTGCGGAGGAAACTTGAACTGTGCCCAGCGCCCGTGAATATCACTCACACACAGCTCTGTAGCCCTGCACAAAAATCAGCCCATGCAAACTCACACACACCAACAGATCTACATGCATCCTACAAACACAGCAAAATAGCACCCTATCTAACTTCACCTAAAAGATGCATACCAGAAAGAGAAAGATTGGTTATAGATGTCTTTGAAATTGCTTCTTTAAGAAACATAGCTATAGACAATATTAATGTCATGTTCTTACATCACCTGGCTTATTTCCAAATGGAAAAAAAGCAAAATGGTTTGCTTCTTCCAATGTAGTATATACTTTAAGACATGTTGCTTTGACATATGCTAATCTGCTAATTTATTTTCCTGCAGATTAAGATACTGAAATTGATTTCAGAAGGTCCATTCAAAGTGAACCTAGCCATATCAACTTGAATATGTCTATGTTGTGTTCACAGCTTATTTTTTCTGCTCAGCAGAAAAAATAAAGCATAAAAAATGCATCTTGAAGTATAACTTTATCACAACCATTTGCTCAAGAGTCATTCTACTAGGTATGATTTAAAATATTGTTATTATGAAAGGCATTTTTGAAAGCCACTGCTTCAACCTCAAGCATTGTAATTCATTTCATGAACGGCTAAACCACTTTAAGAAGGCAGATTAAAATCCAATCACAACTCCATCTCTCAGCATAGCACTGCTGATCTACACAACAGACCATACCGACAACATCAGCACTAATCTCTCTGGTATGAATGTTAAACACAAGATCCAGAGAAATTGCAGCTGTCATTACTATATGTCTCTGTGAAATTGAAGATGTTTATGAAGGGCAAGTTTCCTTGGACAATACTCTTCACTTTATGTATTTATATAGCAATTTTCTTAACATTGTTACAAAGTGCATTACAGAAGAAAACTCAATCATCAAAACAGGGCTTAACATCAAATTCTACTCCTATTCCTAGTCAAGTCAAGTCAAGTTTATTTCATCCATAAAAATGGAAATTACAGTGCTCACACTCGCCATCCCCCCCTACAAAAACTAGAGAACAAATACATTACCACAAATACACTACAATATTATACATAAATACAATTTAAAAAATAAATAAAAACTTATAAAAATGTACGTTTAAAGTGCTTGTTGTGCTGTCTAACAGCCTGAGGTACAAAAGAGAGAGCATACCGCTTAGTTTGTGTCACAGGAGGTCTTAGCCTACCACTACGCTCTATAACCCTACCAGTCAGATTACCATGAAGAGGGTGACCCGGGTCTCTCGTTATTTTCTCTGCCATTTTTACCAGATGATTGACATATACCTGATCCACTGTATTTAACTCCCCCACCATTTTCCCAGCCCTTTTAATCACTCTATCAATTCTGGCCTTCTCAGTTACCCCAGCATTTCCCCCACCCCACCACACAGTAACTCAAAAACACTACATATGACTGACATAAAAAACATTCTCACCACATCCGTGTTTACCTTAAATAACTGCAGCTTCCTCATACAGTAGACCCGTGGACTTAATTTTTTCATCAGTGAGTCAACATGATCAGACCATGTTAGCCTGTCGTTAAAAACAACGCCCAAATACTTATATGTGTTCACTCTTTCTATTTCTACACCTTTGATTTCCACTGCCTCAGCTGTGATCTTATTTCTCTAGCTGGTTTGACAGACCACCAAGATTTGCATTAAAGAGCTGGATGTATCATTCAGCATGTTTTAAAATTCTTATGCAACACTGTTTGGATTACTGTGAAATCTGCAGCAAAGAATCTTTAAAGACGAGATGAGGAGCAGAAAAGAACCCAAAAGCAAGTGAGGTGGAAGTAGGGCAAAAAAGTAGAACTATTATTTTTTTTACCAGATAAGATGATTTTTACTCAAAGAAGAAATATTTAAGCATGTTTTTTTTTTTTTTTTTTTTTACAAAACACGACAAAGTAGCTGAACTACACATTGCAGTTTGGGGTCAGAGGATGTGACACTTAGGAAGAAATGCAATTCCTTGGCTGATTCTCTGATCCTCTGTAAATCCCCGTGGGAGATATTTATCTTTTGGCTGTTTCCCTTCCAATAAGCACATGGGCGGCTTTAAAACAACAATGTTTAGCATCCTGCTCAAGATAACAGCAGTCGACCATTCACTTGTGGACCAACAGAAGTACATTTCCAGGATGAGTGCCAATGTCCCTCACCTCCTGCTCTCTCAAACACCCTTTGCTTCAGGAAACAATAACAAACTTCAAGCTAGCAAGCTACACGGTAGAAATGGCAAGTTTTGAAGAGAATTTGTATTGTGCAATAAGGCAGGCTAGGATTGGTTCTTTCTGGGAAGGGTTGTAAAGATTTACAAAGTATATTTTTATAGCATTTACTGTCTAACTGGAATGTTTTGGGACTAATTGGTGGGGATTGCTGTGTACAAAATACGCTGGCAAAAGTAAATTACGTTTAACCATGTATCCAGCTAATGTATTCGTTACTGTATTGTAGGAACAGTTAAATTAATATTTTATGTGACATTTCTTTTGCGAGGGGGCAAATGTTCCACCAAAACCAGTTCCTTCACAAGACTATTTTTACAAGGCCACCTTCACTGCGTCACTGAGCATAGCGCAGCCCAAGAAAATTGGGATTGGTATAAAGAAATGCAAACAACCTAAAGCGTTTTGGAATGTACAGTATGTGTGGTGTAGCCAGACCTTACTCCACGGAGCTGTGGAGATTTTTTATCACATTTTTTAAATAAAAAACACAAGTTCAAATGGAGTAGATTAAATTGTGTGTGTGTGTTTGCTCTCACGTGAGCTGCAAACGTTAGCATCCTAGGCAAACTAGCTTACAGTAGAGGTAACTAGTTCCAAAGGCAAGGGGCATGTCATCAGCTAACTATATTATTATATGGAACAGGTTACTTTCGGAAAAAATACCTAATTAGGACTGATGGTGGCTCTGTCCTGCTCTTTATTTGTTTTGGGGAAGTTTACACCATGGCACAGCTAAACTTGTGATACTTTGCCCAACTCATCATTTATTCCTTGTCGTATACTTATTTACATTTGTATATATAATAATGTACTATATTACTGGGGCTTAGGCTACTAGGTCTTCCCCGCAGTCCAACCTGTGTCCATGTCTAGTTCTATGATCACCGGCTGTTGCAAACAGTAGCCTGCAACAAAAACCTTCATGTTGTCTTCTGTCATGTCATGTAGAAATGTTAAAAGCTCAGCTGGTGACCGCTTTATGGACCGACTCGCAAAGCTCTAGCATTAGCAATAGCTTCCACTAGCTAGCTACAGCTGATAAAATCATTCTGCTACTCTAAATAGCATTCAATCAAAACAGTTTAGAGGGTGTAAAATAACATTAAAATCAGTACAAGTATCCCATTACAATCATCCAAACACACACACACACACACACACACACACACACACACACACACACACACACAATGGTATGACTAAGGAGATTTTTTCAAAGACACTCAGAGCCTTTAATAGACCATTGATTGAAACAGATGTCCACAAGAGTATTTGATCACACTGTCATCTACATGCTACCCTCTGGTGGTGCATACAAATATCTTCTCAGTGTATGCTAAATGCATTTCATGTTGGAGTCTGCCATCTAGTGGAAAACAAACATTTAATTTCCCTAAAGAATCATGTCAAGTATTGACAAATCTCTTTACTGCTTTGTATCCTAATGGCATTATTTAAAATTTGATTGCAATATTTTAGTGTATTGTGTTTCCACAATATGAATGGTGTGGCGGGATTGTGGGTATTACATTTTTGAGTTTTTTTCTGTATTATCTAAAAGGGCTGACTTGGTACTGCTACACAAATATACCTGTTGCCATTGACATACTTGGTTTATTGCACTGTATAGTGTTTCTGATTCATTTTCAGTTGAGAAACTATCCTTTTAGTGAATAAATAGCTTCTGCAAGATAACTGTGCTTATCATTTTAATAGGCCAGTGCACTCATCAAACCAATTATTACTGTGCTGGCCATTACAGTATGAAAAGCTGTTCACTCCATTTGCACAGAAGGGGACTGCAGTATTAAACATTGACATGTTTCTTCTGACTGTTCAATTTAGTTAGAGGACTGTGGGGTAGAGCGTTTGATGACAAAGTTGCAGAATTATGGGGTGGCAAAAGCAAAAAAAGACAAAATAAAAATAAAATAAAAAGTAATTTCAGTTTATACTGTATGATTATGCAACTGGAGTTTAGATATGTGATGAATGGTTGAATAGGCACTGATGACTAACAAAGGTGTACCATTAAAATGGAAAATGTATGCACTAAAAGTGTCAAATGTAAAAGCAATACCTATATAAACAAATTAAACACAAATAAACCTTGATACTGTGAACATTTCAAAATCAAAGTTTACAGTACAGAGTTGCATTTTGTATTGTATTAATTGCTTGAGTTTGTTGGCTTGTTTCTATATTTTTCTGTATTTATTCATGTGATTTCTTATTTGATATTGACCATGTTGGGTATAAATGACAATATACTGTAGAAGTATGGAGATGAGACACAAAGTGTTCAAAATAAATATATAAGATATCATGAAATAAAATGCATACAAATGTTTATTTTACTTAGTTTTTATTTTTTTAAATGTCCTTTTTATACAGGCCTTCTATTTTTTTTCACAACTGAATTTTTCCAAATCACAATTTTTCCAAAATGCCACAAAGTCTGTTTTGTCAAAGGCAAACAGGGCCGAGCCAGATGTGTGATTGGCTGTTGTTTGAAGCAAATGGTTGTGAAATAAAATTCGGCATTGAAAATAAAATATTAGAGTTAAATTTTCGGATTATTATACAATTTCATAATTATATTGTATCTGCTTTTATTCACGTGATTTAAAAGAAAAATACATTACATCCAGTTTAAAGTTTCAGTACGGGTTTTGCATGTCTCATTCCACACCAGTAGGTGGCAGCACTGCCTTGCAGCCCTACTGTTAGTTTCCATGGAGCTAGTTTCAGAACGCAAAGGATTGTGGGTGTTTTCTTTCCTTTATAAAAAGCAACGTGGGGCCTGCGTTGCAGCGTAAACTTGACTGGAAGGACCTTCGAGTTAGACGTATTGTTTGAGCTCCTAATGTTTCAAACTTTATTGTTGTTATTTCTAGCTTTTTGACATTCAAAAAGGATCATTAATTAAGGAAGGCTATCCCTGCCAGTTTTTATTTTGTTGTGACTTATTGAAGACACTTAACTTGGTCTCCGAGAGAAGAAACCGCCAAGTCACTCGGCCGAGCTCGATAGTTTTTCTCAACGGTTATTTTTTGAGTCGGAGATGTGTCTGGAAGCAATGGATACCAGATCGAAACATATTAAATCCGACTGTCTGCGTAAAGCCATGAAGCCTGGGTCGAAGTTAAGGTTGAAACTATTCCGTATCTCCACAGAGGGGGACGAGGCCCTCAAGCAGTGTCGAGCCAGCGCGGTGAGGGCGACCATCCGAAAATACCTCCATCGGGAACAGAGGCGGACACAGCTGGCAAGACTGCATAAAGTCCTGGGAGACATCGGAAAGAAAGAGAAAAGACATTCCGCGTATAAGGCGAAAGAGAAAAAGCAGGCAGCGGATGAGGAAAGTCCCGCTGCGGCCTGTGTGCACCGTCAACCATCGGGAGCAATGGCGCCGGAAAACACCACGCAGTACATTATGGGTAATGTGTACGAAGACATGAAGGCCAACATCCAGACAGCCACCGTGTCACATGAAACCTCCAACGTTACACATCTGTATAATGAATCTCTTTTACCCACTGTGCATGCAGCAGTAGAGTCTGATTATGACAGCTGCCTTGCCTTTCAACAGAGGGACTTTGAGGAAGCGTTTGACCTTTTTTGGTAACCGGATTGAACTGGTCTAACGCTACGTGACATTATGAAAATGGTCGTTCCCTTCCAGCGACTTTTCGAAAAGGGCAAATGAAAGGTGTGCAATGACTTTGTAAATTCTTTGAGAATGTGATCTATGCTTTTTGTTTTTTTATAAGCACATGTTTTATTATTGCTTTGTCGCATGATTCATGGTTGGGCTTTATTTGTCTCACAGCGGCGCACTAGACGGTGCCCGCCCAGTAGGGAGCGCTCCTGAGCCCTGTGTGGCGCCGCCCAGAGGAACGAATCGAACGCACCTTCGCTCTCGCCTGGCCACGGTTTGTGAACTCCAGGTAAACCCGGGCAGGTATTGTGTTGCACTGCATTGTCATTGATGGCGACAGTACATTGTGATGCGATGTTGGGGCCGAAAGTGCTTTCCACAGTTACTGTTGTCTGAGAGTTTTCCAGGTCGCCCCTGCCCGGACACATGGCTCTGCTGTGAGAGGAGCAGGAGACCAAGGAGTCTTCACGTGACTGGCATGAGGTGACATTTAATGCCCTTTGGTTAAGCTTGACTGTATGCAAGAAATCCAAATTGTCATGTTTGATACTTTGACGAAATATTGTGCCAGCCAAAATTGGTGTAATTGTATTTAAAAGTGATTTAGTTTTTTATAATGGCTATCATGATGAATAAATGTGCAGTTACACACGCAATTACTGGCTACTTGATTTTTTTTTTATTTGTGATTGAATGTCTAAGCAACCCAAGACAGCGGTACATGTTAAACTTCATTAAATAAAATAATTTATATGCTAGGCTATAACATGGATTGTGTTCTCTGTCGCTACCACCGATTTCGTGAATTTGATTTTAGAAATGCCATATCTGATCTACGCAGATCAGGCATATGGGGGTGGGAGGGTTGTATCACTTTTTGTAACCGATTACAAATGGGTCAGTTGACTGTGAATGTAAACCCTGACATGGTTGCCTTATTACATTGTGCTTCACGTAATGGATGCGCAGTGTACATGGTGCTGCGGATTTGACGCGTTTGTGCTCCGTGTATTTCTAAGTTTTCCATCTCCGAGCTATACCAGCATACAGCCACTTCCCCTAAACTTGGTCTCATTCAAAGACTCAAACGGAGCTGTCTGCCAGAAGGTGAGGTATCAGCAGAGCAATCATTTAATGCTATTGTGATAGTCTATAACTTTCTTCTCCAAAGCTAAGAATACAGATGGGGTGAGTTATATTTTGAATGTCCATCAAGGAATTTAACATGAGCAGGAATGTTGCTCAAAACATCTCATTTTACCATCCAGGAGTTTAATGAACTTGTCAGTTGTCATATGCTCATTTAAAGACTTTACTTCAGTGGGAAGAAAAGGGAAAGTAAATGATGCCTAGGCTGAATGTGTGCTGCCTAAAATAATTGGAAAAGTTGATCCAAAGAATAGTTGAAAGTAAAGTGCATAAGAGCCTTACTTGAATAATTAAAGAATGGAAGAAAGAGCCCCCAACATGTCTCTACACATCTGGAGAAAACCTTGGCCCTTGGGTTTCTATGACAGTTTAAGCCGTCTGTAACATCTACAAACTTCTATATATTAGAATTAGAGAGAGAAAAATGTAAGTATCAGCTGTTTTTTTGTGATCATATTAAACTGCTCGAAGTGCATAAAAGACCACCCGGATATGGTATGCTCAATTATTAAGCATTCTCAAGCTTTTACAATTTAGCACATCACGTTTACTATAATCTATACTTTATTAATCCCACAAGGGGAAATTGCAATTTACACTACTTTATTTCCTACATAACCGACCGACGGGCTATGCAGCCTACTGTGTGCTCCTGGGCATTCCTCATATATAGTTAATAGGTTGGCCAGATGGATACCCTCAGTAGCAGTGCAGCAGACAACTACTGACACAATTTAAATTGATTTGCAAGTCCCTAGACCATCGCAACCCCTACAACAAAATAGTCTTAAAAGAAAAAAACGGCTGAATCTCCTATGGTGGTGTTGATCTGTGCTACAGTCCTATTTAAACTTACCACACGGTGGCACTAGTGTCCAACAAATTGAACAGCTGACGCAGAGCTGATGCCAGAGGGAGGGATGTTGATTATTGGTTGTCCTCTTTTGAGTCTGTTGCATTTGTTTGTGCAAGGGGTACACGGCTTCACTTTTTAGGTGAAGTCTTGTGGCAGCATACTGGCAATAACAGTTTACTAGTGTGACAACTGAACAGAAATAAACCTTTCATAGTTTAAAGACAATTCCTGTTTAAATTGATTGAGTTACTTCATGGACTTAGGTAATTTATATCTGAAATGAGGGGTTTTAATGAAGAAACTGTTGTGGTGTCTGAGGAGCTCTGAAAAAAACAAAGTCCCATGTCTTTTTAAGGGAGAAAAACTTTGCAGTGCAGAGAACATCTTTTTCAATCTATCCTTGGACAGGACTGCTATGGAGATTAATGGATACTCCTGTATACAGGTACATTTTAGTGTCCATCAGGTCATTTAAAACAGTTTATTTTCTCTGAATCTTCTCTGCAGTCTTGTTATATGTGGGTTACACTGTTTTTTACAGTTAGTATTCCTATAAAGGAACTGGCATGTAACTGTGTAAATTTCCCTGGAAAGACATACTAGTATAGGGTTATTTGAGTGTTTAATGGGTACGACTCCAATTAATCTAGCATAGCCCAGAGACTATTTAGTGCAAATCCAAAATTAGAATGCAAGCATACACATACAAGTTTTAATGGAGTTGTAACTATCATAAACCGCATAACTATGTAAACTGAAATAACTGCCTCAAAACTATTTTCAGCAACTTTTTCTACGCTTTGTACTGAAATGCCTTTTTCCTTGCAAGATTGCCCTACAAGATAAAGCATTGCTGTCTACGTTAGGTTAACAAATATACACACACATCTCCAGACAGCAGGACAGCAAAAAAACATGCTTTTTAGGATACCCCTAAAAAGTAAATGCAGTTTTGTGTTTCAGACTTTGTTTGGGAATCCCTGCCAGTTACATCCCACACTGATCTCCCTCTCAAGGGGCCAAGTTAAAAGGAAACAATTTTATTTTATTTCCAGACAGTCACTTTCAGCAGTTGTCTGTCGCTACCTAAGCAGAGATATTCACACGTGCAAGGAAGTTTGGGAACTGGCTCCACACAAAGAGAGAGGGCAACTGGCCAAGAGCTGGGATTTTGCTCTGATGGGACTTTTGGACACAGCCACTCCTTTTAATTGGAGCTGTTAAAAGACTCTAGTGTGAGTGTTTGTGTTGGTGTGAGTTTGAGCCCTTACTTAGAGTGTGAAAACACATCAAGGATAAATGTCAGGCTACAGTATGTGTGGAGGGAATTAAGGGGTAATCTTCATCCTCAAGTCCTTCTATACACCCCAAATGAAGGCAAAACTACTGAGCTGACAACCGCCGATGACTATCTGTGCTGTGCTGACATGTGTTTTGGTGTGAACTTCAGGACGCACCCTGGAGAAATCAGATTACGAGAGTTCACATGAATCACAACAGAGGAAGCAGCAGCGATTTAAACTCTCACAAGAAGGAATTCTGGCATCAGGTCATTTGCTGAGAGAAGTGGCTGAAGTGTAAATATTGTAGCATTTTTCCACTCATGGCTGGAACCTCAAAGAGATTCCTAACTGGGAAATGGTTAGGGGTGTGATGTAGGTGAGTATGCTGAATGATTAGCATTAAGAGCATATCCTTGTCATGTAAATGATGAAAATGGGCGTTGATAGATTTAAATATCTTTGGCTTTGGAAAAGCCTTCAATGTGATCTAAAGACTAATAGGACCGCCTATGGATTTACCTGTTGTGTAACAATTTAAATCCCTTTAAAGGTTTTCTCAGATGGAAATCAAATTTCCCACTGTTTGAACATTTTTCTGTACAGTAGGTGGCAGCAGAGAGATTATTATAGCAGCCATCTTGTGGTCAACAGACAGATCTGGATGATGAGTGTCTGAATCTCTGGTTGATTTCTCATCATCTGGTCCTCCCACCATTTTAACACAGTTTAGTCTGATAGATTTTATTTAACTGCACTAACCACACATGCTAGAATAATGGAAATCAATACATCTGTTATTTTGCAAGGGTAAAGGTGAGGCCCTATTGCCACAAAAAAAACATTTTGATAGTTATTGATTTCATAAATGTGGCATGATTCTGGATGATAACAAACATCAGAAATTATTATTTAGCACATAGATAAATTTCTAGATGGCCTTTCAAAAGGTATAAACACACAAAAATGCATTGTTCAGACAGGAGATATTGTATATATTGTTTACTATTGTAATTTTTGAATGTGTCAGAACTGTGAAAAACGTTTTTAGATGTTGAATAATCCGGTTGGTCTGGTCTATACAGTACATGACATTGGTGTTGTTAATGGTGTCTGTGTTTCTGTTTTTTACTGTTTTATGTGACTGACTCACATTCAAGAACTTTTAACTTTCAAAAAAACTCAGTGGGAACTGTAAGGGTGTCAGGAGCTTAAAAGGGAAGGGGAATGAGGGGAAGTCCTGCCTTGTAAAGGGACTGCAGTTGCCATTGACTGTAGCTTAGCTATTTAAAAATGGCAGGGTAGTGTGGGATGTCCCATGCCACGCTAGTGACTGTTCTCCCTGACCAGTCAGTGGTCTTTAGTGCTATTACTCCACTGTCTGCTATCGGCTCAGCTGGCTTGGAACCTTGACCGACGTGGTCCCAAAAAAGTACCAGATACTTTACACCACTTTTTGTTAATGGGAAAAAAATAAGCGAGTCACGTTGAGTAGAGCTGTGCTGTACGATGCACAGGATATGCAACTGTTACGTCCCTACTATGTCTAGGGTTGGAGGATGCAACCAATTTAAATAAACATTAGGTGGTCATGTTTAGATTGTATCCCGAATGAAGGACGTAGTGTGCAGGTACATTCTAGTTGTCCTTCCTGTTTAAAAGTCCTAGCATACTGTAGAATGTGCATCATTATCCTTTCTAACAGGAGGTATGTTTTTGTTTTACTTTTATTTGTCAGGGTTAGGTGTTAAATGCTTTCCACTGAGCAGCTCTAGTGTAGCAGTTGGGGGTTAAAGGTCTTGCTTAAAAGCACCTCAGGGGTGGAATGGAAGAAGTGGACAGTGTTGCTCTTGTCTGGGGATCAAACCACTGGGGTCACAAGCATGTTTCTCAAAGCTGTAGGCAACACAATAAATTGGTGACTTATTCACCAATTTATTATGTTGATGTTTCCAGTTTCCTGCCTCCGTCTCCATTTGTTTATGAAGGTTATTAATACACTGTAAGACAGTGTACTGCTCCAAGACCCACTTTAGCCATTCATTAGAGGTTTGAATGGTGACCCAAATAGAAAAAAGTTAGCCGTGCCCAGCCCAGGGTGAGCGTTTCATGTCAACCACACACATCAACGCTCAGACAAGCACACACTTTCACAAAAATAAAAATAGGGCAAGGAGAAGAGGGCATTGATGGTACCCTGGCTGCCCTTTGGGAATTAACCCTTCTGCTATACAGGCTCATTAGTCAAAACAGTCCAAGGCGAGGAACTGAGGGATGTTGGTGCCACATCTATTTACGTCCTCATCTCCCCATTTTGCTTCACTCCTGTGCAGAGAGCTGGGGACATTAATGGCCTTTGACCCAGCAGTTACAGGGAAATAGGTAGGTGTGTGTGTGCGTGTGTGCGTGTGTGCGTGTGTGCGTGTGCGTGTGCGTGTGCGTGTGCGTGTGAGAGACACTAGACACTGTGTCCAGGGGAGAAATTTGCAGCATGTGGTGACAGTCCTCTGAGGCTATTGTGTCAAGGACATGAACACTTGGTATATCCAAAGTGAGAGAGAAGACCTGATTTGGTCATACAACACACACTCCAGAGTGTTCAAACATTACTATCCTAAAAAAACAAGCAGACTCTTTTGACTTGCCCTCTTTTCAGTGCTTCTTTATGGGTGTTTTATTAAATATCAAGTTGCTCTATAGAGGGGTTGAGTGCTAGAATAACTAAACAGGAGCAAAGTGCTGACAGGATTCATGCTGTTTCTCTGCTCTAACATTTAAACCATGTATGTTTAACTACTGCACGACAGTACTTACAGACACACACAACATATTTTCTAGATTCTAGCAATCCTGTGTTAATCTGTGAGCACAGCACAAATGGCAAGTGTGACTCATCCATTCTAACACCCACACACACGCACACACTGGGCTGTCAATCTTGCTCGATACTTGTACAGTACGACTGCATTGTAGCCCGAGTGCCGGATTCTTGTGTCAGACCTTGTTTGGTACACAGGTCAGCGGGGGGTCAGAGGTGCAGACTGTCGGTCGTGGCTGTTGATTAATGGGTGAAGGTGAGGTCGGAAGAGTGGCCATATAACTCAAGGTTTAAGTTATTTATTGTCAGACGCACACCAACAATGTTGTCAAATCACACAGCCTTTTAAAACCTTGTCTTGTAATTTAAAAAAAAATAAAAAAACAGTTTATTGAAAGTTTTAGGTCGGCAATGACGTTTGGCTTTCCGTTTCTGACATGAAAATAAGAATGTAGCATAGGTTAACTATGACTTTCATTAACCTTTTTTCGGCACACAGTAAAATGTAACACACAACAGGTGTCTTGCATGACTTATGTGCTCTGTAACTGAAATAAAAAAGTCAGTAAAGTGACGTAGTTTGCAGAGACAGAAAAATAAATATCTAGTGTAGAGTTATTATAATGCAAAATACTAATTTAAGGATACTGATAAGAATGCAATGTCTTGCAGCTGTGCTTATTTGTCCGTAAGAAAAAAAATCAATGATCATTTTGTGCATTGGGATAGTCATATATCTCAGTGCTCTTTTAACCAGTGTTGTTTGGCCGGTGCATCTTGAGGAAAAAGTGCACAGGAGATCGGTGACAGCGTGCTGTGTCCCTGTCACTGCAGAGGCAGGGACAACTGTGTCATTGTCAGATATTGTCGAGGGCAGCAGAGTGTAAACAACAGATGGTTGAGTTAGTACCTGAACGGCATGTCAAGTCCAACCATTCAACGTTCAGCTCAGCAGTTTCTGTCTGAGGAGACGTGTATGAAATAACATCTGCTTCTCAGTGGGCTCAGGTGTTTTTTCATGAGCTCACGATTTTATGGTTTGGTGTATGGATTATGGTGTGTGTTCAAGCTCTGAACTCTTCCAACCTTCAATATGACATGTAATAAGTCAGAAACACCTTCTAATACCATGTTCAATAAAGAAAACCTCTGTCTCTATGGCACTAATATTCTTTATGGAAGAATTATACAAATTTTCCAGTGTGCTTCAAATTACACATCTATGGAGGTCAGCAGTTACAGATTGGTAACAATCCTTCAAGAGAAAAACCTTATTCCCACCTATTTGCAGAAAATGACATCCTCATTGTGTTGTAAGGTACTAAAAGTCCATATAAGATGACTATATATAAACTTCATATACATTTTAACATTTTAATTTTAACACAATATATTAAAATTACACCCATTAACATTTGTCCCTCACAGAGAGCAGGGCAAAGGCTTTGTAGTACAGATTAAGTAGTTCACTGCACTAAAAGTAAATCTTGAATTGTACAAATGGTCAACTGCAAATTCTCCAATTAGCAATTAGTTATGGGATTTCTGCCTACACATAAAAGATTATTTGTTTTGACACGTGGCACGGTTTAATCCTTAGCAGCTGTCAATAAAATGAATTTCCCAGTGAATTAATTGTCTTGGGGGTTTGGCCTAAAAGCTAAACAGACCAGCATTTTCCAGAGATCATTGGCGTTTGATGAAAACACTTGTTTTGGAGGCATTCAAGCAGATTCCACCTGCCTGCGGCCACTTTGTTCTGACTTTGTTGTGTGGCTTGGTCAAAATGAGGTGTAATAAGCTGGAGTCAATACAGAGCTGTGAGTTTTGGCAGCAGCTAAATAAGATGGAGGGGGATCGATATAATGACAGAGCCGAGGACAATGTGAGCCTGCCCCCCACCCCCACCCCATCGCCTGCTGCTGGACACGCTGCCTGTCAGCTATTTGTTACCCAATGCACACAGCAGAGACGTGCAATCATCAAGCACACACACACACACACACACACACACACACACACACGTCTGCACAGCTTACTTTTGTTTCAAAGCACATACAGCGTAGCAGTGTGCACATGCATAGGGTACATGAAATGTCCCTGCATAAACATCAAATTATGCTTTATGTATGTGGATGGTAAAAGCCACTTACAGTCATATATGATCATGAGCAACAATAAATGTCCAAATTATCCAAAAAGATAAACAGAAACACAGCACACGTGTTGAAGAAGATGAGGACAAAAGCCATGGAATCATGCTTACTCTGCCTCGCCAGGTGCCAGGAATAACAGAAGAAGAAATTGATTTTTGCTAAATTCTCTGAAGGATGACTCACACTGTAGGATGATATCTGAGAAAAAAATGGAAAAGTGACAGAACAGCAGCCGACAAACAATCCTCCTGCACCATCGTGGATGAAGATGGACCTTTGTAGGCCTACCTGCAGATTTGAAGCCATTAACTGAGAAAAGGTTAATTAATTCGTGCTTTGTCTATCAGACAGCAGGCCTGCAGCTGTTTATGAGACGGCACACATCTTACCCCCTCTGGTATGCTCGCCCTTGGTGCCGCTCCAGTCAAAAACTGTCCACATTCCCTCTCGACGGCTGGATCTAAATTTGTTCCATTCTATCCTGAGTCTATGCGGTTCTGTCTGTGAGCTCTCCCAGAAGAAATGTGTCAACTTGTCATTCTGGATGTGCATCAAAGTCTTAAATGCCTCCACACAGTCTGGATACACAGTGCAAATGCAAATTGTCAGTCCGCTCAGGCAGAACAATCATATTGAAGAATTGTTGACTGTGAGAAAAACAGCACATGACACACAGATATTCAACCCAGGGACAACAGTACAGGACATACAGTAGTACACAAAACATACACATTATACTGTACACACTATATGTCTTCAGGCAGCATGGCAGTGTCTAACTGGATGTAAAAAAAAAAAAAAAGAAGGAAGCCATTTCAACACTAGAAACATTTCTTAACCTTTCCCAAATAGATAGAACAGATAAACAACAATTGGAAAACAGACAGCATAGAAATAGAGAATATAGAGAGCATAGAAATAGATGAAGAAAACTGTGGCCCAATGCATATCAGAGCGTAATGTATTTTAAGAGGGATTGGTGGAGGAAGGGCTTTTCTAAGTGGATCAGGTGTCACTGATTGGATACGAGGAGTTGGTTGATTGGGAGCTTCCTGAAACAAAGAACGAAAGGCAGGTACACAGAACACTGTAGATCACATCACCAAATATGTTGGCTAAACTCTGATTCCTTTTTTTGTTTTACATTGTTCCAAGTAAAAAGGACCGCACAGGAGGAGCAATAGAGGTGAGTGAAATGAGGGATGGATGGGTGTGTAGAAGGCTGGTTAAAGGGAGGGTATAGTTGTCAGAGTCGGAAGAGATGCTGGGTCAAGGAAGCTGAGACAAACAGGACAGGAGGGTTTAACAAGGTTATTTTTTATACTTAATGCTTGTTCATGATATAATACATTGTGTGTTGGACCTTTAATGGACCGCAAACAAATTTAGCGGATGTTGCGTAATGAGGCCCATGAGCCACATTATCTGTGCAGGCTGTCACACTAAACTTGCCTCCTGTTAATGATACAACTGTGTTTTTTAAAGCACCGGACCTGGGAAGCCTTTTATGTCTCTGTTTGGTGCTGTGCTGCCCTCTTGTTCACATGTGTGATTGCTTTGATTTGGCCAGTAATTACGTTTCTCACAGCCAGTTGTTGAAGTATGGAGTCACTAGAGGATACCCTGGAAACATTCCAATTAGTTTAAAATCACGATTCCCTACACTTTTCATTAGATGGAGGTATAAAGTAATGATTGTTTAAGGTTTTCCGCATGTCATGTAATTTGTGGTGATTTAACACATTAAATGGTGAAAATTCACAGCTTGTGCAATAAAGTCATGACATTTTGTGGCAGGCTTCAGTACTTACTTTTGTACTTTATGACCTGGCGTGCTGCCCGTTGTAATCAGGAGCAGGTTTTCTGGCTTGAGGGCAGGTTGAGTTATGTTGAGTAGGTTTCAGCTGTTTACATCTTGTGTTTCCTCAGCCACTTGGTCAGATTAGGTTCAGACATCTTATAAGGTTCATTGTTTAGTCCACACTGTGAGCACTGGAATGTCATGTCAGTGAAAGATTGCCGATTTACTCAACTTATACATCCCTCACATTCAACACCGTGCAGCTTTAATCAACGACGCGGCTGATTTGTAAACACATTAAGAAATGTGATGATAGTTAACAGATCCACAATTTGATGTTTGGGTTTAATTTACAATTTAGATGGCTCATTTAGCCAAGATTAAAGGGGGTTTTCCCCGTTTCTGCTAGAATACATTGTTCATTTATGATATTGCTCTGCATTGCAGCACTCTCTCTTCTCTCTCACATTCCACCACTCTGTTTCCCTTGACAACCATATTTACTGTTCATAATTATGCAAATGATATGGATCTCTGGGCCAAATAGATGATCATAAACAACCAACCCCTACAACTGTCCCTGTGTTTGTCGATCTAAAGTGGCTATGATTACTTTTGGAGGTGGAGGCGTAAGTTTAATTGAATGTCACAACTTCTTTTTCCACATTTGCAAAAGGTCAGTTTTTAAATGAGTACAAATGTACATGCGGGTGTGTAATTCCTTTTTCAAATCCTACTCATCAAGAAATGGACAGAATTGCAAAGAGATTGCCATTTTGGTATTTTTCCTTCCCACAAAACACTTCTGTAGGATCTATTTCTGTAGCGTCTACGGTCAGTGAAGTGATTTCTGTTCTGTCAGTGCTAATACTTTACATCAACCAACCACCCAAACAGTTTCTTTTTCCACCCCTGCTTCAATTTCCAGGCAGAACAAACAGTCCTTTCTTTCCTTCCATTTTTCCCTCATTCGTCCATCAGTGTAATTGCCCTCTTTCCAGGAATAGAAAGGAGCTGCCACAGTCCTGTCAAGGAGCCGGTGGTTAAAGCGTCCTTCAGGAGACCATTCAAACGCGCTGGAGTTTAGGTTGTTTTGGAGCAGTTTGTGAAGTTGCTCACACCTCGGTTGTGTCACCACTGTTACTTTTTCTAGACTTGAACTCGACACAATTAGCTTTTGGATTTGTGAATCAGCAGCTCAATCATTCACGTCAAAGTAATAAAATGTGATTATGGAATTTGTTGCATGTGCTTGTAAAGAACAACAAATATGTCCTTTAGCTGTTTGGGAGTCCTTGTGCTTGCAGAGAAAACAATCAAATTATTGATGTACCTTTTTAAAGATGATTCATTCAAAAGCTAAAGCTTAATATTTGTATGTAGATGGTCAAACTTTAATGTAATATAGTCGGTCTGTGGCTTGGAATGGGTGTTCCAAAAATATTCACACAATTACAGAAGCCTGTATGATACCTCCAAACATTTTAGCACTCATTATATTGACCTGCCCCACCTGGCAGTGCAAGTAGGCACTAGGCAAGTACAGCTCAGTCCCAGTGTGGTATTAAGGTGGGAGAATAAGTGGCTGGTTTGCCCTCTCTGCCACACAGACAGCTGTGAGTCACTCTAATTACGTGCATCTCTACCAGTTTTTATTCTGAAATTTAGTCACTTTAAATTATCATCTAAAAGCATTTTTAAGCTGCAGCAAGGACGCCTCGCTCGCCAGTAGAAACAGCCTTGAACATGTTTTCTGCTGCTCTGGATGCTTTGACCTAATTCATTGCCTGTACCCTCTTGTTAGGTTTCCTTTTTAACTGTCCTTTACTCTTGTCTGTCATGTCAGTCATCCATCCCATGTTTTTCAAAAGATGGAGAGAAAGAGGGAGATGTGTGTCTCTTGTCGAAGAGTCTTAGCTGTCCAGACCTACATGATACCATTCTTCTATTTTTGAAAAATATTAAACTACAGCTGGGATACAGTTATCATAGCTTAGCATAATGATTGGAAATGGTAGGAAAGAAAATGGCTCTGGTCAAAGGTTTAGAAATCTGCCTATACCAGAAATATAATGTGAATGAAAATTTACAAGCAATATGATTTTAATACATGGCTTAATATAAATTTACTGTATTTATATAGCGTTTTTCTACTACTCAAAGCGCTTTTACATCATACAGGAACCATTCACCATTCACACACATTCATACACTGTGGCCGAGGATGCCGTACAAGGTGCCACCTGCTCATCAGATAAACACTCACACACATTTACACTCCCATGGCGCAGCATTGGGGATAACTCGGGGTTCAGTGTCTTTCCCAAGGACACTTCGACATGGGACTGCAGGGCCAGGGATTGAACCACCAACCTTGGCAAGCAACCGCTCTACCGCTGAGCCACAGACGCCCTAATGTGCATTGTATAAATGCCAGGTTACTAAAAGCCCTAGGTACAGTTTGTGGGAATGTTTTGAAAACACATACACATACACACACACACCAATGTAAGTGCTAATGTACTACAAAATGCCTAATTTCAGTTCCTGGTAATGGGGTAGTCACACATTTCCACTAAGACTGTATGTTGCTGACAACATTTTTACTGCCTTGCTTTGTATTTCTTTTTTAATGTTTGTTTTCTTCATTTATTCAGTGTGTTGCTAATCTATAATGCCAACCCACTGCACTGGAAGCAGAACAGTTTTTCTTACAGCACAAAACAATTTGTGACGTAGACATATTGGATGGATAAGATGGTCTCCTGTCAGAGTCAATCTGTACCGTTTGTACTAATTGCCTTGGTTTGGCATTTACGTGCAGTGTCCTTATTAAATGTGAGTGTACAGCATGTGTGTTTGGAGGGCAGGGGGTAGAAGGCCTAATTTGGAGATCACACACGTTGCATAAGCCTGTGTTTATGAAGCCGTCACCCTCAACCTCTTTGTAAATTGTCTCATCTCTGCCATTAGCCAATGTTGTGAGTGGGCCTTCCCACCAGGCTTGCTGCTAAAATACTAATAAGGCCCGTGCACTGCAATTACAGAACAGACTCCAACCCAGAAACTCCTCTCTCTCGCTCACCCAAGAGGGGGATAACATCCCTTCTACTTCGTCTGACTTAAACTGATGAATGGACTTCTCTTTGGGCTATGTTAATATGAGGTATTATATTAATTTAAATCTATCTCCAATCTCCAAATCTCCAATTAAAATCTAATTAAAAGCATTTAGTTCAAGAGGGTCTAGGGAACCAGATGGAGGAAAAAGGGGGGAGGACTGAGAAGGTGAAAGCATATGGGTTTAGCTGTGGTTGTCAGTCAGCCCACCACTTTGATCCAGACTGAGATATCTCAGTATCTATAGTCTCGCATTGCCAGACCTATCTCCACAGCGCTGTGGAGTAAGGTCTGGCTACACCACAGCTAAATTCTAGGCTAGGAGGGAAAAACACTCTTGGTTGTTTGCATTTCTTTAAAGAGCCCCTACTATTCATTGGGACCACCTGACGGCACAGTTCTTCAATACTAAAGTTGTTGCCATTTTTGTGTCTGGTTACAGCATATCAACCCATAAGACTGATACGCTACACACAAGAGAAGATTGGCAAAACGCACTAGTACAATATACCTGGTATATGCTGTGCATTTGGCCGTAGTAACATTCCTATGGGAAACCCAGGGCTACAGTTTTACTCCATTCCAAAGGAGAAAGTTCGTCCTCCAACTTCCAGCAACCGAGACAATTTCTGGTCACTGTTTAGTCAGCCAGCCAACATAAGCTAACGTAATGCTGGGAGTACAACTATCTTGTACAAGTTCACAAGTAGTAAGTTATGGGTTTGACTGCCGTTCCAGGGCACTTACACGGGTAGAAGGTTGTCAAAACACGAGTTACAGGTTGCCTGGAACGCAGCATTAGCTTTGTAGGGATGGTAGTATTTCCCAAACTGAATAAATTCTGCACATCCAGTACAAACACCAAACTGCAGCTAGCTCAACCTTGTTATAACTAAGATATCTGCTGAGAATTTTTTTTTTCTGTGTGTAGATTTAGCTCCCACACGTCCGCAAAATTTACATGCAGCAGCTATTATTAGCATAGCGCCGAGTCACCGGCACAGCTGATCTGATCCAACATTTCCAATAAAGAGCGATGTCACAAATTTAGTTGTTTAACCCACTAAATCACAAAATATGTTGGTTTGTTCCCTTATTTCCTGATTTAAATTTTCTTGAATACAAATGTTTCAAACTTTGATTCAACTCTGTAATGTTAACCAGCTGTTACCCCTTAACCCTCTGAGGACAAAAGACACACTGGCGAGTCCAAGCAATGTTTGACATCACTCCTTCTCAAAAAATGATATTACAAAATTTAATTCATTTATATTACTCTACTCTTGTCAACTCATTTCAGGCACTAAATCCTTTGAGTGCAATTATGTTTTTTTTTTTTTTTCAAGAGATTTGTAAAATATATGTCTGCTTTAGGGCTAAATTATCTTTTTATACATTGCTCGGGAAAATTTTTGGCATCACTACGCAGAAAGCTGAGTTCTTCCGAACATTTTGATATGAAACACATGGGGATCAGGTTATCTACAAATACCCTTAAAAGGAGAATTCAAGAAGATGTCTAAAAATGCCCTTAGACCTCCGAGGGTTAATTACTGGCTAGGTACTAGCATGATTAATCTAGACCAAAATAACACTGTTGATGCCCTGTAATGACATATATATATATATATATATATATATATATATATATTTTCCATTTTTCTTCAGGTGCCATATCTTGGTGTCGTTCACCCATCCTGCAATAGCGTATCGATAGGCATCTGTACTCTTGAAAACCTTTAGCTATCACCGGTGTATGGGGATGGATTATGTAACATTACAAGTTAAATGTCAGGAAAAGTAAGTAGGGGTAGACACTTCGCAGATTTTAAGGGACAAAATATGGTTGGAGGTAATAAATATGAATCACAACCGATATTCAATGTCTTTCTGTTGCATTTACAGGCGCTGTATCTAAAAACTTGCTTTTCTGTAGCCTAGCTCTATGTAGCTCTATTGCGGTTTCAGACACAAATGTGGGGCGGGCATGCCGGAAGTGGCGTCTTTGGTACCCATGAATACTGCTTTTCAGTGTCATATTTGTAATTTTGGGGTCTACTACATACTTTGATGTTCAAAAAACATACTGTATGTTTCTCATACTGCCCATTGCTGCAGCTCCTCTGCCTGAAACACTCTAGCCATTTTCAAAATAGCTTAACTACATAGGCCACTGCAGACAAATGCAGTATGCAGTACCTACTTTCCATTTTCAGCGTGTAGCTTACTGGCTCGGAGGTTGTATTTGTTGTATTGTTTAGTGAAGGGATTTTGACACACAGATAGCAGCAGGTCAGGCTTATCCTGGCAATGTACTTGGTTGATCAAGGTTGCTACATCTACTACACGGATTAGCACACAATTCATATATACATTCATGTCCTGCTCCGGATGAATTGTAATAACTTTGGTGATCCCTGAACTTTTCAGCAAAAACCTGAAACGAATTTTTGCAAAACGTTCCTATCAGCTGTACTTAATAGTGCATTATGGGATGAACTGAGGCAGATGGTTAATACCTTGTATTGTTGAGAGGAAAGCATTTAGCATTTTTGGTAGCTTAGACACACACATGCGCACACACACTCACACACACACAGAGAAAGGCACATTACGTGTGACAAAATTCCTCTGGAATGAGACTGAGGACGTCACAGCCACATGATAGGTGCCTTTAGCCAGCCCAGCCACCCACACAGGGCTTTATTTTATATTTTATTTTTTTAAATTAGCTGTGGAGACACACAAAATTTAGTTGGACATGGCTAGGGTTGGTGGCTGACTTAATTTATGCTGATTAATCTGTACAGCTCATAAAAACATTCCTCCTAGTGCTCACTGTGTTCTGCTTTGCTAACAAGCAGGATGTTAACAGCACATATATTCCATTTTTAGGTATTTGTGTTTAATTTGTCATACTGTTTATGTTGGCATAAATAGACACTCAGCCACTCCAGGTTTTGAGCCAGGTTGTTTCGTGTAAGACAGAGAGGAAAAAACATCCTGTTTGTATGCTGTTGCCAGGCAGAGCTCTGTAGGGATTTGTTTTTGAGTGTGTGCATGTATGTGTGTATTTTGGAGAAATTGCTATGGGAGGCTGTGTATGTACCTTGCATGTCAAAATCATTTTGTTGACTGTGTGGAAAATCAGTGACATGTCTTTTTCTCTGCCTGGCTCTGCAAAAGCCCAGAGGCGGACGCCATGGTCCACATGGTGGCGCTATGAATCAACATCAAATCACTTTTTAATGTCCCTGACACTTGCTCCTGTTCTCACCTGATTCTCGCCCACTTCTCTTTCCATCACCATCTCTTATGTCCTCTTGTGCCTCTCTCTGTTTTCTCTCTTCTGTTGACAGAGGCTGAATGCCTCACCATCTGCCTTGCCATGTTGCTGTGTTGGGAGTCTCCGAGGGGGAATGTTTTATCAGTGCTGTTCCTGGCATAGATTGAGGTCTGGCCTAGATTGGCTGCACTTGCACTCAGCAGGCACACATAAAAAAACCTCAATGTACATATATGAGAATATGAGTTGATACAGGGTGTTTTCTGCCAAACTGATGGAGGGAAGTGGATGGGGGTGGAGAGAAAAAACGAGAGTGAGAGTTGGTTAATTCTGTCTGAGCTGGAAGCCTCAGCCCCCAGTCAGAACATGGGGGCTTGTCTCTTCTAGTTCCAGAGAGTGCAGTGAAATGCCCTGTGGAGGAGAGAGAGAGCAAGAGAGAGAGAGCAAGAGAGAGAGAGAGAGAGTAGTTGGCTCTGATTAACTCTGCATTGCAAACGCATACATACACACACACAGCCTACACACAGGGTTATTTTTAGCTACTGTCGCACTGTTTGCCCAACCCCTGTTCCCCTCTCCCCACCTCCTCTCCACAGTGAAGAGAAGGACAGCGAATTGTCAGGATTTTTGGGGGCAAATATCTTCTTTCACTGCTTTCTTTCCCCGTTGTCAAATCATCATGGGAATGAAGCGTTAGAAAGAGACAGCAAGGGTGAAAATCAATCCTCCCTTCTTACATCTACCCTTCTCGTGGTCTCATTTTCTCCCTTATATATTGACTCTGACACACAAAGATATTGAGTGTGTCTTCCAAAACGCCTCTCAATGTTGTAAACATGGCTGTTGAACAGTGACCATTAATGTCCTAGTATAATCAATCACAGATCTGCTTTCCCACAGCACAGCCACCAGATCTATAATGTATCCATCACTCTCTGGCAGATTCTTATGTTACTTTAACAGATTTTTGAGCTCAGTTGTTATTCTTTTAATATTCACACGTAATATCTGCATCTTTTCACCTTGCACAGTATTGATTGGCTAATGCAGTTAAATGAGGCCATTTCTGTTTTGGTCACACCCTCACTTTCCTCATGTTACATGATGTAGATTGTTGGTAAGAATTGCATCTCGACATGTCTCTGTGATCAATGTGTTTTTGTGCTCCGATTG
The DNA here is from genome assembly GCA_013375575.1 of Percina caprodes. Lineage (NCBI taxonomy): Eukaryota > Metazoa > Chordata > Actinopteri > Perciformes > Percidae > Percina > Percina caprodes. The sequence continues at coordinate 1,064,511 of JABXJD010000007.1, read as the reverse complement.
ATTTATGCAGCAACTTTATTGACTACTTCACCTTACGTCTCTTGTCACGTGGTCAGGCACATGCACATATACATGTAGGGTAAGTTTATGTAGAGCCGGTGACAGCTTCTCCGAGGCACAAAGAAACTGTCGTCCCTTCTGTTTGGCTTGTATAAACCATTTGCCACAGTCACACTGCAGTGTGCGCACTGAAATATACTGCCAATCCCTCCTACTTCATGCCTGCTTTAAAACACAAGCTAACCCTCTCTTTGTGAGAACAAAATATGTATACAGAGCAAGAATGATGTATGAACTATTTTGGTTGTGCAAATTAAATAAGAAATGAAATAGTGTTTTAATGTGGTTAGAAGATTGAAGAATTATAATTAAGGCACGTAAAACAGTTAATAATGTGAGAGCAATTAAATCATCATAATCATGAAAAATGAATAAGAAATTAAGTAGTGTGTGTGTGTGTGTGTGTGTGTGTGTGTGCCAGCAATTTTATCATTTCATTTAATTATCTTAACATTTTTCTATTTTTTATTTGATTTATTTCGAACAATGAAAAATGTTGCAAAACTTACATCTAGCTAGTTAGCATGTGCGCCATAGCTGCTCATGTTTTGATATTTTCAACCAATGTTACCATCACGTAAGGGAAGTCCGGCCTTTAACACCCATTTAAGCAGTAACTGTAAGTCAACAGTAGCAAGGTGAATGTTAGCTTACTTTGTTTCCTAACGTTAGCAGATTCCAGGAACCAGCAGCCGAGGAGAAAGGTGGAGCGTAGTGTTCCATGGCGTAGTTTTCCATGATGTTCACCTATTAAACAGTTTATGCTTAAGGATTTAGAAAATGTGTTTTCTTAGAAGCCTAATTCATGGAAAACAGTATTTTTATTGCCTCATGCTGTTTCCTCATAATAATGTTAATGCCCATTTATATAATGCATTTCATCAGGAAATACATGTATATAAATGAAATAAAATGGTTATGGCCCTCTAAATGATTTTGGTTTATATAACTTATATTATTTTATTAATCTATTACGTGCAAAAAAAAAAAACAGGTGGCAGGGCAGAGACAAGAGGATAGAGGCAAAAGGCTTTCAGGTGAGTGCCACTGGGTTTCAATTTTTGTGCTTTTAAGTGTGCTATATTTAAACTGATATGTTTTTAACATATTCTTATGGAATACCACATTTTTTTTGAAAAGTAGCTCTTATCACATGAGTGCCACTTTACCTGCAGGGCTGCATTACGCTGTAAAATGTGTGTTGCAGGCTGTAATGTTTCTAAAAATTATAGTTTTCTGAGCTCACCTGTTTAAATACAAATAAACTTTAAATGCATGCCAATTTTGAAGAAATCCGCTCTAGGTATTTCACCTTAGGGGACATTTTGACATTAATAATGTGCTTGACAAGCTCACAAATAAGGCAAAACTGGCATTGGCAATAGTTTATGTACATGTAATGTGGTGACCTGTGGTCTGCCTGACTATGTGTCTGTTTTACTTTGGCATGGCTCCATGTATTTTTCTCATAGACTGTAATAATAGTAACAATAATAGTGACTGTAATTTTTCCCTATCATGGGTGTCTGGTCTTTATTTGATTCATTGTGCACTGTTGCTATAGGCTTTAGTTAGTTTTTTGTCAACTTATTAAACTGCAAACACATGCTCATGTTAATAATGTTCAACAATCTGGCTCACTTTGAGTTTACTGACAGTACATCACATACTGTGCACATCACACGCTGTGTTCCTAAGCTGTGTAAAAGCATTCATGTGTAGTCATGTTGCATAAAGCACTCTTTAGCTCACATTAATTTTATTTATTTATTAGTATTGCGGTCAAAATTATTTACTTAATCATTTTCAAGAACAAAATACTTTGTATTCCAATAGAACATTTTAGATAATGAGTGGTAGTGGTTGTTGTGATGTATCTCACCAACTCAAGTTGAATGAATTATTGAAGTTAAAAACCATGATTTCAGTTACTGTATGATTAATTGTGTAGGCCCAGTATTACTTGATCCTTTCACACCTAACCTTGGTTCAATTAAAACGCATTGTGGTGCGTTTTCCCAGTTGGTTGGTTGGTTTTGTTTGTTTGTGCTGGTGCAAAAAGCTTCCAATCAAGCTCTCCATAGTGTAGTAAAGATGTTTTTTTTTCATCCTAGCTTCTATCTTTTCGTCTTTATAATTAACATGTTGTTGAATTGCAGTCTTGACTAATAATGCTCATAGTTGTTTCTTTGTTTTTTTTACCAGAGAGCATGAATATACAATATAAGAAGCAGTAAAGTGCAGACTGCTGCCAGTCACCAGAATTTGATTTACCCACATAGATTTTGAATCCAATGATACAGGATGAAAGTCGCCAATGTAAACGCAAACCGGACCAGATCTATGTATTATATCATGTTTTCCCACTGCTGAATTAGTCTCTTGTTTCTCTCACTCTGACATTTTCTACACTCCTCACCTCTATTTATCACAATCTAGACATTCTGCAGGAAAGATTGATGTGATTGATGGCGCTGCGTGAAAATGAGTGGAACTCGTCATTTCCTTTCATAGGTTATTAGTGCCACCGTAGGCAGCAGGGACTTCAGTGAGACACGATAGCATCACCCCAGTCATTTTGTTATCATTAACATATAAATCGAAACCTTTTTAGAGTTTGTGGGGTTTTTTACAAGTCTTAAGCTCTTGATGTCATGGTGCTTAACCAGCGTGGGAGTCACACTGATAGATCAGTGTGATTTAAAGATTAAGTAAAAGACTGTATTTGAGAGGGAGAGTGTGGCCTGCAAATACTCAGTTATCCGTTATTGCCCAAAACACCCTCGCCGTCATGTAGAGGTAAGCAAGTTTGCTGCTACTTTGATGCTGTCAGCAACAGCTCAGAAATTATGTCAAAACCCATGCCACACACTACCATAATTCCTTCAGAGGTCATTATTATCACCACATAAATCAATGTTTTGATCTAAAATAATCAAAGGTTGGAAGTCTTGATCTGTGTTGAGAACACACACCCTTTGGAAACATTACAGCAGTATGTGAAGCCACTCTTTTATTTGTTTTTCTTTTTGCCCCACTTGCCATTAGCTGGTTTGACATGTTTTTTTTTTTTTTTATGTAAGCATAGTTGAAATCTTCTCTAAATGGTTGTTTTTTTAATTCATTGAGCCTGACTGGTATGATTAAACCAAAATAAGAGTTTCCATTTACTCCAAATTAAAGGATACATTTAGATATTTAAGGACCATATGTTCCAGCTATTTGTTACTGTAACCCTTCCTCAGTTCCATTTCTTAACATTAGATGTAGTATCTGGTCTAGTATTCTAATCTCCACACCACATGAAGGATATAACTGGGACATACTTTCAAAGGCTGTTGGTAAGAAGCTAATTTTACTGTTTGGTGTATATCTCCCACCTATCAACACACACACACATACCAACATCCTTTGGGAGTCAGATCTAAGTTTGGGTGCTGCTAAGTCTTGCCAGGAAACCCTATACCCCTCATTGTCCCTGGGACGTGAGGACTTCACTTCACATATGACATTTGAAGAAAGATGGTGCTACAAGAGGGTGGCCGATATCTGTGTAGATACCAGAGATCTCGTTTTGTGTGTCAATGCTCCCATTTTGTATTTAGAGGGATGTGTGGCTTAATGCATGGATGTATAAAGGGTTGACTACATGTACGTGACTGTATTCACTGAGTGTGAAGCTAAACATGCAGCAAGGTGTAAGGTGTTTGATGCCGCAGGGTGCAGGAAGAGAATCAGGGATGCCAGTGCCTCCTGGTGAACTCGTGTTTCCTGATTGTCTGGGGGAAGGTTGACACGGTTAGCTGCAGGCAGGGTGACATTTTTCCAAAATAACCAAGGGCTTTTGTGCTATGCCGTCGGGGGTGTAGACAGGTGAAGCTGCTATAGGTCTGCCCTTGTCAACTAAAAGCTCATTGGTCACATCAGCAGTTGTTAGAGACTGAATGGTTGAGGTCAGCCAAAGGGTGTGTGAGTGTTTAAACAATGTATCTTAGCAAAGCATTTCAACTATGAAAACAGGGTTTCAAACACACTGCATGAACACAGATTAAAGCATTTCATGATCATTCTGGAAAATTAGCAATTAAATTAGGAGACCTCTAAGGGTTTAAAACTTGTTTGGTGCCTTTTGCCCGAATAACATTATGGGAATTGGGGAACTTCTGTAAACACACCTCCAAAATGAATAAACATGAGAGCTCTGATACAACAAAGGGGCAATGTTGCACACTGCATCAGCTCTCTCTCTGCAGCCAGCAACAAAGCTAGCTAAACTTTTCCCACTATTGTTATTTCAGCCATGACTCTTTCTCATCACTGCTTCTTCTTTGACTTTTGACTCACATTTTCCACAGAAATGCTTTTACCTTATCTCTGTAGTGAGATAAACACCACTACGCTCTGTTGGCTCCACATCATTTTACCTCATAGTGTTTGGTTATTGTTAATTGACAAACATAGATGTACAATAGATTGCAGGCACAGTAGGCTTGTATCATGTAGACAAGCAGACAGTTTTGTTATCATTACTTACAATTCCTCATTTGGGCGACACAAACTACGCACTATAGCTTTAACCTTCCTACCCTACCATTTTTGTATCCGTTTTAAGTGGTGCACTATACTGAGTTTATGCTAATATGTCTACATCATGAATACTTTGCTACCAATACTTAATATTTTTGTGCCCGTCATGTAAAGTAGAACATCATTCTACCAAGCAGCTACTTAGTGCTAATTGGAAATGTACCATTGGTACATTAATGACACAAGCCTAAATCAGCAGAATCTTTGAAAAGTAATTTTAATGATTATATTTAGAACACATTTATATTAATATGTACAGTATATCAATGAGCAATATTATTAACTAACACAGCCACACTAGATGCTCGCCAGCACACACTTACATTTTTATTTACAGTGCTGGGGTGTTATGGGTCAGAACTGTTCCAGTTGGCTTCCTCTGCGCATTCATTATCTTTATTACTACTGTAGCAGCTGTAAATTAGTTTTTTACCTTTTCAAAAATGAGCCAATGGCTGCTGCTCACAATTTGAAATTGATTAGGAATGAACTCAATTCATCTAGACTAGAACAGATGCACATTACTGTAATGGTAAAGTAACACCTTTTGAAAACGTGTTCTTTGTAATCACAATATTCAAGAAAACAGACTTGTTATACTGACTCAAAATGCATTGTGATAATGATAAAAAATAATCTTATCCATGCATTCTCTTTAAAGGTATTTATTGGGACAACAGAGAGGCTTCTTTTGGTTGTAGCCTTCCTCAGAGTCTAAAGTCACTGCGGCCATCAGCAGGGGGCTGATGTTCCATCTGAGTGCTCTGCGTGAGGCAGAGTCTCCTGTCTGAGAGTCTAAATGAATGAAATTTGATGTGAAAGCATGGCACACTCTGCTATTGATAAAACCACCAATACACCTAAATGCGCACTGAGCACAACACACCGCCGTATAAGGCTGTTGTGTTGGTGCTTGTGTGATTATTTCATTGTTTGCATGATGAGAGAAAATAATGGCACTATATAATCACAGATCAATTTGTGTTGTTTACTAGAAATTAGGAAGGAGGCAGAAAATACAGCTTCTTCAATGATACTTCGTCACATACCGGGCGTGTGCGGCTGTCAGTCAATGCCATGCAGCAGAGAGTGGCGCTCTCACCATGGTAACAGTACAGAATGGTTCGTTCCAGCAATTTCTTGTAATGCAATCTTTCTATTTTTATGTGGTTGTTTGGCATCTGTGATTTTCAGTTGCAACAGAGTTCTGATGTCATCAAATTGACTCCCAATCATTTTCTATTATAATCACAGACATACAATTCAACAAGTAATGAGTAACTTGACCTGACTTTCAATTATATGAGAAAGAAACATTTTAAAAAGATTGCAGCCCTTGTGAGTGACCCTTGTCTCCACTACTAACGTTTATGCATGTGATTAAATGTATTTATTACAAATCATATTTGGAAAAACAGGGTGTCATAAGTAGTAGTTTAAATATGTTAAATTTGTGGGGGCCTAGTTAGCTCACTTGATTGAGCATGTGCATCCCATGTACAGGGGCTCAGTCCTTGTCACAATGGCCGCAGGTTCACACCTGTGGCCCTTTGCTGCATTCCGCCTCTCTCTCCCACTTTCCCTGTCTTAACTTGTCGTATGAATAAAAGCCAAAAAAGCATGTTTAAATATGTTACATTTGCTGTTTGTCCCACGCACACAGCACACAGCCAACAGTGGGGATCGAGCATTAGAGTTTGTAGCACTTAAACAATGGAATGCTCTGCCGCTCCCCCTTACGGTCAGCTGTTTATGTGGATTTTAGACAGACATTTGGTATCGTGTCTCATTATGTATTGTGTTTTTGGTGTTATACCCCTGGAAAGCACTATGTGGCATATTACTTTGAAAAGTGCTTCATAAATATATTTTATTTACTTTCTTACTTACTGAAATCAACATTATGACTACATATACATGTTAACCAATCACAATTCTGTTTGTCAGGAAGGATGGTTTACTTTGACTTCATCTGCAAGTAAACACACCACTGTGTCAATATAAAGCATCAATAAAAATGGACACAACAGCTGACTCTTTCAGTAAATGTTGACTCAAAGTGGTGGGCTTTTTTTTCTAAACTGTTATGTTTATCTAACATGGCATGTCCTTCAGCATATCCACTTATGAATTTCCTATGTTGAGGACAGCCACTTTGAAAAATACTTCCCAAGGGATATGCGTTTGCTGAAACTCACCAATGATAGCTGACTAAATGCCCTTGAAAAATATAGAAGTCAACAATACTTTGTCTTGACATAAGAAATAATTACCTGGATTGACTGCATTCTCTTTAAAGCATAGCAGGATGAATGTGTTGCATTAATGCTAAAGCTTACAAATACCTATTGAAAATGCAGTCCACATTTGACTGACGACAGCAGAGTCTAAAAAAGAAGCTCACTTGGTTATTTGCCAAGGTAGCATCTTTTCATCAAGGCAGAGAAGAAGCATGCCCTCCAGAGAGTCGGGTACAATGTACTGCTCTGTCTAATTAGGAAGATGGCTTTCATTCACTCTCTGAATGCCATGGTCATGATAACGCTCTGTTAAGTGCACCAAGCTTGATTTACTGTACCATATTCAGGCATATGGTACCTTCAAAAAGCACATTGCCCTGTTCTCATCATCAGTCTATTTTGGCTTTATTTTTCCCTACAGCAAGTTATTTGCCCTCTCTAATGACTATAATGTTAAACTTGTGTTAAACTTGAGGCCACTCACATGTGCTGATTTGGCATAACTGTAAAATGGAAGGGCAAAATCAATGGGTAAAACCCAATGCGGCTAATGCAAAACCAACTTTCTGTTTATCAGCCAGCTCCCAATCAATTTAATGGTGTAGATCATTCGATTCAATGCTGGCTTATTGACTATTCCATGTTCTCTGTGAGAAACAGAATGCCTCTCTGAGGAAACATCCCGCTTTGTCTCTAAAGGCCTTATCTTGTGTCCAGATAAAAATAAAGTACATCTAGTAGAAACATACACAATGGTATTAATCTTTTCAGATTGCGTGTGTAGTCTGGAGGCTCACCTCCCGAGGGAGAGCCACACTCATTTAAGAACACAAAAGAGAATAGTTTCAGCTTATAGGGAGATGAAAATGTCATCTCTGACATGAATATTCAGACAGCAACAAGCACTTTCCCATATTTTATTTTGGAATCATCTTCCTTATTTCCATATGCAAATGAGCAGCATGTATTAACATCTGGGATGGCTAACGACTGGGCTGTTTGGGATGATTGGTTTGGATTCAGTTCACGGTGTTTCATTTGCTCATGGGTCTCTGGGACATTGGGTCAGTTGAGTCCCAGAGGAGAATTGTTAGAAAAAAATTAATTGTAGTTCTTTTGGATTGGCATGATAATTTCCTTGTACTATTTTTGAGAGATGCAACAGAAAATGGGGTGTAGTGAATGACCTCATCATATTGCACTCATCCACAATAATAGCCAGTCAGGATTGGATCAGCTTAAACAGATTCGGGTATCAGAATTAGTCCTTTGTGTTAAGCAGCATGTCTCTTTTTATAGAAGCCTTATTGTGAAATATAATTGAGGATTCTTACAAATAGAAGAATACAGTCTGTAGTCAGGATTAGTTCTTTTTGTCCTAATTAGTTAAGATTAGTTAAATACAAAGCATTCACTTTGTTACATCTGTAGTGGCTTAGTTGTAATGGTTTTAGTACAAACTGTGCATATTTACTGTGTTTTCAGGAGATTTCTAATAAAGCCCATCTGCTCCTTAACATGTAAGATGTACCTGTTCATCAAGATTGCTTTGGGTGCATGTCTGCTTTAGAGATGGAGAAGCTGCTGGTTTGATCCCCAGCTTCTTGTGTCCACATGTTAAGTGTCTATGAGCAAGACATTGAACCCCAAATTGCTACTGATGGTCAGACCGGTGACTTGCATGGTAGCTTGGTGTGTAAATGTTTGTGTAAATGGGTCAGTGAGAGGAAAACTGTAAAGTACTTTTGATAAAAGCCAAAAATGTATGCAGCCATTTACCATCAGCCCCAGCTCCACATTATGTTTAACTAATTAGTCGCTAGCTTGGCTGATTTGTCAAAGGCTGAAACTAGAAATGTGTGATATTTTTACTTAAAGGTGCACTATGAGTTCCTGAATTGTCACTTCTGTTGATGTTCCAAGTAAATTCAGAACAAAACAGAGCAAGTGTGCCCCTCCCCCCCATGTTTCTGTAACTGTCATGACAAACTGTCACTGACCCCCACCCCTCCCCCAACCATCTTATTGGTGATTGGCTTGAGTGTTTTTGTTGTGTTTTGATGCCTATCCAGTCGCCCGCGACTGGAATTTTTCATAATGTATTCAGGGGGCAAGCAGCTAGCAGATCAAGGTGAGATGCCTTCAATTTGAGACAAAAATGAAACCATGCAGGAACTCAAAGTATTTGTTACATTCCACCACTGACTATGTTACTGTACTTAAGTACATTTTTCACGTATCTGTACTTGTGTTAATTTCGTCAGACGTGACAAGACTAAATATGTTCATCAATGACCTTTTTTTTTTTTTCCATGACAAAGACGAGACGATGACGAGACTGCACCAATGTCCAAGAATGCTGACTAAGACTAAATTAACATGCATTATTGTTGATGAAAAAAGACGAGAGTAAAACGTTTTTCACAAAATAAAAACTAAGATAAAATCTCTCTTCATTTTCGTCTACAATCATTTATACATGGCTCGGCTGCGGCTCCTCTAGAGATTTGGTGTGTCCCCTTATTTTCACCTAGCCATCACACTTCCAGGTAGCAATGTAGGTGGGGAGGGAGGAGCCTGGTTCAACCTGCTGTAGAACTAGCTACAGCGTATAGCTCAAGCCAAGGGAAGGAGACAAGATTTCATCCTGCTGGCGAAGCCGCTCAACAGCTTGCAGAACGGCCGGAGAAATGTAGGCAATGCAACAAAACAACGTGCTGTAGAGCGCAGGAGCCCTGGCGTTTGTCTGTGTACGATTGTATTTGCATGAAGGAAGAGGCTCGATATAAAAACGTGTTTAATAAAGTGTATTTTGTCATGTAATTATGACATTTAACCAATATTTGAGATGTGTGAAACACTATTTGACTGAAATAGTTATCAGAAATAATCTCAGAAAAAATATTTTAAAAAGACTAAAATGTTTTGACTAAAACTTGACTAAAATGATTAGACTTCTAGTCGACTAAAACTTGACTAACAAAAAGGTTTTGTGGATGATTGACTAATATGACTAAAACTAAGAAGGACATTTAGCACACGACTAAGACTAAATTAAAAATAGGTGACAAAATGAACACTAATCTGTACTTTAGTAGAACCAATAGTGAATACTTTTGACTTTTATTCTTACGCTGGCCAATCCCCACTGATGACGGTCCGTCTGCAGCTGAAGGACCTGAAGCTCACCGCCAGTGTTTCAGTTTGACTGTTAAAAATGTTGAGATAATTAAAAGGTATTTATTTAGAAGCAGGCTGGCTGGTAGTTAGCTAACGCTAGCTTGCTATTCCACCAAGCTTCCATGCTACATAAATAGGCCGGACAGTGTTGTACCTCACCTGGCAATAGAACCCTGCTGTCCTCGGTCATTCTGTTGGCTCAGAGCTCCACAGAAGTCCACAGGTACAAAGTAGTTTGGCACCAAATGTATCGCAAGAAGTGTTGCAAATGTCGATATGCACAGGTTTGTCACTCTGTGATGCGAGAGAGAACATATGTGAAGTTGCAGTGACCGATTCGAGAAGTTGTAATCAGTGAGTTGTGGTTGTGATGGAAAATGAACCCAAAATATAAAAAAAAAGTCCACAAGTAAATGTTGCATGTGTTCATGCAAATATCAATCTACACATTTGTGAATATTTTTTCTGTGACTTCATATTCAGAATACGTGTGTGTGTGTGTGTGTGTGTGTGTGAATATTTTCTACAAGAGCTAATTTTAAGTTCAGATTTCTTTTACAAGCTCTCGTGTTTTTTTTTCTTTGTGACTTTAAATTCAGATCATGTGTGAATAGTTTTCAGTTTTTTTGTTCTGCAATTTCTCACATTGTCTTCTACAAGCTCTCACCTTTTGCACCATATTTACCTTCATAGCAGTGCATCCAGCTCCCAGTACCACTCGCGGTGTTACAAATCCCACTATGGCCACGCTAAGACCCGCCCTTTAATAGCATTTATTCACCTCCCGGTACTACTGCTGCTGCTCCCGATGCCTGCTGCTTCCTTATACTCTTGCGTCCATTAACATAGGGTTAACAAACAACCCGTATATTTATCTTAAGAACACTCCCTGTCCTCCACACTTTTGTCCAAGCCCGTGTGTTCTCGCTAGATAAATACAGTATGTGCATCACGTGTCCCGTGGGAAATAATGCAAAGTCGAGCTTCATGCAGATCACCCTGATAGATAACCAGAATTGTAAGTCAAAATGTAGCTGGGCCACATATGGTAAGCACAATTACATTAACCTAAAACTAACTCAATTAAAATGCCACAGCCCATACTGTTTTATTATTAGAATGGACTTTTAATATTAGACATTAAGAGAATAAATCGTTATGCTAGTACTTTTACTTTAATACTCAAAGTATATTTCACTTTTACTTAAGTAGGGTGGTCATTGTGGTACTTTTACTAAAGTAAATATATCTCTGGTTATTTGTACTTTTTTAAGTACTGAGATTCAGTTCTTCCTCCTCCACTGCTCATAGTGCACCTTTTAATAACCTAAACCATAAATCATTCAATCGTCCAGTAATTTTACGACTATTGATGTTTAAAATAAAGCATAAATCAGAACTAGTGTTTGTTTGTTGCTCATTTCATCAAACATATTGATAGAGTGGTTATTAGTTATACTTAGACTCAAACTTCCTGCCTTGAATTTTCCTTCAAGGCCGGAAGGTTAGAACAGGACAAACAAGTCTGATGTGGCATAACAGTTCTTAAATAAAGACTGCACTTTAACACCATTCAAAACATCTATTGTTAATGTAACTACTATTTCTGACAGAGATTTGAAAGCAGCTTAATGGCTCTGTAGGCATAGTCGCTCATATTTGTGAATCCAAGCACTAAAATTTGCATGTCTGAGCTCAGCCGATACAGATGAGTTTACTCAGCCCAATGGAGCCTGCACTTCATAAAGAGTCTCCCCAATACTGCTTCTCATCCACTAAATCTTCACTGACTAAGTCACTAGCGGTTACCTTGAGTCAATATTTATTATTGATTCACCTAAATATCTTCTGTGTATGCGGTACCGCTGACGTCATACATCATAACCGTTTCCAGCAAAACAGACCGAAAGCAGAAAATGCAGAAAATACCTGTTCTTCTTTACAAATTAAATAAAAATGCAACAATTCATATTTAGAAATGACTCATGCTATTTTGTCATTTTCAACTTTTTTTTTAAAGAAAATTTGCAATACTATAGAATCTCAATACAAATCAAATTGCAATAAATGAAAATTGCAATACAAATCAAATTGGCACCCATGTATCATAAAAGAATCAAATCAGCACAAAAGCATATTGTCCCAGCCCTATAAGTTACTGTATCTTATAAATAAAGAAAGCTTGACCTGTAACCTTTATTTACGGCCCTTCTCTGCAGTAACGTGGCAAAACAGGGCAAAACCCTAACCAATTTTATACTTTTTTTTTTTTCCTGTTAGAAGCAAGCACTTAATTCAAATTAATCAGTGTATAGACATTCTTCTGTAACCACCTTTTAACAGTTAAATATCAGTGAGGGAGGAGCGACTGAGGACTAGTGAGCCCTGGTGAGAGTAACCCTGCCAAAGTCACACTCTGTGATGAGTGTGTTGAGTATCACTGTCTGTGTTCATTTGTTCTATATTTTTTTTTTTTACACAAACCATCCATCAAGGGAGTTGCTCCACATTTTATTCTTAACATTTATTCTCTCCAGGCCCCACTGATGATGATCTGGATGTGAGAAAACCAAAAGTTCATGGTTCATCAGTTACACACATCGACCTCCAACCACCCACTGTGTATCCCCTACCTCTCCTTAAATGTCAGTGGACTGAAAATTCCCCAGTGAACAGAAGTGTATGTTAGTTGTTACATGTTGCACCGATAAAGTAGAGTCCCCTGTCTTTCTCATAAAAAATATACACACAAACTTGAGGCCGCCCCATGACATGTGCTGCAGGTCTGTGATGTGAGTCCATGCAGAGAAAAGCTCCTGCATCCATTGATTGCTCCGATCTATTTTCCTTTTTAAGCTTATCCCCACCACTGAGTGCACCGCTATTTCCTTCAGTGTCATGGTGACATGTAAAGACACATGTGGCGTCGCTGACGTTGTGTGTTCTAGACAGATTACCAGTCCTGAAATAGATCAACCTTTTTGTCTTTCTCTCCGCCGTCACCCCTTTATTCCCATTTATCTGCTGTATCTATCCCACTGTCTTACTGTTTCCCACTCAGTGTTTTTGCTATCAAATAAGATGGATTACACCAATCCTGGGTGAGATTGTGTGGAATTATGGATTCGTATCAAAGGTCAAAACCGTCTTATGTCTTCTAAGGATTAAATATTGCAAATCTGTAGGGACAAGACAAAGGGGGATAAAAGGAACAGCACTATAAATTTGACCCAGACTTGCCAGATATATCCGATCCACAGATACTCCACACCTGTAAATACCTCTCAGAGTATATACCGTACATGCAGTATGTTGAACAAAGTGTTATTGGAGATATGCTTGAGCCTTTAACCTAATTTGTATCCTTAAATTAAACAGAAACGTAAGGGGAACACTTATAGTATAGTAACTCATTCATGTTTACAAAGGGTTTATAAATTGCAACATGTTATTATACATGGTTAATGAATCAGTTATTGATGCTTCATAGATGACTTTTGTTCATTTAAAACCAGGCAAACCAAAGGCTCATAACTCCATTATTCTATAAGCATTAGTAAATTATTTATTAAGCTTATTTGTTACAACTTATAACCCCTATGCAACTGCTGCCTCATTAGAACTTATTTAAATATCATAAGAGATGTAATACCTTCTACCATCAGCTGTCAACTAGGTGTCTATGGCTTTAATGCCAGTGCCATTATATCAAAAGTTTGTTAAAAACTTGGTGACCTAATAAAACAGCTGGACAGACAAGACAATATTCATATACGTCAATAAATAAACAAGAAAAAACTCGCCCTTTTGGTCTACATAACTATTTTCTTTTGAGAAATATGAATGCAATGTTGTCAACCAAGATAATAAGCGAGACACTGTTGATAGAAAACAAAAGTCTCAGTTGCTCCTCCAGTTTGGTAGAAATTGCTAAATTCTCGGGCAATTTAGCAAAAAAGGACCCTAGCCGTATTTGTCTCAAGGAGAAAGGTAGAGACAAGAGAATAACAGGAGAAAGTGTCTCGAGAGGATAGGGACAGAGTGAGAAGCTTGGCACTCTGACAGCTGGTATTGTCAACTTGGAGACACCCCTCCCAACCTGCCACCACTATGCCAAGGAAAACTAATTACCAGTACGTCAGATCTGTAGCCTGGAAACAGCTACTGCCTTAGCTAATGTAACACCCTGCCTTCGCTGCACAACAATGCAGAAGACATGTCGCGTACTGGCAAACACATGAGAAAGGAAAGCATTTCCTATCACGCTCATTCAGACACAGTTTGGAGGGGAATTCAGTTTCATGGTGTGACATTTTAATCAGTCAAACTTTGCTTTTTTTCAGCCCTTTGTTCGCCACCGTTCCTGACTGACATCCTGAAAGTAGAGTGACGAGATTATGAGTCTTATTATGCAATACTGAAATGGATGTGTGTGTGTGAAGCAAGTAACAGTCTCTCTCTCTCTCTCTCTCTCTCTCTCTCTCTCTCTCTCTCTCTCTCTCTCTCTCTCTCTCTCTCTCTCTCTCTCTCTCTGAAAAGCCAAGGTAAAAGGGTTCGCTGACTCACGTTGCTGCTTTGAGGTTAAATTTACTATTTTATCACCCACGATTAAAAATGCAATTTCATCAAATAAAACGGGACACTCATAATACTGCTTTGATTCACTAAATTATTTAATCCTTTGCAAAGGCCATTGTGTACACACACACACACACAATATATGTAGGTGCCTTAATATCTGGCCAAAAACCGAGAAATACATTTGTCCCTGTTTCTTCTGTCTTCTTTTCATTGATAGTCCTGGCATGCCTGATTTAAAATGGTCTTAACGTTCATTAACCTCGCAGGATAATAACAATTTATACATTCATTATTTTGTTCATTAGCTTCTTGTTGCTTTTGTTAGTTGTCTTTCTGAGACAACTGAGACAAAGGGCCTTTTGTTTCCCTTGATTCTCAACAAGGAGTTTATTTTTGGCAAACAATGAGGATTTACTGGTTTATTCATTGACATAGCTACATCACTTCCTGCCCATTTTAGAACTGTACAGTTGATAATTTACGACATCGAGGAAAAATGTCCATTACCGATACTGTTCTATGGCTTTCTGTGTGAAAAGGTGATCATGACAAATTGTTTTGTTCCCAATCTACTGTGTAACCTCTAAGTTCACAAAGGTTCGGGCCTTGTGGTGAAACCTGCTGTCAGTGAGAGAGTGTGGGTGGTGTCAGTTTTAAGCATATCATCTGTCCACCCACACACACACACACACAGGCACACGTATCGCTTCCCTTGTACTCATTTTGGCATCCAAGGCCAGGGGATAAGAGTGTCACTGTGTGTAAGGTTTGCATGCGTGCGTATGGGTTTGTGTGCGTGCTAAAGCTGCCTCCAGGCTACATTAGTGTGAGTGCTTGTGTGTGTTATTGGCAGGGGACACAGCCAGACACATGACACATGGCAAGTGTGTAAGCAAGTCCCAGAAAAACCTGAGCCCTAGTGTTTGCATGTATTTGTGCGTGTGTAGGTGGGCTCTGTTGTTGAAGCGTGCACTTCCCACTGCAGCACCATGTCACTGGGTGTTGATGGCCAATACTGCTATTCTTACCAGCTACAGTCTAATTGGTCATATCGTGTCTGTTCATTTTATAGGAAGTCCTTTCCCAAAATTGTTTGTTTGCTGGTTTTGTTGGTCATCATACGTCTACTTTTGTACATTTGTTTCTTGCTCCAGTTCTGTGTTATATTATAATTTCGGGCAGCATCCATTAAGTTAGATTTTCTTATGTAATCATTTGTTCTCTACAGCTGTAAAAACATAGCGGTTTCATCCTAGGTGAATGGTAATCCAATTGTGGCATGGAAATTAATAGTCATTAAGTGTGGCCAATATGAATAAAATCCTCTAGCACAATATACATTTTTTTTATGGCTGCAACTAACAATTGTTTTCATTTTCGAGTAATCAGTTGGTTGGTCTTTTTAAAATCTCAACAAATAGTAAAAATACCCATCAGAAGCCATGTAGTTCAATAATAATAATAATAATAATAATAATAATAATAATAATAATAATAATAATAATACACTTTTTAGTGCTTTCTCATGGACAATTTATGTAGTGACATCACTGTTCCTAAACTACCTCAAACCTATCATACAAATTTTTGGCATTGCCATACAACTATGTCAATATTTAACATGGTCATGTTATGCCACTTTGCACACCAAAGCAAAATCATAATTAACTATGTTAAAATGGCAATAACATTTAAAGTTGAAATGGTTATCATATCAGACACAAACTATACTGATTGCAGTGAAAACAAATTTTGATAAGCCTTTTTCTTAGTTGCAATATTGAATAAAAATGTAAGTAATTTAAGGAATACAAACCCTCACACATAGTATTTTCAAATCACATTTGAGCCTGACTGATGTGCAAATTATCTATATTTATCAATAATTAGAACATATTTTTAGATTGCAGCAATTGTGATTTGCTGAGATGCATCGTCTGCTTTGATACAGAGGGCAGCTTGCATGCTGCTGTGCATAAACCAGCTCTAAGGTCTAAGAATAGACCTTTTAAAACCCTCCTCTGCTAAACCGGAAGCCTCTATATTTAACTCATCTCAGTCTGGTTACCATGACAAATGAGGGACATCCATTCCATATTGCATTATGAGGGCACTGTTATAGACTCCTATCTGGCCTGAAATTGGTTTGAAGTTCAGATCGATAGATTGTGGACCTGGGAAGGTCATCAATATCATTACAATCAAACGATGATGCTGTAAAGCTCTGGTGCATTAGCCATTCTTGGATGTTAGCTGTAGCAGTGTCCAATAGGGTTTATCCGTCTCATGACTGCTGACGCAATTTTTGTTCTTCTCATAGGCCGCTGTAATTCAGTTCATTACATGTGAAAGGCACCACACTACTGAATATGAAGGGAACATTTTAAATGGTTCAAAAATGTTTTAAAACATGTTTATGTCGGCTTATTCACAGTCACTGCGAAAAGATCTGCCTCCAGCGACAAGACGCACGTTGCAGTCACATTGTGTTTGGATGAGTGTGTGTGTGTGTGTGTGTGTGTGTGTGTAATATTATTTCCAGTGTTGGAAAGGCTATAAATATGCTGCTAATAATCCTCTCCAACCTCAGTCTTGTTAATGAATGCTGAATCCATCCAAGTGTTCT
Source organism: Percina caprodes (assembly GCA_013375575.1). NCBI lineage: Eukaryota > Metazoa > Chordata > Actinopteri > Perciformes > Percidae > Percina > Percina caprodes. The sequence goes on along the minus strand of JABXJD010000007.1, from coordinate 1,047,237 downwards.
GTATTCTGAGAGTTTTGCAAGACAATTTAAACATATATTCTTTGAATTTAGAGTGCATGTAGTACATAACAGGGGTGGAAGTATTCAGATCTAATACCATCATGTAAAAAAAATACTAGAGTATCATAATTAAAAGAGCTCATACTGTAGTAAAACAGCATGTGAGTGTCATATTGTTGACATTGTGTTATTGGATAATTATTATTGTTGCATTCATTTGTAAGCAGCACTTTATGTAGCTAGTCAAGGTGGAACTAATTTAACTTTATCATACTAGAGTAAAAATTATCATGTAAAATAAACGGTATTAGCAAAGTAAAAAGTTTTATGCTTCTGCGTTAAATCGACGGCGTACCCAGCAGACCCCTCTGCGTCTACGCCGGAAGCTATGCCGTAGCCTGACGTGTCCCGTCCGTGGCTTGGTAGTATTGCATTTCCTCAATCTCATGACCTTGTTGTTCTTCTCCATAAACAACATGAAATCAAGGAGAAAGTTAACTTTTCCTGATAAAGATGTCTCACCGTGGTCAGAAAGCACAGGGGAGACACTTTATTTCTCTCACTTTGACTCTAGAGTCACTATTCGCTCCAAAGCAAAATGCCACTCTCTCACTTCTCCCTCTACCACACACTCCCCCACACACACACACACACACACACACACACACATGCTGGCTTGACGCACACACCAGCGCACAAGTATGAACACCAGGCCACTTACGTGGGCTATGGTGAAAGCTCTGTGTAGAGCCTCCGCAGAAGCATAAAATGGCCCTAAATGCATATTGGTTCCAAATATTGGTTTTATTAACTAATAATAATCGGTATTGGCCTTGAAAAAACAGTATCGGTCAATCCCTGTTTTTTACTCTCTTGAATCTATCTGGAAAAAAATCTTTAAAGTCTGAGTTTTTGTACAGGTCTCTAAAGTTGGTTGAAGATACGATTGGAAGTGCTCTGTCTTCCTCTGATTCATCTTAAACCCAGGGAGATAAAGAGCAGCCAATCAGATCATCAGGCTGTCAGTGGAGAACAAATTCAAGATAACTCCTGGTGTGCAGGAGGGATGATAAAAAAATTTCCCTGCAGAGGAGAGATAGTGGGTAGCTGTGTTAAAATGAATAACACAAAACATGTACTGGGATTACACTAATCTGAATATATTGAATTGGTCACTTTAATATGTTCGGGTTTGTGTAAAAATGTGAACAATATTGGATCAAAGAGACGCATTTGACTGGGAGACTATAATATAGCTCGTATTATCTTGTGATTGTGCATTATTGTACACAGTTTGTAATACTTTTAGACAATGACTATGCTATTCATTGTTCATTTAGCGTCATATTCCATGTATTTTGGAGACAAAGTAATTGAGAGAAATCAGATTATGTTAGATCAACACAAAGGATTATATTGCTGGGTCAAATCTCGAGCGGGTGCTCAGTAATCCGTAACAGATTACATTTTAAAAGGAGCCTGTACCACGCGCGGGTGGACGTGTGGTGGAGATTGGAAACGGTTTGGTAAAGGGAGCCATGTCAGTAGGGCTGCATGATAAAAATTGGTTGTGACTGTGTTTAGTTGTCACATCCACCTCCTGCCCAGCATTGGCTGTCTACTTCACCATTAAGAGTGTACAGGTAGGACAAAGCGACAGCAGAACAGAGTGAGCGATGCACACAAACACCATGGGTGAACGGTAAAAAAAACTCTGGGAGTCTGAAAGACAGAGGAAGGCATAATACACACTAATGGAAACCAAGTTTAGTGTTTTTTGACTACTTAGGTGGATGTTGAACAGAAATGCTCTCTGTATAGAGGACAACCCACCATCATTAACAGTGAATTATCTCAGGTATTTACATATGTTTGTTACAGTCAAACAGTGTCGCATTAGTCATTTTTGTCATTATTAAACGGGCAGATCATTTTTGGATTGTTGCAATGTTGAAAAAATAAAATACACCACTCGAATATATTTTATGTATGATGTTATAACACAGAGACAAGCAGCAAATGCTTGCACTAGTGAAGCATGAATCAGCTAATTCATTTCTGCCAGCTAAATAATTCATTAATTGTTCCGGCAACATTTTACTGTTAAAAAGACAATAATCTGTAATCTTGAAACTCATAGTCTTTGATATTCATTAGGCTTGGTGTCCAGAAAATGTAACTTTGAGATATCACTTTTGATGACGTGTTGCCTGATCATGACATAGAGGCAACAGTTTTCTCAGTATAGAGTCCCCTCAGTGCTTTTGGGTGCAATTTTGATGTCATGTGATGGACAGAATGACATCAATCAATCAATAACAAGAGCATCACTAACCATGTAGGAAGGAAAGTATTTCATATAGTTATTATATTTTGCATTATCATTCTCTCATTAACTTCAATGAACACACATGGTTCATAAAAGGATGCCAGCTCTGAAATATAGCCTAGGAAGGCAGAGTGGGCTGCACGTCTGAAGGCATTTGTAAGTTTGTCCGTGTGTGTGTGTGTGGGGGGGGGGTTCAGACCGGTTTGGTGTGTTTGGTCTTCTCTCGTGATGCTAATGCAAGTTTGCAAAGATTGTGGGCGGCTTGTAACTTAATGTGGTTTTCACATTTGATTTCAATCACGTCACACTGCTCCTTCAAGGGTAATACTTGCTCTGCATTACCCTCTCTGTCTTTCTCACACACACACACACACACACACACACACACACAGTTGTGCTGTAAGTTCATCAAGTGAATAAGTTAGTTGTTTTTATGTATTCAACAAGCTTAAATATAAGTAGTAGTAGTAGTAAAATGACCGTTACTCTATTGTGTCTTAATTACACACTGTCCTATTTTGTCTTAAATTCTATTTTAAAGTCTACAGCTTCTCACTTTAAGGGAATCTGGAGAGACGCAGGTCCATATCATGTATAAAAAAATGACATATGACAATGAATAACTACACAGCACAGAGATATAATCGTGCAATTCACAAGTCCACAGTAATTAAAACACATAGAGACATTTGTTCCAATGTTTTCAAAAATAAGAGGAATACCTGTGTAGGCTCAATTAGGGCCATTATGATTACATGTTTTAATCAATTAAACTGTATACATTTCTACATAAAATTCACATGATTAGCACTTGTCAATCTAGGGAGTTTAAGCTAGATTGTGAATGTATTATTAAATGCCACCTAAAGGTTTTTTTTATTTTTACTTTACTGTTACTGCTTTTATAGAGTGGAGTAACAGAGTAACAGTGTTTTAACATCTGTTCTATATTTTAGTTTTTGAAGCATTCAAATAAATTAATTTTGGAATTAGTTTCTATGATTTTACATCATTATTTTTGTATTCATTTTTTCATCCATGCTGCTTGTTAATTGATAGTTAATCAAGTTTCTGCCAGTGTTGCTGTTTTTTGTGTCTGTTCACATCTACTGCGGTCTGAATCGGGTCTAATTGGGGCCGGGCAGTATTTTTGGATTACCACTGACTGATATACTTTACTGTGTAAAAATGATGTATGTGCGTGTATGTGTGTGTGTGTGTTTGGCCAAGAGCTGTTAGGGCCCATATGAGTTAACACTTCACTGTGCATTAAATGTATAAATCAATGTAAAGGCTTGCAGGACTTTCTGTGTGTGTGTGTGTGTGTGTGTGTGTGTTATGCAAATAAAGATGCACAAGCATTATTCACATGCCCCAGTTGCTGTGTTATAACGCACACGTTTCTATGCATGTGTACCGCACTGCACACATAATTGATAAATGCTTAGCATGTGTGCTATGCAATCTTGTGCGTACACGTGCATGTAAAGACAAGAGACCCATAATGGGTCATCCTTGCTACCATAATGGACTCCTGTCACACCGTCTCCCTTGCAGTGCTGTCATTACATTGAATGTGTGCACGTGTGTCTCCTCACTGCACAAATTGACAGTCTGCTTGCACATGATTCAATTTAATTCTCCTCATCACCCTGTATCACGGTTCAACTCATCACCATGTATCGCGGTGCAACTCAGTGCGTTCATGCTGTTCAGGCAGCAAAGCAGCACAAATGCAGGTGACAAAAGAGGTCAGCAGGCTATCTGCAAGCCACACAAATGTATGTGTCATGATTTTCAACAAAGCTGCTGTTGAATCAACTACAGGTGGAGTGGAGAAAGAAGCACCGTCATTGTGTGCCATCCAAACTGCTAGCATGAGTAAAAATGCTTAACATTTGCTGGCTCCAGCTTCACAAATTTGAAAAATTACTGTATTTCTTGTTTTTATATTATTGTAAATTGAATATATTTGTGTTTGGAATGATGATTGGTCAAAACAAGTTATAAGAAGACGAGTTTTACTATTTTATCAATGAGATTAAATACTCACATGAAAATACTTATTAGTTCAGCCCTACTTCCATTTTAAATGCTATGAATGCTAGCTTGCCACAGATAGTCCACAACTATTCGGTATATTTTGAGCTACGATAAAAATGTGTGTATTCTTGTCTGTTTTCTATTTATACTCCCAACATTAGTCAGTGTAAGATGACGCCAGTGGAAACGCTGGGATCTAAGTCGCTTACCCTGGCTCCTTCGCCTCCTCTCTAACAAAGTAATTACATCTCTTTCCACTACACACCCCTCCTTCACACTCACCACACCCTCGTCTCCAGGCTCCAAATGTCAGCCTCATCACCTCAATTATCCACTGACTTTAACAACATCCTTTCATAACCCATTTAGCTCTGTGCTGACTGAGAGCTCGGAGATGATAAACTTCCACTACCGTCCCCAAGCCCAAATGATTGTTTCTACCTTTACTCACCTGCCAGGAAGGACCATAATATCTAGATGGTGTTAATACATACACTTTAGTTACTTCTTCCCTACTTATGTTGTGCATCATAGCATCCTCTTAAAGATGTTTTACAGCAGTGGTTCTCAAACCTTTTCAATAGCGTACCGCCTTTAAAATATTTTTTAACCAAGTACCCCGATGAGTTTTTTTTTCAAAAAATATTTTTTGGCCATTTCAGGCCTTTATTCAACAGGACAGCTGAAGAAATGAAAGGGGAGGAGGGAATGACGTGCAGCAAAGGGCCGCAGGTCGGAGTTGAACCCAGGCCCGATGCGCCCGCTCTACCAACTGAGCTATCCGGGCACCCAGTGCAAAGCATTTTTGGTAGAAAAAAAGGCTATATAAAGAGATATATTACAGCTCTGCACAATAAGTGTCTGATTTACAAGCTTTTCACTGAAACACATTTAAATATTACTTCAAATGTTTAGAATCCACAATTCAATTCATTTGACGAATTATGCATAACTGATATATTTGAAATTAACATTTAAAAAGAGAAACACTGCTTTAGAGGATATACTTTAATGGAGCCTATTTGTATTTGTTTACTTACATTTCTATGCCTCCTTGTGTGTACGCCGTGTCAATCCAAAGGTCTATTAATAACTGAATCATTCATGTGAATACCTAATTGTTGTAATCATAAACTTCCCCCAAATATATCCTTCAATGTCCTGTCACTCATGCGTTTTCATTCAAATTTCCCCCACTATCTTTATTTCCAGTTCTCCCCGGAGAATTTTATTTATTGATCAGCATTTACGTAGAATACATTTACTTTGATGAGGCAAAGCTCCACTGGATGTTGATCTATTTTTGTGCAACAGCAAATGGAACTCACGTGCACGGTACTAAAATGTCCTTGATGTGTGTCTGAGGGGGAAAAAGCCGCACATGCATGCATAATAGTGGGGAGGTGGGGGGACGGGACTATTTTGAGATTACTTATTTTTTCTCTTTTTGACTGCAATTCATTTGCCTGCTGGTGGAAAATAGACGTGAATCACTCACCAGTGCTGCTCTCCAAAATCTATTCACTCCACACTCTCTTTTAATCTGTCATGATTTACTCTAGTACTCTGTCATTCGGTCATTCTGAGTCTCCTCCTTTTGCTCCTTGTTTTCATCTTGTGACTTTACCATCATATTTCTTTCAAATGCCCTTTTTCTTCCTCTACCTGTACCATCGCATAGCCTACAAGATGTACTTCTAGATTCTGGGTTTAATTCAAATCCTTCCGTAATTTCCCTCAGTCACAGATACTGCCCTCACCCTCCTCTCCTCTTTGAGGGCACTTTGGGTATCATGTGTGATGTACAGTAATTGTGTATGAGAGTCATGACAGGGATGTGTGGAGTAGGAAAGGATTCTCACCATTGTCTGTTATGTTTTTAGAACGTTATCCTTTTTCCATCATCACTATTACTAATAACAATTTAATAATTTGTTCTCTTTATGGATTCTAAAAGAAATTACAATTTACACACCATACACAGGCCTGAAATCCACCAAAACATTTTTTTTTTTTTTGCACTCAGCATGGTTATACAGTTTATCTAGTAAAGTATTTATTTCCCTCTTGGTTGTAACAGTGCCCCACTAGAAATATACTTTTGGGCCCTTTTGACCCTGCCTAAGGCATTTCTGAATCAAACAATGCAAACGGTGTATTGTTTTTATGTTAAAAAGTAATAACAGAGGCTTGGAAGTTCATGGTAGCACTATGTTTTTTTATTGACTTCAAAAAGCCAGATGTGAAAGTGTTGTAAGTGCACCTGTTTGCATTACATAAGCACGGGATGAATAAAATATACAGAACAGGATGTGTTTAATGTTATGCAATCCAGTATAAAAGTGCTGCAATAAACGCTTGCTTTGTAAAAGGTGTTCTTAAATCTACAGTACTCTTGATCATTAACACAGAATGTAGGAAGGATTAAAAAGTACTTATGCAATGTCACTACCCCATTAATAGAAATGAAAAAATATTAGAAAAAAAACTCTTACTAAATTGCAGTTCATCACAATATTGGCCTCTTAAACAGTCCCAGGCGATAGTGCACATTAAAAGTTTAAAAATAGCACTTGTTTGTCAGCTAATTTTTACAACACAGGAAACATATGGGAGCTATGATATTGTCATGCTCCATATGTGTCTGCTTTCTCCTTTTCCATCTACAACTTCCCCCTCATTCCTTAACTGTTGCTTCTTGTCTGCTAGCTACTGTAGCATCTCCTTTTAGCCTGAGCATCTTCAGCAATGACACCTCTCATCCTCTGTAGCGTCTTGCTAATGAAACCAGTTAGGTTAAGGAGCTTTAGCTAATCGCTGCATTTTTGGGGTTTTATTTCTCTGTCTGTCTTCCTGTTGCTCTCTCTCTCTCTCTACCTCGCTCTCTCCCGATTCCCTTGCGCAGTTTATTGCCTATTCCAGCTAAATCCACACAACCCTCTGTGCTATTGTAGATAACAGCATTGCCTTGGAGTCTCAGGGATCTGTCACTGTAGCATTAAAGAATATATAATGTGCAGGCATGACATGAGTCTTGACACCTACTGTAGGCCTATTAACAGTGAAGTGAGAGTCACACACAGTCATGTCACACGGGGCGAATATTAAACTGTTTGTTTGCTGAATCTGGATAAAGGAAGCTAATGGCTTAGGTTCATTACTGTAGTCAGCTTTGTGATGTCAACACTGTCCGCTCCCATCATTACTATTTACTCTGCAGAGACAGTGTGTGTTTTGCCTTTTTTAGAAGAGGGAATAGAAGCAGCAGCAGGCATCATGAGTCAAGTTTTCAAGCATTGCTATGACTTACAGGGATGAGGCGAGAGATTATCACTGCTGAGACTGTGAGTTGCGGAGCAAGCTGGAGACTGAAAGTGCTGCCAGCTAGAAGCCTCTTTAACCATTATCTGCTTGCAGACCTCTAGCATCAGATATAACTTTAAAAGATGGAGGGAGGGAAAAAGGAGGGGTGAGTGGGAGGGATAAAAAGAGTAATGAGAAAAGAAGGAAAGACAGTGGTAAAGAGTTTGTTACAGAATGTTTCTCCCTATGGAAAGCTTGAATAGTCAGTTCAAGGTCAGTAAATGGCATACAGTGTAGACTGAGAGCCAAACAATGTCCCATACAGCCTGTCCATTATGTTGAAATGTTGTTTGTTTCCCGTTTAAAACCTCACACTATCTTTATTTTCTCTTACTCTTGCCCTTTCAGTCTGGCTGTCAATCTATCTGTCTAAGTATCAGTCTGTGTGTCTCCGTCTCTCCCTCCTTCATCGCCTCATCTGTCTCTGTGCTGCACTGATAAGAAAGTGCCCGCCCTGTCTCGGAGGAGAAGCCATGGAAACGTACCAGCCACGTGTTGACATCACAGCATGTTAAATATAACCGTCTCTCGTGCCACACAACTAGTTGTTCTGCCGTTGATCCTCGCCTCGCTATAAATACATAGTTTCCTTCCCATAATTGCAGCTCCGACAAGCTTGTTTGGATGGAGGGAGGAATAGGAAATGCCAGAGAGAAAGAAAGAGTGTGTGTGTGTGTGTGTGTGTGTGTGTGTGTCATTTGCCTCTTTCTTATTACAGGCCAATCAAGGAGATTGGTAGATAGCAAATCTCATTTTGGAATAAACACTACAAAGTGACATTGTAATAAAACAATAGAGTATTCTAACAGTATTTGAAGTGTCCCGTTCACAAAAACATGTCCAAGCTGTTTGTTATAATCTGAGTTCCACATATTTGGCCAGTGGCAACAGTTTTACGCTTTGGTTCTGTGCTCTAATTACTTTAATTATGACATGAGCATGTGTTTGTAATTTAGACTCTAGACTGTTTAAGTCAGTACCTTGCCCTGCCTGCGAAGATGCATACATGTTGACTGCTTAGAAGAGTTTGCTGAGAAGATTGATACCACTCTCCCATTAAACATAAGCGGCCATCCACACGAAAACGCACATGTTTTGCATCGTTTTGGCTGATCGTCCAAACAAATCCTGGAAACGCAATGCCTAAAAACGTACTTTTTTGAAACATGGTCCCAGGGTAAAAAAAATCAAACACCGCCCTTGCGACTTGGTTTGGACGGCGAAGCTGCATACTTGCGTATTGATCATCGCCACACCCCTCGACCTCTAGCCTTTGACCTCTTATACCGTGACAACGTCTCATAATAACAACAGTGGCGGACTACATGCTTGTGTTCCTGCTGGAGAAGATATTGAACCTATTAGGGTTACTAGGGCAAAACATACTGTCTGTTTGTATACAGTGTGCAAGCTTTATGCACATGCTCCACCTCTTCTTCTCCGTTTGTTGGTGAATTTCTGTGGCAGAAATAGTGCCACCTATAGACCGAATGGATGTGAATATTCTTGAAACAATGCCAGGTAAGACGTGGGGGAAAAAAGCATGCGTAAGCAGCTTACGTCCACCAGCACTACTAAAGCTCGCTAATTAGCTTGTTACAACTTTATTAGTTTAAAAGTCTGTTGCTAAGTTTTTTTTTTGGGACTTTGTAGTTTGGGTGCATAGTTTCCTTTTTGTAAGGATCTACTGTACAGTGGTGTGGCTGCGGTTGCCTGCCAATAACAAGGTTGGTGGTTCGATCCCTAGCCCTGCAGTCTGAGTTGTGTAAATGTGTGTGAGTGTTTATCGGATGAGCAGGTGGCACCTTGTACGGCAGCCTCGGCCACAGTGTGTGAATGGTGAATGGTTCCTGTACTATGTAAATACAGTCCATTTATATTTACATTTACAGTATATGGTTCAGCTAACTGACGGGTGTTACATAGAAGCATATATGTGGGATGTTCTATTTTGTATTTATTGCATATACAGTACAACCCATATTGATTAGAATATGCAGCAACATATACACAATCGTTTAAACCAACATGTGCAAGTGCTCAGAAAATCCAAGACAACTCAACTAGTCAATCTGCATCTGTAGGTCCTGTAACATGATCCAAAGCTCTCAAAATCTTTTGAAAGCTCTAGCTAAGAGATGATTGATCTAGTGCTATTGGACCAGAATGGATGTGCTGCTCATTTCATGTCTCAGGATTGTCTTTTAGACAATGTGGTTAAATTGTGTAAATGTGGTTATTTGTTAGGCAGAGAACTGTAATGGCTGACACAAGTGACGCACAGTTTCCTAAAGCGTGTTTTAAAGCAACGTAAATCAAAGGAAGATTAAAAAAAAGTTCTGAACTAAACTAGATTGGAAATGAGAGCAAAGTGTTTGTCCTGAGTCTGTCTGCTTGTCTTTATGTAACTGTCTCCAGTGTGCAAGGAAGATGTTGTGAGCGGAGAGCATTGCATGTTATGACTCAGTATCTTAGCAGCCACCTCATCTTCACAGCCCTGCAGGTCCCCAGAGGCCGCTGCAGGGCCGACCAATCAGAGGGAGACGGCACAATGATCAAAAGGCCGATGCTGGGCTGTCGCTAGCTGAGAAACGGTTTCAGTCGAGCAAATTAACTTGTGTGTGTACGCTGTATGTGAAATTTAAATTTTTATGATAGTGTGCGTGTGTGTGTGTGTGTGTGTGTGTGTGTGTGTGTGTGTGTGTGTGTGTGTGTGTGCCTTTTCTATCCCATTGTTCCTAATGCAGTTTAATCTCCTTTAAACCCAGATGATTTGTTATTTCCCCGGCTCCGCCACACACACTTAGGTATTTATGTTAGTCATAGTTAGTCATATTTCAGTCTGGATGAATAATTATTAAAACAACAGTAAAAAGAGTAAACACATTTACCAAAACATAAATCCAACATAAATCTCAATATTCCTTTCATCTTTATCGAGAATTTAAAGACACAAGAATATGGCCTCAATATTATTTCATGTAGATTCTGATATTCTTATCAGATTACCTGTAAAAATCTGGGATTTTATGTACTCAACAGATTGTAATACATCTTCCTACACATTTGCAAATACTGATAGCTATTGTCCTTTCCATGTTTAAATAATACTTTTTTTTTTTTTTACATAGTGTTGGAGGGTGTGTGGATTTCAAATGTTTCAGTTGTCACAGAGGAGAAGAAAATATGGATGGATGGAAAAATGGATTGAACACATTGTCATGAGTTAATTTGCTAAATACACTGCGACTGATGTGGATATTCTCATCAAACATGCAAATGTCTCAGGTTCTTGTTAAACTACTTTTAATAAGTTTAATGCTACTTTCATGTATATATTTAATCATATTGGCCCCAAATTGCCATGCATCTTCTCACCTTTCTGATATATAACTCAACTAGATGCCATTTTCCAGTACATAACTTCATAACTTATCTGGTATATCACAACAAATACAGTAGAAGCATTTTACTAGCAATTACTAGATTTAAAACATAATACTATCATTAAAGTATCTTTGTAATATATTGTATGTGATCAGTGATGGGGAAAGAAAAGTCAGATGCATTAATAACAAAACAAAACGTGTGTATCATATTCACTATATGAAGTTTTCATCTACAATATGTTAATCATTTTCAGTTTTGTATTCATGGATTCTTGTTTATACATAATGTCGGCTTCTCTCTTGAGATCATGTTTTTGTCGGCATTGGTTTTTATCTGGTACCAAAAATACTTCAAAAGTAGCTGTAATAATTTTCTGCTAACTTTTTCTTCTTAAGTATACAATTATTTAAAATAGGGCCCTTCAAATCTGGGATCATTTTCAATATCAAAGCAGAATGTGCTCTACTTAAAAAGTAATGCCTATACACCGGCAGCCAGTGACCCTATTAAGGTTACTCAGGTACAGAGATAGAATTAATTAAGGGTTGTGCCATTGATGGAGAAATGTAGTTTGAGAAGATGTTTATAAATCTGTCCTACATGCTGACCTCATTCACACACACAATGAGTTAAAAATGGAATTGGCTAATCTTGATTTATTTATTTTTTTTATATTTTATTAATTTCCATCAGAGTTGATTACATGGGGGCTTTCACCTAATATGAATAATCTTGTTAAAATGAAGAGATTGACTTTTGCTTGACTGTAACTTAGAATGCTGAAACCTCATTAACTGTAGATAAAGGTTTAAATAAATGTTTACACAGAAAGAGGACTGTTGATTTGGTCAGACTTAAAAATGTGTGAATCTCCTTTTTTTTCTCTGGGACCAGGAAAATAAAATCATGGCAATCCATCCAATAATTGAGGTATTTATTCTGGACCAAAGTGAACAGACTGGCATTGCCATCCCTTGAGTTTTGTTAAAAGGCTGTAACAATTGCAAGACTAAAAGGTTCTTTGTAACAGTGAATGATAAACCAAAGGTAAAAGTTGACTCTCAAACATTGTACTACCTCTAATATACTGAAATTAACTTTTTCACATAGAGCTTGTAGACACAGCTTCCCGAAGGTCACAGTGCTGATTCCCAGAAACAATGAGCAGTCAGTGACTAAGCTTTGTCTTTTTGTCCCCTGTGCTACTTTGTTGTCTTTCTTTTCTCTGCTGTGTCCTGTGAAAAGGTGACTAAATCACAGGTGGGTTATGGGCCATGTAATAGAATAGAATGCCTTTATTGTCATTGTACACAATGCAATGAAATGTGCAGCAACTGTATACATATATAAAATAGCTTTGAATACACATTGTGTGAAAGTAGATAAGTATTAACAAATAAGTAAATATTGCACAGTAATGAAATGGTTAAGTACTAAATAATAAATAAATATTGCACAGTAATGAAATTGCACAGATTCCAGTGTCCTTTGAGGTATTTTATAACAGTATTACAGTATTGCACAGTTGGAGGGAAGAAGAAGAAAGTCCGGGGGCCGGGGGGGTTGGCTGTGGAATACTGTGCTTGATAAAAAAAAATCTGCCCCTTACAATACAATAGACTGGTTACCAAACTAAAATTGTACTCTGTACACAATAAACCCATAAATGAGTCTTTCTTGCTTTATTCTATACCTCTTTTATCATTTCCTAAACACTAGCATGAGGACCTGCACGGCTACCATTTTCCGAGTGATAACCGGCTTCAGAGTCTTGTAGTAGCTCAGAGAGAAGAGAAAGGAATGTACAGTAAGGTGTGGAGAAGGTTTATCTCCTGTACACATTTGTTGAATTCCTGCCCTGTTGAATATAAACCCCTGTTAGAGCAAGGAGACTTTGAGAAGAAGTTGTGTGGTGCTTTATTTAGCAGCTGTGACCTGCTTGATTGTTGGCTAAGGAGTCGGGCAATGGGAGAGCGAGGAAATAGACTAAAAGATGAATAGATGTTAACCTCTCTGTTATAGGCAAGCACACACTCTATTAGCTTTACTAAACACAAGCCATTGTCCAAGTTTGGAAATCACAACTCATTAAAAAAACACGCCTTAGTATGTCCACCCACACAGACACACCTTCACTTCCACTGCATCAAAATCTGGTCAGTCTAGAGCATCCTGTGCACATCTTATTCTGCAGGCCTATGCAGTCATACCATATAGCCCAGGGGATGATGTCTCGCAGCACCAGCAAGACATTACCTACCCTGCTTTCACTTGTGCTATTGTGCCTTGTAAATTGGATGGCTAAGCCCTACCCCATTCCATTTAGATTATAAATAAATAGCACTCAGTATAGGTTCTCCCGTGATCACATGAATAAATATAAAGCGTTGTTACGGGTGTGTGCATTCTGCATTTTAATTCTCTATGCTTTTTCTGTGATCCAGTGTGTAAATATTTATATCTTCAAAGATTTGCATATGTATGGAGAGTGCATTTGTAATGTTTCTTTTTAGCAGCGCAGCACAGAAATGCATTTGCACGCGATCCTGGCAAGGCAAGTTTGTGTGTGTCTGAATGATTGTGTGTAGAAACTCATCTAGAGTGTTGAAGGACCTATGAACTCTCAAGTCATATGGCCACTCACTCCCTCAAAATTTCCACACTCTATTCACAGCCATGTTCTTTGATGTATTAATATGTGAACTCCTGCCTCCCCAACTCCTGCATGACTTCAGAGATGCAGAACAGTGCTTATTAAGAGCTCTAGAGCCCAGAAGACGATGGGGGAGTTATTGTCAGATTTGTGAAATGACAAAGATGAAGATGAGTATTTATCAACCAAATGACATGTCTTGAGACAGCAGTCTTTATCAATGTACTTGACAAAGACCACTTGTGGCAGAACCATACATTGGGTTGAATCTCAGGACGGGATGAACAAGTATTTTACAGTAGCACAAGTGGTCTTCTGGCAAAGAGGTATTTTCATGAGAAACACGAGGTGTGCCATACTACAGTACATACTATTATACACCAATCCTCATATTGTTTGCTGGTATACAATAAATCGTCATACTTAACCAATTTTACTATTTTGATTCTATTCTATTTGTTTTTGGGAGAGCTCTGCAGCTGTCGCACCCCTATCTGTAATTATATTTAAAATTGTTAAGATCAATACGCATCTGGACGCAAGAATTCTGTAGGCCACTAGCATTACAAAACCAGTCCTTCATTTAGAATTTGTAGAAACTAGAATTCTTTCCCGTAAGGCTGTTCAATAGATGACAGTTCTCTAATTTACTCAGATGCCAACAGAGACCCTAACTACACTGGCTTGGAAAAATGAACAACTCGCTGGACTGTCATTGAGCTCCTTCCGACCACCAAACATAAAATAATAAACAATTTCCCATTGCATGGATTTTAAAATGTTTGAAGCCTGTGCAAATCAAATTTCTACTGGCTTCTCCCTGATAAATACACTAATGTCATCCTCTGTCATGTCTGTCTGCTTGTTGCTATTTGTGTACATATGTGACTGCTGCAGGCAGGGTCTCTGTAGAGGGCCCAGAGAAAGTCATTTAAATGGGGTGCTAAGAAAAGCCCTCTATCGCTTACTTCCCCTCTTTTCTGACACTTGGTACACACGGTACAAAACGGAGCACACAAAATCCCACCACAAAAAAATGCACACTGACATACTTCCAGAAAGCCATAGAAATTTTTGGCAACACAGAAAGTGAAGTGGGGAGAAAAATGATAATTGATAGTTTGACAGTTTGATTGTTTACTGTGCTGTCAGATGTATTTATCAACATCTGCGTAGTGAAGAATGGAATAAGTCTGTGTGTGTATCTGGCTGAAACCGTGTGGATACCATGAGTCTAAGGCAATGTTTCCCAAACTTAGGGTCGGGACCCAAAATGGGTCGCAGACCCGTTTTATCGGGTCGCCAATTGGCAGAGTAAAATGAGAATCTGTCTTTTTGACTCTAGCGTACCTGAAAAACAAATACAGAAACAGACTAAATGCTCAGCATTACCTCAGAATGGCACTTTCAAAAACCGAACCTAGAGTAGATCAGCTGGTTGAGATCTTCAACCAGACACATACATCTCATTAAATTCAAGTCAGCATTACAATAGAGACCTTTTCTGTTTTTGATTACTTTTATAATGGAATAAATATACTTCATATACATTTAAATTCATGGTTTGTTCCGTCTTTTGTCCACAGTTTAAAAATGTAGATGTTACAATGATTCATGGTGTATTTTTGTAAATTTGGGTCCCGGGAGACACCAAATTTCTCTTTTGGGTCTTGAGCTGAAAAAGATTGGGAACCACTGGTCTAAGGTGAAATTACACAACTCAGACATGTGATTCCTATTTGTTTTTTTGTTTTTTTTTACAACAGCAGTGGGGTCACCCAGACAAGCTCAAAATAGCCATTGCTCGGGGGATGAAGGTATGTGGGAGAGTGTAAGGGGTGAGCAGTTGGACAGCTGTGAGACAAAAAGACTGACATTTGTAGCGTAGGGTTTCCCCTCAGCTCACCCTTCCTCCTAACCTTTCGTGTACTGTGATTCCCCCCTCCTTGCTTCCTCTTTTAGGTTTTACCGTCACATGGGGGACTAGCAGGGTTTCACCTCTTTATTTTTTTATTTTTTTTTTTTCACTATTTAAGTGAAACTGGAACCTCCAGGTTGTGTTCAAGCAGTAGGAAAACTTGGTTCATTAAAAAAAAATACATACATTTTACTTTTAAAAAGACAGATGCTTGTAGGTCAATTGCAAAGGGCATATTTATATTTTCCTAGTGAGTTTGTGTGATGAGACAGGAAAGAGATAAGTCTCTCTCTCTCTCTCTCTCTCTCTCTCTCTCTCTCTCTCTCTCTCTCTCTCTCTCTCTCTCACACTTAACACTCTCACACTTTATTTCTTGTTCTCTCTCTCTCTCTCTCTCTCTCTCTAACACACTTAACACTCTCACACTTTATTTCTTGTTCTCTTTCTCTCTAATACTCTCTCTCTCTCTCTCTCTCTCTCTCTCTCTCTCTCTCTCTCACACACTCTCTCACACACTCTTTTTCTTGCTTTCTCTCTCGATCTCTCTCTCTCACACTTTCTCTTTTTCTTGCTTTCTCTCTCGATCTCTCTCTCTCACACTTTCTCTCTCTGGCTCTCTCTCTCACACTTTCTCTCTCTGGCTCTCTCTCCATGGCAGATTTTTATTGTCGTTGTGCAGTTGCCTTTCTGAGTTGCCCTCTCTTCCGGCATTCGTCCATGTCCATACGCTCACATGGTTCTCTTAAGATTTGACCTGTGGCCTCCAACAACCAGTCATCTCGAGTTTCCATGGAGACATATGTCATCAGGACCAATGTGGCATCTTGGCGGGCTATTTTTAACTGTCCAGCCACAGCCAGTGCCAGCTTAGTACACTGGAATGGGGTTAATGTTGAGTTGCTGGGGGAAGTTCTGGGGAAGTTTAGGGGCTTCCAGAGTGGGGGCTTCCCAGTTGTAGTGATTTCATACCAGGGTGTCCTAGCAGCAATGTGAATCATCCAGCCTCATGATCTCTTACTGCAACATTATGTCAGCCAGTATTGGACTACCTGGAAAGTCCATGACAACAAGTAGTCCTAATAACTGGAGATGGGGGATTTCAGCCAGCTAAAAATGCTGTCAGTGTCCACTTGGTTTAACTTGTGTGTGTGTGTGTGTGTGTGTGTGTTCCATTTCCTTTGATAAAGCAGGTGTTAATGTTTAGGCTACAGTGTCAAAGGTCCGTGTGTATACTTGTCTGTGTGAGCAGCCTGTTTGTAGAAGTGTATGTGCTCCTTTCCATTTAAAGGTCCCATGGCATGAAAATGTCACTTTATGAGATTTTTTTGAAATTAATATGAGTTCCCCCAGCCTGCCTATGGTCCCCCCGTGGCTAGAAATGGCGATGGGTGTTAACTGAGCCCTGGGTATCCTGCTCTGCCTTTTGAGAAAATGAATGCTCAGATGGGCTGATCTGGATTCTTGCCCCTTATGAGGTGATATGGGGCAAGGTTACCTCCCCTTTCTCTGCTTTGCCCGCCCAGAGAATTTGGCCCACCCATGAGAGAGAGACATCATGGCTTTCAAATGAGCAAAGTGGCAGTTGGTCAAGGCCACACCCCCAGCCTCCACCTTGCCCCCTTCTCTCTCCTCCTCAAAAGCTACAGACTCAGAAATGGCACATATTAAGGGAAGCTCATAGTGGGATTGGCTCTAGTGGCTGTAATTCTGCACCAAGGCTGAATTTTGGGAAAGAGACTTCAGATATGGTATTAGGGGACCACTAAGGTTTATATGAAAGGATCCAAAAAGCATCATGTCATGGGATCTTTAATGCTTTTAGTTTAGTTCCTGTTATTAAAAATGTTTCCGTTTTGTTTTGAATACACACTTTTGGCAACCCATGTGGAGACATTAGCCCAAATAATATTTTGCAGTGTGTTGGTGAAGGCACTTGGATTATTTATATGCTCTGTCGTTGTATGTTCAGTGCTTAGCAACTTAGAGCCTCTTTGTTGCTATCTGTTGAGCTCAAGACTGAAACATGGCCATCTTATCAGTGGTATGTTTGGGTCTGAAAGTTTGCAAACACTTGCTTTCATGGCGCTTATTTGACGTCATGTTTTGTACCATATTACAGATGCGTAAGTGGTATTTGCAAACATTTTATAACAATTAGTTTTATCTTAATAAGATGGCCAATAAGTCGGGCTTTTCATGCAGCAGCAGAAAACAGTCAGTAAATATTTCTGATTCACAACTTCTGTTTATCATTCAGGATTTTAGCCAGGTTTTAAATGAAAAGAAGAATTTTTTATATTTTTGGAATATGTATTGTTACATAGTACTATAGTATTCCACATTACACTACTTTGCATACAGCTTGAAAAGCCAAATTGAAAATGTTAAATGGAAAGAAACAAGCGCAAAAATAAGGGAAGGGAGGAAGGAGAAGAGAAATAAAAAAAAATTTGCAGTTAGATTTAAGCTTTTCTTTTTTCCATTTCAGGATTTTGAATTTCATTCTCTTTTAGCACATTGCTATTGGCCAATATCAATTTGTCATTTAAATAATTCCAATTTCCCTTTTTCAGTTTTGAAGCTACATGCTGAGAATGATATTTGCAATGTACACCTCAGTCTGTTCCTAAAATATTGCAATTGTCTTAAGAAGCCTTGAGAAACTATTTGTGAAATTGTAGCCCTGTTAATGGAGTCAAGAGGAGCCTGTCACATCAGTGAACTTTAAGCAGCGGTCCAGGAGGACACTTTGACACCTCAGTCATATAAGCAGCCCAACAAAAGATGGGGTTTCAGAGCAGGTGGAAACTTCTGCCGTCACTCTTTAGTCACTGTGCCAAGGAGTCAAGGCTGAGAGCATCAACACGCTGTCGCAGATGCAGATACTCTTACAGTACATACTTTGTCCCTTTTCGTTGTTGACTCTGTCGCTTTTTAATTTCTCGTTCTCTAAGTCTGACTCTAACACATCCACAAGTTATGACCTCTCGCTTACAAAAACTCAGAACAAAAAGATGGAGAGTGAGCCAGAGGCAGTATGGCAGTTTTATTCTGCCAATACAGAGATTTTTTATGCATTCCTCCTGCACCCAAGGAATGCTAGTATACTTTTAGTTTCTTAAAGCATCAGCTGTTTAAACAAGGACTTTGAAACAAAGATGCCCTAGCTGTGAATTACCATTTTTTTTCACTTTAAGGTGGATTTTCAGAGTCTCTCTTGTGCCAAGGCTAGACTAAAGTGCTCTGATTTGCATGTAATCTCCCCCCTGTTACTTACCTAATGGTCTAGCCCATGCCCACTGATGATGACTATGATGACGTCAGAGAAAAGAGCTCAAAGCAGCTTTGGTGGGGTGCAGATTGGAGGGGGTTGGGTAGGCTAGAGGTTAAAGAGGTGACATAGAAAACAATCATCAAAAAAGAGGAAAGATGAATACATTTCTACCTAAAGACACACAAACACTTTACAAAGGCAGACAAGCATGTGCACATCTTCATCACACCCAGTAGTCACTTCCTTCACTAAACAGTAGGTAAAGAGGGATTAAGACACAAACACACACACACACACACTCACTCTCACACACACAGCAGGATGCCAGCGGGAAATCGCCTCACTGCTAAAGTCATGATCAGATCAGCGCTCCTGAGATGTTGACAGGAGTTCACTTGTGTGTGTGTGTGTGTGTGTGTGTGTGTGTGTGTGTGTGTGTGTGTGTGTGTGTGTGTGTGTGTGTGTGTGTGTGTGTGTGTGTAGACTGGTCAGAGTGTAACCATGATGTAATGGTCACACGCATGCAATGGCATAGCCATATGCAGCACAACATCACCGTAGACCGCAGGCAGACATTCGTCCTTGGCTGAATAACTATTCACAGAGGGATTTCTGACATTCGGGTAAACCACTGAGGTGCTCAACTATTGGATGGAACGGCGTTTAACTCCCAACATATTAACTATTTTCCTATTGGTCAAAAAATTCATGTTTGAAGGGATTTAAAGAAGCTTTAGCTACTGGATGAAACAATTTGAGTGCTCTGCTCCCCTGCAGTATTAGCAGAAGTCTTCTTCAGGGACATGTTGAATATTGACGTTAAATTAAGTCTTTACTTCCATTGAAAGAGCTGAAACAATTTTCTGGTACAGATGACAAAATAAATGGTTCCCCTGACAGGGCAGCACTTTGCAGCTCTACATGCCCCGATCACCAGCACAAAGACGTTCTAAGAAAGGCAAGTTCAACAATGGGGCTCAGAGAATTAAAAAGAGCCATCAGTGTCTGGTTATTATTGGTGTTTGTGTTAGCAGGCTTGTAAGCATCCACAGAAATGATTAGCTGTACTGAAATGAGGAGTACCCGCATTGTTTT
This sequence comes from Percina caprodes, assembly GCA_013375575.1. NCBI lineage: Eukaryota > Metazoa > Chordata > Actinopteri > Perciformes > Percidae > Percina > Percina caprodes. The sequence continues at coordinate 1,027,172 of JABXJD010000007.1, read as the reverse complement.
CGTGTATATTCATATCCCCTGTTATTTTCAGCTTTGGAGCAGCGTCAATAGGCAAATGCTCTCTTTGCAATTGGCTTGAGTGGAGTTGGAGTTGTGTTCATTAGGGTAAACAAGCTGTGCTCCAGAGATAGCACTGAGGCCATTCACCCCACCCTGGCACTGAGCTAATAGTAATACCAGCATGGACGCACACACCGACACACAAGCATCATTCAACTCCTCTGTTTCCAGTGCACTTCAATGCATCACTGCACCACCAACCAGGTAACACGACTCAAAACATAAACAATGCAAATGCCTGACAACCTCCCCGGACAGGATCACCAGAGCTCCATGGATGCTCCTGGCCCTTATTCTTATTCACACTCAGTGGGTTTTCACTGATGTTCCCAGTGTTATGCCTTGTCTGTGCTTGTAGCCTGCCCCAAGTGATGACCTCATCTGACAGCACAGCTGCCAGTAGGCAGCAGACTGCTTATGAAACCAGGCCATTCTATCCCCAAAATTCAGAGGTTTTGCAACTGGAGTGGGAGCTCAGAATATATCTGTGTGTGAGTGTAAGTTTGTGTGTGGTAGAAACAGTGTGATTATGCAACAGCGTTGATATAATAGCTGCAAAGAAATTCTCACACACTTGAAAGTCTCAGACCACTAGTGAATTATAGATACAGAAGTAATGTGTCAAAGTCCTTGGAGTGGCCTGGAAACAGAGCAGATTAAATGTGCATCAACCCTGACCTCAGCCAGACCGTATTACACACATGCACAGACACACACACCCTCAAATGCACTCAGTCTGCAGTGATGACAACACACTCCCACTGACCAATAACATAAGCGTCAGTTACCAGCGCTCAGAGGAGCAGCTTGATAACAGAAAATAGTGATTGTGTGTGTTTTTGGCCCATTGTGTCAGGGTACTGTTGTTTGATAAGGCAGCAGAGCCAGTACAGGTGGTGATAAGGGACTAAAAACGGTAAGGCTTAAAAGTCCAAGCAGAAATCCAGCAGCCGCTTAAATCGTATTTATCCTGTGCACTGTTCCTTCACAAAATAAAATCCTTTACAAAAATGGGACATTATCCGTTCAGTATTACCCTAAAACAAGGAGGTTAAAATCTCCTTACACATGAATTGCTTTGTGCAGACTTGAGCCATACCATTAGACAGCGATGACACCCAACATTGCGGTATTTCATCCATTGTGCACCACTCAGATTTAACATTTGGATGCTGTGCTCAATGTTAAAATTGTCAAAATACATGCATCTGTATTTTTTTCCTCAGGACCTTTATGCAATAAGGAGTGGAAGTAAGATTGGATTGTCACAGAGGCTTGAACATTTGAACAATTCTTAATTCTTTTAAATATGGAACTTTCCTGCAAATCTTTTCACTGTTCTAAATATGTATGCCCTTTCTCATCTGTGACAAACATCATACCACTTTAGGGTACACCTGTAGATCTGGCCATTCTGAGTCAATCTTTGCGTGTGTTAACATTTCTTCTGCCTTTGAGCCCATAACAATCGTGACCTACTTGTTGATAATTGGACTCTTGAACATCTTCTGCTTTCCATTCCCTCAAAAACCTCTTCTCCTCCTTTGGAAAAACCTATAAATAGTGATGCAAGGTTTACGTCATAATTTGTACAGGTAACAATGTTGGCATGTCAAGCCAAGGCATTTGATCCTCTCTCTGTGACATGATGGAATATGTTGGCCGGTGTTAGTTTTCACCAGGTAAGTCTGCAATATTAATGAGGAGGTTGAGGAGGTTTTTCCACTTCCTCAACTCCTAGCGGCTCCTACTTTTGTTGGCTTGTCTCGATCATTTGATACGATGCTGTGCCGAGGCAGCGACAGGGCAGTCGGGTAGATGGTCCTGCGAGTAGGATGAAGTGGAGTGGGGAAGGGAAGGGGAGGCAGAGTGTGGCATGCTGCACATTTTCCATCTGTCATGAAAGTGGAGCACCTCATTATCGCAGAGTGCTCTCTACTGAGCTGACCTGAAAAGACAAGGAAAATGTGTGTAGGTGTAGGTTTAAGAGAGTGTACATATCATATTAATGTTTATTAGTTGTACCTTTTTAGAAAGGTACAAGTCTGCGTGCAAGAGTGTAAAACAAATGCTATTTTACTTCCACCTCTATGTCTGTTGGTCAGTAGATATGATTCATACACCTTTTTATTTTTAGGATGAAGAGCCCCCATTGTAACATTTTAATCCTTCATCCAGTACCAAATCGAGGCATCAAACTGACACATTTTTACAAGTGAGGACATTGTTTTCCTCTGTATACCAGCTGTCCTCCTCCACTTGGATAACTCATCACCCTCAAAAGCATATAAATAATGTAGTGCAGGCAGCAGTAATAAAGTGGCAGGCAGGTGAGCAACGGTGATGTGAGTAGGAGCGTGATGATAGGAATAAAGGGAAGTGTACATATACTGTCTTAAATTGGTAATCTCTCTTCAATTTGTAAGTGATCACACTTGTGGTTGTGTCTTTTATCTTTGTTACTGCATCATAAGCAATAGCACAAGGAAGGAATACTGTAAGAGTCTTGCAGTAGTGCTTTTCATAAAAACCCAGTTGTCCTCATCTGTCTTTTGGTCTCAGGAGGTAAAGTGTTTTTCTTTTTTCTTTCTTGCAGCCTAATAGCAGATTTGAGATGCGGGACATTCATCCTTTGTGCTGAAATCCACATAGTGCACCACGTGATGGACATAAACAATTTCCAATGGGAAAGGATATAAAAGAGCTTTCTCTGTACGGTTGATCCCTGGGGTTTAATGTCCCAGTTGAGAATTCAGCATGTCAATTTGTGACTGTGCTTGAGGGCATAACAGAAGCAGTGGCTCTAATACAGGAGAGCAGACAGGGTAAAAGAAAAGTGGAGAGAGAGAGGATAGAGGCACATCAGGTAGAGCAGGGGAGAGAGAGTAGCAAAAAGCCTCTGAGCCCAGATGTTCATCTGAATAAAAATCTATTTCTAGTTTTTTCTTTTCTTATTCTTCTACCAATAGCCACACACACAACAGGCAAGTAGAGCTTTGTCAGAAAAAATCTACAAAATCACTGGTCTGAATCTGAAAAATGTTCCTTATTGCAGCAGAATCCAAGGTCTAAGGCCACAAACCTAAAACACCTGAGCAAACAATTTGTAGCTCATTGTGAATCCTTCAGCAGGCTTTACCACTTGGGCCTCAACTGGAATTAACTTCCCTTCTTCGCTCAACCGTGATGATTGATTTCAAGGTCTTGTTGAAAACCTGTCCAAACTGTACTTTGCAAAAGAATCTGGTCTCAATAGTAATTTCATAATTTGTACTCCCTCACTTTGACAGAAAAGATACCATGGAGGGCATAATTGATTACCTTCTGTGTCCTTGTTATGTCTACAGCCTTGGAGCTGCAGAGCCCTGGGTGTTATGTCACACTTCTAGCTATAGTGCATGGCTGCTGTGGTTAATCAGAAAACAGGCCATAACCTGTTTGAGGTTTCTAGCTTGATCCTAAAATGAAAACTGTGGAGGGCAGCGTATATCAGAGCTGCTTTGTGAAATAATTTAGCAGCTTAAACATTAATGCTCATCAGCAAACATGCTGATGTTATGCTTAATATTAACACAGGGTTGATCATGGCTTTGTATTGTCTGCTGTAGACTGTCCTCCCAAATAAAACTAGGCCATCAGTTATTTCAGCAAATTGCCCAAAACCAAGTGTGAAAGCCTTGTTGGTAATTATGACACACTTGTTCACTGTAGGAAGAAGCGTGATGTTCTCATAAAAGTGAAAAGGCCACAGAGGGAGGAGGTCATGATGGACGGGTCAACATAAAGTCTGACACTGTTTGTTTTATCAATCTATATCAGTTTCTTTTAACTATGACTGCAGTAGTATCCTAAACAGTAGTAGAGTAGTTCCCTCCGGCATAGTTTCTCATTGCCAGACCTTCCTTCACAGCGCTGCGGAGGATGGTCTGGCTAGTCCACGCAGCATTCCGGGGATGGGAGAAAAACATGCTCTGGTTTATCGGCATTTCTTTAACCAATCACAAGCGCCGGGCGGAGCCACGGTGCCGCTGAAATATAGCGTCGGGAAGAAACTTCTTTTGGTGGTGCATGTGTATGTTCAAATGTTGTTTGTCGTGCAAGAGAAGGGTCTGATTGGACAGAAAGTCTAGCTGGATTTACCCTGCAGAAATTTGAAGAGCAGTTAATCATAGCCCTCAAAAATCGTTTAAAATGCCGACACAAAGAAAGCATAAGTTGATGGACATCCGGCATAATTACCTGCGACACCTTAACAATCCCGGAAGTGAAACGTCGTGGATATAGACTTCCTCCGCCAGGGAGGTTATGTTTTTGGATTGTTTTTTTGGTTTGTTTATTGGTTTATTTGTCTGTTTGTCTGTCAGCAGGATTACAGAATTTATTCATGAAACTTGGTGGAAGGGTGTTGTATGGTGTAGCGGATCCGAATCACTGGGCAGTACACAAATAATTTGTTCATGTTAACAGCACATGTGCTGCATTCATAGGGTGTCAGAATAATCGGTAAAATGATTTCCTGACCGAGAAATTTCCTACTGCATTAAAATTGTGAGACAGGGCATGCCTTGGTGGAGGTCTGTGCTCTGAAAGTGCCCTTCTAGTTATTATTGTAACAATAACGCAAAGGTCCCCTAACCTTAACAAAGTAATTTGAACCCAAACCACAATCTTTCCATAAACCTAACCAAGTTGTTTTTGTGCCATGACTTTGCTACAAAAACAGCAACATCATTCCCTGGCTTCTCTGACCATGTCCTAATCAATACCGCCTCTTTTTTTTAATTGTTTTACAATGGCAAAGTAATTAATTCTTGGACTCTGGCTGAGAGAGATTTAAATCTTCTCTGATCCCTTTCACTTATCATATGTCCCTTACAATAAACACACATTACCTTTCCAAATTGCACCATCAATCCTTCATCAAGGGGCAGGGAAATTGTCAACTAAGCATGACACTGTTCCAACCTGTTTGGCCCATCGTGTGCTTATAAAGCCTAAAAGACCAAAGGTGGCAGCACAGTGACTGTAGCTTAGGGCAAAGTTTGTTGTCTTGCAGAGAAGGCACAGGGTTCATTTTTAGCTCTCTGTGGAATATGTCACCGGATTTCCCAACCATTACATATCTTGCATTAAATCCAACTTAAGTAACGTTTTCTTGAGGATGAAAAAATGGCTGTAATGGAGAAGAGAAGTGTGTGTGTGTGTGTGTGTGTGTGTGTGTGTGTGTGTGTGTGTGTGTGTGTGTGTGTGTGTGTGTGTGTGTGTGTGTGCGTGCTCCCTAAATTGATTGCAGATACTTGGCCTTGTCCACTTTCTTTCAAGCCCCTGGTTATGGCTGAGGCATCAGTTCAGAGTTGGTTTACTGAAGAGACTCGCTCTATGGGGCTCTTTGAACTATGACGAACGCCATGGGGGGGGGATGGGATATGAGTTGAGCCTGAGAACTAAATAACCTTGTTGTGCTAATACAGTATGTCGATAAGCCTTTAAAAGCTCAAGCTTTAATCTTCATAACTTATGAAGCATTAAATTCTACAATAAGCAAAAGATTTCCCTGCTGCTGCAAGTTAGTGTTGGTTAAGTTTTAATCTGCGAGAGAGTGTTTGAGTCCGCAAAACGTTAACCCCAATCAGTATGGAAATAATTCTATGGTGAATTGACTAGACAGCTACAGTATGTCCTCGGTTGACCTAGTTAACAATGTGCATAATATCCCTCTGCTCCAATTACTGTTGACTCATAGCAGGATGACGATGCCTTCTGTATGTGAGGCAAGGGAGAAGCTGAGTCTTAATATGTGATTGAACACCAGGAATTCATTTTACTTTCCAAACCTCATTTAACTTTGCAGGAGATCCATTTTGCATCAGTAGAAGTTTGATCAAATAAATGCTAACCGGAGCATGCTAACATACTAACGATGATAATGCTAACATGCTGATGTTTAGCAGGTATATTTATATATATTTATCATCTTTACCATCTTGGTTGAGCATCTTCAGTAATTGGAATGCCTTTAGATGTGTAAGGATTAGTTACTAACAATAGTTTTTGAGACGTTATGCTCAAAACAACAATTATGAACTTCATGAGGGCGCTGGAGGAAAAGTCAGGGGATCACCTATGTCATTGGGATACATCATCTGGGTAACAGGAATGTCTATACAAAATGTTGTGTCAGTCCATATTACAGTTGTTGAGATATTTCAGTCTGGACCAAAGTGGCCGACTGAACGACCCAATAGTGGCAAGGCTGAAATGTTCTAAAAAGCTGCTCTCTGGTAGACAAGAATAATGGTGTGGCCGGCTTTGCCATAGGGGACAGGGTTAGAATGCACGTGTGCTTGTTGGAGGGGTACCAAGTGGGTGGGTGTCGATATGATGTAGTGGTGTTTGTTAATGCAGGAAAAGTGCTTTATAATTGTAAAAGATATACAGATTGAACTTTGCTGTCTTATCCTTCTAGTTGTCTTGACTGCACATGAATTCATCTGCTCACTGGTTACCTCTCTGGCTGAAAAATTTGCTCTTGAACTCCCACTGAGTTTTCCAGCTCTCTCTCTCTCTTAATCACACACTTGATTCCTGGTAGAATCTCCACTTCCTTCCCTAATTGCCCTGGGGGCTTTCTTGATCTTGGCATTCCTGTCACTCAGCACTTAGAGTTTAGCTGCTCGCCTGTGTCAGGGCATGACAGGCTCACCACCACGTATGTCCCGACAGCGATACCACTTTGTGGCAACATGTTAACACTTCTGGCCCTACAAGCACAGCATGATGAGCCATGGCACTAAGATAGGTAATGATGTAAGCCTCCCCACAGTCACTCCGGCCCCGGCTCGTTGTTGTGATATCATTTTCCCTCGCAGTATTTATGGATAGGTGGTGAGTATGTCTAAGGAAATGTTAGCAACTAGGCCCAGGAGATGATTTGAGCAGGATGAGAGTAGTGTTAATTTTGTCACCTATTTTTAATTTAATCTTAGTCTTAGTCTTGTGCCAAATGTCCTTGTTAGTTTTAGTCATATTTAGTCATTCACATATGTTTTTTTGTTAGTCAGGTTTTAGTCGACTAAAAGTCTCGTCATTTTTGGCTAGTTTTAGTTAAGAGAACTTAAATCATCAAGTTTTAGTCAAAACCTTTTAGTCTTTTTTTTTTAAATGAATTATTTCTGAGATTATTTTTGATAACCATTTCAGTCAAATAGTGTTTCCCACATCTCAAATATTGGTCAAATGTCATAATTACCTGACAAAATACACTTATTGAATGATTTTTGTTGAATGCAACTTTGTTAAAGCTACTTTGTTGAGCCTCTTCCTTTATGCAAATACAATCGTACACAGACACACGTTAGACAAGCGCCAGGGCTCCTGGGCTCTACAGCACGTTGTTTTGTTGCCAGCAGTTGCATACATTTCTCCAGCCGCTCTGCAAGCTGTTTAAAAGCAGCTTCACCAGCATACCTTTCCTTGCCCGGGGCCGAGACCCATTGCTCTGCGCTGTAGCAGCTTCTGCATCAGGCTAAACCGGGCTTCCTCCCTCCCTCGCCCGGGCCACATACTACTTGAATGTGTGACAGCTATCTGGATGTGTGACAAAAAAAAAAGGACACGCTGAATCTCTAAATGAGCCCCAGCCAAGCCGCGCCTGATTGAACGGCGCTCAGTGGGGGAAAAATACTGGGAACCAAGCAATTGGCCTGTTTGGAAGAGGCACATGCTCCAAACGGGCACTGCACTAGTTCTATCTCATGATGAAAAAGTAGAGATATGATTGTAAATGAAAATGAACAGAGATTTTATCTTGGTTTTGATTTTATGCAAAACCTTTTAGTCTCGTCTTTTTTCGTCAACAATAATGCATGTTAATTTAGTCTTAGTCAGCGTTTTTTAGGATATTGGTGCAGTCTTGTCATCATCTCATCTTCATCATGGAAAAAAAAGTCGTTGACAAACTTAGTCTCGTCTTGTCTGACGAAATTAACACTAGATGGGAGGGGAGGGGAAAACTTCCTGTTTATTAGAATACCTTTTACTTAAAATTTTAAGGGAAATGTATGTAGAAGCAGCAATTCAATTATAGCCTTTGTTTTTGCTTTTTTATTCCTTGTTATATTGAAGTAATGGAACCTATTCAAAGACTTTGACCCTGAAAATGCTGCTTTAATACATGCAAGTGTGTGCGCTTAACATTATAATGTTATGGTTAAATTCAATGTGTGCCCCTATGTATGCTTATGCATGAGTGTAACCACATTGACTGTATTGTATGTACGATCGGTCACTACACAACATGAACACATCAAAGTAGGGCTGGGCCATATGGAGAAAATCAAATATCACAATATTTTTGATCAACCTTGATATCGATACCACATTATAGTGTTGACTATTGGTCCTTTCACAAAATATTTACACAATGAAATTTTTGATAAATAATCAACAGTAATGTCGATATAATGACTAAGTGGATAAAGGCTAATAATAGAACGGCTAGAACAGTCTGGTAAGTTCAGAAAATGACATCACTTTACTAATGCAGCCTTTAAAAAAGACAACACTTACATCATATTACGATATTATGATCCAAAATCTAAGATGATATCTAGTCTCATATCACAATATCAATATATTGTCCAGCTCTACATGAAAGCATAAAAATGTCATTGAGTCCTTATGGTCAAAGCCTAATTGAGTTGCACAAGGCTAAAGTGCTGGTCATGAAAGTACTTTTTACACTTTGAATGACAGTTGATGTTTTGACTTAAGGTTTGCAAAGTTCCGTAGCTTGTTCCAACATCCCAGCTGTTTCAGTGGAGCAGCTGAGATAGATAGAGCATGCATGTGCTGCAGTCTCTCTCTAAATCAATCAGACATGTCTTTCAGTGGAACCACCACGCTGTCTGTTTCAGTGGGTGCTTCTCTTGACTTGTGGTACTTAACCTGGACCTCTGTGTACATGCTGCTGTTTAAGTAGAATGCCAAACATTAGGCGTCTCTTCAGATCAGAATATGAGTTTACAGGATGAAGCTTACAAGTGGGATCAGATAGTACAATTGCAAAAGGTAGTCAACTGCAGAAACATATTTTTGATCACCAGTTGCAACTTCTAATTAAGCACAACCAAAATACAAGGACAGAAACATACACATACACACTAATAGGATCAATTACGTTTTATGGCAAGAAGCATGTCAGTGTTAACTTATGTCTATGTGTGCATGAGTGTACGTGTTGCATATTCTCTGTTGTACTAAAGAGATGACATCATGGTTTAATACTCATGATTCTCATAATGCCTCGAAAACCATTAGAAGCTAGTAGAACTGTGGTGGCTTTGTAATCTGTGCTGTGTGTGTGTGTGTGTGTGTGTGTGTGTGTGGGGGAGAGGGACAGAGTGAGGGAAGTATAATCCTAGAGTGTCTGATGGTGTAGGACTTATTGTGGGTTTGTGTGTGTGTTTCTCTGCCTATCTTGTATGTTAACACTGTAATATGCCATACAATGATCTCTCTCTCTCTCTCTCTCTCTCTCTCTCTCTCTCTCTCTCTCTCTCTCTCTCTCTCTCTCTCTCTCTCTCTCTCTCTCTCTCTCTCTCTCTCTCTCTCTCTCTCTCTCTCTCTCTGGTGCACAGCTTAGCCAACAAGTCTACTTGTGTGTGTTTGCTTCTGTCAGTTTGTTTCCTATCTGTGTCCTCCCCACACATTCCTCCACCATTTTTGCCCTCGTTCATCACCTCGCTTTCTGTTCATCGTCTTTTCTCACCTCCCTGCATCTTCTTTCTCTTATGCTCTGCTCCCTATCCTCCAGTGTATAGCCTGCATTCTTTAACAACAGAGTACATGCAGTAGTCAATTACCTTGAAGGCAAACTGAAAGCTTGCCATGCTAAGAGCAAGAGAGACAGCATGATAGCTGGATTAAATTGATACAATCCTCTGGAAAATTGGCCTAATCTTGTAGAAAATAGATGTGTCCAACACAATGCTCTCTCTTAGACACATGGACCTCGCTGTGAGAGAAAAAAGAGAGAAAGCGTGAATGAAAAAAAGGCGTATGTAATTGGATGGTGTTATTTCTGTGACTCAGTTCAAACATGCACTTTTCTCCACTTAAAAGCAGGAACGTTGCTTGATTATATAAACCCCTACAGATTCAGAGAGAGCAAACCCTTTTGACACGTTTGTGCTATAATTTACAGAAAAATAAGTATTTTAAATGTTGAAAGAATAATATACTAACCCTCAAGAAGAAACAAGGATCACGTGACAAGCAGCATCCTTCAAGCCAGAGGTTGTGTATATAATTGGTCCAGATGAAAATAATTTAGCTTAAAGTGTCTATGCAAAAAGAAACTAGGGAGCTATTGACAAAAATCTGAAAACTCTCTTGTTGCATGCACTTTTAAGTTGGTCCCTAAATTCAGCTTGTCAATTTCCCGTCAAGTCTTTAAGGTGCAAGGCTTCAATCGGGTCACGAGTAAAATTAAAAGAAATATTCTGTATAATATTATTCTGCACTGCACAACAAATCAGGTCAAAACTAAATATTACTGAAGATTCCTGATGCTGTTTGTAGTTGTTAGAGCCATTAGCTGTTCATATCCCAATAATGTATTCATATTTATTCCTAGTAGACAGTTCAATATGCTAAAGTTAATCTTCGACTCACATGCAGGATACTAATTGGCAGGATACTAAAAAGCTAATTTTAAAAGTTTTAAAAATTAATTTTACCAACAACCACAACAACTTCTATAGAAACCAACTAGCTTGTTCTCAATGGCAAAACACGCTGCTACAACACACAGGGTAAAAACAAGATCTGCAGCAATGTGCAGAACAACAAAAATATGGTGTTTTTTTGAAAATGAAACCATGTAAACCTATTCTGGTACAACCTCAAAATACAATTATGAACCTAAAAATGAGCATTACATGGGGACTTTAAAAATTCCTTTTTCCTTTTTAATTCCTTCTCAGGATATGTTTTGGTACAAATAATGCTTGACATCTGCGATGTTCTGGCAAACCCTGACTCAAGCTGTGTGGTTTAACCTGTGTTCAGACCAAAATCGTCCACTGGATCGTTTATAGACAAGTGAGACACATCGACATCGGGGTTTGGCAAACATTTAGCTGTTACACACACTCTTGGGCATTGCTTATGTTTCATGTTTTAAAACTTTTTTTGTGGCATCAATAGAGGCAGTGATGTTTCCTGTCTACAGCACCGGACTCTCACAGCGCCTCAAAACCGACTGACAAGTCTGATTGCCGGTTACATGGTTGGCAACCTCTGCATGACGCGGGGTTGCTTTTATCCAAAAGTTAATATAAATTTTTCACTGCAGGCTGCTGCGATCTCTTCTCCCCACACCACAATCTAAATGCATTACGCCCTATTCAAGATGAATGGGGAGACCTTTGCCGCACCATCTGACGGCCGTCACAGGTTGTGTGAATTCAGAGTTAAAGAGAAAAATACAGAAAGAAGGACAGTCAGGGAGGATTTTCACACACAAAAATGATTCAGAAGTGAAATAAAAAAGATGAGGGAAGATAAATATGCAGAGCCTAACTGACAGGCGCAAGGGTAAACAATATATGCATGATAGAGAAACCGAGATAGGGAGGCAGATGGAGAGGCAAAGGCAAATTTAATGACATCACTGGAGTTGGTGTGTGCATGTGTGGAAAGTAGATGTGAGTGTACTAGAGCTTGTTCTGGGCAGAAAGGAGGGCTGAGAGCAAAATGGTGACGTATTGTAATCTGGAATACTGAGAAGCCCAGCTGTGCAGAATCTGGGCACAGCGAGGGCTTATGTTACGTCACACAAACACACATGCACACATAGCCTGTCACGAGTCCTTAAGGAACACAACTGTCACTAGGGACAAAGGTCAGGAGGGTTAGCTCACATGTGTGTATGCTGTGTTTGCAGTTTCTAGTCACTGTTTTGATGTACGTCCTCTTCACTACCAAATACCAGTGAATATTGCCTCCACCCACCATCTCCTACTGACACTATTCTTTGAGCCCTCCTCTTTTTCTGTGCTGCCATGCACCCTGGGAAGAAAGCAGTAATGCCAAGTGAAGATGTGGTCAGCCTCATGTTGGGTGCCACAGTGCATGATGGGCGATTTAGACCCCACTTTCTGGTAGCAATTTGCCCAGGGTGAAAATAACTCTCTTGGACTGGAAATACAGTATGTTTTTAATGTACCTCCACCCAAATGACTGATGGCACAATCTCTGCAAAGAGCAGAGGAAAATACCTATTCCTAGCTCCATGACCATATTTGGCAATGACTTCAGGAAAAGGAAATAATTTTACTCAAAGCACCCTCCCTTCTTCACTGGTTATTTTTGACCTTCGCCTACAGCTCCCTTAACCCCAAGCTCCTCTGTACTCCTTTTGATGAACATCAATTGGCTTTTTTTAATCTAACAAAATTACTTTTTATGGTTTGAAGAGTCACTCTTCAAACCATAAAAAGTAATTTTGTTAGAGTAAAAAATAAATGCTGGGATGCCATAGGCCCTATTTTAATGATCTAAGTACACAGCTTGAAGCACGTGGTGCAGGTGCGTTTAGGGCATGTCCAAATCCACTTTTGGTAGTTTGACGGTGGAAGAAAGGGTCCGTGTGTCGGGCGTATGGTTCAAAAGGGTTGTATTTAGTGTCTTCATTAAATCATTGGTATGTTTTGGGCGTAAAATGCAATTAACCAATCAGAGTGTCATCTCCCATTCTCTTTAAATGTCAGGCACGTTGGTGCAATGCTAATATGATGGTGGATTTGCACCGTCATATTTTTATTCTTAATCTTTTTAATCTTTTGCATGTGTGTGTGCTGCTGCGCTTCCCTGTGTGTAACAAGCATAGTGTGCACGCACAGTGCATAAGCATAGGCACATTTTACTAATTCCCTGTTAAAATAACAATTATTATAATTAACTATTGACTTTGTTGGTCAATGGCGCGATCACTTCCTGCTGCCTCAAGATAGCAATACGCCAAGAATTCACCTGAACACACCTCCCTGTAAGACCAGCATGCCCATGGACACAAAGATGGGCGCAGGTGCATTTGCTATTTTAACGATTTGGGTGCTGGACAGGAAATTGACAACTGCATCAGTCTTAATCTAGCAAAGACACTTGCGTCCCTGCGCTGCTCCGGGTGCAAAACAGGGCCCTGAGGCATCCCAATTTCTGTGATGAGTGTTAAGATGCAGTCATGTACGTATACATTCAACCCAGTGGGTAACCCATTTGGCAAGTTAAGGCTATGAAAATTAATTTTTATTCATGGCATGTTTACCCTTGGGTTGTCATGGAATAAGGTCATTGAGCATTGTTGCATAATAATTTGTACGCACCACACATTTAGCGCAGGGGTCTATTAATAGAAAACATGTATAAATCCTCTACATTATATGTCAACCTGATTGATTCATCTCATCCCAATACACCTGAGGGTCATTTATAAGAGCTGACAAAAGGTTGGAAAAGTGCTCAATCAATCAACCAGTCCTTTTGACGGATCACTGAGAATATTGTTGCCACCAACAGTCTTTTCTATTTCTATGCATACAATGATATGTACAGGGTGTGTTGTGACAGATTGTTTACATTTTTTTCCGATAATAGCTGTTATGTTTCTAGCCACACAAACAGCTGAGCTCTGAGGATGACCGAGGTCCAATGCGTGAGTCAAATATCTCTATCGGATTGCAAAGAAAATTGGTACAGTGTCAGAGGATGAACCCTGATGACTTTGCTGATCACCTGACTTTTTGTCCAGTGCCACGAACAAACCAATTAAAATGTACACTTCACTCACTTCACACACTTCAGTTATTAAGAAGACTAATTACCTAGTCTGATATCCTAAATCTGAATCTAACTAGATGAGTGTGAATTGCCCAAAAAACGTCCATGTACATATTTGATTTTGGTAACAACCAGGATTTCCAATAGGACGGGCAGTCATTTGAATGAGTTTGGATATCCGCAGGAATTTCCGGCGGCACCGGCACAATCCCAGAAGTAGAACGTCGTGGATATAGCATAGTGCATGATAATCCTTCAAATTCATGAATCACTTGGTCAAACTTGACTTGATTGTATTCAATGTCTCACCAATACCTGAAACTACGCACCCCAACCAACATTGCCTGATTTCAGTCTAACATTAAACTACCACGCCACAATGTTAAATAATGAATTAATGTGCTTACTTTTAAGGCTGAAACCTAATAAAATGTTAATGGCAAGCTTGATTTACTACCATATAGTATTTTCTTTTGTATGTGTGTTAATAACAGACCACCCGTTAAAACAGTTTCTACACATTTTAGAGGACCTAAGTGGGCACTGAGTAGTTGGCGTGATGCCGGCCTCATGTCACTGCCTCTCTGGCATTGCATCCTCCTGTTTTCAGCTGTCATCTCCTCCCCATAAGTGGGCACACTGCTGGGAGAGGCCAGATGAGTAGGTTGGTGTTAGAGATAAAGGGGCAGCGCTGTGCTGTCTTCACTTCACACCTGAATGACACGCCACAGTGCTTTCATATTGTGCTGCAGCAACTATTTTCACAGTACAACCTTAGGAAAGACATTTTTTCTTACACAGGACATTTGCAATTTTAGCTGTTTGGCTGACATATTTGTGCAGTAATGCAACTGCAGAATCAGCTAAAATCTCACCACATATTGTGAAATCCAAAGTGATGCAACATAAACAGAAAATCTCAAACAGTTAGTGGGAAAATTATTTTATTCAGAGTGAAGGGAACCTCTTAAATAGGACAAATGCTAACATCAGCATTCTTACATATTAACAATGTTAATATTACAATGTTAGACCATCAGCAGATCGACTAATGTGTACTATGATCACCATTTTATTTTGGCACAATATCATGCTGACATTGGCTTATTAGCACTGACCACAAAGTAAAAGTGAGGCTGATGGGAATTATGGGAGTTTTGCAGGTATTTGATCATAAACAAATGTATTTGGCATGGTATTTTCCCCTGATGATGGTGATATATATTTCTAATTATTGCTAACTAAAATGCTAGTTATCGCTAGTACCATTAGTAAACCTAAGCGGCTAATGTAAGTCACAACTGTCTGCATGCTTTTCCTGACAATATGGTGATTTGTTGACTGTGCGATAGCAAGTTGCTTGGTTATGACTTGGGTGACCATATTTTGATTTCCAAAAAAGAGGACACTCGGTTGGCCTTGAGACACAAATTCTGACAGGCTTCTCAGAGGTTAATGAACATGATTTATTATGCTTCAATGGTACAAAATAACTCATGTAATAAAATAAAATCTTTAACAACCTGAAACAAAATAATACCTATCTTTTCAAATAAATAAATAAACATGAAATAATGTTTTAAAATATGACCTATTCTGTGTGAGCTTCAAAATCCAGCTTCAACTAAATATTTCTTAAAACCTTTTCAATGTAATAAGATAAGGTTTTTCAGCTGCTTTTTTCTGCTGTCTGATCTGCTCCCTGTATGTGCTCCCTGTCTGATCTGCTCCCTGTATGTGCGCGTTGCAGAGCCGCCCACAGGGCAGCCTCTTGGGAATTACGTCATGCAACAAAGTACTGTAGTTTTGCATGCAAAGCGCTAGTCAATTTAAGTACACACTTAATGGTCCCATGAAAAACAATGAAAACTGGACATTTTCATGAATTTATATTATTTATATATATATATATATATATATATATATATATATATATATATATATATATATATATATATATATATATATATATATATATATATATATATATATATATATATATATATATATATATTTCAGCTGATGATGGAGCGAGAGGAAAACTCACAAGAGTCATTACCATTCATTCTCTAGGGACCTTTAATATCAATGCCTCACATAAAGACAATATTGACAAACTCATGGCTGTATTGGAAAAGAAATCGGAATCAATCTGATAGTTTTTGGGATAGTAGTCATGAAAGTGGTGGAGCAACTGTCCGATAAACCAGCCCATCAACAGAATGACCAGCCAGCATTGCCATCTTTCAAGCCACACCACTAGTGCACAAACTAAAAAAAGATGATAGTTAGTGTTAGGTCAGTCAATAGCTGGGTCTCTACTCTGACGTAATCTACGCTGCAGTAAATCCTTTGGTCTTTCATGGCCAAATGCAAAGCCCTAACCTGTCACGGGAGCCCATTAAACAGCACATTACACTGTGTTCCTGGGAGAGTCAAGAGAATCTGCCTTGAGGTCCTTAAATTGTCTCTCTTTGGAACATTGTCAATGAACAGAGAGAGGGATGAATAGTGGAGAATAGGCAAATTTGTGATTCTGTGGAAGAAGTGGTAGCGGATTATAATAGCATTAATAGCGTTTTCAGATACTTTATCTCTCTCCAAGAAGGACCACTTTGCCCCCAAGACTACTACTGTACTAAAAGGTTGTTTGTTTGTTTGTATGGGGGTCTGCCTTTGATTCGATCGCTTACCATCCTTAACCGTCTGTCAAACGTAGTTGTTGACATCAGCGTGTTTTGTGTTTAATCTCTCCTCGCATCTTCTTCAGGCAATAAACGTCTGAATTTGGGAGTGTTTTCCAAAATGAAGCGATTTGTGACTCTTTCCTGTGCATTATCAGCACTTCCTGTCATTAGCAGGAAGTCTGGATGTGATTGAAATAGATGGACACTAGAGTGCTATTGACATAGACAGAGACAGTAAGGTCATTATTGCTTTGCCCAGAGGAGAAAGACCTCTCCCAGGTCTCTTAAGTGCTTCTCCTTCTACTTTACCATCATCTGAATCCTCTTGTCACCGCTGGCCCTCTCAAAGACAGGCTCCATCAAAGTGAGAGTGGTATTGAGATGTGTCAAAGTCATAGCAGGCGATGCCTGTCATGGTAAGAGAGTTCGGATAGGTTGGTGTCATGGAGAATCACATTCACTGTCCTTGTCAAGCATATGGGGTAGTGAGCAGTTTATCTTTAGTAAACATCTGCCAGGATTCCTTCATCCACGACCACTAGGTAAGTAGACATTTGGTTTAAAAAAGTTTTCACGCTCCTATCACTCCTTCATATAACAGTTGTATTAGCAGCAGTGCTCACTGAATTCTGCTGGAGGTTTATAACTTGAACATTGCCATATGGACACCGGGTTTGAACCCACAGTAGTCATGCTTGACTTTGTTTGCGCTTGCAGGCTAGCTGTGTGCTCACATACCATAATTAGCGTAATGAGTTATTTATAGCTAGCTGTGGAATTAGCTGTGGAATTGCCAGGCAGCCTCAGGGCTGATTAAGCCACTTGCCAATCAATTATTTATGGCTTCCTGGAGAAGAGTAACTTGTCCTCTTTTGTATGCAGCACCATGGCAACACAACAGGAAGCAGAATGCCTGTGGAGAGGAAGTAGACCCTGTGATAGAATCAGCTGTGCCATCCCTGTCTGCACCAACTCCCCCACTCACTTACACTCACACACGGCACTCTAATCTAAACCATACTTTTATAAGGAGCCCTCTATGAACTCCCCAGACCCAATAAAAGGTGTTTATGTTCTGTATTTGAGGGAAAATAAACAAACTGAAAGGATGAAATTAGATTATTCCCAGTTGGCGAAAGGGAAGAACTGACTGAATGTGGCATAGAAAGTGAGCTTTTCATCCAGTTACTGTGGGATCAGGTAAACTACCTCTGGATAATGATAAACACAGTTAATGAGATTCTCAGGGTCACAGTGCCTTCTATTTCACACTCTATAATTGTTTCGGGAGTAAAAAGTCCCAAGAGGTAGTGTATTCCAAGCCTTTGTGGTTGTGAAAGGAGAGTTTTCTGCCTTATTCTGGACAAATGTATGGCTTTAAGAACAGAAGATCTTCCTTTGCAAAATTGTTGTTCCATGTGAAACTAGTTTCCTGTCATAATATGATTGCCCATGAGTGAAGATGATTCACTGGCTTGTCAATCTGCCACCCAGCCAAAGCAGCTGAATATTTTTTTTGTAGGTAAGGGTACAGAGCAGCCCACAAAATCATCCTTTCTAAAATGACAGATCAGCATGCAGAAGTCACTTTTACCTGATCTATACCATTAGTCCCTCTCTTTCTCTTTTTGTATGTTCCTCTACATGTCTCTCACCTTTCCTTGCTTCCACACGAACAGACACTCGCACAGATCAGGCCAGACACACCAACCAGTCAGTAAAATAACTAACAGTCCACTGAAAGTGTGCCTAGTCTGTTCTTTTCACCTCTTTAAGTAATCGGACAAAGTCTCCTCGCTGCATGTCAGCGGAGGCAGAGAGGCACTTTGAGGCGGATTTCAATCAGTCTGTCTCACTCCTACACAGCTAGTTGGCTTCTGGCTGTGTGGGAGGCCCACATGACATTGCCATGGGCTGTATCTTCACAGATCTGCCACCCAAATTAAATCTTAAATCTAAAATCCTCTGCAGTTTTTCCTTATCCACTTTTCTCTATTAAAAACTTGTCCCTGCAGAAATTGCTGAGCCTAACGTATGCAAACTAAATCTGTGCAAAGTCCGCCGCACAGCAAACAGCCAAAACGACATGCCCAAAATCTGACAGGAGCAGTAGTAGGACAGCATTGCTTTACCTCCGGTATGAAAGACAGTAGAGCAGGTACAGTGTGTAAAGGTGTCCGAACTGAGACCAGGATATCTTTTAAAAGGGTTAATTGGTTAGTCATTTGACAAAAGATTAATAGACAATCAACCACAAATGAACTAACTGTTAATTGTTATTACAATATTTCAGCACATTTGCTGGTTCCAATGTTGAAAATGTGAAGATTTACTTCACATTTTCACACATAATTTAATTTTGTTTTTAACAAGCTATTGAAGATGTCAATTTAGACTCTAGAAAATTGAGATTTCTCACTACTTTCCCACATTTGTAGACAAAGCAGTCACATAAAACAGATTGAAAGAATGTAAAATAGTATTATTAATTGCAGCCCTAATATAATAATAGTTAAATGAGAAGATTGATACCCCTCTCATGTTTTTGTAGTAAAGATGAAGTTGCAGCAGCAGCTGGTTAGCTTAGCTTAAGACTTAAGAAAACCACCTCTAATTTACACATTTTATCTTGTTTGTCTATTCTGTACACACACTAAAGTGTAAAAACAATGGATTGTAGAGAGAAACAGAAATGCTAGCTAATCAGCTGCCGCTGTAGCAGCTTCATATTTATTGTACACGTATTATAAGCGTATTTCCCAAAAATGTTCCCAAAAACTATTCTTTTAAAGAACAAAACATATTTGACACAAAATGGGATGAACAAAGATGACCCAAAGGCCTCATTCCTCCTGGCATTCATCAGAAGTAACCTTATACTTTCAATGTGAAACGCATTGTCATCACACACTCCCATATGTATTCTTTATCACTTTCTGACTCCTTTTCTCACTTTCTTTCTCACATTTTTCCTCACTAAGCAATATATTCCTTTACACAGTTGCTCTGGAGGGACATCTGCTTGCCCAGAGACTCATCAATCCCAGCATGCCTGGCTGTTGCCCAACTGTTTTCCTAGCTGCTGTCTACTCGTTTGCTGACCAATCATCACTTTCTCATTTTCAACGTTTAGGGAGAGGATGTACACACAGACGGAGCGGATGTACAGATAAACATGTACTTCCAATGTGATGACAATGACACACATTTAAATACACATTGAGTATGTTGTTTTTATCAACACTCACAATGCTTTCAGTCAAAACAATACGTCTTAAGAGTGAAACATGTATACAAATCTGAATAAAAGGTATATATATATATATATATATATATATATATATATATATATATATATATATATATATATATATATATATATATATATATATATATATATATATATATATAAAATATACTCAACATGTTTATTGTGATAGCTTTATAAGACCACTGTCAAGAGAAAAAGCTTTGTCTCAAACAAATGAATAATGTTTGCAATGGGTAGCTGAAGTAGCTACTGCAAGAAATGGTTTTAAAGTGCAGTTTGTGTACCAAAAATATATCCTTAAGATGACTACTTTTACATCTTTTTACCCTCCAGTCAACATTATTATTAGGGACACAGTTTACAGTGTTTTTTTCAGACTTATATTGATGTAATTTAATGTCTACCCTTTTTGTAAGACATTTTCTAAAATGTAGGATATTATTGTATGTAGTCCAGGCATGTTTGTCTGGAGCCAACTGTTGGTTAGGCACCTGTCCCATTGCTCCCTTGAGCTTACATAACCAACATACAGCAAGCCTGCAGCTGTTAAGGCTCTGACACACCAAGGCGACCCGTGGCCTTCAGTCCAAGTTGGGCAGACGGTGAGCAACCTTTGTCTGGCGTTGGCCGCAGTCAGCCGTCAAATTTTATTGGCTTTTCAGCTTCAAACCGGTAGCAAACAAACAACTGTGGGAGTGTACACAGAAGGTTCTTCTCATTTTTCATCTCATCTGATCAATCCAATACACATATGAACTGTCAAAACTGGCCAAAAATTACGTTTGAGTGTTTCTTCTAAAAAAACACATTGTTTAAACAATTGCAATAACTTTTTTTGCAGATTATGTCCATATTATGGCAAAGGTACGAGATATAACATAACTACTTGTGTCAGTATATTTAAACGTTAACATGTCTTTCAAAAGATCTACACATTATGAAATAAAAAACTTTATAATAATATCATGTACAGTGAAAATTAATATAAAGACCATAATAGACCTCCATTTCTCTGCACCTTCTGCACCGCTGAACAAAACTTTTGTAACATCGTAGGAAAGCAAATTGCTATCGCCAGATGAGTGACCATTTTGTTTGGCTTAGTTTCTGTAACCAGTCTAGGATGAAGGCATATTTTGGTGGGTAGAATTGGCAAGCTAAGATTAGCTAACTTGCCAGCAGCAGGCCATTTGGGTTTGGTCCCTCCACTCCCACCGTATACGTCTTGTTCGTCTTGACAACAGTACGTTTTCTTTTTTAACTGAGGACCCTCCAGTCTTGTCTGCTCACACCATGACTCTCAAGCGCCTTCATCAGGTGTTAACGCCACTAAACTAACAAACCTGGAGTACTAGAGTTGTTTGATTGTAGCACTGTATGCAATTGCAGTCTGAGAGCATGCCAGATTTAATTTAGTTTGAACTCCGAGAGATACTACTTAGAAATGTCCAAATCAGTTGGACCTGAAATTAAAAGGACTTTACCCTGCCAGCTTCCTAGTACAAAGTCTGTGTAATTTCCATTTGAGCCCATGCATTAGAGCAGGTCATTGTCCGCAGAATTCACGCGCCTGGTGTGAAACTGGAATGTGAAAAAAAAAACGTGAAACTGGTTTAAAGAAATCATCCAATAAAATCTGGTTTAGTTCTGTGTTTCAAAGCAATGTAGAAAGAAATTCAATGCTTATTTGATTATTAAAAAAATATGAAAAAAAAGTATGAAAAATCAGCTCTCTCGGGTCAGCTGCAAATATAACATAAATATGGACTCTAACAATTAAATAGAATGAAAATTAAGAAGTAAAGTAGAAGGGTCATTTACACGAAAATGGCAACGAAAATGTCAAACCGACGAGATTGAGATCATTTTCCAGTTAGGTTGCACGGCGGAATCACCAGACAAATTCAAGGTATGGCAAGAGACTCGTCTAGTTATGACAAGATTGAGATTCTCTCACACTGAAATGTCTTTGTGTGCCTTGTTGCCTGTCCACATTTACTTCTATACACACAGACTCGCACACATACTGCTTTGCCTTCGCCCCTTACATCCTGTTTCCATTGCTCAATGAAAGCCAAACTGTATTATGTGCAATCGTAGTTTTCACTGAGAGACATTTGAACAAAGTGTCTTGTCTTTTCTTATTTATATTTCTTCCCACAGTCGTGGTTTTGTGGAGGCAGTGAGTTTTATTAGATGGCATTTGACACAAAAGTTGTTTCACATTTGAATATTTGGACAATGCAAAAGCCCCTAATGATTATTTCATATTTCAATTTTCTGTCATTGATAATTGCAGCTATAATACACATCAAAAATTTGGATTAAATTTCTCACCCACACCCACAGCTCTCTGACTCTTTTTCTATTTCTATTCTGAATTAATTTCCATATTTGCATAATCTCATTTCTGGGATTAAGCAGCCACAAAACCATGATAACTTCTGTTTAACTTGAATAACTTATTTGTTTATAAGATGTTTAATATATTTGCAAGAATTTCATTAGCATTATTATTTGCTTTTTTTCCCTTTTTTTTCCCCCCTGACTATACAGAAGCTTGCCTCGCAGGGCTCCACATTAATAACTGATCAATAACCACCTAAACAGCTTTAAATGAGGCCTGCAAGCACACACAGGCACACACAAACATGCATTCCTCCTGCTTGTTTCATCCAATTAAATCCTTCATAAAGATTCCAAGGCAAGTGTATAATAGGAACACAATATCTCGGCAGTCATTATCCGAGCAGAGTTGGCCTGTTTCTCATTACCTGGAGACCTTGCAGGAGCTGCCAGCACTACACAAACTATCCCTCTCTCTTACACACACACAATTTTTTTTTCACTTATGGCTAACTACTAATTTGGTTAAAAATGTGGAAAATGCCCTTTGTTATTACAGTGGCTTGTAAAATATCCTCTGAATTCCCATATCAGCAGCTGACAGGGGGAGGAAGGGGGCAATCACATAAATGTTTTTCATATACATACTCTTGATACAGAATTCTTTTAGCCCTCTATTCACACTCACACACATGCACACACACAAATATATATTTACCCTGACTTGCTGACCATTGTTTTTGTTTTTTTAACCTGAACAACCCACTTGCTGAAGACGTGTTCATATAATGAAACACTATGACACAGACTGCAGACAGATACTACCACTCACATGCACTGTATGTAAATGTGCAATGGCCAAGACAACACACACACACACACACACACACACACATCTTGTAATGTATTTGAGGTGGAAAGTGAGCAGCCCTGTTCATTGCCTTGGAAACGGCAGGCTGGCTTGTGGAGGTGGTAGCTCTGCAGTGTAATGATGTTATCAGTGGACCGGGGTCAGTTGAGGGCAGACCCCTAGAGACCTTCTGTACACACACACACACACACACACACACACACACACACACACACACACACACACACACACAGAATTCTAACTCAGATAATTGCTCATATGTAATACAGTTAGGCTTGAAAGTTTGGGCACCCCAGGTAAAAAAAAAAAGTATTAATGTGCATAAAGAAGCCAAGAAAAGATGAAAAAATCTCCAAAAGGTATCAAATAACAGATTAGACATTCGTATAATATATCACAAAAATGTTGATTTTATTTCCATCATTTACGCTTTCAAAATAATAGAAATAAAAATGGCATCTGCAAAAGTTTGGGCACCCTGCAGAGTTAATACCTTGTACTGCCCCCTTTGGCAAGTATCACAGCTTGGAGTCTTTCAATTCTTGTTTGAGGTATCTTCGCCCATTCTTCCTTCCAAAAGTCTTCCAGTTCTTTGAGATTTCTGGGCTGTCTGTCACGCACTGATCTTTTAAGGTCTATCCATAGATTTTCAATTATGTTGAGGTCAGGAGATTGTGAAGGCCATGGCAAAACCTTCAGTTTATGCCACTTGATGTAATCCACCATGGATTTTGAGGTGTGTTCAGGATCATTATCCATTTGTAGAAGCCATCCTCTCTTTAACTTTAGCTTTTTCACAGATGGCATCAAGTTAGCATCCAAAATTTGCTGAAATTTTATTGAATCCATTTTTCCTTCTACTCGTGAAATGTTCCCTGTGCCACTGGCTGCAATACAACCCCAAAGCATGATTGATCCCCCCCCCCATGCTTAACAGTTGGACAGAGGTTCGTTTCATTAAATTCACTGCCCTTTCTTTTCCAAACGTACCTTTGCTCATTCCGGCCAAAAAGTTCTATTTTAACCTCATCGGACCACAGAACTTGTTCCCACAATGCATCAGGCTTGTCTATATGTTCATTGGCAAACTTCAAATGCTGATTTATTTATTTTTTGGTAAGGATGTAGAAGAGGTTTTCTTCTGTTTTCCATGAAGACCATGTTTGTACGAGTATCTCTTTATAGTGGAGTAATGGTGTACCACAACTCCGGTGTCTGCCAGGTCTTTCTGGATGGATCGTGCAGTCAAACGTGGGTTTTGACTTGCTTTTCTCACACTCCTGTGAGCTGTTCTGTCTGATATATTTTTCTTGGTCTTCCAGATCTTGCTTTAACTTCCACTGTTCCTGATGACTGCCATTTCTTAATTACATTCCGACCAGAGGATATTGGCATCTGAAAACGCTTTGCTATCTTCTTATAGCCTTCTCCTGCTTTGTGAGCGTCAACTATTTTCAGTTTCAGTTTTCTAGACAACTGCTTAGAAGAAGCCATGGTGCTGATTGTTGGGGCAAGGTCAGATGAGTCTGGGCATTTAAACCTTAAGATTGACATCACCTGGTCTTTCCAGACAATGATTAAGAACAATCCATGACACTGTCAGGTCTCAGCTTTCCAAAGGGGGCGGTGCATGCTAGAAACTCTGCAGGGTGCCCACACTTTTGCAGATGCCATTTTTTTGTTTTCTGTTATTTTGAAAGTGTAAATGATGGAAATAAAATCTAACTTTTTGTGACATATTATACAAATGTCGAATCTAAATATTTTCCATCTTTTCTTGGCTTCTTTATGCACATTAATACAAATTCTTACCTGGGGTGCCCAAACATTCGAGCCCCACTGTATACCGCTAAATATATTAATATTATACATTAAGAATACTGAAAACATGTATTACTTTATTGGGATAAATATTATATATCCTTCACAAAGTTTGTATTTAAATTGCATTTGAAGATAAAGAAACTTATATATTACGTTTGCATTCTTTTCATATCAGATTCATTCCCAACACACTGTTTAAAACCATGGAACTTAATAATGTCCTCCATACAGTGCACTTGTTACATCTTCTGAAATATGAATATATGCGTAAGAGTTAAGAATTTTCTTATTTACATCTACAGTATTGCACTCTTGATTTACAAGACTTTAGCAGAGCAGTATAGGAGTTTTACAGGCAAAACTAGCTGTAAAAACCCAGCATAGACCATAAATGTATAAAAAATAATTTTGTTCTTTCACTCCCTCTCTCCCACACCCGTCTGCAGACTGCAGTTCTGTGCGGCTGCTGGGGAGTGCAAGCTCTCTTTTTTTTTTTTTTTTTCTCTGCCTTTTTCAAATGATTAGAACGTAATCAATGCGATACAATCATAAAATAAAACATCAACAAAACATTGTTCTATTTCCAAACGGAGGGTTGAACACTCATCAGACAACCCTAGCCCAACCCTGGTAGGTGGTGTGAAAAGAGGTATTCCTCACCCACCGCCCATCTCCCCCAGCTGTACCCTGTACTTGCCAGTTCTCATGTCACCACACGGGTGACACATCGGTCCTTGTGGTCAATTCACATCCAATTCCCTTGACTCAGAATCTAATTTGCTGCTCACAGAGGCATTGCTTTCTGATTATACAGTACCTCTACAAGCTGATCTCCATTTCAGCCCTCATCCCTGCAATTTCACATTCCTAAATACTTTTTTCTCCTAATCAACATTCTTTCAGTCACAGAGGCTGGGTTCCTCTAACAAAGACACTTCTCTCACTCTTTCTCACTCACCACTCATTTTCTCTCTTCCTCTTTCTCTCACTTTCCCCTTATAATAGTGGCTTTGGCCTCATTATTATTAGTCAAGTAGATAGTTATTGTTGGAAGATCTCAATCAGGTCCAAGTAGGTTTTAGTTATTGAGTATCAGCTGATTTGGAGTGATGAGCCAGAGCCAAGTATTTTGCCAAACTTTGCCTTCCTTCATCAATAATCAATTTTTTTATGACCCTCCAAAATGATCAGGAAAAAAAGCATGACCCTCCCCAAAAATGTATTGCCTTATGTTCTGGCCTACATCTAAATAATCATAGCCTATCAATTCTTATACATATTTATCATATAAGAAGTTATAAAATATAGGTGACATCATAGGTTTCCTTTTATGGCTTTCAACAATGTTTTGTAAATCTGATTGGGTTGTTGGTTTGGAACTTTTGGTAATAATATCTTAAATATACCTTCAATTGTGTGTGTGTGTGTGTGTGTGTGTGTGTGTGTGTGTGTGTGTGTGTGTGTGTGTGTGTGTGTGTGTGTGTGTGTTGGAATGATAATGTGAATGTGCCATGGGCATGTGTCTTTTAGTTATTTATAAAGTGTTTTGTGCTCAAGGGTAGGCACAACCTGCCCCCACCCCCCACCCCCCCACTCTCCTATCCTGTTACATTCGTGTCCCAGTGAGGACACACCACACACTCCTGTTGCTTTCCAGGGTTGTCTTGTGTCTGTCAAATAACCTGCATTTTTATATATACATATATATATATATCTATATATATATATATATATCTCCCTCCCTCCCTCCCTCAGTGGGAAGATTGTTTGCCTCAATAGTGTGCGTGTCAGCTAGACTAAGAGAGGTGTGACATTGTGAGTGAGTGAGTGATGTTACCTTTGATTCTATCACAGGGGTCACATCCTCTCTTTAGGCGCACTGCTTCCTGTTGTGTTGCCATGGCGACGCTGCATACAATAAAGGACATGTAACTCACTCATCCTTGAAGCCATAAACTGTTTGCCTTACACGTTACCACTTGTAAAAAAAAAAACACTGAGGCAACTGCACTCTCACTCACACACACACACACACACACACACACACACACACACACACACACACACACACACACACACACACTCTAACAAACGGAAGTAGTGATCATACACACATTTACTCTGCTTCTATTCAGTTATAAATAATTATGTTCATGAAAACAGCAGCACATATTACATTATTGCAACACAAGACACTCATCTAGTTACTGGTTTATATGATCAGTTAAGCCATCCTGGCCTGCCTTGTTAACTTACTAGAAAATAGGTCAGGATATTGAGATATTCACCAATCACATCACTGTGGATTACCAGATGCAGCCACAGTCCATCGGGACATTAGATATTGAAAATTAACCAGGGGATTTGGTAACAATAAAAAACGATTCTCATGATGTGTCTAATGTGACCGCATCAGAAGCTACAGTGTTGCATGAGTGTGTTGTGTGTTTGACACCAAAGTGCTGCCGTGGTTTTTTGGTCTCATTGAAGAGCTAGAATTCACAGGCAATCTGTTTCGCCCATTTGTCGAAACTTTCAGTCTGTGTCAGTGAACGTGAAAGATTGCAAAGAACAGATCAAACATTTCACACAGAATAATGAAATAATGGTTGTTCTGCTAATCATAATCATTCTTCCGGCATGTCAGCACACAAAAAAACACTAAAAGCCCCTTATTCAAATATCACAGATATGCTCCAGCAGGGCTTATCAGTGCCCAGCAGAACAAGATTTGGGTTGTAAAAGATGATTCATGCTGATACCATCACTAAGTAAACATAAACTATCAATTCATAATCATATACTATAGTATTTTTATTGTACTACATTGCTATTGTGTCAAATAAATGAGTGCAGGGGGAGGTGGCTGCTTTATTGAGGTTGCTGTGCAGGGAGCAGTTAAGCTCAGGGATGTAAAACTGTCTCTTAAAACTGAAATTAATTAACCTGTAGGGGTAAGCAGCCGTGTGTCTGGGTATTTTAGTGCACATGTGTTTAACTGAGCGGGTATCTGCAGGTGCTGCATAAGTATGTGTATTTCCAACATGAGAGTTGGTGTTATTTTCCACGAATACATTTAACAGAAGATTTAGATTTAAACAAAATCTCCCCACCCCTGATGTGCCATCCATGCCTATTCACAATGTAGCTGGTGTTTCATCTGAGAAGAAATTAACCTAAGGGTGCCGCCGCTGTTGGGTTATCCTGCCTGTGATGACTCATCAATCACTGTCAGTAGTTAAACTTCCAATCAGAGGGACCTTGCCTATCACGTCCAATCTGATTGATGGGAGAATATTTCATCTTCCTGTTTAATCAGAATGAAGATGTCAGATATCTCTTCAGCCAAAATATTTCATCTGTTCAGGGCCAAATAATGGCTTTACCACCTATGGAGTGGTTTGTCTTAAATAAGTTAATTTAGAATAGCTAATGGATATATTTTCAAACACAATGATGGTTCTCATACTGCACACAAATTATAGATCCACATGTTGCAGAGGGTCTTGCAAAGAAAACAGTGGTAGTAATGTATGCAGCAGCGTTGTCAATACACACACATACTGTACATGTGCACAAAAAGATATTCGGTTATTCAAGTAAAAAGCCAAACATTTTCTGGTTTCAGACTCAAATGTGTGGATTTGCTTTTTGCTATATATGACAATAAATTCTGTCTATCTTTGGGTTTTGGACTGTTGCTCTGAAAAAACAAGCAAATTGAAATCATCACTTTTACAACCAAAACAATGAATGGATGCATCAAGTAAGTTATCTGGAGAGTAATAGAAAATGAAAAAGCTGAAAAATAGCAAATAAATGCAATCATAAATGCAATCTAAAGATGTAGGTAGATGTGCACAGTGCCACTCTGCTTACTACTTTCAGTTTCACATACTTGTGCCACCATTTTCAGTGAGTTTGGAATCTTAAACTGTGTTGGGAGGACCAGCTTTTCAAAGCTTGCAGATATGAGTTTAACCACTCATCTGGGTAGTTAAGTGCAACCACAAAACTACTCCATGGATTAAATGTTAATTGAAATATGTGCAAATATTATTTGGGGAAGTAACACACAATGACTAATAAAATGAAAAATGAGTAATCCACTGATGGTAACTGGTCACTTAAAGATGTACGAGTCAAAGCCAGCAATGACTAAAAAATACATGCCCCACCAGCAAAAATTCAAACGGCTTTCAAAAGGACTAATTGCATCAACAGATGTTGTATTTAATGCATTTTGTCATCTGCATTCCTGTACTATGCAACAGTATTATGTTGGGAATCTGAACTCAGTCAAAGAATACAAATGAAGGGTATCACACAATGTGTCATTCAAGACTTACAGAATATATATATATATATATATATATATATATATATATATATATATATATATATATATATATATATATATATATATATATATATATATATATATATATATATATATTGTTTTTTTTTTTTTTTACAGAAATTATTACCCTGACATGACACTAAATGTGCAATCTATGGGTGTCAAATGGAAGTCAGATTTCATGGACTTCATTATCAGTGCTGCAGTAGAAATAGATTATATACAGTATATGGTAATGTTATACACAAACATGAAGGCTTAAAATACTGTTGGATTCTAAGTATAGTGTTGCTACTAGCGCTGTTTCATATTTATACTGTTTGTGACCTTCGGAGCATCTCATATGTGCAGAGAAACACATATGGCCTTTACGGACTTATGCATGTTTGAAAAGTGGAAAGCTAATAGCCAAACTACAGCACACATGTTTATCCGGTGCATTCTGTAATCTGAGGACTGCTATAAACTTTGGTTAGTCAAGATTATTTCTGTTTTGATTGCAGTTATATAGAAAAGTAGAGCTGTGGGAGTTTGGATTGAATCAGACATTTTTCTGGCTGTGTTAGATATTAATACTTAAGCTGCCAACTCAACCAAGTACGCTGCATTTTCATCAACATTTCAACCCATTCATTAGAATCAACACAAGCTGTATTACGTGTCCGTTTTAATATATACAGACAGTTCAAGTGCCTGCATGGCTGATATAAATCGTGTATTTGCTGATGAACTGATCAGCAATCTGTCAGGTTTGGTCAAACAATGTAGCACAATGTATTTGACTTGAGTTTATGAAATCTGGAGCACATTGAGGCCTATGGTTTCATGCTAATACTGGGATAAGTGTATCTCTCCCATGTACATACATAAAAACATGCAGGAAAGTATTTGTACACACATTTGCAAAATTGTCATATATAAGATAACCCATATCATCCTAAATTATGCTTTTTATTTTGGTGAACAAAACATTAAGACTGTGAATCTTTCAGTTTACCAGTTACAAGCCTAAGATGTCACAGTCCTCCACAGCTTTCCCTGCTAAACATCACAGGCTTTTTGTGAATGACTGTCCTATTGTTACAGTTTGGTTTTTATCTACAGAGCCGTGAATGCATCTGCTTGTTCTCCCTGTCTCTGTCTTATTTTCCCTGATAGTCACACTCACTCTGTACCAGCACCTATTTCTCTCCAACTGACTCACGAGTCATAGGCTCACATGGTATTGTGCTGTCTGTGCCAGATCGATTTTCTGGCAGATGTGTGCCTACACACACACAGCCAAAAGCTTTGCTATGTAATCAAACAAAGTAGGTTAGGAAATCCTTTTTACTTCCACACCTAAAGGTTCATCAGCTCATGGCCCACTCACTGATGACATTACCTTCAGTTTTGTGTACCTGCAGAAATCAATCGGCAGACGCTTAGAAGTGTGGGAGCTCTAATTAAATAAATAGAGCGCATCATTGCCAGAGTTGGGAAAGGGGACGTGGATAATGAGGAGAACAGGGAAGAGTGCAGAGGGCAGTACAATCTGTTTTTTCAGGACCCCACCCTCGATGCAGCCATGAGTCCCCCTCTGAAACACCCTCTGATACACGTACACACTCTTTCTCACAGTCCATCACGTGTGTGACTAAGCATGCTATTGTCAGTGTGACTGAGGATGAGCCTCACTTGATTACTAGACACCCCACCACCCACCATCCCTCCTACACACACACAGGGCCATCCCTGTTTCCCATCTGTCCCCTTCTACTCAAAAGACAGCAGTGTCGCCTGTCAAAAGTGCTGGTCATTGATTGCTACTGTAAGGTGGGATGGGCCCTGCGGTATTGAATTTCGAATGACTGCAGTGTACTGTGGGGCTGGTGTGGGCAGTGGCAGCTGTCTGGGTACAGTGCTCCCTTTGTAGGGGCCAGCTGACTCAAAGATCTCATCATGAACAGTTAATACTTAGCTGTTGGATCCCGGGCTGATTCATCCCACCCAATTCACATCATAAACAGTATAGCCAAATGAAAGGCTGCCTTTTGAAGATTTTGGACTGCACTTCCAAGTCTGGGGACCCACAATAGACATATTGAAAAAATAATAGTAAAAAATAAACCAACAGACTTAACTTTTTATAATTACTTTTAATCCCTAATATGGGTAAAGCTCCTTAAATACTGGACTCTCACAATTGTTATGCTGTAAAGGACCACTTCTTACAAACCATGTAGACTTTCTGTTATACATTTTAATCTGAAGACATTTTTGAGACTCTCTTTAATTCAATTCATTATTTTCCTCACGGACTGAGTATCAGAAGCTTTTGCAATATGTAGCTAAAAAATGAGAATTAAATCTGCAATAACTGATATTTTATTGGCCACTTGGCATTAACAAGTTGTGAACACAACACTGACTTATAGTCACCTTTTAAATTGATATGGCAGGCATTTAAACAAACAGTTCCAGCAGTTACATAGCAACATTAGCTTTGGGAAATATATGGCTCTTTAAATACTCTATTTTCACCAGCTAGTCGCTAACTGTGTCTGTCTACTGTTTGGTGCTGAGCAGGCAGTGTACGGTCGGTTTTTAGGGCTTTTTCACTGAGAACAGCTGCCTGTAGGTTCTTCACTACAAGCAACTTCTTTCACATTGTAACTTGGTACATTATTATGAAAATATGGATTTTAGACTCTTTAACAGTGATATTGCCTGTGGAATTACCACTTAATTTTGGGTTCAATATTTAGTTTAATTAAAAGAACATAAAAACATAACCTTTATTGCAGTGTGGCATTTAAATGTATCACTGTCCAGCTTGTGTGTTGGAGTGCTAATATGGATTTATTTTGAGTGCCACCATGGTTGTTGTTCAATGCGTCCGGGTGAGCATCATGTCCCGTGTGTTCTGACAAAGATTCGTTGGCTGACAACAGGAAAAAGAGGAGGAGGAAAAGGAGGCTAAGGCCAAAGCAAGTCTCGATGACCCACCGCATCCTCAGGTTACTCACCAGACTTATCAATTATTGCTGGCCCTCATCCATTATGGATGAGTAGGTACAATGCCACATAGCTCCGGAACCGACGTTTGCAATGCTCTCCTCTTCCACCACTAACGCCACTGCCATCACCGCCACTGCCCTGCAGGAAACATCCACCAACCTGGAGTGTCTTTATCATCTCTCTGGGCTGTGACCTATATAAACGAGGAGCAGGGACAACATCTCGGGGGTGATGGAGGAAAAATGGGATGGTGAGACAGAAAACAAGAGGAAGGAAGTGGAGGATTGAAATGATGCAGAGCAGTGATTCAAACGGAGGGTGATAAGACATACAAAAGGAGGGAAAGTATGTGATGATTTAAAACTCCTAAAACAAGCAGCCACATGTATTCTGCTTGGTGTTCCTATCAGTTCCATTTCATATCAGCACACCACAGTACCTTGATCAAACAGTCTATCCATAATGATAGAAATTAGATCTACTGAAACTGGCCCTTTACCAGCTTGCAGCATATCCAACATGAAGTTACAGATAATAACACTAATGATGACTTGCAGCCTCCAACCAGAGTCTCCTTCGCTGTCCTTTTTTCCCTTTTATAGCAAGGATTTCCTCGATGCTACTGCTCTGGGGAATGTATTCAGTCATTGCTCCCCTGCATTTGACAGTCAAGAGGCACTTGTTTGACATTGGGAAGTAAACAAGAAAGAACCCATGTTTTTTCCAGCCTGGAACACATCAACGGTCTTGGCCAATGATTGCTAGCCAGACCTTGAAAACAGCTAGACGTGCGTTTGTTAAAGAAGAGCTAAAAATACTTCATCAACACCTTCAGCAGAATATTTCTCACATATAATCTGAAAGTATTATATTTTAGTGGTACCATCACAGATAAAGAAAACCTGTCAGTGAGTCTCACAGACACACAACAAGCTGTGAAAGTATTCTTTTAAGATCTTGATCTTTTAGCCAAGCTATGATATGGTTTTTAGTTTGTGAAGGAATATATGAAGCCAGACACAAGTTTTATCTCTACAACGGCAGTCAGTGCTAATTAATAGCCATGTGTCCTGCCAAGGTGTCCTTAAGAGAGATCCTGTAAGTCATTGAGGACAAGTCAGATAGATGCCTGAAATATTCGTGTAATATATCCCATCCCAGTTCTGGCTCCCTGTGACAAACTCTGCCCACTCTCTCCTCTTTATTTCAGGACGAGGGTAGCTCCAACGTTAGCTCAGAGTTGCCATTACTTATTTGGACAACGTTCTCATGACTGAGACTGACTCTTCTGGGGTGTTTCTGTAACTGGGCTATTGGAGCTGAAAGTAGGGTAACCCTTAACTAGGCTATGAGCAGAATACTTCAACTAGGCTTTATATCGTCGAGTCCATTTCCCCAAAAGTGAATCTAATTGTCGACTTGTCTAACTTAATGACATGTCGACGTTTAAAGGAATTTCAACATTTGAGAAATATGCTTGAGGATATTGATACCACTCTCCTTTCTGTAAAGTCAAAATGCAGCAGATTAGCTTTGTTTTCCTGGAAGAGTGGACACGGCTGGCCTGGCTCTGTCCAAAAGTGACAAAATATACCTACCAGCATTTTTAAAGCTCACTAATTAACACCTTATATCTTATTGGTTTAGTATGTACAAAAATCAAAGTGGAAAAAGTGGACAAATTCAGTTTGATGGGGGGGGGGTTATGTGCTGGACTACGTTTTGGCTGGGACCAGTATCTTCCTGGAGTGTGTTCAAGAAATAGTCCTTTGGTTTTTGTAAAGTGACTATTTGTAACTTTTTAATGTTGCGCTTTCATTTTTCATACAATGATCTTAAATGACCTGTAACAGCAAACAGTGAAAAGAATGCCATTTTTATATAGTTTTTATTAATGCCTCTGCCCGGGTCCAATTTTTTTGAGCAAAGTCACATATTGATTGACGGTAGGTAGACCGTGCTACAGTAATTGATCAGGTATGTAATGTCAGGTATGTAATAGCTAATGAAGATCAGGTATGTAATATCTAATGTCTATTTCATTCATAAAATAACATATTAGATTGCACAATGTGGTTGTACGTTAGTAGCCAACCCGTCTTTTCCCTTGTCCCCCTGTAACGTCCATCCATCCATCCATCTTCATTCGCTTATCCGGTATCGGGTCGCGGGGGCAGCAGCTCCAGTAGGGGACCCCAAACTTCCCTTTCCCGAGCCACATCAACCAGCTCCGACTGGGGGATCCCGAGGTGTTCCCAGGCCAGGTTGGAGATATAATCTCTCCACCTAGTCCTGGGTCTTCCCCGAGGCCTCCTCCCAGCTGTACTGTTACTTGTGTAAAACTTTTGTGGGTTTCATGAAATGTGAAAATCTACGTTTTTATTACATTGGTTGCTACAACAAACTCTTAATGTTCTGGCTCCTGGCAAAGTGACAATGAGAATCAACACAAACTGAAAGTTACAAATAGCAATTTCAAACAAACAAGATATTCCTTGTTGATTAGTGAGCTTTAAAGGTGCTGGTTGCATGATATATTGGTACTGATAAATTATCTTTAGATAATGGTAAAATGCTATTATGTTAACCAGCTGATGGCTACAGCTACATGTATTTACTGTAAAGACATGAGAACAGTATTAATCTTTCCATCTAACTCTCAGCAAGTAATCAAATAGCCATTTTAACCCAAAAATGTTCCATTAAGCAGAGTTAAAACTAAAGGAGTGCAGAACAAACACTATACCGGTTTTCACAAACGTGCACATTGTCCAAAACATCACAATTCATGCTTCTGACTGGAACAAATAGTTTTTTTCCTGAAAAGAGAGTTTATCAGAAACAAGAGTTGACAGAAAATCATCTTCAGTCCGTCAACATTTCGCACCTTTTATTAATGTAATTTTCACCCATTTTTTTTCCTTCGACACCGAATGTGTGAGTGGGCCAGTCATCTGCCACAGCAGTATTACTCAGTTCAGCTCACAGGACACTTTGCCGAGCACAAGAAACAAAGGCCAGTCTGTTTCTATGGTTTCTCACATCTGAGATCTGAGTGGAATTTTGCATAGACAAGGCTAATGGAAAGACTGCACCAGCCGACATTTAACAAATACCAAGGAGAGGTACGATGATGGAGAGAACAACTTCAATGCTCCGTCGCTGAATGCGAGACATTCCACAGATACGATTGTTAGTTATTAGTTGTGTTATTGTGTGGCTCCTTAGTGAAATGAGGCTTAGACGTTACATCACAGGTGGCATGGAGGGGGGAAAAGCCTTCGTAGAACACGTTCTGGTACCGGGTAAAGCCCAAAGACCTTTTCCACACACACACACACACACACACACACACACACACACACACACACACACACACACACACACACGTTTGCCCCCTGTAGGTCAAAACAGAAAGACCACAAAAAAGAGCTTTGACAAACATGCCCTCCTTTCTCCAGGCTCCTGATGGATCACACTAGGGATGGGTCTACACACAGAGCATTGGAAAACTCCTGCCTTGCCCTTCACATGACACACTAACAGAGAGGAAAGTTTCCATTAACAGTTGGACAGCAGCTGAAGGTTGTGACTTAAGAAGAGAGACTGAAGGACGAGAGAGGAGGTCCATTGCAATGTTTCTGAGTGAAATTAAAACAAACTGAATGTGTTTAAAGTGATCAATGCAGTCTCGCAAGTAACCAAAGGTAAACATTTCTGTAATGGATTGATGAAAGGAAAACCTTCACGTCAACCAGATCACCACACAGTCAATCGAAAAGGTCATCTGTGCCTAAATAAACCATAGAAAGTTTGTAATTAACTAACAGCAAATGGAAAACTGTAAAGGACCAAGTGCTTTTCCAAATGACTGCTCTTCCTCCTGTGTGTTATGACTCAGAGGAGTTGAACCACAGCCTTGTTGAACCATGTCAGTGTGTTATGTAATTTAATAGGAGGGCACGTTGTGTTCTTTTAGTAATACAAACTGACCAATTCCTGAATTGCAGTGAACCAGGTCGGCAACACCAGTGTGTTCAATCTATAAGATAACTGATGGTTTTGAATGGGCAGAGGTTTTTTTGGCTCCTTTTGTGTGGGCCTTTTCAAGAAGAGTAATCTGTGCCCTAACCACAAAGCCTGAAGCCATCAAAGTATTTAGTCATGCAACTGATAATGCTCCAAGAGATGGACACAGTTGGTTGTAACCTTGAACAGTTGAAAGCAATTTCTGCACCCTGTCATCTTGGCAGCCATAGTAGTTGGTAATTTGTCATTTAAACCCACAAATTAAAAAGAGTTTTTTCCTTCTTTCTGTCTCAAACTGACAAATGTTCCCTCTCTCTGGTCTCTCAATCAGGAATGGAGAATCAAAGTTATAACTGGCTCTGGTTCTGTCCGGCCTTTCGCTTGCAGTGACTGAGTTTTCCCCAGACAGGCCCGTGGTAATTGGAACAGTGGATTGAGGGGTAGGCGCGCACACACACACACACACACACACACTCACTCACTCACAAACCCACACAGGTCATTACATTTACCACTAAGCATCTCCATAAGCCCAAGCAGGCATATCTGACATATCCATCTGCTATGGTAGGATCATGCTGGATCTGCCTCTTTATCTTGCTCTCTAAATCGGGGTAAGGGGTGTGCTAGTGGTGATGATGATGGGGACATGACATGTAACTGAGGAGGGCTATAATTTTACACACATTTATATCTCCTCTAGAGAAAACGTGTCATTGTCATCGGTTTGAAATTCCTAAAATCCTTTTAACCCAATAAGGATGAGTGGTTCTACAGATCCTCCCTATTTTCTCTGCCTCTCCATCTTTGTTGTCTAAAACCTTGAAATTGCTTGTTTCACATTTCTTTTGCAAAGCTAAGTATTGTTTCTTTTTGGTACTGAATCCAATTTATTTATTCCTTGACTTATTCTTGTCTCTCACGTCACATTCTGCTTCTCTTTGACTTCCCTCTCTCTTTCTCAACTGGACACACATATGTTCCTTTGTTCTCCTCCTTATGGTAGGAAGGTCAAGGCCATTACCTACTCCAAGGCAAGGTGTGTTTATGTGCGTGTGTGCATCATGAGTGTGCACTCACATGTGCTCCAGGGTTCTGTTGCACCAAGAATCATAGGTCTTAGTCTGTAACCCTCCCTCCCTTCTTCTGTTCTTCCGTTTGCCATCTTTCCCTCCCAGGGGAAAAGCCCCCATGCGAAAGGGAAGAAATGGAGTCTAAAGGGCACCGAGTTCCCATTGGATCTACTCCTCTATGCCCCATTTGTGCCCAGTCTATGCCACCCTGCTTTGGACATGGCAAAAGCTCTGAGACGGCTTGAAGAAGGAAGCACTTTAAATGTGTCCCTTCTCTTGGTCTCTGCACATTCTGTGGGTTAAGCAAAAATCAGATGTGGCCCTGTAATTAAGTTGCCATTAATTGTTTAGCCTGGTCCCTGGTGGCACTGCACACACTTAGGGGGAAGAGAACAGCAGATTTATCGGGCTGATGGGCTGCACGCCTAACTGAACAACTAAACACAGTGAAAACAATTCTTAATTACTGCCTGTTGCCATAATCACCCAAAGTCACCTCTGCCAGAAAGCTATAGCCCTCATTGTTTGGCTGCATTTAAGCACATGTTTCCTCTCTTTTATGATTTATAATTTGTCCCTTTTATCCATTAATCACGTATAAACACAAAACATCATAAACATTTTCTTACTATGTGTACATCATTTCTCTTTAGCAAACTTTGTTTTTTCCAAAACTTAAAACGAACAAAGCCATTGTTTGATTCTGCAATATTTTAGTCTTGTATGGTTTCTTTCTCACATTCATTCCTGTTGGACAAATGGCGGCATTTTCCACAAGTCTAAATGTGGAATCTCAGGTGGTTTCTCTGCCCTTGCCATAATTGAATCAAGACTATTTATATTCCCTACATTTTATGACATGTAAATGTTCACTAGCCTGAATGAAATACACTCGCCAGCTCCGACGCTAGCCGAGCCAAGTGTAGATACAGAAGACATCAACGGAAAACGGACCACAGAAAACATTGTGTCCTCGAGGGCAGAGGCACTACCCCTCAAACCCGCTAACACCCTTCTATAGCCCCTCTGACTTCAGACACACAAGTTTGTATGGTGCAAGTATACTTGGGACTTTGCACATTCATGAGAGGAACCTAGCCGTACTATTACCATACACAGTTTATTCCACACACACACCCTCATATTGGCCTGGGTGGGTCTCTGTCCTGACGTCTTACCTCAATGGGCACTTTAGGTGAATTATTGTTTGCAATGGAAACCTGGCCAGATAATCTTACTGTAATGCTGCTAGCTCAGGGCTGAGTAAGACCACTGTCTCTCTCTCTCTGCACACACACACACACACACACACACACACACACACACACACACACACACTGTGCGCACACACAGCTTTTGTTTTACCATCTCTATTTCCAGTCCACACTTATTTGCTGACTCTTTAACAATTACTCCTTGTCTGTGCCGCTGCTCCATCTTTCTCTGCCTTTTCTGTTTCTCTTCTTTTTCCCCACACTACTCTTTTTCCCAACAACTCTGGCCTTTATCCTTCAGGTCATTCACCTCTCTGTGGCTGCCCTTGCCAGTGCCTGCAGTAAATTCCAGGGGTAGTTGGAAACACAAACATGCACAAGCCTAGGGTGAGCAGCTGAGTCATGATAGACCCTCCTTACCTCCACCGCACCTACCACCACCACCACCTCTCTCTCAGCTTTCCTTCACACAGGAGGTCTGTGTGTGTGTGTGTGTGTGTGTGTGTGCTTCACAAGTTCTCTGTTCTGTTCTCTCTGTTTAGATCTTCTCTTATATGTTTACCCGCATCATAGGTGTAATTCATGTGTCTGTGTCTCCAGTAGTCAGCAGAATTTGAATGTTAATCATATAATTGATGATTCCCCCAGCAGACATAAACCAGTGTTTGGGCTCTTGTGGATTTCAGGATAAATGTGATTACAGTAATTATGGCAGACTAATAATGTGTTAGATAAGAAATGTTTGTTATTACAATGTGCGAGACCCATGCTTAATATAAACTTTGTCTGATTGATATTAGAGCTACTGTCCTGCTTCAACAATAGGTCTAAACAGTGTAATGGTAATGCAGCCTTCCAACACCCGGGCCGAGAAGATGACACGTTCTCTGGATAAACTAATAAATACAAGCAAAGAATTGGTTAACAACAGGACTTTTAAATCATTTGTAATAAAATTCTCACATACCATCACCCCCCTGGTCAGCAGTCTTTCTCAAAAGTATGTATGTATGTATGTTTTTTTTCTCTTCCTCTTCAAAAAAAGGAAGCCCCCCCCTCCCGCGTCTAACTCTTTGCCAATGTGCTGAGCCTGTGGAAAATCCGACATCCGTTCAAGAAACAAAGTGGTGTAGAAAGATCGGTTGACCAAAGGGAAGCAATATTCATACATCGTGTCCTCACTGATAGGGACCGGGTTGTGCAAGTCAACTAATGAGACATTTTCCACTTGCCCTGGCTCAAGAGACACATGATCTACAAGTGCACCATAGGCATTTCCACCACAGTCTTATATTTATTTAAAAAAAGGTTCAGGAAATAACTGATAATCTCTCTGTGGCTCATGATTTATGTTTTTTTTCCATTTCCTTTAGCTTTTCCATTATGTAATCAATTTATAGCTGCTTGCTATCTATCTCACGCGGTGCCAGTTGCTAGACACTCTTCGACTGAACCTGCAATTATTTGTCAAGCTATCTTGTCTCTTGGTGTGTAGAGCTCTACCCCAGTAATTAGAGTTCTATGTTGGGATGACCATGAACGCACACACACACACACACACACACACACACACACACACACACACACACACACACACACACAGCTCAATCTCAAGTGTGACACTTTTGCCCAACTTTTTTTTTTTTTCTGCAAAGTCTTCCTCTGCTCTCTTTCAACCTAAAATAAGTTCTTCTGTTTTGAGTATGATTTAGTAAATGCAAAAGTTACCTTAAAGGCAACATTCCCTTTTGGGAGTGTTTTTGGCTTGCCTCATCATTGATGCTTACTCAGACAGCATGAACAACACATTAGCATGCACACAGGCTAATGACACTTGACATTTACAGTACTTCAGAAGATGCTCCAGAGCATATGACAAATTTTGACTGAGAAACTGAGTCAACAGCAAAACTCAGACAACAGCTGTGGTGGAAATGATTGGACTTTCCAATTTAAAAAAACAAAAAACAAACATGAAATACGTTTCGTATTTAGTACTTCATTATCTAAAACTGCTGCTCTTCTTTCAGGAGTAAATATATTCACTGTCCCCATTACCAAGTCATAACACCAGACAGCTCCCAGATTGCTGTGTGGATACAGCTAAAAGATCCTTCGCATAGGGCTACACCATTTCAAACACTTCTGCGGTCCTAAAGTGTTTAAATGGACTGACGCAGAGATTAAGTGGTTTCAACTGAAAAACGGGCTCGGATGACACAAGGCAGAATACTAATTTATTGTCAGTCATATTTAGATAAAGAATAGACACTATGAACATCAGCCGCTGACTAAAAGGAAAATGTTGTCATGGAAAGTTGATGAGTTCTACATGAAGAATGTTGTTACTACACATACATGTAATAGATTATGGTGTAATTGTGTGTTTTTTGTCATGTTTGTGTGCAATGTGTTTGTTTTAAATACTTAAGGTCATCTTTAATGCATTTTAATAGAATAGGCATTTTGGGAAATGTGATGATTCACTTTCTGACAGATAGATGGGAAGAGTGATACCACTCATATCTGTCATATCGGCCACTTAGCTTTGCACAAAGACTGGAAACATGCTAGTACTTCTGAGGCTCATTAAATAACACATTTAATCTTGCATAAACCTAAGTGTAAAAACAACAATTCACCCTTTTATGTGGGGTTATGTGGCAGCCTAGTTCTTAGCTTGAAGCAGTTGCCATGCAACCAGCAACTTTGGCTTTTGTACGAATTCAACAGACAAGATAAAAAAAGGTAACTGTTGATCGTTAGACATATTTTGTTAAACAGCAAGGCCATCTCATGACTATGAGACACTCATCAGGATAAGAAAATCAACTCACCAGTCTCCTGCTGACTCTGCTAGTCTGGCCCGGCAAAGTTTTCAAATGTTCTCTGCTGGGCATCCTGCTAACCAGTGTGCAGGTGTCAGACTGCGAGCTGGCCTTCGTGCCTCCGTTGTTTTCCAGAGGAATGTCGGGTGCTGTGGTGTCCTTTCGCCCAGACTTGCTGAATCCTGGAGTGCCAGTCCCACTCAACAAGGTGACTCTTTTTCTGTGTGCCGATCTGACGGCCACATTCTGCTTTATGATGAATCATGCACAAGTTGAAGGAGCTGACGGGATAACATTTCACTGGAATTGTGCCTTGTATGATTTCTTGTGACGAATATGATTGATTGATTGATTGATTGATTGATTGATTGATTGATTTATTGTTAAGTGCATCTCCTGGTTTCTGCGTATCTGAATAAGTAAGATAAAAGGGAGGGAAAATAAACAGACTGATGAACAGCCAAAGATAGAAAAAAAAGCACTGTAGGCTGCCGATCTGGAAATATGGCAGACGTAAAAATAATCTTGTTTCAACTTCGGCACTTGAGGGTTTGAAGGCCTACGGAGCAGAGCATATACCAGCCAGTCCCAGCTCAACTGAGGCCTGTGCTACTGTTGGATATGCAAGGAAACTGTTAGCATTGGAGCTCTAGTTTTATAGCAGAAGATAGACTAACAGCTAAAAACATGTGTTAAGGGTGTGGGGATGCATATGTGACACCCAGACTTGACTGACCACATCATCTCACTGAGGGCTCCTTTTCAAACATTCCACCCATGTTACGTCTCAATTTTTAAACCACAATAAAATGCTACCATCCTACATAGGGTTACATATCTAACATAGCCTATAATACCATCTGTACTATTGTAAATATCTATCTATCATCTATCATCTATCTATCTATCATCTATCAATCTATCTATCTATCATTTGCAACTTTGCAATTTTTTATATTACTTTCTATACTTTTATATCACCATTATTTTTTTTCTGTGCATCTTGACTGATTGTTCCTCTTTTTTCTTTCCACTGAAACAACTTAGTCAAATCCCACATAAGGCATAAGACCAAACAATTGCACAAGTCAGCTTCCATAATTTTTTTCCTGCTTCTTCTCTTCCTCTTTCTTTTCAAATCTCTTTTCTCCCATTGACATAGATCTGAGTCAACAAATTCTAAAATGACATTTTTAACATTTAAATTTTTAACATTTAAATTGCACCCAGGTGTAAATTCTGAAGATGCAAATGCTTCTGTGCACTTAAGAGTTGTTGCGTTAATGATAAATCCCAAAATGTCAAGACAGCAAGTTTATTACACCGAGGTTAACCTGAGTTTTCTGTTTATCATCTACCACCACTCGTGTCTTTTTAACCTAGAGTCCACCACCTAATGCAACATACTATAAAGTCATTCGTCAAAAGACGGTTTCTCTACCTGACTTGGTTTATGCAAACTAGTTACAACTACATTGTAATGCATGCAGTTCACTGCGTTCCACTGTCGGTTAGTCCCTGAAATAGGAGGGCTAATGGTCTCAGTGTGACTCCTTCTCAACATGAGTAAAGAATCGCAAAGAATACAGGCATTGAATCCGCAGAAGAAAAAAAGCGCTACGTCATGGAAAGAATGACGTCAGGTTATATTAGGCGCCGAGGGAAGAGCCTTGTAAAAAAAAGAAGAAAAAAAAAAGAAAAGAAAAAAGCCTTGTGTAGCCTAAGTAGAGACAGCGGAAACGATAAGGCAGAGAAGTTTCGGTGTGTACTTTTACAGGCTGCATCTTGGTGGGGAATTGTTAATAATAATCCTGTTATTATAAAACGACACCGGAGCAAAAGAGGGAGTACGAGGGGATCATGACGTAACCGTTTCCATAGGCGACTGGTATGCTGGCTAAACCAATGGGAATCCACACCAGCGGTGATACTCATCCTTCTTTTGACTTGCATCGTATGTCCCCGGCAGTGTTGTGACAGAAAGGAAACAGGCGAGGCAAGATGATTTCCATCAGCCTATTTCCGTCTTCGTAAATATCCACTAAAAGAAACTGGACCAAGTAATATTTTGGCCAGTTGTGTCCAACATCTTTTCACATGTAATGCTTCTTAGAAAAGTAATGATAGCGTCATGAGACAAATAAATCCCACTATATTAATGAAGAAGACAGGTGCTTGGTCTGCACCTGTTCTATGAAGAAGTGATCTGTGAATGGCCACTGTGTTCTTTGGGTTTATTTGGCTAAATTTGCTTATTAACACTGTGCCAGTTAACTAGCATTATGCAGCTGTACGCATGTGCCATGTGGTTTCCGGTCTAGTGGACATTTTTTTTCATAGGCTCAAGCATTGACGTTTTAAGAGAACGCGCTAAAGTGGGATGGTAACTATCTTGACTGTTCTGGACGGAGACTTTGGTTGTGGTTGTGACAGCGCAGTGGGCGGGATTTTACCTCAGCTCAGTGGAGAGAGTCTAGTCTTTGGTGAGACTGAGGGGGAGTTACAGAGAGAAAGGGACATAGGGTGCTCTTCAGAGAACGGAGTAAGTATTTTTGGTCATATTTGCTGTGCTAGCGCGACAAAATGCCGCAAGATAAAGGCTGCGTCCAAGTGTGTCAGATGTTGCATAGAAAACCGTGACCGGTTAAGTCTTTATTTTTGTGTGCAATGACCAACGAGGGCCAGCCACCGGTGGGTAGCTGCCTTGATTAGTTAGCTTTATACCAAGCTAACATCGTTAGCCAACGTTATATCTTTGAGAGATACTGGCATTGGGCGTCTCGTTTTCCAACCCATGTAGCTGTTCCGCCAGGATGCTGCCAGATTTTCTTTGATTGTGCTTAGTTGACTAAGACGTGTGCATAGCCCTGGGCTAAGTTGCTCGACTTGTCAATCTTTTAGAAGTAAGTTACCCTTTGTGTATTTCACTTCTTTGCATTCAGCATAAGCGAACGCCTGGAAGCTAGTTGGCTAACATTGTGCGCTAGCCTGGGACGTTGTTTTATAACGTTGGACTACAGTCTTTCGTGGA
This sequence comes from Percina caprodes, assembly GCA_013375575.1. Taxonomy (NCBI): domain Eukaryota; kingdom Metazoa; phylum Chordata; class Actinopteri; order Perciformes; family Percidae; genus Percina; species Percina caprodes. The sequence continues at coordinate 982,736 of JABXJD010000007.1, read as the reverse complement.
CAGCAGATTGACGTTTATACATTGAGGCTCATCATTTAGAGACTACCTGTGAAATAACGCTTACGTTACTTGAAATGTGGACTCGATACGAGAAAGTAACCTGTATTTCATTCTAAATTACAAATCCCAGAGTTGTAATGGGGTCCGTTTAAGGACCTGTCATTCAGTCAGTTTAACGTTATGCGGACCCCTTTTACAGGCAGATAGATAATGCTAGTAAGCTCACGTTAGGGAGGGGGGGGACGTTAACATAGCGTTAATATTTTTTACCCGACCTGGAACGGTGTTCTCCGAGTATTGGACTCCACACGCTGCGGTTGTCACGCGGATCATTTGGGGAGCTTACACAGTGGCACCCATGTAGGCACATTTAAGTTACTTTCGGATAACTGTCACTACAGAGCCGATAACGTTACAGTAAATATGCAATTACCGACAAGTCTCACCATGATGTTAAAGTAAGCATCTGTTCGGTAATGTCGTTTTACGGCGTCATGTCTAACGTGGATTCTGTTTCGTGTGTGTGTGTTACCCAGCTTTTAGTCGTAACGTCAACCTGCACAGTGCCTATTATATCAATTGGAGCGACCTACCAAGACTAAATGTCATAGGAAACTGCCACCTTTACTAGTTCAAGCTATAACGCTATTTAAAGATAAACGTTCACTTTATGACAAGCACGGCAACTGCATTTCGAAAACTGTTAGTCTGAACCTTAAACATAGCATGCCGGTTTAAATTAATATGGCAGTTACCTTTATAACGACATGAACCTTGTATTCCCTAAGTTTTCCAGCCACTACAAGTACTGTAGCGTACTGTAGTGCTGGGTGATATTGCCAAAATCCTCTATCCCGATATATGTAATTTCATATCTCGATAACAATATATATCACAATATTGTATATCAATACATAGTTTAAATGAAATAACTACATGGAAAACCCTATTTTATATGCCTTTGTGTGAATTAAATGTTGGATGAATGAAAAGAACTAAGTATTTTCTTATGTTAAGAATTATTTCATGCAAAATGAACATAGCTGCAAGGATCTGAATGTAAAGTGTCCTCCAAATGACGTAATATTGCTGTAATGCAGTTCAGCAGCTGGTTATTCAACATTGCAGTAGAAATGATATAGAAATGTACAAGATAGACATTCTTATATCGCTTTAAATATACATATTGTCATATTGCCCAGCCCTACGTTACACACTTTAGCTTTCAATACACAATGTCATATAGTTTTGCACGCACTGACATAGCCCTCACGTTTCCACATTGATGTTAAGTGTAGCCACTAAGCACCTTTTGGTGTCTAGTTTAAGGGATCACTCCTTATCCAATTAAATAGCACCCGGTTTGCTGCAGTGCCAGCAGTGTCTTACTGCGTTTGTGTAATGATGACTTGTGATCCTACAGTGGATTGCAAATAGTGTTGTAGTTTTATCAAAACTACATTGGAACATGCATGGGATGAAGTGAATAGGCTGTGACTCAGTGAGATAAGTCACTGTAGTATGGTATAGTAGATTGTAGTTGTAGACCTGTTACATAATATAATGTCAGGTTTAGCTAAACTATTCCAAGATCAAGCACTGTAGTCAGAATATCTTGTTGCCGAGCATAATGACAGTTGTTGGCATTCAATTTTGAATAGTAATGTCTGCATTATGTAGATTTTACTACATTTAAAAAATATCCAGGTTTAGCCATGTTTCATTATAGCTTTCTAGCTCAGCATATAGATTCAGAGCTTGTTCAATGATTCACTTAAACCATCAGTAACACTATCTGTTGCTGTGTCTGAGCCCTTTGAACTCAGACTGTTGCTGTCACTCAAGAATGCCAAAAATATCCTTTCTTATTCCTTGCTTTTTCATAATGGCTGACTATTGACAGTACTGCTCCTCCTCAAGGATATGAGTCAGTATTTGTTACACTTACTTTGTAAATTGTTTTGGAAAATGGTTTTTATCTCAGAGGCAAGGTCATGTGACCTATTTGGCTGTGTGGTTCAGGTTGATAGCATTTCCCCTGCTTACATTTCTAGACCAACAACTTTTCAAGACTACAGCTCCAGGTTTTGAATTCTTTACGCAGTGAGGTTAATTAGCCATGCTGGAGAGTATGTGATTTCTACTAATCTAACGTCATAGCCTACTGTTAAAATAAGTGCCGTCTCTTCTTCTCGTGGCACAGGGTTTTTTAGTTGTCACACAGCGGTAGTCACTGTGAAGTATTGCAGTGTACTTAGTACATTTTCTTCCAGGCATTTCTCGCCTGTCATGTCTGCCACTAACTCATCACGGATGAGTCCCCCATTACAGCTGCTTGATAAATCCACTGATTTCATTGTCATGCTCTGCACTTCACTCAATTACAAGCACAGCCTCCAGAAATTTAAGTAATTTTGTTAATAGCAACAATTGCTAACACTTGTCCTCGCCTCAGTCTGCATTATTCTGTAAATGTTTTGTAACTGCCAAGTATAAAGCATTATTTTAGAGAGTAAGCCACTGTAGGTCATTAATCTAAGGTGACATTGACATTGAAAGCTAAATATAGACTGTTTTTTACCATCTACAAGTACAATGTATTTATGGAACTATTTACTTATGGGGAAGTTTTGCTTATCTATCTGTCCCTGTTTGGTTTGTAAATCCAAGGTTATTCCAAGCAGAGGTTGGTTAGCCTACATGGAGTTGGAGCAATTCATTACTACTCATTCAATCAAACATGACCAAAAAAGCAGTAGACTGCAAAGGTGCAAGTAAAATTAATTAGTGTTTTCTAAACAGGATTTCACAAAATAGGCCTAGTTACTGAAAGAAATTCCAATACTAATTGGGTAAACTGATTCTGCTCACTAAAACACACAGAAAGATATCACAAATTAGTCATCAAGACAGCTAAATGGTGCTATGAATGGTGCTAAACTATGCTATGAGTCCACGAGTCTGTCTGCGGCCTGCATGACCCTTCAAGTTATGCCCCCATGCCACTGTCTTCTCCACCAGTCAGTCAAGCAGACATTTATGTTAGTTTTGGCATTTCTGGAAAGCTGGTTTTTCTCCTGATCAAATGTAGGGTGGAAGATGTGACTGCCTTTTTAGTGTCTGCACATTTCTATAGAGTTAAAAATAACAATGTGTTAGTATTAAACTTCATAGCATCATCATTGAGTATATAAAACTTAACCAATACTGCTAAACTCCAAATTAGTTTTTTTATAATCTTGTATCTTCACACATCCAGTTTTCTGAAGCCCTGCTACAAGGCTAGTGGAGAAAGGCTTATGACTGCCTTGTCATACTGGTGTAGCCAAGTGAGATAATACTACCCATTCAGGTCTCTAAAAATGTCAAACGTAACCTCTCAGAACTCCATCTCATAAGTTAATTTGTAATAATCTTATCAGTGGCATCACTTAAGTGGCACTAAATAAGACAAATCTGACGTTTAAGAACCCAGGACTCTGTTGTCTTTCAAACCCATATCTCACTATCTATAGACAAACGCACATGCATATTTTTGTCTTGGGCGTCCTGGTAATGCTGTCATTGCAGGTGTAGCTCAGTCACACTGGATGCAGTATTTAACTGAGAGTGTAGGCATGGATGGTTAGATTGATCCTCACTAAGAGATAAGCGTAGCCCATGTGAATGTAGTTATTCAGTCTCAAAACAGTAGTCTAAATCTTTTGATGACTTAGTCTTATATATAATGTTAACATTTACAGTTCGGGCTGACCTACACCGGATGAATTGGAAAGTGCTGTGTAGCAGCACAGGCCTAGCCAGCAATAGCTTTCCGACTTAATTTACTTCCACCTTAGTCTAGAATAGCATTGTCTACATATATGTTTGGCTATTACAAACTGCATTCCCTACCACAGGTCTTGGTGAAATGACTTTAATGCTTAACTCTAGTGCGTCCTGAAATTGTAATGGTAAGGACAGCAAGGTCAGACCGTGGCAGCAAATGGCAGGGCGGCAGGACCTCAGGCCACTGAGCTGCTATGTAGAATCACGCATAACAAAGAACACAGTGCCTCTCATCTTCAAAGTGGTTTGATGAAAGATGCATCATTTTGGAATATTTTCCGTCCTTTGGACATGAAGGACTCTGGAACGGCTAAATTAAACCATCCCTCTTGGTTTTTCTTTTATCTAAAGGAAAAGTATATAATATTCTCACCGTCACAGTTTTAAGATGACTCTACAGTATTGTGAATAATGACGCTGGGACAGATCAAATTAATATTTGGTACTTAAAATGTTTTCATCCACAGAATAGTCTTCTAAGGACTCGGCAATGCTTGGAAAAAGTAAATGGAAAAAAAAGGTAGACTGCATGATTGCTCCATATGACCTCTAACCATTTCACACAGGCATTGTCACAAAGATTAGAAGTTGTACTGGCATGAAGAAACGCTGGAATACTATAAACGTTTGTGGAAAAAATGCCTTGGTTACCTTATTTCAAGCCATTCTAGCGTGGTATAGAAAGCCTGCAGGAAGACTCGGCTTGATTTATGCCAGTCCTCTTTAATATTCAATGAGCCTGACTCTGATTGGCTAACTGCTAGCCATTGAGAGCCTGGTTATCAGCATCCTTTTTACCCAGCCCAGCTGGACGAGCTCATGAATAGTAATGAGCTCAGGCAACATGACATCAGACTGACCAGCTTTTGTAATTGGCCTTCTTTTCAGTGTTTAGAGCTGACAGAGGAGGTAGCAGTTCATTTTCACATTCACGACATATCACAAACACATATGGACCTAACATATTTTTTAACAAATACAAGTAAAAACGTTTTTGTGTGCCAAGGCACCTTTAAGTAAGTGGTGTCTTGCTAGTCAACCAGCGTATTTCTACCTAATTTCCCTTTCCAATATCACTTCAGAAGAGTAGTCACAGCGCTGACTTGCTTTGGTGTTTGTAAAGCATTAAAGTTCAACAAAGAATGTTTCACATTAGAAAAGATTCTTTTTAATTTTTATCTATGTACAGTAGATGCACTCCCCTACAAAATCTTTGCAGTAGTTGAGAATGATTTATTTTTTCCAAATAGAGCTATTTATGTCATCTTTTAAAAATGACTTTTTCGTTTTTCATATCGCAGTATATATCGTCAGTTTTTTCCAATATCGTGCAGGCCTAACACAATTATCTACAGTAATTTCCCAGTCATTCATGTGTCTGAATGCCTCTATAATTTTAGGACATTTGTGAGGAACAAAAGCTAGAATTTGTCTCTCTTCTGTGCTGCCCTAGTTTCAGGGTAGCATGTGCCTAACCTGCATGGATGTGTGTTTGTATTTTTTTTCTTGTTCCATTTGGGAAAAAAAAAATCTAAAAATGCTTCTATTCTTTACACAAAGGTTCAACAGCAAAAGTAAAATGTATTTAGTAGGATAACATAACTGCAGTGTTGCATGTCAAAAACTGTATACATATTCATTTGATGCACAAAATTACTTTTTCACGCCAACAGCCTTTAGTTCGGTTGAATCCAACTAGAGTTTGTTTGCCCCGCTGGTGCAGTTCGTTTGGGCAGGTGAGAACGTGGCAATCGACTCTGGTGCACACCAAAAGCGAACCAAACAAGTGTACCAAGACCTGCTTGAAGAGGTGGTCTCGGTACGCTGTCAATCAAACTCTGGAGCAGTTTGTTTGTGGTGAGAATGTGAACCGTACTCAAACCGCACCAACTGTACAAACTCCGGCAGTCCGAGCTAATGTCTCCTGTAGTTAGCTGTGTTTAGCAGTCTGTGATGCAGCAGAGCAGCAAACTGTAGCAGCGTGCAGTGTTTCTATCACAGAAATAGACTGCGGTCAAGCTCGCCATCCATCACTCGTATCTACGTGGCCAAACAAGCAGACGCTAAAATTGCAGACAGACGCCGGCAGAGCAAAGTCTCGGCGACCAGAGCAGATGTAGTAGTGTCTCTTACAAAATAACGTCTGATAATTTTAATGGAATGGAACACAGGACCTTCTTCCTGTATATACTTTCTTGCTCCCACCCCCAGACACACGTTTTTTGCCTGATTTGTAATGGTGCAATTTGGTACGCTTGAAGTTTTCCAGGTGTCAAACCAAACCAAACCGATGGGAGGAAAATTGTTTTTAGCAAATCAAGTTTAGTAACTCATCAACTGATTCGGACCAAAGCAAACTACTGGTGTGAAAACGCCCTTACATCCAGGTCAAAATGATGTATTATATATATATATATATATATATATATATATATATATATATATATATATATATATATATATATATATATATATATATATATATATCATCATTTTATATATGACATGCCCCTCTATACATGGAGTCAGAAGAGCTGAAGAGGAAAAGGGTGTTTGATGGTGACCCCCTTGATTGCGTTCGTATGAATTGGCTGCCTGGCGGCGTTTGCGGAAGTTCCAGTCTGTGGGGTGAAGTAGTGCTCTTAACTTCGAGCCATGCAGCACAAGGAGGGCTGGGTGTCTCTGCTTTGTACCCTCCACATTTACATGGCCTGACCCAGTTCAGCAACGGCTAGCGGTGGGGGGAGGGGTCAGACTGGGGGAAGCTAAAAATACCACCTCTGGCATTAGGCATCTCCATTGCAGAGGGATCCCTAGAATTGCTACCCTTGACTTGCATTGACTTGTTGGCACATAGAGGTGTACAAACTGCCAGAGGGTTTCCTTAGCGTGGAAACAAAGACATGAGTATATTGCTGAGATGCCCACCACTGTTGTCCGGTCCACTTGTTTCCACTTGCCACAGCCCTCTGGGTGGAGGATTTAGTGGACATCTAATGTGTGATAGCAGCCATTAATAGCTTCGGGAGAGAACAGACTCTGGTCCTTGAGTAAAACCACCTCATGTCCATGCTGAGCTTGTGTGGAAAGGGTTAACCTTAGCCTCTGTCATTCAGCCATACCATGCCAGCTGTTGGCTTGGCGATCCAATCACAATGACTTTCCACTGTTGTGACATGTGACCTGCTCCGCAACCCGAAACTGTCGCAGCGCAGCAAATGTTGGCACTTCCTTCATCTTGGCGGCGTTGTTGCTGCTCGTGGGGTTAGGGAGCGTGAATGTGGGAGAGGCTCCATAGAGTACGACTGGGAAATGGAGAAGGCAGAGAATTGCATTTATTACTATAGGCTGCACATGTGCTCTGCCCTTGTGGTACCACCCAGGGCATGTGAAATATTCCTACTATTTCAAGATAAGTCATTCAGAGACCATTTAAACACAGCCACATAGTATTTCTTGGAGCAAGGATATACATTTTAGCCGTGAGTGAAATTCACTTGGCCTTTTGTCTGAGTTTGTGAAAAAGGGCTACCGTTAGGCACAAAGAACTCATGTTCTTACATGTGAAAAGGTGTTTGTACAATGTGAATTGACGATATAATAAGCTAAATTCATTACTGGTGGACAAGTTGTTATCTATTTTTTTTATTCCATTTTTTATTCTGTTTAGTTGGGTTTTTTTTTTGTTTTAATTTTAAGAAGTCAATCCAATGAGAAAGAATTAACCTTTTAACCAATGAGATCAATATAGCATGTCTTACTAGTGTGAAATAATTTGGTATAGAGCTTAGCAGTGTCAGCATTCCCATATAGTCATTTTTTCTTTACCATATATCATATTGTTGCCCCGAATAGCCCCAATTTTTTTATTGCACCGAAGTCTGTTGACGACAACTAATGTTTGAATCAAAATATTGTTCAGCTGTAAAATACATCGGAACTTATTGTATGGATGACTCCCTTATTCAATAGATGGGAGACTTGTTTTGTTAGTCATTGGGCAGCACAAAGATGTTTCATAACTGACTAACTTTGTAGGAAGATGAACCTCTAGTAAACATTTTTGAAAGATTGGTTTGATATTCCCTGCCATATTTGTCCAATCCCCCAAAAATGCCTTATTATATGTTTCATGGACATCAGACCAGTGGTGTGAAAAAGAATTAATGATGACGTAGGTGTTAAGTAGGCAAGATGTGAACATGCTTCTAAGATGTCCCCTTAAACCTGTGGTCAGTGCAAGACTATCTCCTCTTTAAAATAGGGATTTCTGCAATCTCTCCCACCTCAGTAATACACCCAGGCCTGCAATTATGCTGCGTAATAAATGATAAATTCTGTCCCGTTTTCCATGGCAGATGGCTCCAGATAGCATCTCAACATGTGACAAAATAGTTTCCAAGAATCTCAATGGAATAAGCTGCAAGCATTCATTTGTGCATTGAGCAATAATAAAGGCTACATTTTCTCTTATTTACATCTGTGTCCCAGTTTTGACATATTCTGAGTTTTAATTTGGAGTAGCATGTTCAAAGTTTGGCGTAAAAACAGATTAATGGTGTTTTCTTTTCAAAAACATGTTTTGGTCTCGACCATAGTCAGAAATTCATAAAGTGACTAAAACCTCTGCACCTGAGATAAGTGCAACGTCCCGGTTTGCCTGCACTGGTGACTTTTATAAAGGTGCCCTGCCACACGTATTTCATTACTTTGTGGTCTGAAGTTCTATAATGAACTCTATAAAAATCTTTTGTGGAAAAATGCCTTGGTTACCTTGTTTCAAGTTATTCTAATGTGGTGTAGAAAGCCTGCAGGAAGACTCTGCTCAGTTTGTACCAGTTCTCATTAATATTCAATGATCTAAGATGCTTTACACTGATTGGCTAACAGATAGCAATTGTGATACTGGCTATCAGCATCCTTTACCCAGCGCAACTGGGCGAGCTCATAAATGTTAATGGCTCGGGCAACATGACATCAGACTGACCAGCTTTTGCAATTTGGCCTGATTTCCCCGCTTATTTCTTTTCAGGGTTTAGAGCTGACAGAGAAGGTAGCAGTTCATTTTCACTTTCACGACAAACACATTAGGACCTAACCTATTTGAAAAAAATGCAAGTAAAAACTTTTTAATGGATCCGATGGCGGAGTCCGGTGTCCCTGTGCAGTGCCAATCCTTTCCACCTGAAAGTACAGTGTATGGTCCAGACTAGTCATCAGTCTCATTGTGTTAAATCTTTCCAATAGATCTAGTTTAATCCCTCAAATTCATCACATCAATTAATCTAAAACAGATTGATTGTATTGTGATGTTGTATGTTCGTAGGTCTATGTATCTGTTTCTATCTGAGCCAAGAGAAATTCCCATCAACTTGTGCAACATGAATGAATTGGCCTCATGAATGGACAGCAGCCTCCCATTAGAATGGACTCTCCCATGTAAAGCACCATGGAGCTCCCTGATACCACAGATAGTCTTAATTAGATTAAACGGAAGGCTTTTCCTAAACTAATCAGTCACTTGATCCCTGCTCTCTGCGTTACCCCACCAGTTACACTGCAGGGAAGCTGTTGGCTGAGGTTTCTGATTTATTTTTTCAATGACACACCTACTGTGTGTTGTTTGACATGGCAGGGTACTGTGATACAATCTTCTGCGTATTTATTGAAAGGATTTGACTGTAATGCTGTACCCAACATCTGGTTGTACTAGAGGAGGCAACTGCCGTTCTCTAACATGTGGATTGGCCTTATGGTGTGTTTTAAAAGTAAGGTCTCTGAACTCTGCTTTTCTCATACGAGTAAGAATCCTCTGTGGGGTTGGGGAGGGGGAAAGGGGGGTTATTAAAACATTCTAATGATCAATATAAATCTAACACCATTTAAACAGTGACCTTAAGTAATAATATAAATTTAGCTTACGTCGTATTTGCATTAAGTAGTTTTAACACATCCTTCAGCCAATCAGAAGAGAGGCTTTTCATAGATCAGATAAAGGCTATTGAGTAGTTATTAGTTTATTTTGTGGTTATTACTATTACTGCCAATCATTAATATTTTTATTATTATATTGGCACCTTTTACAAAACAATGTCACAAAGTGCTTCACAAGAGTAAAATGGTTGAAAAGAACAAGCAGTAAAAAAGAATAAAATAAAATAAAACGTGAAATAAAAACATTACAAACATGAGACAAAGGCCAGTTTAAAGAGATGAGTCTTTGTAGCTTTTTACAATCCCTGGGAGCTGCTCAGCACAGTGGTTATTGAGTGCACATTACTTAACATGTTTTTGTCCAGATGACAAAATTATTATTTTATTACAACTCAAATACAGCTTATCATAATTTTTTAGCAATGGCTCTTGGCAGTTTTGCTAATTACTTTGCTATTTGTCTCAGCAGCCAGGTGGTTTCATTGAAGGGTTTCCATGTTTGCTCTTATGCAGCAGTAAGTTGTTTTAACAAGTGTCTGTGCTAGTGTGCTGTCGCTGTGTGACTACAGAAATGGAAAGAAACAGAAATGGTGACACACATTGTTAAACATGCTCTATATTGAAAGCAAATATGTTGTCATTGGGATATTAACACATGGATGAGGAACACTGCTATACATGAAATAACAGTTGGTTGCATTACTAATGACATTTTGACATGTTCTATTTAATGTTCTTCTCTTTCAGATCTGCATGCATGGTGATCTCTGCCTCTGTGGGTGATCCTCAGTCACCATGAAAGACTAGGAACTCAGCTCTCCAAGGGAAATGGCTTGTTTTGTAATATCCCTGCCCTGCTACCTGCCATATGACTCCACCTGCCTCTGAAGGGCCTGCCAGCTGTTTATGGGAACTACTACTGTGTTCGCTCTCTTGAGGATTTAAGCTTTTCCAGGACAACACTTTTTTTTTTTTTTACCCCCATTGTTGAGCTGAAGCAGCAACGCTTAGCAATAGAGCGGGGAGGCAACGAGACAATGGCAAACAACTCGTACAGTGGAGTGAAGAACTCCATGGTGGAGGCCAACCACGATGGAGAGTTTGGCTGCACGCTCAATGAACTGCGCTCGCTTATGGAACTGAGAGGCGCAGAGGCAATAGTCAAAATTGGGGAATCTTATGAGGATATTAAAGGACTCTGCAACCGGTTAAAAACATCACCTATAGATGGTAGAGTAATGTTTCCACTCCACACAATGTTGTCTAATTGGATTATAAACAGAATGTTTGCACAGCCGTGCTAGTAGCAGTGCTGTTGGAATGCTAATGTGGCTCACACATAGTTTAAGAGGCATGTAATTAGCCATATCATCTACATTGTGGATACCTTGACATCACTTCCTTGGAAAACTCATATTTTAGACAGGTGGCCGGGCAGGCTGGCTATGACCTGGGCCAGTCCTACTCTATTTCAAGGCCTGTGGATATGTCCCTCACAACCACTCACCCTCCCTCCGTCCCTTTTCACCTCTGTCTGTCTCTCTCTGTGTGTAGGCTTCAGACAGACCAGCTGTCTGCCTGAGCACAGCACCAGGCTGTAGGCAGGGCAATGTCCCACATGTGGCAGACAAAAAAAGGCGACTATTAGGCTGGGTAGGAATGACTTGAACATGTTAGGAAAAGACTAAGTTTATCTTTAGAATGTCTTCTCTGTGTTACTCTCTTGTTACTACCCACATACTGCACTATAAAGATCGGACTATGCTAAGAGTATGGGGAAATGACTAGTTGGGCTACAGTAGCACCCCACTAGGGCAGTAGTGGGGATTGACAGCACCTCTCTTTTTGCACTTTTGATACCATTCTTTTACTCTGTTTGTCTCTCTATAGACAGTCCGCCTAATCGCCAGTATGACCTTGACTGAACTCCTGTGGAAGGGGATTTTCAGTTTGATCCCAGATTAAAACGGCACCGCATTCACTGTAGCAGCAACAGTCCTCTTGTATGCAAGCAAGCAAAAAATCTCCTGGGCTTCATCAAAGCAGTACTTGTCATGCTATATGACTGCACAAAGCAATCTCATTCAAGAATCACTGCTTTGCTATTTATTTATTGACCTTTTAATTTATTGACAATATGGTGTACAAGGCACACCACACAGTCCCTTTTGCTGCGTTCATTGTCTGTTATACAGGCCAGTAGGCCATTGTCTGAACTGAGGTGAAATTGCTGAATAGGAATTTGGCTTGCTGAATTTGGCGCGAGTTGTTCAAACATACATGTCAAGTAGGTGAGCATAGAGTCCTGTCATATTTGTAGCATGAGTGACATTGTTTTAAGTGTGAATGTACTTGTCTTCCCCTGCTCTTTCTACCTAGTCCATGCTATAAAAAAGACTAGATTGCCAAGGCCCGTTTATCTTTTTACAGCATTTTGATATAAAGCACAAATAAGTCTTATCACTGTATTGTTTGCGGTAGGTGTGATACTAGGTGGGGAAATACTGTAAGCATGTTTGGAGTATACCTTCAGCTTTTGCTATAGCTGTACACTCTTTATTAATATTCTGCATATCAGCAGTCCCTTATTTACCATCTTCAGATGATCAAACATGTATTTAAGATTATTTAAAACATTTTTTTTAAAAGTTCTTGATTGCTAATGAAAACAAATCTTTAGATAAAAGGGATTGCTACTGTAGAATGAAAAGGCAGCTTTTACCCAATTGTGAAAATGTTTTAACATCCTTAGTTATTTACGACCATACTGATAAGTTAGAATATTTTCACATATAGTTTCCCCTCACAGCAGGTGCTGTTCCTCTTGGTCTTAGCCACTGAGTTTTGACACTTCCAGTTTCAATCAGCTCATTTGTCATTGGCTTGGGAAATTAAGCCATCATTTAAGATTACAGGATCTAGACAATTGAAAAGGGATTTCTAATTAGTTGGTTGGTCATTTCTTGAACCTCTTAAGCCAATCCTTTGCTAATCCTCCATATTTCCAAGCTCCTTTTTTACCCAAAGAAGTTTAATTGAACTTTGACTATTTTTTAGCGTGGCCTTTTTAAATCACTCCCAGTTTCCATGCTACCACATGCCAGTTCAGTTAGATTTCAATTCACCAGGCTGATTCAAATTGATTTTGATCATTTACATACCAATGCTCTGAGTTTGAAAAGAGTTCATTATGCACACCGTACAATGCACTTTCTATTTTGTGAACACTGTCAAATGCTTATTCAGATATTACATTTGTCTATTTAACAAATGTAAACCATCAACCCAGTCACGGTGCTGTAGAATAATGAACTAAAAGGTAAAGCATGATTATATATCTTACTCACAGGCATATATCAAAATATCAAAACTCTATATCTATTTGTTTTAACATGTCTTCTTCTAGGTTTGCTAGTATGCTGTACTTCTCAAACAAACAAACCTTGTTTCTATGGTAGTGAGGTTTCCAAAGTGTAGTGCAATGAGAGTTTACCAATACCTGAAGCTCTAGCTCACTTCCTCTGTGCGTGCAGTTTTTTTTTTTTTCTTTCTGGGGAGCTTTCTCTGCTTCAATAAGTAACTGTGGTGAAATAAGTACTAGTTAAGCTTTTTTTTTTATTTTGTAGTTGTGTGCTCAGTTATGTAACTGTATTTATACATCAAAATCAGCTCACTCATGGGTAGTTCTTCTCTTCTTGTGAAAACGGTTGTATAATATTGTTGGGTGATTTATTTTTTTATTTTTTTGGTAGGAGCTTTGTCAAGTCTGCGAAAATGACACTAGGGATGTGTCACCAGGGTAACCTTGGATTTGGCTTGAAGATGGGATAATTAAACCGAAAGCCTGAATTACGTACTTGGGGCGTGGAGTTTGAAAGAAATGGATGCTTACTAGGCATGGAGGGCCTCTATTGAGTTACATTATGGGAAGTGAAGTATCCATGGAGGTGTTATGATGAACTAAGACCCCATTTACAAAAAGAGAAACAAGGTAGGCAGAGTTGGCCGACTTTGTCAATGGCACGTCCCACTTCAAGGAAAGCTATATTGCTGCTTCGACTTGCTTGATGAGTCAGGACATCTGAGCCTCTGCTGCATAAGTTGTGACCATTCTTGTTTTAGATTTTTTTTTTCTATTGTGAGTCGCCCAGCTGCTTGTAAGAGCAATACAAAATCTGGAGTATTGTAACAAAATTCCCAGCCTTTTTCCACATTTTCTTAGCAGTGAATATCACAGCTCAGAGTCATAGTTGTACTCCAAAGTGTACCCAGATGTCCGTATCTATGCTTGGGGATGATTTATTTTGGGCACCCAAACCAGTTAATGCTAAAGGTAAAGTAGAGACCCTGGAAATACTTAGAAAGATACCTACAGAAGCAGAGTCATTACAGAGGTGTAAAGTGTCATTCTGTAGTAATTTCTCTTTCATTTTCAGCAAGTCGTTCTAACACAGCAGCATTTCTTTTCTCCCAATGGGATCCTTGGTTTTCTCTGCATAATGAGACTTTTCAAATGGGAATGACCCCTTCGCATCAATATTATTGAAAGTGTTGCCCCCATTTTCCCCTTTCACAATTCCGTGTTGATTGCTGTTTTAGTCTAGTCAAATATTTTGGTTGCACCCTATTGATCAAATCGACTGTGGGCTGAGAGGCTTGCACAATTTGACTACAATTCACGGACAGGCTCTCTGTATCTGTCATTCCAAACACCACGCCCCCTCATTCAATGGGAAGGTTCAGACTGTTAAATGATAGACTACTCTTTGTAATGCAGGGGCTGGTGTAGCTTGTCTTCATGTCTGAATTTGAAATGATGTGCTTCGATTGGGCTTTAGCCAGTGAGTAGATGTAACATATGGCCAGACCCTGCATCTGTTAATGGTGTTGTTTACTGGGAGCTGGGGTGGCACGCTGATCTACTTGTAATCTTTGGCTTGAAAGCTGTGATTTGTGAGAACAATTGGTTTCTTGTTGTTTCGTGTATTTAGTTCTTAATAGTGGGCATGGGTGTCTAGGTTTGGCAGTTCTTATGGTTTTGGTGATTTTAGTATCTTTAGCTGTCGAGTAAATTACAATTACAACCTGATTTATGTTGGTTATTCCACTTTGGTCAGACTCTCTAGTACAAACTGATATTTAGTGTTTATGTAGATACTTGGCCATAGCTTCCAGTATGGCTTGCTAGGTGGAGCATTATCTCATTCAGTAGTCTTACCAGAATTCCTGAGTAGGGTGATATTAGTTTCACAAGTATATCACCAGAACACATTTTCGGTTAAATTGCATGATAATGTCCATTAAACACTATTTTTGGTAAAATGGTCATGCTATTGTGGGTGCAACACTATTATTTCATTTGTTGAGCAAAGCCCTGCTCATTAGCACAGAATCTGCTTATGTGCAACAGCAATGCCCTGATCACTGATAAATTTGAACGGAGTATTGGGATGTAGCCTAATTACTAAAATTATGTTGTTGTTTTTTGCATTTTACAGAAACCAAGTAATTGTATAAAATAGAAGGAAAAGTGAAAGATATACCTACCTTTTGACCAGACATGCTTTTAGCATTTAAGTGGAGTTAATTTTCCTTCTGTGTTTCTCTTGGTGCAGCATTATTTTGTTGTTCCTCTTGATAAATGAAAGATTAAAAAAAAAGAAAAATGCTCTCCCTGTGTATCAGTTGCTACCCAGTGTGTACCTTTTATGTAATCCTACATTACTTGCTAAAAGTAATACCATAACTTGAGCAGAAATGATGGAATTCAATTATCCTTGTTGGACTCTTATGAGTATAATATCAAAAATGTATTCACCGATTCTAGTAAACTAACAATTTCTCAATTCAACTCACCTGTTTAGCAAAGCAGGCCACATAAAGAGAACTCTTATGAGCATGAAGTAAGTGCTCTGACTGTTATGTTTGTATATAAGCTTAACATAGACGTCGTGGCACACTTCTACCATTCAGACAGGGACTGTATGTAGAAGAAAGGAAAGTATTTCCACACTGTCATTCTTGCAATCACTCTCATCATACTAAGCAGTTCTTACATTGAGTTTCCATCTAGTGTCTGATTAATGTCTAATGTTCTATTGAAGTTTACCACGAATAAGAAGACAGTGTACACAATGCCCCTCTTGGATGCATTTTGTTGACACAAAATATGGAAATTATGTGCATAAAACTTGATTTGACTTAAAATTGCTCTAATACAGCTTGTCCGGTGAGGGGTGTCTAATTGTACTGGACAGTGTGTTGGCACATATCTGCCTACACACTGTTATGTAAAGGCAGTAAAAGAGAAATTGTGACTCTATTTCATTTAATTGTGACAGGCCGGAAGTGATGGCTTACTTTGACCCTTCACTGCAGGCTGAAATGACAGTTACCAGAGGGGTCAGCTGGGGACAAGCATCCAAATTAAATGGTTAATGATTAGCTGCTTGACTTGAGACCCACTCTGGGTGATAAAATGATGTGAGGGGCCAAGGCCAACCTATTTTCTGTTTGTGTATCCAATGGAGGGACGACTTGTGATTGTCCTCTCTCTGTCACTAGTATTTATCGCTCTAATGCAAAGGGAAAATGTGGTGTAAAATTGAATAGGGTATTAGCTGTCAGCATGTTTTCATTAGCGGCGTAGAGAATCAAAGCAGACGGTGAGAGACAGCCAGGGAGCAGCACCAGGCAGCAATGCCGGATAAACCCCATAGCCTCTTTAAAATGCTGTGCTGGTGAGTCATTGTCATTCTTCTCACCCCCCTTTTTAGAAAGGTATGTGTTAGTGTTAGGTTCTAAATGTCAATTAATTGAGGATTATTTTCTTCTTTAATTAAGTGGACCACAACTTGTTTAAAGTGAACAATGGGTAGATAAGTCGAGGATGAAACCAGGGTACGCAAAAGATGGACCTGGATCAGTAAAAAGTTGCATTGGGCCAGTAAATATAATCAGCCAGTGCTCCAAAAAGTAAAAAAAAAGATTTAATTTAAATAATTTTCTAGACATTGCTTCACGAGTGACGTTATTACGTCTGCTCTACTCACCGAGACTTCGCTCTGCCTGTGTCTGTCGCCAACTTTGCAGCGGGTTTGACCATGGGGATGCGAGTGTTGCCTAGCTTGACGGCTTTTTCTCAATCAGCCACATAATAAAGTTCCATATTTGTAATTTGTACCTTGAAATAGCTACATTTCTAAAAATTTGAATTGCTGTAAACATTGGTAAGTTCAGCTATGTTCCTAGCTAACATCTGCAAAGTTCAGAACACTGTGCATGTGTGTATAATCGAGGCCAAAAGATTATCAGAAAATACCTATAGATTATGGTCAAGAATAATATGTATTTGAAGTTATTCCAGTGCTCTCATATTGCACAACATTCTAGTAAGTAAGGGATAATGTAGAGTGAGCCTGTCATTGCTAATTAGAACCCCGACAGGCTGATGCAGGGCTTGAATCAGCCTGGAGGGGTTCAATTCGCAATAATGACCAGCTCGCTCTACATTATCCCTCTTATTACATGGCTTATTACACTGCTACTCATACAGAAGTTATCTGCTTACAACGCCTACGTCCCAGTCAGGACGGGTAACTTTACCTCTGATGAGCACCGCTCTCCGGCAGAAGCCAGGTCACCCCATTTTATTGATTTAATAATAGTCAGCTGGAGTCTATAAGAACTCCATCCATAGCAACGGTTTGTTAAAATAGAAAAAAAACTAACCATAGAATGCCATAATTGACCAGTCAGAATCAAGTATTCAACCAGGCCGAGTAATAAAAATTAAGATTTAATAATCAGGACAGTGAGGCAGTGTTTAGATATTCAATTAGAAGCAGGAAGCTTTGTTTGATAAATGGACAAATTCTACTAATGGTTTAATTGTCAACAAGCTGTTTTTCACAAAACTGTTGTAGACCTGTCTTTCTCATTTTGCCATGACATAGCGAAATCTATTACCTTTGCTTAAAATAACCAAAATGGAATTGCAATGTAGGGTTGCTACTAACAATTATTTTCATTATTGGTTAAGCTGCAGATTATTTCCTTTTTTTAGCCTAATTGTTTTGTCTTTAACCTGTTAGAAAATAGTGAAAAGTGTTAGAGTAGAATTTACAGTGGGCCAAGAAAATGTATTCATGTTGCTTGTTTTATTTTACCAACAGTTTGAAAACCCAAAGATATTTAGTTCACTATCATTAATGACAAAGAAACACAGCCAGTATTCCCATTTGAGAAGCTGTAATTAGAGATTTGTTGCTTGACTCTCTACTCCAGTCTCCCATCAGTGGTCTATTTTGACAGCATTTCTGATGGAAAATGGTCTCTTTTGCAGAAGAACAATGGCCCTTACTGCCTGGGCTGTTGTCACTGCACAGACTCATTATCCAAATGTTGTCTCATGATTTGCATTGTACTGTGTGTGCAATGTGTGTCCATACATTGACCCTACCAATCCTTTTTCCTATTAAGACACTGCTATTCAGAGTGCAGCGTCATTAGCTCCACTCTTTATTAGTCTTAGTCCCTTACACCGTTACCCCCATTTTCAGTCTATTCCACACAGTCACTCTTCCCTGGCCCCTAATTCTGCTACACATTCTCTGTGCTCTACACACAGCTCCATCCAATCTACCCACACACAGTCAGTCAGCATGAATAGGACTAAAAAAACTGTCAGGCGTCATCAAATGTGCGAAGGCCCTTTTGAATATATGGCTGTGCCTTGAATGGGTGGCTGCAGAATGCTCTCTGTGCACATGGATGAATGGGTCTCAGGCCAACCAGACGTGTGATGTGTCCGAGAGATGACTCTAACAGGACAGTAGTATACATAAGCACCTGTGAGTCTAAAGCTGATTCAACCTCTCCAGTCAGGCCATTGTATTAAAAAAAGTCAGTTCATGGGATTAGATTTGACCTCTGTTCTCACATTCTTTTGCAAGCCTGAAAGAGGTGAAAATGTTCAACATTCCCACTGCATGTGTCAGTGTCGGCCAGCATTGTCACCTCCACAGTGTCAGAAATGCTGATTCCTTTTGGGGATAATGGTTTTGGAGGCCCAGTGATGAGAGCATAGCTCACTGGCTTTCACTTTTTTAAGACAAGCTTTTCTCCTGTGAACTAAATGTCTATACTAATGCATCCATCTGTGCTCAGATTACACATATTGCACATAATTGAGGCTTTCTTTTTTGAATATTTAATGTTTGTTATCATAGCATTAAATTCCAATATAAATTCAAAATGAAATCTTAAAAATTAAATGCTTTTGTCCTCTCTCCCCAGGTCTAAGTGGACAGCCTGGAGACATCGAGAAGCGGAAAACAGTGTTTGGGCAAAATTTAATACCGCCCAAAAAGCCCAAAACCTTCTTACAGTTAGTGTGGGAGGCACTACAGGATGTCACACTGATTATTCTAGAAGTGGCAGCCATAGTTTCACTAGGCCTTTCTTTTTATAGACCTCCAGATGCCGAAAGAACACGTAAGTAACAGCAGCCCTTCTTTCTTTTCTTTTCTTAATCCGTGTGTGTGTGTGTGTGTGTGTGTGTGTGTGTGTGTGTGTGTGTGTGTGTGTGTGTGTGTGTGTGTGTGTGTGTGTGTGTGTGTGTGTGTGTGTGTGTGTGTGTGTGTGTGTGTGTGTGTGTGTGTGTGTGTGTGTGTACAGTACAGGCCAAAAGTTTGAACACACCTCATTCAATGCGTTTTCTTTATTTTCACATTGTAAATTATCACTGAAGGCATTAAAACTATCAATGAACACATATGGAATTATGTACTTAACATAAAAGTGTGAAATAACTGAAAACATGTCTTATATTCTAGTTTCTTCAAAGTAGCCACCCTTTGCTTTCTTGATAGTGCTGAAATTCCTTGGTGTTCTCTCAATGAGCTTCATGAGGCAGTCACCAGAAATGGTTTTCACTTCACAGGTGTGCCTTGTCAGGGTTAATTAGTGGAATTTCTTGCCTTATTAATTGAGTTGGGACCATCAGTTGTGTTGTGCAGAAGTCAGGTTGATACACATGACAGCCCTATTGGACAGCTGTTAGAATTCTTTTATGGCAAGAACCAATCAGCTAAGTAAAGAGAAACAAGTGGCCGTCATTACTTTAAGAAATGAAGGTCAGTTGGTCCGGAAAATTGCAAAAACTTTGAATGTGTCCCCAAGTGCAGTTGCAAAAACCATCAAGCGCTACAACAAAACTGGCTTACATGAGGACCGCCCCAGGAAAGGAAACAAGAGTCACCTCTGCTGCTGAGGATAAGTTCATCCGAGTCTCGAGCCCCAGAAATCACAAGTTAACAGCAACTCAGATTAGAGACCAGATGAATACCACACAGAGTTCTAGCAGCAGACACGTCTCTAGAACAACTGTTAAGAGGAGACTGAGCAAATCAGGCCTTCATGGAGCAAATAGCAGCTCGGAAACCACAACTAAGGAGAGGCAACAAGCAGAAGAGATTTGTCTGGGAACTCCTTCAAGACTGTTGGGAAACCATTTCTGGTGACTACCTCTTGAAGCTCATCAAGAGAATGCCAAGAGTGTGCAAAGCAGTAATCAGAGTGGCTACTTTGAAGAAACTTTATTTCACACTTTTTTGTTAAGGACATAATTCCATGTGTTCATTCATAGTTTTGATGCCTTCAGTGATAATCTACAATGTAAATAGTCATGAAAATAAAGAATGAGGTGTGTTCAAACTTTTGGCCTGTACTGTGTGTGTGTGTGTGTGTGTGTGTGTGTGTGTGTGTGTGTGTGTGTGTATGTGTGTGTGTACATATGTGTGTGTGTGTGTGTGTGTTTGTATATGTATACATACATACATACATAGTTTTATATATATATATATATATATATATATATATATATATATATATATATATATATATATATATATATATATATATATATATATATATATATATATATATATATATATATATATATAAAAAATTGTGTGTGTGTGTGTTTGTATTTTGGGTGTTATTTTAATTGTATGGACCTGGATAATGAGTTTTCTGTTAAAACAAATTTTTGTCAGTTGCTTGTCCCTGACTTATTTATCTAGTTTAAAAAAAAAAAAAAAGCCCTCTTAGTGTTTTACACTGCACATTTCACTGGGACAATGGGTTAAGAAGTGATTTATGTGAGAGTTGCTATTGAATTTGTATTAACATATTTTCCTGACCCCCCCGCAGACTGTGGAAGGGCAGCTGGCGGAGTGGAAGATGAAACTGAGTCAGAAGCGGGCTGGATCGAGGGTGCCGCCATTCTTTTGTCAGTTGTCTGTGTGGTGCTGGTGACGGCATTCAATGACTGGAGTAAAGAGAAGCAGTTTAGAGGCCTCCAGAGCCGCATTGAGCAGGAGCAGAAATTTACTGTTGTCCGTGGAGGACAAGTTATCCAAATTCCTGTGGCTGAGATTGTGGTCGGTGACGTTGCACAAGTAAAATATGGTAAGATGAGATTGTCAACTATGGTTTTGAGGTCTTCTAATTTAAAGGTGCTCTAAGTGATGTCACACTTCAACAAAAGTAATGTCACCCAACATCACTTAGAGCACCTTTAATTACATTTAATCATATATATATATATATATATAGAGCTTAGGATGAATACCATGTAATCAAAAATAATTACAAAATTTAAGTATTTTTTTGTACACGATTGTCCCGCTAAATTAAAGACATGTTTTGTTTGTGTGTGTTTCAGGAGACCTTTTGCCTGCCGACGGAGTCCTTATCCAAAGCAACGATCTGAAGATCGATGAAAGCTCGCTCACAGGGGAGTCGGATCATGTCAAGAAAACGCAAGAAAAAGATCCAATGCTGTTATCAGGTAACAAGAAGCCTCAATTTTGTTTTTCCAAAGTTCTCTCTTTGCTGGTTATTACAGAAAGCAATGGAGGTTGTGATTTTTTAAAATTTTTTAATTTTTTTTTTTTTATAAGGAGGATTTGATTGCAAACCAAGCTGACTCTTATTTTGCCAGAGACGCTTTTCCGAAATGATCTATAATGCTTGAAGGCATCCGCAAAACTGAGCTGAGTTTGTTTAAATAATGCAATACACATTATCTTCAACGTCTGGCTTTATGTGTCTAATTTAAAATTAAATGACAGATGATCTTTGTGCAATTTCATCATTGTAAAAAGCACGCAATTTGTTTACAGTGACTCGCATCAACTTTGTCATATGTGATCTGCTGTCTTCAGCTTCTTAGTCCTATGATAGACTGACCATTCTGTTAATGAGGCCATTTGACAATGCTGTCTTGAAACCTACATTTCTAAGCTTCAAAACAGTGTTTAGTATTTATTTTACACCAATAATATTAAAACAAGGAATGTACTTAAATCCGCAAAAACAGGTAAAACCACTAATACATATTTTTGTTAATGTTTTGATCATTCTATTCACTAATGAGACTTTACAGCTACAGTTGGAAGTGTGTGTGTGTGTGTGTGTGTGTGTGTGTGTGTGTGTGTGTGTGTGTGTGTGTGTGTGTGTGTGTGTGTGTGTGTGTGTGTGTGTGTGTGTGTGTGTGTGTGTGTGTGTGTGTGTGTGTGTGTGTGTGTGTGTGTGTGTGTGTGTGTGTGTGTGTGTGTGTGTGTGTGTGTGTGTGTGTGTGTGTGTGTGTGTGTGTGTGTGTGTGTTCATAGCATAGTCTGTATCCCATCACTTTCACCAATGAAAGAAAAACATCCCCTAATTAATCGAGGCATGAGACAACTTTTTAAGTGCTTTGTACTTCTTTTGCTCTTTCTGTTTTCACTCTTTTACTCTTACTTAAGATAGTTTGCTCTTCTGTTGCATTTTCTGTAAATCAATGAGCTTTTTCTGTGTTCTGAGAGTGATGGAGAAACCCTGGTATAGCCTCTCAGATTACATTAATTCACCCAGACTGATAATTGTCTTTTGATCAAGGCTGTTGATGAAAGGTTTGGAGAGCATCAATGGCTGTGTTTCCTTCTCTTTTTACTTGCAAGTGCACCATTCCTTTTGTAGTTATTGCCTGTGTGTAGCTGATCATGCCACTTAGCAAAGGAATCTAGTTTAACACATGAATGGAAAAAGTCAAAGGAACAAATATGTTGGATATGTATATTTGTTCAGGGTTAAAGCTACAGTTAAAGTCAAGTTAAAGCCAACAGAAACATAAGTACTCTTGGAAACATAGCACATAGCATTTTGTCAGATACTGTACATACGTTTTCCTTCCCACCCTTAAAAATAACTCTTTTTATTTTTATTTTTTTACTTCTCTGTCCAAAGGCACTCATGTAATGGAAGGCTCAGGGAAAATGTTGGTCACTGCTGTTGGTGTCAACTCTCAAACTGGAATTATCTTCACTTTACTTGGGACCAGTGAAGATGATGAAGAAGATGAAGAGGAAAAGAAAAAGGAAAAGGAGGAGAAGAAGAAACAGAGAAAAAGTTAGTATCCCCCCTATTTATTTCCCTTCCTTTTTCTGTTGTACACTTTTGCATAGTAGTTTCCATTTTCTACCACCAGTTTTGCATCTCACAAAGATTTAATCATCTTCCATTTTTTAAATATTGAAAGCAGAAAGGGCTGAGCCCTTTGAGTAGTGTAGTAACATGTGCACTTGCTTTGCAATATATTTGTTTTTAAACCATATGTAGTGTACACACGTGTATACATACATACATACATACATACATACTTTTTAACAGTGTTTATTAGTACACTTACTGTGTATTGCCCACACATTAATTACCACCACTGACTCCACGGCCTATTTTTCCACAGACAAGCAGGATGCAGCGGTGGAGAGCCGTAAGAAAGGTAAGACACACACGCAACACACACAATTGCCTTACAGGTTAGCACCAATCTTTTGTTGCTGGAGAAAGGCTCAGATGTCCAATCTGTTAAAAAGAGTCAGCTATAGGTCAGAGGGAAAAAAATCTAAATTAGCATCCCTAGCTGAAGTGTTTTAAGCAATGAGGAGTTGCCAGTTTATATTTGGTACTGGCTGTTCTTGCCTATCCGTTGTACTGTCTGGCCCTCCCTTCTGTCTCGATCTCCTCTTTTCTCGTCCTTTCCTGGCACATTGCGCTTTGAGCAGCAGGTGCTACTGAATCCAGTTATAGCGATTAGTGATGAGGAGATTAAAGCCATGCAACAATTCTGGGGCCAGAACATCTGCTTTCCCACCCTTCTCTCTCCCTCAGGCCTCCCACAGTTTGATTTCTATTGATGTCCCAATCTGAACAATTCAAAATGTAAGACTTGCACAATTTCAGACTGACAATGATGATATTGAGGCTGTTTAGAGGTAACTCAGCCAGCTAGCCAGGCTAGTAGTCCTGCTGAGACACTATGATCAGTTGTGCTTGGGTCTATGACCACAACCCTGGCGCTAGTCCCTGGTGCACAGATTCCCTCTGCCTGCCAGGAATCAACAATAATCCTTTAGACTGAGATTACACAGGCCATGTAAGAGCAGAAGAAGCCACAGTCCACAGCAGCTGCAGTTGCCCAGTGTTAATGCCCCATCTTTTCCTGCGACATACATTCACACACAATACCATGCTACTGTCCTCACCAAGGTAAATAGATCTTTTAGCATTGTCAAAGTAAATGTAAAAGTAAAAGTAGACATGCTGCCTTTGCTTATAAAAAGCAAGAGTGCAGAAATTACACAAGACACTCAAATAGTAATAATATCAGCAAAAATGAGAAAGATGGGTAAGTGTCAGTTGTCATGTAGCAGCAGTAGTAGCGCCAGTGCCTGGCAGAGCCATTGATTTGATTGTGGTGAGTAACACGACAGAGACCGGCCCTTGCTGGCCTGCCGGCTGCCTCTCCTCCCGACTTTGCCATTAGAGGCTTTGCATTTCCAAAGTTACAGGGTTAGACGTGGGTCCGGGGTTCCTGTCAGTTTTGCACGCGAGGGAGGGGGTCTTGAGGGTTGTTGAGGAAGAGATGAAAGAGATTTATGGGAACTAAACTGGCAGCAACTGTTGTAGAAGGAGGAGGTGATTCCTCGTAGTTAACCTGTTCTCTAGGTAAAATCTCTAGGTGGGAGTATGGTAATTACACTTCCAAATCTTCCAGCTAATTACTGTTCAGGCAGATTACTGCAAACATAATTACGGTGACATTTCCCAAGTTCCATGGATAAAAGGGAAGCAAAAATACTGCATGCTTAGATTTTGAATGATGTGACCTCTCATTTGCTCTTGGAAGTCTGTTTTCATTTAATCTGTATATTTTGAAATATAGCACATTGTTTTGTTGTATTTGTCATGATAATCTTAAACAACTTGCTGTGACTTGTTACCTGTTAAAACACAATCAAATAACTTTGGGATCAAATCTAGTCCAGAGTTGTTGTTGATCATCTTGTTCGTCTTAACACAGCCATAACAGGAAATATAGAAAATAAAAATAATAAAGGTGATATAGTTTTTTTTACTTAAATATTTCTG